>CM032122.1:25244736-26457653 GCA_018894105.1 Jacaranda mimosifolia
AAATTAATTTTAAATAATTATTTTGTTTATTACTAAATATTCATCTACGAAATAATTATCTTTATTAAATAATTAATTAAGTTTTATATACACATAAATCTGGAATAATAAATAGTTAAAATAGTTCATTTTAATTAAAATTGAAATTATGTTATAGTTTAATAATTTTTTTAATCTAAGTCAATATTAATAATATTAACATATAATTATGATTTCATATATATTTAATTTTAATTAATGAATGCTTTCTTTAAAATAAGACATCATTTGTTATTTATAATTTTAAAAAAATATAAAATATCAAAATAAATTATGAATTAAATTAATTACACATCATTTCATTACAATCTTTACATATATACATATACATACACATCATCAAATTATAAATATACATACATAATTACATAAAAAAATCAATTTCTTCCTACAAACTTAGCAAAAAGTAACTGATTTGACATTTATAGTAAAATATTAACAAACTAATAACTCATTTTCAAACAATTTTCCTTATTTTCCCAAAAAAAAAAAAAAAAAAAGGGTTGGCACTTTCTCTAATTTTTCTCCCAAAAATCCATTCTTCCAAAAAAATTTCTAGAAAATGCCCAAAATGCAAGTGAATAGAGCCAAAGTATTTGGTTAATAAGATCTTGGAACTTATAAGGTATTAATAATGATAATTTTATAATTAATATAATTAAAAATCAGCGAGCTTGTTAAGATCTTAAAATTAAGTTAAAAAATCCTTACTTTTTTAAAAAGAGCTTATAAGTTTCTAACATTTTATTTTAGAATCTTTATAAGAGCTTATAAAGATTATAAAATAAGATGTTAGAAACTTATAAGCTCTTTTCTTAAAAAAGATTATGAAACGCCTTTTGACATTTTATAAGCTACCAAACATCTTATAAAATATTTGGAGAAGATTATAAACTCACCCAAACAACTTTTAAATATTTTACAATATCTAACTATACTCTATACATATAATAGAAGATGAATATATCATTTCATAAAACTTAAACTCTAAATCCTAAAATCTCACAACTCTATAAATTTTAAACCCAATATATTAATAATATAGAATATTTTTATTGATTAACATTATTATATCTTCATATCTAAAACTAAATGTCAATATTCAATAGCTATCATAAAATTTAATTTTTTAAAATTATATTAAAATATAATATATAAAAGTATTAAGTATCAAGATATGAATCAAGTCATATATACTTAACTAGTGAAAAATTAAAATTTGAATTTAAAAATTAAAAATTAAAAAATTTAATTACTATAATTTAATAAAAAATATCAAAATAAAATATAAAATAATAAAAGACGTAAAAAACACAAGTGACCAAATGACTAAACCCTGACCCCTATTTACATTTTAATTTCTATTTTCCCTCACACTTGTTACCAGCCGCCATTACCTAGGTACTCTTTTATTCCTTTCTTCTTCTTCTTCTTCTTCTTCTTCTTCTTCCTTCTATTTTTTCTTCTTCTTCTTCTTTTTTTAAATATTTCCCGTTAAGAGTTCTCATTGGCAAAGGTGCCGGTGAGATGACTGGGAGCCAACAGTACCTGGCCCCTCGGCTCGCGAGGCCAACAAATCTGCTGGCTCTTGCTGGGAGGCCAGTTGTTGCTGGCCTCCATGTCTTCGGTGAGACCCAGCAGCAGCTGAACTCGTAAGTCCAACTACTGCTGGGTGTTGGAGCCGGCAGTAAGGGGCCTACAGCTGCTGGCCACCCCATCCCTTGCAGAACCTACAAAGCCCATCATCTCTAATAGTCAAGGAACTTATATTGCGGGAGGAGGTGTTTTAGAGGATATATATTTATGGGAGGTGAATTATATTAAATAGTGTTTCATTTGCTACCTTTATTAATTGCTTAAATGATTGTAATGAATGGGGTGTCTTTCATCATCTTGTATAATTGTAGGTTGCGACTGGGAAATTGTTGAAGAAGTGGCATGTGCATTATAGGGCTGTTATTTGCTTGGTATTTAATGATGAACAATCCCTTTTGATCTCAGGGGTAGAAGATAGATGTGTCCGGGTTTGGTCACTTTTCCTGTATATGGATCTTCCGTTTGTGTTTAATTGTGTTGGAAAAAAATTATTAAATGATCGAGTTCCTAGTTCCTTTTTCACTTGTATGCAAAACCATATTGTCTCCAATACATTTCCCAGTTTCTCTTTATTTGGGTTGAAAAATTGACCCCATATCCTAGTGAGTTGTTCATTGCAATTACTTTAATGGGAATCTGATTACGGCAATATCTTCTTACCAGTTACTTTAATGCTATTTGAAATTGGAATCCTTAGGTTTTGCTCATTTTTTTCTTTTCAGCTATTCACAGTGTAAGTTTCCTGAATGATTTTATAATGATTTGTTGCCTGCTTCACTTACTAAGAGATACTGTCTGGCTCACTTCAAAGGTCTTTAGTGTTTGTAATGGAGTAATGGAAAAAGCAACTGGCGATTTACCATGAGAATTGTTCTCCAGGCCTTAAGTTCAATTTCATAGAAGTCTAACAGGATGTTTGTTCTTACATAGCAATGGCCTTTCAAATCTTGCATATTTGCAAGGTAGAACTAGAACAACTACATTGTTCTGCTAATATATATTTGGGGTTCACTTCTTTTTGTTTGTTAACATTATTTCTTCTTAGATTTTCTGAATTGTTCATTCATCATCAGTTTTAATTTTGTAGATGTCTGACTAGATGTTGGTTGTGCATAGCAATGGCCGATTTTGCATAATTGCATGTTAGAACTAGAACAACTTGATTGTTCTGTTAAAGTGTGTTTGGAGTCCAATTCTGTGTGATTTTGCTAGCTTTATGTGTTTGACCTTTTTCGCATTCTTTTTTGGACTTTTTGAATGGTCTTGAATGGAAATCCTTGATCTGTGAAACAGCAAGGCAGTAACCTGCTTAGCTTCTAGTGCGGATGGATTTCTGTTAGTTTTTGGATCAAAGGATGGCATGATTAGAGTGTGGGATACGAAAACTCAAAATGTTACTCTCATATTTAGACACACCAAAGGTGTTGCACATTAACCTTAGTAATGCTTGTTCGGCGAATAGACTTCCGCACCACTATTCAATTCCTTTTGTCCATTATTTGAATTTGCATTAATCACCACATAGTTTAAGGTACTATTTTCAGAACTTAGTTGGTCATACAATCAGAATGGCCGATTGTGTTGATGATTACGGGTCATATATTTTCATGTTTATTTCAATGGCCCAACATGATTTTGTAGATTCTCAAATTTATAACAATAGATGATCTCAGATTTCTAATAGTTCTACTATTGCTCATACAGAATGATTGATCCAACTTGAATTGTTTCTAAGAGTTGCTTCATTTATATAAGAAATGTTGTACCTGTCACCAAGAATTTGTTATAGTTGTATTACCATGTATGTTGGGATGCTTGGATGAAGAACTTGGATGATCAATGATCATGAGGGACTTGGAATTAATCATGTGTCATGACCCTACAATTAAGACTAAAGTATTAATACCTAAAAGGCTTCCAACTTAAGATGCTGCTGATATATTAGTTGGGTGAGAGACGATAAACTTAATGGGATCTCATGCTTAGTTTGGCACATCCTCAAAGGAAAATTGATTCACACTCAGATCTCTAAAATCTTGTAAAACAACTTGGCTTGGGCAACAAATTTCATTAGTATATCTTTAGATATTTGCGACACAAAAAGTTGGAAAAAAGTTCTCTTAATTATCCTAGTTTTGACTATGATTCTTGCCCAAAACAAAGCTATACCACCCCAATTTTGACTACGATGCACTAGGATAATTCTTGCCCAAAACAAAGCTATACCACCCCAAACATGATTCCCTTTTCTTTATTTTTTTTCCTTAGTATTAACATGAAGATCCATTCGTATCCAATCTATTTAAAAAAAGAAAGAAACCTCTCTTGATCTTTTCAATGTTCTTACATCCATTTATATTTTTCTCAACTTTAATGCTATTTTTATCATTATTATTATTTTTTAATAAGATTTTGGTTGGCTCCTCAGAAATTTAACTCTCAAAATTATTGCATCCTTTAATAAGAAAGTTCTATTATTCATAAATGAGAAATATGCTCTTACTGTAGGTATGGAACTTATCTAGAGGGAAACTACTAAGAAATATTGTCTTCCCTTCAATAATAGATGCAATTTCCCTAGACCCTGGGGAGCATGTCTTTTATGCAGGTGGCAAAGATGGTAAGATATACATTGCCGAATTAAATGCTCCAGTAACCTCCAACAACAATTATGCTTTCTTTCATTCCAACTATATGGTGCACCGATTTAAATTTCGGTTGGGAATTTTATGCTGAGGTGAAGTAGCTAGTGTTTCTTTGACCTTTCAAATATATTGTATATAGATAGTTGCAAGCATGAGATGGATTATTAATAATTAGCATGCCTATGGTTTTCATGTTTAAAAATATTGTTTTTATAGGAATTAGCACTAGAAATTTTTATTCTCCCGCTATGTTTTATTTATTTATTTATTTTACATGAATATCATTTTTTGGCTTAGATTCATAAAGTGTTTTTACTTAAGTATTTTTAGTTTTAATAAAGATTAGTCTTTTTCTCTGTTTGAACTAATTGTGTTTTTAATATTTGGATGTTCAAATAGGATGAATATTGTCAAGAATATGCTAGTCAACATGGCAGCACTCCTACTCCTGAAAGCTCATTTGATGCTCAAAAATGGCTTGAGATAAGTGGTGGTCCATGCAAGGGCAGAGTGTATGGCTTTGAAAACACTTACCACTGGAGTGTATGCTCAAAATATCTTTGTTTTGTTTATGGATTTAGATACAATATTGTTGAATTTCTGTTGTTGTTTGGTGTTATTTGGAATATGAATTGTGTTTTAAATGATGTGGTTTTAAATTGTTATTAATGAGAACAAAAAAATAGGTTGGATAAATATATTAAATTAAACATTATAAACAAAAAATAATAATAAATCAATGACTGATTGGTGACCACCTAGCGGTGACTAAATGGAGAAAAAACACTCATTATTCCTGAAAATTTGTGACCGCAAGTTGCGGTCATAAATCTATGACTGATTAGTGACCCCAAAGGTAGTTACTAAATGAAGGAGATACACTACTATTTCTAAAAATTTGTGATTGCCGTTTGTGGTCACAAATCTATGACCGATTAGTAACCCCAAGGTGGTCACAAGTCAATAACAAATGGAGTAGTTGGTCACATGGCCTACTATCAGTGACTTACACTGCAGTCACTGATTAGTGATCGCTTGTTCACTATTTTATAAAATTATTTTGTGATAGAATTTAAAAAATTAGTGACCGTGCCGGCGGTCACTAATTTGTGACCCCATGGTCCATCGGTCACAAACTTCAATTTGTGACGAGAGTTTTTGTGACCGCTGTGATCGGTCACAAATGTGGTCACTGACATTGTTAGTGACCAATTTTTTGTTGAATTTGTGACTGATTTGGTGGTCACTAAAGCCATTTTTTTGTAGTGCCAACAAAATATTACTATAGACTTCAAAGGGAATGGGCACATAGGGTTAACAAATTTGAGGAGTTGGTAAGCGATCTTCAAAGACTTGGCATGTGAATTCCACGACGTCGATCACTGTCAATGTGATAGAGTTGAAAATTATACGAGAAGTGTTGCTAGAATAAGAAAAGAAAACAAAACAATAGACTACTTATGCGTCTTGGAGGTATCACATGCTCCAACTAGCAGAAGAACTTGCCTTCGTACAAGATCAAAGACTCACACGTTGTGAAGTTGATAATATACTTAATTATCCTGACTATGAGCCTGATTATTCTATGTCCGACGAAAATGATTAATATATTTCCTATTAATTTTATTGATTGATAATTTTAACTTCAAGTTAGTATTTCAATTGTCTATTTAATATTCAAGTTAGTGTTCCAGCTATATTAAATGTGTGTCAATGAGTTCATACTTTTCTCTTTTTTACAATTAATTTATAATTTATGAAAATAAATACAAATTAATACTCTAAAACCTAACTCCTAATATGCCTCTTAGCATAGCAATTTTTAAAAAGATATAGTCAAGTCACGCCTCTTGACATTTCGTGTCAGGCAGGCACACCTTTAAATATTGTTGGAAAAAAAGGGGAAATTCATTGAGAAGTCACGCCTAATTATAGTTTTGCAATATTTGTCCAGCTACCGTATTTTTGCAATTTTCCAATTAAATCACAATTTTTATATTAAAAACCCTCCAAACTTCTTAGGGCCGTTTGTTTTCATTTTCAAACTCCATTTTCATTTTCTTCTCAAAATAAAAATAGAGAATTATCACTATTTACACCATTTTCTCAAACATTTGCATTTTCAAAACATTATTTATTATATTCTCTCTCAATTTTCATCACTTTTTCAACCCCTATCATTACCTTAATTATTTTTTTATTTTCTCAATACTTCTCATACATCATTCACAACAAAATTATTATAAATTCAAATTCAAATTCAAATTATAATATTATTTTTTTCAAACAATCACACATCACATCATCGATTCAAATTAAAAAATTATACAACTTTTAATACAAAAACACCCAACATCCAAATACATCTCATTTTCACATCTACATAAACCTATAATTTTTTACAATACATTTAAATAAAACTTCATTTCTAAATTTAATTATTTTAACTAATTTTTTATTATGCATTTTCACTAGATAATGAAAATGAGCTATGAAAATGAAATCAAACGGCCTCTTAAGAACTGGTGACTGGTGTCCGCTTTTCATTTTGGGTCTAATGATCATGGCATCAACTGGCATCCCAAGTGGCGTCTGAGAGAGAAAATTTAGCCCAATACCTTGGCCCATATCACACTCTTTAATTTTTTTTTCTATAAATACCATAGATATTTACATATAATATTCTTTTCAACACAAATATTTTTTGAAGCAGTAAAATAATCTATAAGTTGAACAATATTTAAAAGGTACTTCAGTGTGGACCCCAGCCTAAGTCAGGCTTATAGCATTTTATATACTTCTGATAAGTGACAATTGTATCAAACACACATAGCTAGGTATTCACCATAAGTAAAACAAGATAAAATAGAAAAATGAACAAAAAAATACGATTTTCAAATAAAATGTTACCAAGGAAAACTGCATAGACATCATCAATCATCATCTTTCCGCTTTCAATAATTTAGAGACCCTTGTTTGGGATAGTCTTTTAGAAAGTGTGGGTCCTTTTTGTTTCTTTCTCATTTGAGTGTGTAGATAAATAAATTGAGTTAATTAAAAAGTGCTATGTATAAATTAATATATTAGTTATTAATTGATATAAATTATTTATCTTTTAAAATTAAATTTATACGTGAATTCATCAAATAATTAACATATTATTTTACACATGTCATTTTTTAATTGACTCAAAATTTATTAGTCTACAAATGATATACTTAATTAATTCAAATTATTATCACAAATGGACTATTGTAATTTGTACGTATACATTTTATCACAAAATGAAGGATTAATTTTCCAATGCTATGAGGCTCCAATTTTTTTTTTTTGAACTCATGCACAGGATAGATAGTGAATAGTGATACGTACGTACATGAATTTTCAATTTTCAATTTCTTATTATTTTCTTTTAAATTGATCTCTTAGCGCGCATTCTATTTATAGTACGAGATTTAATATATATATATATATAAAATTATTAAATGCTATGCTATATTTAGGTTAATTTGATTGGTATTTAATTTTTGATGAAGACTTTAAAGTCCTGTAATAATTAAAAAAGGCATTGCGCCCAAATTTGCATGAGAGCAACCCATCTTTGGTTGTAAGTTGTAACATCCACATGGACTCTCTCATTATTGACAAACAATGAAATTAGGCATTAGCCAAGTAAAGTGACCTCTTTTGCTTACTTAACTAAAAGGAGCTAAATTAACAAACAAAGTTAAAATGATAGTGCCAATTAAAGAGTGTGTAGTGTGTTTGCCAAAACCATTTTATGTCCCAAAGACTAGGTTATGTGGGCCCCACAACGAAAACTATTTTTTTTGCTATTTTTTTTTTCTTAACAAATTCTTGATCTTTCCTTTTGTTTCATTGACTCTTTTGAGTATTCTCTAAGCACATATATATATATATATATATATGGTGTGTCTCTGAGGATTTGCTCACCAACACATATTGCACCATTATTAGTTATTACCAATATTAAATATAAAGGAAACACATGCACCTTCAATTCCATCATACAATTTATTCATATAAAATTGGGGTGGTGGATTTTTAGTTGCTTCATACATAAATATATATATATATATATATATGGATCTCAACAGAGAGAGAGAGAGAGAGAGAGAGAGAGAGAGAGAGAGAGAGAGAGAGAGAGAGAGAGAGATCCTATGTAGTATTTACCATCCCCTCCCCACAAGTGGTAGATTATTGCCTCAGATAAGCACTACGTACTTTGCAACACTTGCACATTTTTTGTTTTTCAATATTAAAAACGGGCCTTTCTGATAATATTGAGAGTTATAACTAACTGTTTTTACTACGCAATTAATCATCTAATGATATAACTCTCACATTCTAATAGGTTTGGGTCAAATTGCCTAATCCCCACCCTTTCAAGGGATTTTTCCACTTAAAAGAAAAGTTGCCCCATTCTGAGCCTGCAACTTATAGGATGAGGGAATTAACAATAGATTCAATTGGTGCTATTTAAAATTTGACAACGAACAACTTACTAAAAGAAATATCTATTATGTATAGGCTTTTTAATTAGGGCCCGTTTACTTTTTGTGATATGGAATGTGGGGTGATAGGATGAAATGAGGGATGAAGAGTAGGATTAAGATAATTTTATATTTTTGATTAGATGTTTACTTTGTGGGATAATATGAATGATAAAATTGGATTATTGTATTGAGAATGTTTACATAAACATGAATTATAAAACTTGTACAAATTATAAAAGACTAAAGTACTCATAGTTAAAATATTTTTCTATTTAACATAAAAAAATTAATTTTTATCCATGTCAATACAACATCCAACTATTTCTTCTTTTTTCCATTTAGCTTAAAGAAATTATTTTTGCTCCATTCCAATACAATATCTTTACACAAATTACATATATTAGTTTTTTATTAATTATTTTAATATAAATATATTTTTAATATTTAAATTTTTGTAATTATTTTTAAATTTTTTGATTGGCTCCGCAACCGAAAATTATTTGAAGTTACGGCACCAATCAAGTAATAAAACCATCCCACCTCAAAAGTGGGATGGCTCATCATTCATTTTATCACCATAGTGGCGGGCCGACAGCTTTATACAAGGCTTCAATCACTCAAAGTAAATATGGGATGAGGCAAGATGTGGGCCTTCATTCTGCCTCATCCCTCAAAATAAACACGCCCTTAATGTTTATAAATTGCTTACTATATATATATATATGTTGATAATACCATATCTTGTTCAATACCAAAAGAATTAATGGTCTTAAAATAGCTTATAAGTTAGTTGCTTTTTTCTCATGCCCAACAAGGCATCTTTTCAGCAGAAAAATTCCCACCACTGCATTTAGATGAGACTATATATGTATTAATATGATTGAATTTTTATATTTGACGATAAATCTTTCATTATGATCGTTATCATATATAAGTATATGTGGTAACTTTTTTTTGGAGCTTTTCTCCCTATCTGTCTTCTTAGAGACTAACAAACCATTTATGAATTGTTTAACAATGAATTATCCTTCCTTTAACAACCAAGACAAATTCTTACATGATTAAAGCTTGATCAGTTGTTCATAAATAATGAATCTCCCTTGTGTTTGAATCAATTATAAACAATTATGGTGTCAGCCACATTAACATATGGACCATTTGTTTAAGCGGACTTGTAAGACAGTATTCATTCTACAGCTTTCCAGTTTACATCTTGCTTTGACTTGGGATTAAAGATTGTGTTTGTCAGAGATAAGTAAAATCATTTCTGGTTTTCAATTCTCACTTCCTTTCATGCCTTCAATCATTAGTTAACATGTTGTAATGATGCTGGGAAGAATCATGTTTACTACTTCATATATGCCACAAAATATGAGATTTTGGGGGGGGGGGGGGGGGGGGGGGGGGGCTTAAAGAAACCAGAAACTAGATTGTTATATTAAAATTAGGCATTCGTTGTGAAATTTTTTTTAAGGAATTAATTTCATAATTATAGCTATAAAATTTTGAAGTAAATATAATTATTTTAAATAATAAATAAAAAAATTATTAACTTGTAATGTGTAGCCTTATTCTTTAGAAATATTGTAATATATTAGTAATGCATTATTTCATGAGAAAATTAAAAATATATAACATAAGAAAAATCATTGGTTATGAATTGGTTGTAGTGAGGGTTAATTAATTATGAGAGCATTTACTCCAAATTTGGCTAGATCAATTTCGTAGTTAAATCTATAAATTTTTAACATTAACAACGATAATAGTTGATGCCCTCGTATTTTTTGTAGTGAAACAGATCATTAGATTTTGAAATTTTATGAAATCAAAATGCCGTGTTTAGATACAGGGATTTGGATTTGAGGAGAGGACTTGAACTCAAAATTTTAAATATAATGACTCAAATCTTAGGGTTGTAAGTTGTTAGATTATAGATAAGATTAACATTTTACATTTCGCTTTATGAGATTATAATAATTATGTAAATAGCCAATGGCTCACAAAGACATTTAAAAACATCCGAAAATAGATTATTAAATGATGTTTAATTTCTTATCACAAAAACTACCACACTGCTGCTGCTGATAATAATAATAAGGGAGAGGGGTCCATTGACTTGATCTATTAAATCCTTGTATACAGTAAAAATGAACTTGATTGAACATATGTTTTTTCACCGATAACAAAATGTTAAAAAACAAAAATCGATGAATATGAGTATTTGAAGTTGATTTGATCTTCTACTATATCGTCTTGAATATGCAACAAAATCAATTAATATTTGGAGACTTTTACAATCCATTCTCAGAAATAAAAATAAAATAGTGGAAGTGGAAATATAACTTATCCTTTTATGCCTAAGCTAGCTAGCTATACTATTATATATTAATAGTAATATAATTAATAATCTACCATTGGTAATGTTAGGTTAGGTCTTGGATGGTGTTGAATAGTGGGGGAATTGAATTCACACCAACAAAGCCAAGGGAAGGCATCTTATCTTTTCACTTAATTAATGTCATATTGGCATGGAAGAAAGACAAGTGAGTGGCCAACCTTACCTGGGAAGGTGGTCTGCTTGTCAATTTCAGCATCAGTTTAGGGAAAACCATATACTCTTTGCTCACAAGTGAAGTCACTTCGCACCATAGATATTCATATATAAGATACAAAAAGATCATCACACACACATATCAAAAGTCTGTTAAAATCTCAACCACTCAATTCAGGATATATAATTTTCACATTCAACAATGGATCCACATTAATTGTTGTCCATTATGAATCACAGTGGTCGAACTAGAGTTGTAACCTGCTTCACAATACAAGAACGAGAATTTTCATTGCTAGGTATTAAAAGAACCTAAAATGAATTTCATATTGGGTGACTTTACTACACTTGTTTTTGTTTGATAGGAAATCAAAGTTACAGCCATTAGAACTAAAGACCTAAAAGGCTAAAACCGAACATGATCAGATGAATTACTTTGTTGTTAATGGCGATGATAGTGAGGACCTTTTGTGATCAATTGAATAATTATAATTTTCATTGACTAATTATGTAATTATTGTCTATGTTAGTTAACTTTCTGATAATAGGTAATTAAAGACGACTCAGATTGTGGGGGCTTATTTCAGTTTAAGTCCTCCAATGGCGTTAATGATAGCTTAGGTCCAAAGTTAGAGGAGTAACAATGCCCAATAGCTATATATCTGTATTTTCTCCATTAGCAATAGCCAATAGGGTATCTTTATTAAATGACCATTTTATCCTTATTGTATTTTTTCTGTAATACATTTTACTGCAACTGCAGTATTGTTAGTAGATTGCCTAATTTTGTGGTCCTCCAAGTCCAAGGTGGGTGATACATGATAGATGGAATGAATTTTGGCACATGGTAGAAACTTTTGATTTATGCAATATCTGCTTCTCATTCTACACTGAAGCTTTAAGCACCTTTATCCATTGCCTCACTGGGAGGACTATCAGTGTTCAATAATAGGAAATGCACTTATAACTACCACTTATATCTATGTATATAAATATATATGTATTTGGTTTTGTAACTATTTTAACAACTATATTATTTAGAAAAAAATAGCCATTTAAATAAGTAACACCAATAAATCTATATTAAATCTTTAATTGAAGCAATATTTGACTGAGCTTTTCATATTTAACGACTTTATTATTGATGATGGAAATTTTGGTATTATGGACTTCTAGGTCTCGACCTGAAGGGACTGATCGACAGAAAGTTGAACGAATATGTGGGTTGGATCCTGCTGCCACGGAATAAACGTTAGGCTAGACTTGAGGGTCCTCGGCTAAGACCATCCATGCTTAATTAAGTCAGTATCTTGACGTGGAAATATTTTGATAGAGTAATAGTTCAAAGATTGTGTGTAAAAGCTTACCGTTACTTATGGAGGGTGAAGTATTTATAATGTTCATCAAAGGAATAAAAAGATGAGTTTCTCTTCAATATGTTTCAATCACTGTTCCCATGAGTAGGGGCAACTTAGGTCTTGTCGACCTAAGCCAGATCTTTACAAATGGTTGGTTGGCCGGAAAGGAGATCCATACCGTCATTAATGTGCAAGTGATGTGCTGTCAAACCAATTAATGCAGACATGCTAGTTGTCGAGACGTATTTAATATGGATGCGATGGGTGGCAGAGGCAGCCATTGATGCTTTTGCCTTACTTATATCGACTTTGTGGTCGATAAACTTGACCTCTTCGGTCGACATGGGGGTACTCGTTCCCCCAAAATGTTTTGTTGAGCCTATTATTGGGCTTTTGGGCCTCATAAGTTGGGTAGGTTATAGGCCCTTGGGCACGTTGGGCCTACCCATATCAATTACATTAACAGGATGTTTGGATGAGCTCGTAAGCTACTAGCTCAAATTAAATTTTGACAACTTATAAGATATCAATAAATATTTGATATTTTTCTTAAGAAAAAAATTTGTAAGCTTCTGACATAAATTAAAATTTTATAAACTCTTTTAAAGGAAAAATAATTTCTTAATTTGTTTTATTAATTTTAACAAATTAATATAATTTCTTCAATTTTAACCATATTAGCTGTAAGATTGCCATTGCTAACGTTTTACAACTTTTAAATTCTTATTTTATTTAAATGATTCAACACTATATTATTGAAATAAGATTTAACATCTTATAAAATATAAAATTTTATAATATTTTTAAAATAAATTTAATCAAATAGCGTCTAAGTCAAGCCAGGTTACAACAAGCATTTTGTGTATATATTTGTTCTTATATTTTCACAATCTTTTAGCCAATCAAAAGAACATGGATTGATTCATGCATAGTAGTGCATGAATACTTAACTACCACCCCCAGGTCACACCCACACAATGTGCATGCACATGTCAATCACTTAAAAAAAAAATTAACAAAATTGTGTGGGAATTAAAACAAATTAAAGCAACTATATAACTTCATGTGTTAATTCTCTCCTAACCACTCTCGGACAACATGCTAATCAATCGATAAACTCACTAAAAAATTCTAAGTATAATTAAAGATTAACAGATTAATACATCAATTGTATGTAGGGAAACATTGGATGGACAATGTACAGCTAAATGTTGGGCGGTTTGAGCAATGAGAGTGCCGGCCGGCTAGCTTGCTAGCTTGTGAGCAAAGGCCGGCAGTATTACAGAGCATGTGATCCATCAACTTGTTACAAAGTTGTACTACTATGCTTGTTAACATCAACTTGCTCCCAAATGGCTTTCCCAACTAATTATTTTTGCTTTTTATGCTTTTAGGTGTTGGGTGGTGTTTGGGTAAATTCACTTTTTTAGTTGGGTTAAAAAAGTAAAGTAATTGATGTCACACAATATTATCACAGTTGAGTGGCCTTTGACATGATATCATAAGTTTCACATATAAAATATAAGATCAGGAAATAAATATCTGACACGTGTGTATAAATTTAAAAAGAAAAAAAAAAAACTGAGACATTATCACAATTTTTTTTTTTCAATTTGGTCAAAATGTGTCTAATTAACTCACATAATTCATATTTTTTAAATCAATAATGATTTTTTTTTACTTTTTGTTTTAAGTATTTGTCAGGTTAAGCATGAGAATGATTGTCTGGAATTTGACGAAAAGAGGGAGATGCCTATTTTATAAAGGAAATTTGGATTTCACAATTTTTTTTAACATGAGGAGTTTAAACATATATAAAACTAGATTTTTGGTTCCATTTTCCTTTTGACACGATTATTTGAAGCTATTTTGTATGGTTTAATGTCAATTATAATGTCACATATAAACCTTGTACTTAATTAGAGAGTGTCCAATTGTAACTTATAGTTTTTTTAATGATATCTAATAAAATATTAGGGACTTATAGAAAGTTTTAGAGTGTTTTGTAGAATTTTTACGAATAAGATGCTGGGATTTTGTAATTCTTTTTCAAAAATTAGAAGTTCTTAAGTTATTTTTAAAATTTTAATTGATATTTTTAATTTTTACCATTTGCAATTAATTCAATTTTATAATTTTCATAATTTTATTTTATCCAAATAATTAAAAACTTATATTTGAAATGAGATTTAATATTCTATAAATTTTATAAGATATTTTGAATATATATAATATGTTATATACAAGAATTTTCATTTATCAATAAAAAAATATATACAAGTTTTGTGAATGAAAATAAAACTACTCCTATCCCTAATGCTTGAACAATATTATAAACATTGGATGACTAGAGTAGAAGTAAAGAGCAGTTGACAACTTAAAGGGTAGGCGGCCGGGGGGGGGGGGCACCCCATATACCGTGGATCTTTGTTTTCATTTAATTAAAAACAAATAAATAAATATAATGAAGGGATTGGAGAGAGTCCAAAAGAATAACTGCCAAAGACAAGGAGTGGAACTCCCATCTTTCACTTGGCATTGTGGGCTTCCTTAAAGTCAAGACAAAGGAAAGAATAGTTTTTTTTAGTAATTAATTATTTTCTAGACTTTCTCATCTTCTTTTCTCAGCCATTGGATCTTTCCACCTGAAAAACAATAGTCCTTGGATTAAGCTGGTGTAGGATTCTCAGTTGGAGTACATGTGCTGCTATCTTGCTTTGCTTTATTTTACTTTTTTATCTTTGCTTTCATGCATGGATTTCTCCTCCCAAATATGGTGAGTGCAAAGAGAGAAGTTCATTTTTATTTTTATTTTTATTTATTATTATTATTATTATTATTATTATTATTATTATTATTATTATTATTATTTTTTTTTTTTTTTATTTCATTTTATTTTTACTTTCTTCCTTAATATTTGCTTGCTCATGGCTGTCATTTGTATCAAAGGTAGCTGACCCTTCTCTTCAAATTTGATATTTTTTTCAACTTTCAACTACCCTATAGCTACTACTACTTCTAGTAAGAGCAACAAGGGGGGAGAGAGAGAGAGAGAGATGCTATAGCTAACTTATCTTTCTTCCCATCATACTTTTCTTGCTTAGCAGATCTTTTTGAACATCAGGAGATTTTTTGCTGAAATCTTGAGTTTTTGTTCTTCCATATCAGCTCAAGATTCAAGAAACTGAGATCCTACTTCTGTTTTCAGCTTATTCTTCTGTTTCTTGATCTGAGATTTTTTGCTTTTTGTGTGTGCTGTTCCATTAGCATTTGAACTTATTCTTGATCAGTTTCTGATCCGTGCTTCCCTTAATTTCTCTTGTAACTCAACTTAGTTATGGATGAAGACCAGGAACAGAAGCATATGTGCAAGTTTTGCAACAAAAGCTTCCCCTGTGGTAGATCACTGGGAGGCCACATGAGGTCTCATTTGATCAATATTTCATCAGCTGATGATCATCAAAAAACTCACGAAAAGAAGCTTCCCAAGAAGAAACTCCCTCCTCTTTTTAATGGGAAAAGCAATTTGTCTCAATTTGGATCTGGCCTTAGGGAGAATCCAAAGAAGACAAACAAGTTCCCAAAGTCAAGTGAGGAAGATACTTTGCTTCAAGAAAAGCTCTGCAAGGAATGTGGCAAAAGTTTTCATTCTTGGAAGGCTTTGTTTGGCCACATGAAATGCCACTCTGTAAATGGGAGGATGGCAAACAGTGTGGATGAAGATTCTTGGAACAGTTCAAACAATCATCGGAAACTGATCGTGGATAGCCAATCAGACAACGAAGCAGCAACTTCCTTAAGCTGCAGGAGAAAGAGATCAGATAGAATGATCAAAAGGTACACACCTATGACAAATTCATCTTCTTTAAACTTTTCGCCTTGCGTCTCTGAAATCGATCAGCAAGAACAAGAGGAGGTCGCTTTGAGTTTGATCATTCTTTCCAGGGATAAAGGGAATTGGGGTGGCATCAATTCTTCTGTTGTTGAGTCTTCTGACAACAGTTCTGAGTTCTTACAATCAAACAAAATTGCTAAAACTTTGGATAAGGGCTCAAAAAGTAAAGGTGGTGGGTGTTTGAAGTTCAAGAAACTGAGAAATGGTAAGCTAGAGCCCACCATACTTAATTCTAAAATGAAACAATCAGAGATCAAAAGTCCACCCTTTTCTAGAAATGAGTTGAAAACATGCAAATTAGAAATTCCAGCTGATGAAGTAGAAAAACTTGAGAAGAATAATCTTGATCATGAATGTACTGAGTCTGAAGTTAACTCGCCGAGGAATTTGACCAAGGAAAGTGGATTTGGTCAGTTCGAAACAGATAGCAGGAAGAATAAGTCAAGAAAGAGGAAGTGCATTGATACACATGATTCTGAACTCTGCCAAGACTTGGAGAGAGAGAGCAAATTCACATGCTCAATTTGCAAAAAGGCCTTTCCTTCTTACCAAGCTCTGGGGGGTCACAGAGCCAGCCACAAGAAGTTCAAAGGCTGCTGTGCTCCAACAAGTGAAAACGGCCTGGAAACTGAAATTACACCTAATCAAAGTCCTAATCTGATAGGTGTTTCTGCTAGAGAAGCTGGATGGGATAAAAACAAAGACCATGAGTGCCCAATTTGCTTCAAAGTTTTCCCATCAGGCCAAGCCCTAGGTGGACACAAAAGATCACACTTAATTACTGATCGGGCCAAGCCACATCCATCTCTTGAAAGTCAGAAACCAATCCCGGAAATACGAAGCTTTCTTGATCTCAACTTGCCTGCTCCTGTTGAAGAAGAATGCAACGACTTAAAGCCCTGGTGGATTGGGAGCGGCCACAAGCATGAGCCGCTACTCGGCCTGCTTTCCAGCTGATGATCCTGCTTGCTTTTTTCTCATGGAAAAGCACAAGTTGTACAGATTCATTGATTCTTTACAGAAAATTACCATAATTAGGCTCATCAGCCACTTAAACTTAAGAGATTTTACCAAAAGAATTTTCCCATCACAGTTTTTCTTAGGACATTTGTGGACCATGTAACATTTGATCATTACTATTTTTCTTCCTTTAGTTGCAGGTGCATTTCATAGTTATTTTTAATTTTGTGAATTAGTTCTGCTGCTTTTTACAAGATCTGTTCCTATTTGGAACCTTAAATTCTTGTGCTGTGATAATTTTAGCTTGGCCCTGAAGGGAAAATGACTGGTAAATCGACTACTAAGTCATAAGCAGTTGGAGGCATTTTAAAATGTAAACTGAGTTTACAAGTGAGCTGAAGGTGGTTTGTTTGGCCACCTAACATGTAACGTGACTACTCATCTCATTTCCCTCTTCATTCTTAATTAATATCAAATATATATATCAGTGGTGTATCACATTGACCATGTCTACAGTAATGTGTCATCACATTAGACCGCTTGTATTACAAAAAAGTTTTGTTCATCAGACATATCTATAAGAATTATCAACGAAGTCTAGGTCACAGGGCAATGTATCATAAAACACGCTTGATTTACATCCCATCACAGGTACATAAATTTATTTAAGTTTACATACATCGAATGTATATTCTACATGCATTACTATAACAGAGAACTTCTGGGGCTATTTCTTTTACATTTGAAAGTTTAAAATTTTTCTCTAATATAAATGGAAGCACTTGGACAAACAGCCTCCATAGCTACAATCGAAAAGGTCACTTTTATATAAAACAACATATGTAGTTTTTTATTCTTTAGAGATTATTTTAACACTATTTATGCGCTGATCTTATATATGCCTTAGTACATAGGATTAGGACTACAGAAGTATGAAAACATTTAATAAGAACAATAATTCATATTAAAATGTCCACTTAAACTAGTATTGATGACTATTTAGAAATGTGAGTCCTTTATTCATTTATTCTATTATTTAATTTTGTTGTAGTAGTGTATGTATATATATGTCCAACAAGTTCATAAGAGTTGTTTAATGTTGCTTTCTTCAAAGAAAAATAAAAAGGGTTATAGGTAGTTAAAACTAGGAGCTTGTCTAGTCTAATGACGGGTGTTTTAAGTCAAAAAGCCCAAGTATGATTTTGAATAATGAAGTTAGGCAGACTTAATCCGCAGTTCTGACCTACATTGAACAGGTAATGGCATCGGTCGCACATGGGACTTATCTGACCTTCTAACCCACCACCAGACACAATGTAGACATTAATTGTAAAGTCACAACAAGCTCAAGACTTCCACAATTGCAAAATAATAGTCTTTGAAACAATTACTTTTAAGAATTATGATTGAGAGACTCTAAATTTATCGACATTTTGATGGGATTAGAGTACTAAACTCACATTTCGAGCACTAGGTAAAATCATCCTCCCTTATCTATTTTTCTTACCCAAACCAAAAAGATCATAAGTGACTCGTGTAAAAGCATAGAGGGAATTTGTAGAATGGCACTATTTATTCATAAATTACAAAAGAGTCGAATATAGCAAGATTGCATCTCAGAGATAACAAGAGATTACATTTTTTTTAAAGATTTAATATACATAGATTAAAACCAAAAAAATAAAATAAAATGGAAAAATAGGAAATGATATTATCATATGGTCAATATTTTAGAAATTATTTATAACCAAAATTGATTCCTGTAGAATTTTGTATTTTGTGTAGTGATATTTGTTTCAACTCACAGTGGTGACTGAAAAATGATACAATATCCGTGTGACCATGTGAACATTTTAAAATCAATGGCAATGATGGTGATGGTGCTAAAGTTTGAGAACTGGAGAATTGGGCCAGGCCCACTTTAGTCAGCCAGGAAGTTTGTCGAAAATGAATGTGGTGATGAGAACGGGTCTAGTCCTACAACCAAACAACACATGTGAGGCTAGTTAAGGAGGTCCTCCGCTAAGGCACTCCAGCGCTCAAGTTAGTATAATCGACCAGAATTTAGAGCGGCAGAATGAGGGCCAAAGTTATAGTGAACGTACCTCATGGCATAGTTGCAATGTGGTATTTATAGTCCCAAGTGGGAGATCAAAATGTCCATGGTACCCTTGCTCTTGCAAGGAGGACCTTTGTCTTTATATGAGGATTTTTAATTCTTTTCCTTGTCTGGAATCCTCCTTCCAGATGGTGCGCCCTCCATCCTTTCGGAATATAGTGGAGATCTCCGCATTTAATGTAGAGGCAAGCCGCTTGTTAGTGTATTTAATGTGGCAGAATGGTGGTTGAGTGCATTTAATGTGATAGCGATTGGTGGCGAGAGAAACCTTCCCTTATCGCAGGTCAATCTATTCTGATCAAGATGTCCCCTCGGCCGTGGGTCTCTCCGCCCACTCTAGTCAAATGCATGACTTCTTCAGGTCAACCTATTCTGGTCGAGATGTCTCCACAGCTGTGGATCTTTCCGCATACTCTAGTCAAATGCATGACTTCTTCAGGTCGACCTATTCTAGTCGAGATGTCTCCCCAGCTGTGGGTCTCTCTGCCCACTCTGGTTTAATGCATGACTTCTTCAGGTCGACCTATTCTGATTGAGATGTCTCATCAGCTGTGGGTCTCTCCGCCTACTTTGGTCGAATGCATGACGTCTTCTGGTTGACCTATTCTGATTGAGAAGTCTCCTCAGGCGTGAGTCTCTCTGCCCACTTTGGTCGAATGCATGACTTCATCGGATCTAGACGATCCTTTGGCAACGGGCCTTTTGACCATAGCTTGATCGAATGAAGGAAGACTGATAGCTTTTATTGGTTATTAGTCAATTAGCCCAATGTATTCTTGGGTCTGGGCTAGTTCTATTAGGCGTGTTGGGCTAGTCTTACTTCCCCATATCAGGAGTCTCCCTGCTCCCGATTCCTAATTGAGCTCGCGATGAGAAGGAGTGGGGAGTAGTTGATTTTCTTTATTTTGTCGACCTTAAATTTTGATCATTCTTTAATAACAATTCAAAACCAATTTGATCATGCGACTACGAGGTCGACTTGATCATTCTTTAGTAACGGATTCAAAACCAATTTGATCATGCAACTACGGGGTCGACTTGATCATTCTTTAATAACTGATTCAAAACAAATTTGATCATGCGACCATGGGGTCAACTTGATCATTCATTAATAACTAATTCAAAATAAATTTAATCATGCGACTACATGGTCAACTTGATCATTCTTTAGTAACGGGGTCGATTACGGGGTCAACTTGATCATTCTTTAATAATTAATTCAAAACCAATTTGATCATGGGACTACGGGATTGACTTGATTATTTTTTAATAATGGGGTGACTATAGGGTTAACTTAACCATTCTTTAATAGCTGATTCAAAACCATTTGATCATGTGACTACGGGATCAACTTGATCATTCTTTAGTAACGGATTCAAAGTCAATTTGATCATGCGACTACGGGGTTGACTTGATCATTCTTTAACAACTAATTCAAAACCAAATTGATCATGCGACTACAGGGTCGACTTGACCATTCATTAATAACTGATTCAAAATCAATTTGATCATATAACTATGGGGTCGACTTGATCATTCTTATATAACGGGGTAGACTATGGGGTCGACTCGATCATTCTTTAATAACTGATTTAAAACCAATTAGATCATGCGATTATGGGGCCGACTTGATCATTCTTTAGTAACGGATTCAAAACTAATTTGATCATGCGACTAGGGGTTCGACTTGATCATTCTTTAATAACTGATTCAAAATCAATTTGATCATGCGACTATGGGGTCAACTTAATCATTCTTTAGTAATGGATTCAAAACTAATTTGATCATGCGACTATGGGGTTGACTTGATCATTATTTAGTAATTGATTCAAAACTAATTTGATCATGCAACCAGAGGATTGACTTGATCATTCTTTACTAATGGATTCAAAACCAATTTGATCAGGCGACTACGGGTCAACTTGATCATTCTTTAATAACGGGATCGACTATGGGATTAACTTGATCATTCCTTAATAATTGATTCAAAAGCAGTTTGATCATACGACTACGGGGTCGACTTTATCATTCTTTAATAACTGATTCAAAATCAATTTGATCATGTGATTACGGGATCAACTTGATCAAATAATGGGGTCAACTTGATTATTCCTTAATAACTGATTCAAAACTAATTTGATCATGCGACTACGGGATCGACTTGATCATTCTTTAATAACAGGGTCGACTTGATCATTCTTTAATAATGCGGTCGACTTGGTCATTCCTTAATAACTGATTCAGAACCAATTTGATCATGCGACTATAGGGTCGACTTGATCATTCTTTAATAACTGATTAAAAATTAATTTGATCATGCGACTACGGGGTCGACTTGATCATTCCTTAATAACTTATTCAAAATCAATTTGATCATGCGACTACGAGGTCAATTTGATCATTCTTTAATAACAACATCTACTTCCGGGTCGACTTGATCATTTCTTAATAACTGATTCAGAACCAATTTGTTCATGCGACTATGGGCTCGACTTGATCATTCTTTAATAATTGATTCAAAATTAATTTGATCATGCGACTACGGGGTCGACTGGATCGATTGTTGTGTTTCTGCAGTGCTGTCGATAGCTAAGCTGGAAGTTGGGCAGATATTTGATAACTTATTATCTACATAAGCTGCGGCATTGTCAAGGTTACCATTTGCTCTAGTTGGGGACTTGGTCCAGCAACATCCTGCTCTTACTGGGGATGAGGGGAAGGAGTTGGAGACCTTCTGGTAGGGATGGCAAAATAATCCCTAATTTTGGGGTCCCCGAATTCGGGGAATTTTTCCTCGCGGGGATGGGGATGGGGAAGAAATCCCCCCCGAAGCTATTTCGGGGATGGGGACAGGGATCATACTCCCCGCCGCGCGGCGTTCCCCGTCCCGGCTAAAATACCCTTAATATATATGTGTGTGTGTGTGTGTATATATATATTATATTTTAATACTTTTTAGTAATTTCATATTATTTATAAAAATTTACTAGTCATAAAATATAAATAAATAAAATAATTAATTTAGACTTATTTTTATTCTTAAATTTTATTTCTAAATTTTATTTGCTCTCTCCTAAATTTTAAACCCTAATTCATACCAATATGCTTGAAATTATGACTTAGAGCTGCTTTAATCATGTGCATAGAGGTTATTCTTTATTTTTATTCCATTATATGCACACAATAAAAAAAATAAACTATTTTTGGGGATCCCCCCAGGGATCTGTGGGGGCTCGGGGAACGGGGATGGGGATGGGGGAACAAGTGGGGCTCGGGGACGGGGATGGGGGAGTAACTCCCTGCCCCCGCCCCGCTCGGGTGCCATCCTTGCCTTCTGGCCTCATCCCTTTCAGAAATGGCTCGTCTCGTGTTTACCATTTCTCAAGTTACAGACTCTATTTCCCACAGACATTGCCAAATGATGATGCTAAAGTCTGAGAGCTGGAGAATTGGGCCTAGCCCACTTTAATCGACTAGAAAGTTGGTTGGAAATGAATGTGGTGATGAGAGCGGGTCGAGTCCTACAACCAAGCAACACACGAGGCTAGCCGAAGAGGCCCTCGGCTAAGGCACTCTGACGCTCAAGTCAGTATAATTGACCAGAATTTAGAGCTGCAGAACGAGGGCCAAAGGTATAGTAAACATATCTCATGGCACATTTGCAATGGAGTATTTAGAGTCCCAAGTGGGAGATTAAAATGTCCATGGTACCCTTGCTCTTGCAGGGAGGACCTTTGTCATTGTATGAGGGTTTTTAAGTCTTTTCTTTATCTGGAATCCTCCTTCTAGGTGGCGCGCCTTCCATTCTTTTGGGATATGGTGGAGATCTCTGCATTTAATGTGGAGGCAAGCCGCTTATCAGTGTATTTAATATGGCATAATGGTGGTTGAGTGCATTTAATGCGACAAGGACTAGAGAAACTTTCTGTCTCGCAAGTCGACCTATTCTAGTCGAGATGTCTCCCTTGTCATGGGTCTCTCTGCCTACTCTGGTCGAATGCATGACTTCTTCTGGTTGACTTATTTTGATCGAGATGTCTTCCTAGTCGTGGGTCTCTCCACCCACTTTGGTCGAATGCATGACTTCTTCTGGTTGACCTATTTTGATAGAGATGTCTTCCTAGTCATGTGTCTCTCTGCCCACTTTGGTCGAATGCATGACCCCTTCGGGTTTACCTAGCTATTCTGGTCGAGATTTCTCGTCGACCGTGGGTCTCTCTGCCCACTCTGGTCGAATGCATGATGTCTTCTGGTCGACCTATTATGGTTGAGAAGTCTTCGCTGGCACGGGTCTCTCCACCCCCTCTGGTCGAATGCATGACTTCATCAGGTGGAGACGACTCTTTGGCAACGGGCCTTTTGACCATAGCATGGCCGATTGAAAAAAGACTAATAGCCTTTACTGGTCAATTAGCCCAATGTATTCTTGGATTTGGGCTGATTCTATTGAACCTGTTGGATTAGTCTTACTTCCCCATATCAAATGGGATGTTTAAATTTACTACGTCTTTTGTTAACAATAGTCATCAGAAACAAGTTTAATTTCAGAGTTTATTATTGCACCCAACGTAGATCAATTTTAAAGCTATGTGGACTCTGTAAGTTTAGCCTAAGCCCAAAAAGCTTAGCTGAATATAATAAATCGGATTGTGTAGAAGATAACTGATTCCATAAATTAATTTGACCGGGTGTGGTCTTTCTGGAATTCATTTATTATCATTTTTGAATTCTTAAGTACATGTTGTTTTGGTCATCAACTTGTTTTCAGTTTCTGCATGGCTTGTCTAAATTCTTGTAAGTTAGAAATTCAACCCCCCCCCCCCCCCCCCCAACATGTCTAATTAATCCGGAATATGAGTTCAGCATCATAAATTTTGAATTTGGGACTGAAAGTTCCCTTGTCCTTCTAAAAAGGGATGCAACTTTTGCTTCAAATGGGATCTCATACAATTACTTGCGGTTGAAATATGAGCTGAAACTCTTTTTTCTATATTTGTATGAATTTCGGCTCCTGAGCTGAATATCAAAGTTGAAATCCAATTGAGCTGCTGATAGTCTTAAAATGTATTGTTAATGTCATTTTTCTTAAGATATATATTAATTTCGCTCCCATCATTTTGTATATATAAGGAATTGCAAATAATTCAGAAAATAAACTGAAACTTGTTCAATCTCGTAAGAGCCCGTTTGGTTTCATTCTCACAATCCATTTTCATTTTCATCTGAAAAGGAAACAGAAAACTATTACTATCTACACTATTTTCTCAAACATTTTTTATTATATTTTCTCTCTATTTTCATCCATTTTTCAACCCTTATCATTACCTTAATCATTTTTTATCTTCCCAATACTTCTCATACACCATTCACCACAAAAATATTAAAAATTAAAATTATAATATTATTTTTTCAAACAATCACACATCACATCATCAATTAAAATTCAAAAACTATACAAATTTTAATACAAAAACACCCAACATCCAAACACATATCATTTTCACACCTCTATAAATCTATAATTTTCTACAATACATCCAAATAAAACTAATTTTCAAATTCAATTATTTTAACTAACTTTTCTCTCTCCATTTTCACTTGAAAATGAAAATGGCCCATGAAAATGAATTCCAAGGGGCTCTAAATACTCTGAACTCAAGCTCTTGTAACGTACACTATTCAAGCTACAGAATTATTTCGGTTACACAAGGTTCAATAAAACAAGATATAAAAGTATTAAAAGACTATGAAAAAGGTAAAGGTTATATTAGACTATTAGTGCATTGTACCATACCAGATAATTTTCTAGTGAAATGACAAATCCTTTTATAAATATTATTGTTGCCTTTTCATAATTAACAGCCAGACTCATAACAAAGATTATAACAATTGGATAAAAATCAATGAACGAACAAAACTAATCAAAGCCCAAAGCATGGCTCCATTTTTTACTTTCCCAAATGTCATTGTTAGTGTTTTGGCGAGGAGCATTTTGCTTGTGATAATGTTCCTCAATCCAAAGATGATTACAAAAAATAATAGTTTTTCTCTCTTTTTCCTTTTATATACATTTGATGGTTTTCTTGACATTTTTCCAATAGAGGTTACGTCAATTTTAAATAGATGTTGGCATTAATACATGACTTCTCACTGAGAGTTTGAGTGAATCCGTGGATAAGGAGTTCGTCTTGTTCAAGCAAAACTTCTCACTGAGGGTTTGAGTGAACTCCGTGGATAAGGAGTTCATCTTGTTCAAGCAATGGAAGATCATAATTGAAAAGCAGATTGCCAAGTTGGCCAACTGAGTAAGAACTGACAACAGGTTGGAACACTATAATAAAGAATTCTATAGGAATTCTACTACAAGGAGGAAATCATGAAGCACTGCAAAGTTGTGCATACACCATGGAGTTGTAGAACGAATGAAAAAAACTCCCTTAGAAAGAGTAAGGTGCATGCGTTGTAATATTAGGTTGCCTAAAGACTTGTGGGCTAAAGCTATCAACACAACTTGCTACTTCGTAAATAGGTTATTATCGAATGCCATGTCTACCTGATTTCTTTTGAAAAGTAGTTGGTTCTCCTACTGACTACTTGAAAACGTAATACTATATTTGTTATAGAGAATTTGGTGAGAAAAAGAAAAGAAAATATCAGAGAAAATAATTTTGATTGTTTGATTGGTAGGGAAAGATTAAGAGGGGTGAAAAAGCTTAAAAGAAAACATAATAGAAGTGAAGAAAATTTATTTGCCTTTCAAAAAGTGAGGAAAATGAAAAAAAAGTTTATGCGACTGTCTCTCCTTCTTCAACATCTTCATCATCTTTAATTTTTTTATCTTCCTCTTATTTTCTTTGACTAACCAAACCAACTTGAGATTTTATATTTCTCTAATTTTACTTTCTTTTTTCTTATAATTTTTCTTTCTCTACCAAAATCTTTAAGCCAAAAAAAGCATAAGGGTATCCAGTACCTATACTTATGTCCCTAATGGAAAGCTTCAGTTGAGGGTGGAGAACTGTATATTTGCGAAGTATGCAGATAAAGGGTCATATGACTAGCGCTCTAAGTTAGTAATTAGCAGAGATTTGGCATTTTGTATGAGTCTGGTGGGGGTTTTATTCTAAAAAGACTCTTTGAAGAGAGGGTAAAGGAGAGGGTTATATATTCTTGCCTCATTCCCCTCAATTTCTCCATAGGGGACAAGACGAGGTAATGTTATAGCTCTCAATTGATGGGAAGAGGCATATGATAGTCGTTTACACAAATAACAACAAATTATGATTAGATTCATCTTCAGTTATGGAGGACCAACTGCTTCAAGATATTGTGCCACCACATACATCTAGTGAGGGGATTTTCTCTTGCGAAGACACCTCGAAGAAAGGGTGAAAGGGAGGATATTTATATTTAAGCCCCATTCTTTTCGATTCCTCAAAGTTGGACAAGACTAGATATTATTACATACAATTCAAAAAATATGTCCAACAAAAATATTTTACTCTATTTTTTTCTTACTTTTGTTCTCTCTCTCTCTCTCACACACACACACACACACTCTCTCTCTCTCTTAAATCTTAATGATTTTAAAAATATACGTAGAATCTATAAGTTTTCTCATGATTATTTATCATGCAATAATTTGTGTGATTTTTTTATCAATATGATATAGTTTGACTGGCATAATAAATAAACCCATGGGGTTGATAAGTTAATTTATCATGAAAATTATACGTATAAACACGGGTTTTTGATATTCATGTGGGCCGGAAAATTGCACATATAAATATGAATTTTTGTATTCACGTAGACTTGAGTGTTTATTGTCACTCCAACTAAACAAATGATAAGGCGGGACAAAAATAATATATCCCACCTAATCATTCCAACCAAACTAGTCCTAAATTTAGAGTTAGCAATTTTTGATGCTCTACAAGTTATACAATTTGTATTTAAAAGTTAAGATCTACAATGAAATTTCCATTTTTAAGTTATTAAATAATAATTTTCTTCTTAAAATATTAAAATATTATTTACTTTTTAATCATGAAGTAAAATGAATATTAATATAGAATAAAAATATTCATTTTAAAATTATTTTTAGAGCATTACACCATACAAATGCTAGTATTATCCACCCTGGGAATGCTTGACGGTATTTGATTAAATTTTGTCTCAATCTCAATTTTTAATAAACAAAAAAGTTTTTATTTAGTTAATTGTTTATCCAAAATAAAGAGTCCAAAATTTGTTTAGATAAATAGCAATCTAATACAAATTTATATATTATTTGTTTTCTTCGTTAACAACTAGATATTTTGTAGCACCCCACCTGGGATAGCCCACAAGTCAAGATGCCACCCAATTCAGTCTTAGATTGAACCCACATTACAGTCATTAAGCCCATTAGAATTTTTTTTAAAACTTATCAGAGAATGCAACGAGCTTCAACTTAAACAATCCTCAACAAAAGTACAATTTAAGTGCATTAACTGATTCCATAGCATTCATCATTCCATACATACCACAAACATTAATTTCATCATGATATATCACAACATCACTGAGTTTAAAACTTAACATACGATTGAACCCACAAACAGTTACAAACACTTGCTCTATTATCAGAAACAGCAGTGGATTTTATCTTAAGCAAACCTCAACAAAAGTACTATATACAAACCATAACTAATCTCATAATATTCAACATAATACATATACACCCCACAGATGTTAAACTCAGACCTAACATATCACAACATCTCTAGGGTATACAAAATGTCCAAGAGTACCCATAAACATGTACAAACGTTTTTCCATTACAAAATATGATCGCTGATCCAAGTTTGTAGTTCAAGTTCATCACCTATTACTGTCTGAGAAAATTAATGAAATACGGGGGGTAAGTTCAAAAGACTTAGTGAGGGATATTCGTAATAATAAGCATTAGGGATTTGTCGAGGAGGAATCAACTCAACAAATCATAATTTAATAATTAAACAGGAACATTTCAGGATACAGACAATAACAAGTTAAGTAAATAGGAATCTCTCACTATTTATTATTCCATGAACACTTTACAAACAATTGGATAGAGTCAGAATAAACAAACTCGAGTCATATGCAATTCAACAGAATAAACTTAACATGCATATCAGAACAACCTTATTCTAATCGATCAGATATATCCAAGCATGACAACTTGATACATGATAGATGCCTAAGAGTGTCCCTAGCGCATTGCGGATGCACGGGAGTATCCCTAGCATATCACTGATCCCCAGGAGTATCCCTAGCATATTACTAACACCAGGAGTATCCCTAGCATGTCCTATATACCCATGCATTCCGCTAAGATTGGCACTTGGCCCAAGCATATCTTCGTACATATAACTGATATCAATCAATGGATATATTTTTCGAGGCATATATCTAGATAACGGAGCAGTCAGATAACATAATGATATGATAATAAGATAGTTAGATAACAGGATGATAAGATAACAAGATAGTTAGATAACAAGATGATAGGATAACAGACAGACATATAACAAAATGATCAGATAACAAACCAAAGTTCTAGGCGATACAGATAACAGACAAGAGTTCTGGGCGCTAGAACAGACATGAATCAAAATCAATATCAAGCCATAACCCTCACAGGGGTGTACACATCAGATAACAGATAACAAGCGAGATCTTAAGCAATTAACAGATTTCAATAAACACGATTCAGTACAATATAGAAACAGGAACCCTCACAAGGGTTTATCACAATAACATATGGATGTATTCAATACTAGATTAGCAGGCCCTCACAGGGCATACAAGCAATTATTGAATAAGCTTGTATAAAGTAAGTACCAATCGGTAGACCCTCATCTCCGTACTCTCAAAAAAAGGTAATCACTGTCAGCAGTCTACTGGCTGCAGGACCCACTTCCACGTCACCTAATCCAAAAGAATAGGTTCACAGTCAAAATTTCCATTCAACTCTAATAATCCTTAATAATTACAATTACACCATTAGCAGTCTAAAATCACTGATTGCTCGGCTAATACGGTAGTCTTACGGTTCCATCGGTACTATCGGTATGAAGCGTACTAATTAAGCTGATTATTATAGAAACAGTCACGGGGTTTGTATCGGTTCTAGTAATGGAATATAATCTGGTCCTTAATTACATAATTAACCTCATAACATTATCCCAAATCAATAATAATAGTCCAATCATCATAATTTACCCAATTATAGCCACTTAGGACTCAAATTCATGAAATCCTCAAATTAGGGTTTAAATCCTTTAATAAACCTAATTAATCCAAGTTAGTGTATAACATAACATATTCGGGTCCACTAAATTATATAATAATCTATACATGGGAATGCATATACCAATCATATATCAATTCTTCATACTCGCATAATACAAAATTTATGAGAACAATGGTACAACATATATATATATATATATATAGGCATAGTCCTCAATCCAACTCATTTACCCAAGATTCAATTATTGAAGCTTCGGAATCACAAATCAAGAACACAGTCACGATCGTCATGACGACCTGAAGAGATTGTCCCAGCTCTGCTGTCGCTTGAGGTAGTCACTACCACCACCACTGTTAGACGCGTTTCAGCTTAACAATCACAATTACCTAGGTCAATTTTTCCTTTTGCCATCGAATTGAAGGTCAATTGGCTGAAAAATGCCACTAACTGCCTCGACGCCGCCGTGTGCCACCGCACCAGTTTCTGCTTCGCCGGTCATCGATTTGAGAAATTAAGGCCATCAGCTTGTTCATCGAGCTGATCCCATCAAGAACCTTCCCTTAGTCTGCCCCCAGAAGTTGCTGGAACGCCATGTCCACCACCTACAACTGTGAGTTCACCTCAAGCTTCAATTTCTAGCGTTTCACCAGTCAAACTGGGAAGTTCTTGGTATCGGCGTGTACGTCGTGAAGAGATGAAGGGGATGGTTGGTTTGAGGTGTTGCCGGAGAGGTCACTAGTGAAGATGGTGGTGCATGCGGGAATAAATGAAGAAGAAAGGGGCAAAAATGCTATATATAATCCTATTTTGAAAATTATAATTTGACCCCCAAATCTTTCTTCCAGCTTACAATTAAACCCTCTAACTCTTCAATTCAGTCCTTCAGAAGCTTGAGTGCCCAACATTAGCCCCTTTGACCAAAAGTATTTCCATGCAAATCCCCAAAATTCCTAAAATTTGGTCCAATCAAGTTTTGCCTATTTGCAATTTGACCCCAAAACTTCCAATCTTCATGCAATTAAGTCTTTCTTATTTATTTTTCGAATCCTAAAATCCGACCAATCAATCTATTGATTTCTAAATCCTCATTTTCTCAAATACCTAATTTTAGGGGTGTTAAATACTTATAAATTAACAGAAAATTATTAACAAGCAAAGAAATGCATCTAATCTTTTTTTTTTTTTGAACAAAAATTATCTTACCTTATCTTTTCCATGATATGGACTCCAAAAGCCGAATCTTCTGATACAAATGATTCTTTGTATTTTGACTCCACTCCATTTACACCCCTTTCAAAACTTAGAAGCTCATTTTTTCTTTAATAATAATAATAATAAGTTTATATTAACTACCTTTCTTATTCAAATCTAAAATTATGTAGTATTTATATATGAAAATGCTCAGTGCATTTTCATGATATTCACGTGTCATGTTTTGCAAACATAAAATGTGAAAAAATTATATTCCTAAAAATAAATTCATATTTTTTAGATGTTGCGAAAAAAGAAAGAAACAATACATTATTATTGTTGCAAGCCGATAATCAACATAATAAAAAATTATCATATCGTGATATTGGTATATCCATCATGTCTAGGAAAATCATAATGTAAGTTAACAAGGTTTAATACATTTAATAGGTATCCCATATTAATATTGAATGAAATAGTTTTATATGTAAAATTGCAAAAAGCGTACGAGATTGAATCGCAATTTTTTGACTCAAGTATTTTTGTAGGGTCTTTTTCTTATAGTTTTTTAAAATATAAAAAATAGAGCTACAACCGAGTTTTGAAATTTTCCACAGGCTGCAATTTCCGGCCCGTTTCAAAGTTCAAACTCCCCCCTTCGATTCGACCAAGTCCCTTGACAAAGATTTTCACATACTCGGTGGTATTTATACGTGTTAACGACGTTGGAAAACTGAACCCACTTCAAAATTCTTATTCCCCACTCTCTCTCTCTAGTTTACGTCAAGATTTCCCCTCTAAATTAGTTGAATTTTTCAGAAAGAAGCGTTGCTCGCGGAGCCTTTCATTTCTATCGAAGACAATATTATCCTTTTATCTTTCTTGAAATTTCAGGTATTCCCGCCAAGATTTCTTTCTTAATTTGCTAGTTTTTTGAATTAAATTTGTTGTATGCTTCTGGGCCAGTTCAAAGTTTTGTCTTCTATAGAAAAAAGAAACATAGTTTGGATATATTTTTTCTTTTTCATCAACTATTTTTCTCGTTATACTTTATCATTTAATTAATTGATCAGAACCCAATTCCCAGTTCTTATTGCTCAAGGAGATGATGTGATTTCTCAGTTTCCTTGCAGTTGTGCAGTTATGTTTATTGAGCTGATTTTATGTGCGTGTGTCAATCCTAATCTTGAAAACATTTGATGAACCTTTGACTTTGTTCTTTTCCTTTTCTGGGTTAATCCGCTTCAATTGACTTTTGATCAAAATCAATGCATTTGATGCTTAAGAATTTTGATGTAGTTGTGATCTTGTTTGAACTTTTCGGCACCCTTTCCCTATTTCTTTTGTTTCTTCTTGTGTTTCTTATATATTTACATTAAAATGTATATCTGTCTGCTGGATGAAATATAGATGACACTGGAATATCTTTTCGAATCTTTTTCTTTTGGTGGGTATGGATCTTCTTTATATCATTGTTGCTGCATCAACTGTAAAAGGAATAAACGAAAAAGGGAAGAAAGCAAAAAAGGTTTTTGGATTATGAAACATGTAAAATTATGTAGCTGAGATGTTTCCTGTGGTGCTGATGATCTATGATCAAGAAATCTAATATCTGGATGTTGAATTTCATTAATTAGAGAAATATTTGAAAGGAAATTGTTGATAGTGGTTTTGGGAAGGCAGCCTTTGAATTTACCCTTTTATGTTTATCCTTTTTTTTGTTTGGTTTCTGGAGGCCTTTGCTTGTGAATATGAAAGGAAAAGGACACAAAAATGTGGATTTTCTATTCTCTCTCTGGACCCCGCCCCCCCTCCTTTTCTTAATGTGCCTGTGTCCCTTCATCTTCTGCGTTAAGCAGATCTCCATTCTGTTCTACTTTCTTCTACCTCTATTTGTTAATATCTTGTTTCCCTTTTGAATTCTTTTGCTTATTTGTTGCTTATGGCAGTAGCTATGGTTATCAATAATAAGCATGCTCTTGTAGTTTGACGGCATTTGTTTTTATACTTTCCAGGGTATTGTTGAAACTCAAGACAGATTCTATTGATCAAAAGTGCACGTTCCCCAGCAAACATAGCCTAATTTGATCCATCATTCTTTTGTTGCTATAAAATGTTTGGCCTCAAGAAATCTCCCTTACATAGGTTTTCTAAGCACCACTCAGCTGACCCTGGATTTCCTGTTAATCCCCATGCTAATCCTTTTGATTCGAATGATGAGTTGGATAATAAGAAAACCCTTAAAACTTCTGGAAGAACATCATCAGAACCCTCTATTGTTTCGTCAAATTTAAGCACAAATCCTTTTGATGATAATGAGATTAAAGGAAACTCATCATCTCAAAGCCTTCTCACCTCGTCAGCAAAAAACAGATACAAGAATGATTTCCGTGACTCCGGAGGATTAGAGAACCAGGCTGTGCAAGAATTGGAAAACTATGCTGTATATAAGGCTGAAGAGACTACGAAGGCTGTGAACAATTGCCTCAAGATTGCTGAGGACATGAGAGAAGATGCTACTAAAACTTTGGTTACTTTGCATCAACAGGGTGAACAAATAACTAGAACTCATGAGGTTGCTGCCGACATGGACCATGACCTTAGTAGGGTATGTATGATCATGTTTGCAACTGGTAATTCTACTAATGCATCAATATTTGCCATATTAAAAGCAAGAAAAACCGTTAGTTCTTTTCCCAAATATGAGAGGATTAATAATAAAACTGATGCAACCTTCAACTTTTGCCTTCTTAAGCTTTAGAATTTTTCATGAGAGTGTTGAAGCTTGAAATCTGATATTAAAGCTAAACAAAAAGAATGAGCATCACTAAGATGATAGAGGGGAGGGTGAGTGGTATATCTTCTCTTCCTTTTGGAAAGGGGATAGGGGAGGGGGAGGGGGTGTTGCTGAACAGTTTCTGTTCCTTAACTTCAGTAGTTTCACTGAGCATTAACTTCCCACAACTTTCCTAACTTTACTACTTCTTAGTTACTTTTTTGTTATTCGGTCTTAATTAATTAGAAGCGCAAATCAACATAGTGAATCAATTACTGCATCTAATTTTATCAAGTATTCCTTCTATGATTTTTTTCACTTCCTTCTTCCTTTTCTTCTTCTTCTATGATTGTTTTACTTCCTCCTTTTTGTGTTCTCCAGGAAGAGAGAAGGGGGGGGGGGGGTGGATGTTTTGTAATTTGTGTTCCAGTCTTCTAGACCTCTTTCCATTTCTTAAATCAACTAACAATCTTGAGCCCTACATACTTACCTGATAGTGGTTGGAATTGGCTGTTTATTTCCCTTATCTTTCTCCTCAGTATTAAGCTTGCTTGATGTGATTCGAATGAACTTTTTAGGCTTGCTTAACTGAAGCTCAATAATCTGTGGAATAGCATCCTCTGCCAAAGGTTATCTGGAAATCTCTTCTTGATGGATTTTAATTATAAGTACTTTTTTCTTTCTCCTTTTAAACAGGAAATAAAACGGGTTTTAGAATATATGCCTTACACTTAAGACTAACTTTTTTGATTTCTCTCCTTTCCTTTTTGTCCTAAATTTTTCTGAAAATCCTTTTATCTTTCTTTGGTGAATCTTGTGTAAATTACACATGGAGAAATTGATCAATGCACAGTGGAACAAACATAAATGGTAATCTTGACTTACCAACTGGTCTTTACGGGCTACATTATTCATGTGAAATTGCATTACGATTTATCGCTTTATTTGTTCATCTATAAGCTGTAACTTCCTTTGCTATTGATCATTTAGGGTCTTAAATTATTTGCTAATTGTATTTAGGGTGAGAAGCTTTTGGGAAGTCTTGGTGGCATGTTCTCTAAGACATGGAAGCCTAAGAAGACTCGCTCAATAACAGGCCCTGTAATCACTAAAGGTATTTGGTGGATTTTCTAACCCCATATCGACATTGTTATATGTTTATTTGTTAGATATGTTTAGGAGGGCAATCTTTGGGCTTACATAAGTTGTAGGCTTTTTACCTAGCATTTCAGCCATGACCTGTGTTTTAATACTCTGATGTTCCTGCAGATGATCCAGTACATAGAAACAGTAACCACTTGGAGCAGAGGGAAAGATTGGGGTTGACTTCCGCCTCAAAGGAAAGATCACATACACGTAAACCACCTCCTGAACCCACGAATGCATTGCAGAAAGTTGAGGTATGGTAGTGATGTGAGCATAAAGTTGTATTGAGAACTGAAGAGCTGCAATATCAAAGTAGAACTTTCTGTAGTGCTTCTGTAGACATTAATGGTGTTTGGTATATGAGTTTCCTGCTTGCTAATAATGTTAATATCATTCAAATCAAGATAGGATATTTGTCTCACTGGTTTGAGCTTTTAAGCAATTTGGTGCTCTGGGACGAAGTAGATTGTGGTCACTGTTTGCAGTCCTGGCCCTTCTTTTGAAATATGTGCCTATTAAGATGCATAGCTTGTAATAGTTATTTTGTTTAGTCTTCTTTCTGAAAACTTATTTGAAAATTTTCTACCGCCATTCTCCAATGTCATTTTAGTCATCTAAAATATGAGCATCTTCAAGCATGCACAACTGATTGTATTTGCATGGGAAAACAGGTAGAAAAGGTGAAACAAGATGATGCCCTTGCAGACTTGAGTAACATTCTGGGGGAGCTAAAGGAGATGGCCATTGACATGGGATCAGAAATTGATAGGTAAGTCATTCCTCCTTATCCCATGAACCCCTTTTTCTCTTTTTTTTTTTTTAAAATAATTTTCCCCTAAGTGTCATAACAGCATTTTTTGTTGACCTCTGAAACTACTAGAAATTAGATAAAGCCATAGAGATACTAATTATTTACTTTTGCATGATTTTTTTCCCAATGCAGACAGAACAAAGCTTTGGATCATGTTCAAGATGATGTCGATGTGCTAAACATTCGAGTGAAAGGTGCTAATCAGCGCACCCGTCGTTTGCTTGGAAAATAGAAGACTGCATCTAAATGCTCTGCAACTCTGCCTTAGAACTTATGATCCACTGTTGTGTTAACTTTCCATTATTCTATTCTTCTTGTACCTTTGCCACTTTAATCTTCTTTGTTAGCTTTTATATGCAATCCATATTTACTGATACAAAAATGCGCTATTTTTACCTATCTACTGTGGATTGCTGGATTGTTATAAGTTGGTGATGATCTTTCAGCTCTCTTCATTTCTCAAGTGCTACATTTTGGACTTAGCTGCATGAGAACATCAATGGCTGAAAATTTAATTAATTTTTCCTATGCCGTGAAAGCTCTTGACAAGCTTTGATGCAATGCCTTTTCCAAAACATGATGGCTTCTTGTTGTTTGTTTGTGTGTGTGTGTGTGTGTGTGTGTGTGTGTGGTGGGGGGGGGGGGGGGTTCTGGTTGTTGTTTTTTTTTTTTTAATTTAATAATAAATTATTATTATTATTATTCCTTCAGTTTTTCTTGTTTACTTCGCTTTTATACACAACCACCCTTCTGGGTAGATTCTGCATAAGTATCCATAAGTGCATGTGATGCCGGTCTTTCACAAGTAGAAGTGACACCTATCAAGTAAAAGTGCACCTATAAAATAATATATTAAGTATAAATTTAAAATTTTTTATTTATATTTGGAGTTTATTATATTTAATTTAAAAAGAAATAATTAATTGTAATTAATATCTTAACATTTATTTTGTGCACAAATTAAATGCATTATACCCAATCAAATCAAGTTTCATATTGTGTGATGATATGTTGGTAATGCATTGTATGTCTCATAACAAATCTCATTTTTCTATTTTTTTTTGAATGTCAATGAATATTCATAGCTATTATCTTGATACCAAAACAAGTGAAAGTAGGATACTTAAAATTCAGGGATCAAAGAGTTTTAGAAAACGTTCTTGATGGGAAAAAAATGTGAATGAAATCCAAGTTTACCAATTAAAAAAAAAGAAGAAGAAGTTTTCATTGGGCTATTTCGTTGATTCATATTGATGAAAATTCAACTACATGAGAAATTAAACAAAAAGCCGAGAAATTGGCTTACCTCTTGTGTATACCACCAATAGAAGTCTTTCAAGAAAGAAATTGGGCTGAAAAATGAATTAGTAGAAGGGAACAAAAATCTCAGGGTAATCAAATTGCGATGTGTGGTATATTCGAGTGCTTGGACCAGTCCATTTAAAGCAATATTTGGTATTATCTCTTACATAACATAGATATTAAAGAATTAAATATCAAAGAAGTTCAAGCTATTTGGAAGTCCTTTGCTCAAACATCTATATAAAAGAGCAATTGATGTTTGTTAAGAATATGCATACACACAAATAAAAATACATACACATATTCAAAGGAGTACAAACTTAGAGCAGTACAAGCTCACTCTAGGAGCGTATGATGAGTTGAGCCGGCTTGCGAGCCTCGTGAGCTAGCCCAATTATAGCTCGAGTTCGAGCTTTATAACGAATGAAGCCCGAGCTCTACTTTAGTTGTTAGAAAGCTTGCGAGCCGGCTCACGAGTTTTTTAAAAAAAAAAATATTTTTATATATTAATTAAATAATTAATATATATTAAAATTTTACTTTTTTTTTCTTCTAAATTTAAATATTTTCACATATTATTAAATAATTATAATATATTAATAATTTAATATTTTATTGATGCTAGAGTTATTTGGTGGACTGAGCTCGAGTTTTTTCTCTTATTTCGAACTTGAGCAAAAAACTTTAAAAGTAGGCTCATCAAGTTTGAGTTCGAGCATGCAATTTTTATTGAGCTTGACTTGAATTCGACTCACTTACACTCCCAACTTGCTCACATATCAAGTCTCTAAATCTTTATGTTCAAGACTTGAGACTTCAAAACCTCAAGTTTTTGCTTTTGACGATGTATTGCTACCATGAAGATTCTACACCTCTTTAGGGCCAAATCATCAAATCCCTCTGATTATGAAGTCAAGATTCAATTTCGAGGCAATTTGTAGTGTTTCTTTGTCAAGCCAAGGAAGACTACACCACATATCCAAAAACAAGCTCCACGCCACAAGATAAATCGAGAGAGAAGAATAAGGGGATTAGTCTTCTTTATTAGGAGATATTTTTTCACAAATTGTATTTCTCTTTTTACAATTATATAAATTCATTTATCCATTATTTTTCTTGTCTCGTAATTTATTATTATTTTTTACTAACAATGAAATTTAGTGTGAATAAATTTCTGGCATATCATGTGGGACTGATCTTACCTCTCATCTCTTTTTCTCACTTGAATTTTGAAGTTAGTTGCAACTGTTCAATTAGGGGTGACAATTTTCAACACGATACGATAACCCGACACGAGTCCGACACGAAAAAATTGGATTTTGTTGACCCATTTTGGATTTGGGTCCAATAAGATTGAGACGAATAAGAACCCGAAGAAAATAGGTTGGGTTGGGTTGAATTTTAAGTTACATGAAGAACTTTATATTTGATTGTGGGTCGCACGACAACCCACACCCACCTAAACCAACTCAACCCGATCCAAATTAAACAAATAAAATTTAAATTTTTTTTAGGAGTAAAAATATAAAATAACAATATAATGGTTGAAATTTTAAGCTTTAGCAATATCAATTTACTACTTTGGCATTTTTTGATCTTATTTATTTTCACAAATATATATGATGGATTGTTACAATTTTAAATTACTTCTAATGGTTATTTTCGTATCCAAGTGAACATGAAAATTATACTGCAAAGAGTTAATAAAACACTGTTTTAACTAGTGAATTGTCCTAGAAGTTTTTCTTAGACCTTATACAATGCAAGGCTTTGCATATATAAATATATACGAGTTCTTTCTATTGAGAGGTTATAAAAAATTCAAAAGACTTAAGCAAGTTTTTATAATAAATTATATATATAATTAAAATATTTATTTACTTATTTGCTTGATGATATATTTTTATTGATTTATGTATTGCTTAATTGAATCAATATAAAGTTAAAAAATAATAGCATTAATTTTAAAAAATTAGGAGAGATGATTTAATCAACACAAACGATCTAAAAATTAAAGAGAGTGGGTCATCAGTAAAACTTAAAAAAGTGTGATATGTTTTAAAATAAGATACTTTATAATTATAATATTTTTATGATGCTGATGGATACTAGAAAAATGAAAGGGAAAAAAGTTCTAAAAATCAATATATTATGTGGTTCAATTAAAATTATTTTAGAAAGTTGCTATTGTGAAGTTTATAATGAGAACTCCTTATTCCTATTTTAATTGATTAATAATTAAAGTTAGGTAAAATTAAAAAATAAAAATACAAAAAAGTTTTTAAAATTACAACAAATATTCAAAATAATTATTCTAAACCAGGTTGGCAGGTTGGGTTGGATGAGTTTGGGTTGGCGGGTCGACCTAATAAAAATCAGGTTGACCAGAACCTGACTTGATACGAATTAGGTTAGGTTAGGGTTGAATACTTTCAGATTGTCATCAGGTTGAGTTGGGTTTGGGTTGAGAAAATTAATGTTATACCCCTACTTCAACCCAACCCGAACCACCCAAATTGCCACCCCTACTTCAATGGCATATAAGAAGAACCAACTCCTATTGACCAGGAAATATATTGCTGACTCTGACTCTGCCGTTGATCCAGTCAATCAACTTGTGATTGAGTGTAGAACTACTAATTTCGCTCCATCTGATGATTCAAATTCCACGAGTCGAAATAGACAAATCCCAAGACATCCTTTTTTGCTGAGATGCCTACTATGGTTACTAGAGCGACAACTATGGATGAATAACTTGCCATGTTAGCTCAAGCAATAGCTAACCTATAAAAGTTTGTGGGAAGATAAAGATCTCCAAATTGCACAACTCATGAATTAGTTGGAACATTCTCTATTGGAAAATTTAGCCACAGCTGCGATGCAACAAAGGAGAAACAAATTGATGAGATGCCCTAGAAGCAAGAATCTAAGTAAAAGGTCAACCACTTTGCATCTTTTGTTGCTATATTGTTTGTCTAACAACTAAAAAGAAATGGTCACCAACATTATCAGAGCTCAATATGGCATGCCTTCTCAAAGCTTTTTGTGTACTCAAAGCACTATATGAAATGAATTGACACTTTGAGAATGCCAATAAGGCATCAACCACCAAAATTCTAAAGTTTGATGGAAAAAGTAACCCAAAATAGCATGTTTCCCATTTCATAAAAACATGCAATAATGCAGGAACTTATGGGATCTCCTTGTTGAGCAGTTTGTGTGTTCACTAAAAGGTGATGTTTTTGACTAAAACATCGATTTAGAACCTAACTCCATTGATAGCTAGAATCAAATGGAAAAGACAAATTTTCAATTGCTTCTACAGTTGAACTCACCAACACAAAATATGGAAAGCAGAGCTGATAGTAGACTATCGTAACCGTGACTGAAGTTCATTAAGTTTGAATTGCAAGGATAAACTGTTAGAGATGTATGTAGTAGAAATGTGTATCTAAGATATTCACTAGAAACTTCTCTACATTCTTCAAAGAATCAAGCTTCACCTTTTTGAGAAATTGGTTACCCACTCCCATGATATAGAGCTCAACATTGTTAATTATGGAGTCGGAATTCCTTTGGAAGACCAGAAAAGGGCCAAGAAAGATTCAAAAAGAAATGAAAAACATGCTAATACTTCTAGTAAAGAATCTATGGCCATCACTAAAACTTCTATCTAAATTCCCACAAATGACGAAAAGGTTGTTGAGGAAACTGGAGAACAATGCACTTCAACAGACAAACGTTGAAAGAAATGCAAGAGGCAGAGTACCTATATCCAAAATCCGATGTCTCTAACATCTTTGATGAATTATTAGCTAGGAATTAAGTTAATAAAACTACCAAAAACAAAATGTCCTAAAAAGGTTCGAAGAGTAAAATATTGCAAGTATCATCGAGTTGTAAATCATCCAATAGCGAAATGCTTTGTTTTCAAAGATAAGGTTATGGCATTAACACGGGATGGGAAAATAATTCTTGACACCAAGGATGTTATTGGCACAGATCCAAGCGCTATAGCAATAATAGATGTCGTGTGTGTGTTCTACAATACAAGAAGGATGTCTTTTCCCATCTACACCCATGGGGGTATTAATAATACTTTTGTTCGAGAGTTTGGATCCAACATTGGTGAAAACTCTATTTGCTAATAAAGTGACTAAACTAGAGATAAGTTCTACTAGTGAAATTGAAATAGCGGTGAATGAGTTTTTGTGATGCGCCAACAATGGGGGAGACAATGTATTAATCAGTTTCATCCATTGCCATTAAAGGTCTCGTATGTGACTAGACACCCTTAACGAAAGATGAAAAGTTTGATGATTTCGTCAGTGAGCTACAAAAGAAATGATGTGACTTCAAGAGACTTTTCTTCAAGAGAATTTTTGGATCAAAAGGCTGGGACAGTGTAAACATTATCATGTGGAATAGAGGACCAGTATTCCATGTCTTTTTAAATTATTAAATATTTTCAACTTGACTAATATTATGTGCGATGAATCAATTTCCAGATGAGCTTTTATGCATCCACCTCAAAACAAATTCGGCATAATTTACTTCAATTTTCAATTTCAAATAAGTTAGTTCAGTTTTCAGCACTTGTGAAGAGACTCATCCACTCTTTGTCTTTTTCCGGGGAGTGTATAACCTGCATAATGCTAATTTTAAATTTCCTAACCTAGTAGTTGGTTTCTATGTATCACATCGTAAGAAGTATTTATTTACTTTACAACATAGGCAGCAACCAAGTTGCATTTCAAAGGGCAAGCCTCGCCAAGTCTGCCATTCCCTAGTTTCGTAGTCTAACATACACCTTAAAAACAAAACCACCTTTTTTCTCGCTTGTTTTTGGTACCAAAACAAAAGCCTCATTTATTAGAGCATTAATGGTGTTCAAGTACATGGTTCATGGGGGTGGCTTCTTGTTTGAGTTTTAAATATCCCATCGCAAGCTTCCATTTTTCTCATCATGCTCTTCTTCTTATTCGTATTTCAAAATTTCACTCTCACTATCTTCTTTCTAATCACAATGTGCAACAAGAACTCAACATCAACCACAACCACCGCCACCGCCAATTCCAACTCGGCAAGTTGCCGGATTGCAGCCATAATTGTAATAGTCCTGATGGCCGCAGCAAATACTGGATGTTCAAGTGTAGCCCTACAAGAAACCATCACTACTACTAATCGACACAAGCTTCCCAGCAATAAGCCCCAAGTTGGAAATTACCACTATTTTTCTCCAACCCCGCTTCGCCTTCGCCTTTGCCTTCACCTTCTCCATCAACCTCGAAGGCACCACCATCCAGCACCACCACAGCCGCCTCCACCACCATCATGTAGCACAGGTGATGATGAGATTGACCCCAGATACAGCATCGAGAAGCGACTAGTTCCAAGCGGACCCAATCCTTTGCACAATTAATGACACTATTGAAACACATTCCTGTTTCTAGTAGTTTCACCTACTCTTTTTTAGTTGGCCTTGTTCATTTTTCATGTATGTATGGTGAGAATTTGAATCTAACCGGGGAGTTGGGGGGGGGGGGGGGGGCGGCGTCCAGAATGAGCATTGATTGAAAAAGCTTTTCTGGTTAGAAGCTATATCAGCATCAATTCATTGGATACGGAGCTTATGGTATGGGAGGGGACAAAAAGCCTGTCACCATTTGTGCATTGTGAGTTTGTAACGTATGCATGCAAACCAAGGCAGCATACCAAAAGTTTTTCCCCTACAGTCTCCTTGCCAGAAACAATTAATATGCTTGACCTTTTAGTACAACCTGCATTCACTGCATTACGACAGAATAAGAGGTTTTTGCAGTTCTTAGCGTATCTCACACTGACCATATCATAATGAACTAATCACAACTTGAATATGAAATAATGCTGTCAATATATTGAGATATGAGAAAAAGCCAACGGCATTGGCATCACTCCAAGAAAGAGAGAATGAGGCTTTTCGTGATTGATGCAGCAAAGTCCAGCAATAATGTAAAAGCAGTGTGTCATGGGAACATAAACAGTACACACTGCAAGCACTTCGTTTATTGTTGACTTTTAGATTAATGGTCTTGGAGTTCCTATGACATTTGACCACACCATGTCCAACAATGACTCGATAGGACAAGAAATTTCTTAGTGCTACTAAAGCCGTGCAGTCTATATGGATTGGAATTGGGTGCCTCAGCACCATGTATTATCGCAACATATTTAGTGTATTCTCATGTCACACACTGTTTATATAGTCCATGAGATCAATGATGAAATAATGTGGAGCCAATTCTGCAATATTTTCAGGTAAATGTCAATGACAGGTCCCAAATTTTAAGCAGAATCATAGGAGTACTTGGACTACGTTGCTGCAACACTTGCAACCATCTCTACCAGTGCCCCAACACACCCACACATAAACCAAATCAAAGGATCTAATTGAAGATTAACTATTTATAAGAAAGCATTTATAGTGTGTCTTCAAGTACAGAAGAAACATCATGCCGTCTAGCACATAACCCATAACGGTCACAAATTAATACCAGAAATGCAGACAGCAGCAAATATTTTATCCAGCGTTCATGTATTTGGGGAGGGGCAGTTATTCTTTGATATACGAGTATGAATGACACTTAACTGGATAATACACATATAATAACTCATGAATTTGAAGCTGATCCTCTCTTGGGAAAGAAGCAGGTTTCTTCTTCTGTCTTCACAATCTCTTAATCTTCCTTTCATTTCATCAAGCCCTGAAACACAACACACAGGTAAAATTAAAAAGTAAGAGGAGGTTGAAGGTATGGCAGGATTTCAGTAATTGTGAAGTATCGATTTTTGAGAACTATACTTATATGCATTCCATAAGATAGCAAACCAAACAAACCATTCAGGATATGAATCTCTCACAACTAAATGCAACATTCATGATAGGAACCTCTCACAACCACATTATTTTTAAGACATGATAGAATTACATGGATCAGATGATTGTATGTTGATATTAATATTTATGCTGGTCTTGATAATCCAATTGCTAGCAGAGCAATCTACACAATAGTTTACTTATTTGCCAAGCATTCAGAAAACACAAGCCATCACCCTCAAAAGTCGATTCTGACATCCAAATATTGAAATTAATACACTAAATAGTAACTTCAGAACTTTACAGATGCATGGACAGACTGAAGGACATGAAATATAAAGTTGCAACTTGCAACCGTATGCTGTTCACATTCACTAAATACATGACACCACTTTGACATAAAACAAATGGTGGTTGAGAGGTAGATCACTAGAGAAGGAGCTCCTTAAACAAACTAGCCTTCAATATTGCATTAAGCAATGCCAAGGTCTGCAAAGAGTCAAAAAGGTTTCTGAAACCGACAGCTGAGCGAAGATTATTGAGTTCTTTTTAGCTAAACATTGAAAATTATTCATACCATGTTACCAAATTTTCAAACAATGGATTCACAAGCTACAAGAACACTTCAATACGAAACAGAAATAAAACTGAAAACTCAAGAGGCACTTCTTGATGCTTGAACACAATGATTATCCTTGGTTCATTATCTGCTAAAGTTATTCTAATTCATTGGATACCACAGCCACCTCAACTGGACAAAGTTAGTCCTCTAAATCTAGTTCTCAACTGGATAAATTTAAATTCAGTCAATTATATTTTTCAAGCTTGCACTACAAAACTTGTCAATATCCTGTATCTGATTCATTTTTAGCTGACTTTTCCAGGTCCTTTTCTTGCAGACACTTTACCTCTTTTCACAAGATCTACACATATCAGAACATAAAGCTTATCCTAAATAAGTCATTCCAGACATCTATGATCATAGTCCAGGTGGAGCAGTTGGAAGCAGCAGTATCATTAATTCCCAGAAACATAGTAATTAATAATGAACCAAAAAATCATTGTTATTCTGAGATTCTTTCCAACACTAAGATTACTACATCGCTATCTAAAGACCCAGAACGATAATTTATGATGGTAGTTGACCTTGAAATGAAAGATACTTTGCTTACCCCAATGCCATGCTTTATGTAATCATTCTGTGTTGGTACTATCATTGATGCAACCTTTGGTAAAAAATGATCAGCTTTATAAAAGATTATTTTTTTGCGGCACAAAGTGGAATGCTTGAGAAATGAATAACTACTTTGCTTGAAAATCTACCAAGTATTCCTCCATGTTAAACATAAATTTCTTGGCAAGGAAATCCATGCAAACCTTCATAACAAGAATATCACTTGGAACAATCTAAAATCCCATGAATAAGCCAACTGTAGTCTTCAATTGGCAACAGAACTCATTTTGGTACATATTGTGTAAAACAGAGGTGCCCTTAAGACCACACAGCAACACACACCATTTGCAAGCCTTGAGAACTTCACATCAGAAAAGACCACATATGCAGCATATTATTCAACACATACAGCTACTTCAAATAATAAAAAAGAAAGCTAAGGAAATAAACCAATATAGAAAATGAAAGAATAAAGGAAATGACACAGATACCTAGAAATAATTACAAAACCAAATATTATTACCCAATATTTTCCAACTTTTGTTCCAAACCCATGGAATATCAGATTGCCCATAAGTACTAATGCAAAGTAATTACATACAAAAGGGAACCTAAATCAAGCAAATAAATTTAATTGACAACAGCAGAACACAGATTAAAGTAGCATCACGAATAAGAATTGCTTGTACGCAAAGTTGAGCCTTAAAAAGGCGGAAAATTCTTCAACAATTATAAAAATATTACTAACAGTAAACAAGAATACTAACATAATTATATAAAATATGATGAAAAGAATTATTAAATTGAAACAAAAATCTTTTAATTGCCAACATTAATTCATCGTCGAAAACCAAAAACTAAAACCATTGCTTTTTAATGCCCTCCCGCTCCGCCCCGCCGCCCCAAAAAAACCTAAAAATTAGAGAAACTTCTTTAACTTTAAAACTGCAAAAGCCTTAAAAAAAAAAAAAAAAAGGAAAAGCAAAAGGAAAAACAAAAGAAGGGAAACTAAATAGAAGAACTAACCTAAACGGGTTGATAATTGCTGATAGAAATAATTTCACGAGTGGTTGATTTCCATAACGCTCTTGACTCTAGGGGTGTAGAGCGAGTAAACCACGGCTTGCCGCTTGGCGACGCCGAGCTCCGACTTCCCTTCGGCGAATGCGGCGGCAGCCTCCGCTGGGTCGGAGAGGCGATGGTTCTGACGGAAGGCGTCGATCGTGCGGCGCTTCGCGTACTCCCTTATATTATAGTCCGTGAACTCACGCGCCGTCCGAAGTAGTGACCGGAAAAGCGAGAGCACTTCGCTGCGCGTGGGCGCCGACCCCATTTCTTTTCCCTTTTTCGTTTTTGCTTTTTCTTTTCTGGCCTCTTCCTCTACGTGTAGATATAACAAAGCTGTGTGTATATATATCATTTCCTTTCTTAATTTTCGGTTTTTGTGTACGAGTAAGAAATTTCATGGACCAAATTGCAATTGCTGAAGAAATTTTTTTGGTCAAATTTGATTTTAAATGTTAATCAATTTAAACTTTGACAAAAAGTGGAGATCCAAAAGAATATCACTTAGGGCTAGTTTGGTTCGATTTTTAATTTATCTTATGATTATTTAGCATGTGATAATTTGTGTGATTATTTTTCATTGCGCTATAGTTTAATTTGCATAATTATTTTTATGTTGGTTCGTATAATTATTGGTTGTTGTGTTTGGTTCAATATTAAAGCATCTTAATTACATCTAGTATATTATTTTTTTGTTTCTTACTCAAATACTAGCGTAAACCCCGTGCTATGCACGGTATATTTACTTAACCAAATTAAACTAAAAAATATAAATATACAACTAATTTTTTATAATGAGGGGAATAGATACGAACACATTAACTACTCCGAACTTTATCTTGTAGAGATCTACAACTTTAGTTTCAATTCATGATCTATTCATTTAGGTCAAGTGAATCCATATAGAAAATATAAATTCTATACTATTTCAAAAATATTTTTTAGTAATAAAATTATTTTGGTCCAGAAAACTAAAATCCTTTATTAGCTCGAATATTCTATATTAAATCAAGAAGAAGCTCAATAATATATAAATATTGTTTAAGAAATTCTTGTTGCAAAAAATAATAAATAGAGATAAAACTATAAAAATTATGTAACACATCAAAATAGGATAGTTTTGAGAAACTTGATTTATTTAATTAATCAAATAAAAAGGACAATAAAACTAAATTAATTAATCAAAATGAAAAAAACAAATTAAAAAGTAGCTCTTAAAACCAAGTAAATCTAAAAATGGGAAAACTGGTGCATATATATATATATATTATATGCACATTATTTACACACAGGTAACTTGGAAAATATTGAATTAATTTGATAAAGAAAAAGTATGAACAAAAACCACAATAAAATAATGAAAGTGAAAATAATAATAATTTTTTAAAAATAGAATTGAAAAAACTATCTTGCAAACATGATATTTATGATCCAAAACAGATGATGAAATACATATGAACTTAGAGAATATTGAATAGTAAAAATCACCCAACAAAGAGGAACTATAATGAATTACAAACTAAATCAAATTGTTATAATTAATAAAAGGACAAAAAAAAGAAAAAGAAAAAAAAGGAACAAAACTTGCAACTTAAAGAGGTACCTTATGCATCCTAGTAAAGGTTTGAAACTCCCAAATGGCAAAGGTGGATGTGGAAATAAAGGAGGGGGGAGGGGGGGGGAGGTTGTTTGCAAGTAATTAAAAAGAAAAATACTTTGTAATCTTCTAGATTTATCACTATTAAATGTAGGATTCTTACTTACGAACTGCTCTAATATCTTTTGTTATGAACAAAATATTTATTCATCACACACACATACACAAAAGGCTAAAAATAAATAAATAAATAGAGATTTAAATGATAATTGAGCAACGAATATATCAATACATTATTTTAAGCTCTCATGCATATATTGAGAATGAATCAATATAAAAATAAAAAAAAAATATGAATGCATATACATGATGTAATAAACATTCAATTGAGAGTTTAGGATAAAAAAGATCTTGCTAGGGTTACCTTAAAGAAGAAGACTAAGAAGAATAGGGAGGACAAAAAGAAAAAAAAAAAAAATCCTTTCTTGGTAGTATATAAAAATAAGAAATGATTTGCTTTATGGAATGAAATTTATAGATTTTTTTTTTTGTGGTAGGAGCACTTAATTTGGTGCTAATAAAATATCTTTTGAATTTTAAACTTATGAGTTGAAATAAAAATTTATGATTATGGATATTTTGAATTATTTGATGAGATAAAAATATATGATTCAATTTTTGGATAAACACAAAATCATGTTTTAGTTATAATAGATAAGTTGATTATATATTAAAATAAAAATAAGAAAAAACAAATTAGAAACCAATGAGATTTTTCTTAATTTAATTAAAAAAAACTCAAAATTTTACGAATTCAGAATTTGGTCACAATTGTGGATCCCACACCGTTGTACTATATATAATAGTATGATAAAATCCATAATTTTAAAAATTAAAGAGTAAATAGATAATTTCAACACAAGGAGTAGACATATGGATAAATAATTCCATGGGGGCCGGTAGGTTTGTTTATCATGAAAATTGCACATATAAGCACGGGCTTTTGATATTCATGCGAATATGAGTGTTTATTACCATTTCAATCAAATGAATGATAAAGAGGGATAAAAATACTTTATTCCACCTTATTATCCCAACCAAAATAGCCCTTAGATTATAACAATCATTTACAAAAATTTACTGGGGTGTTGCAAATTGAGTTTTGTTTATTTAAATTCTTCATAATTCTTACATATAATATGTAAATAATGAACTAAAAAAATCTACAAAGCGAACATTCTTCAATCTTTCTTCATTGCATAAGCAAGCTATTAAAAATATAAGTTTTTGTTTTTTAATTTTTTTAATTGGTTTAAGAAAATGTAATGGAGAGTAAAAAGGAAAATAGAAGATTATGACATATGTTTTATTATTAATGGCCATTTCTAGCTCTCCCCTATGAGTTCATGGCAAATCTAATCTAATATATATAAAGTAAATGTTGTTCAACCTTGTTTTAAGAATGTTTGCTATATGAGAATGATATGAATAAATTATTTTTATTTCTTTTTGCCATCTCAACATCTTCTATATATAATTTACTATAAAAATGAGTTATTTATTAATATAAAATACTATATTAAATGATTTTTTTGTAACTCCATATAATCTAAGATGGTAAGTACTCCACACCTATAAATTTGACCTTCCATATTAATTTTTGTACTAGTTATTGGCCTGTGCGTTGCATTGGGCAATAAATTTAATTTTGCGATTACATTTTATTTAATTTTAGTTATGATTGAGATATTAATATTTTTATAAATATTACAAATATGATACTTAAAAATTAATAAGAATTTTATTAATATAATATAATTGATGATATAAATGATACATATATTTTATATGAATATGTTTTATATTATCAAATCAAATCACATGCACTAATTCATTTCTATGCATAAATTAATAACTACATGTTAAATCACTTTATAAATTTAATAAATTATTTATAAAACATATAGATGATAAAATAAAGAAAATCACTTTTAACATTGACTTGGTTTGAAATAAAAGATTCAACATTGAAAAATGGACTTAAGTTGTAGCCCCCCCACTCGGGATAGCACCTAAGCTGAAGCACCACTCAGTTCAATCTTAATTCAAACCAATGAATAAGCCATACAGTCAATAAGCCCATCAGAAAATTTTCAAAACTTATCAAAACATATAGCAGCGGATTTCAAACCTACCAACTCTTCAAAACATTAAATAAGTCATAATTCAGCTTCTTACATCTAACAAAACATATATAGGCATCACGTCATCGATAGCCCAGGAATAGCCCTAGCACATCACAGACAAACAGACAGTAGATGCCCAGGAATAGCCCTAGCACATCATTGATGCCCGGAATAGCCCTGACACATCGCCCATACCTATGAATGACCCTAGCATATGGCTAACAGACAGATGGAAGATGCCTAGGAATAGCCCTAGCATATCACTAATGCTCAGGAATAGCCCTGATACATCGCCCATACCTAGGAATAGCGCTAGCATATGGCTAACAGACAGACAGAAGATGCCTAGGAATAACCCTAGCACATCACTAATGCTCAAGAATAGCCCTGATGCATCACATATACCTAGGAATAGCCATAGCATATGGCTAACAGACGGACGGAAGATGCTTAGGAATAACCCTAGCATATGGCTGACAAACTGAATACCCAAGGAATAGCCCCTAGTGTATCAAACTTACAAATACTTAGGGAATAGCCCCTGACATATCAGACGTACAGACAGTTCAGATCAGTACAGAAATACCGACAGGGCAAATAGTAACGGTACCAGTACCAGTACTAGATAGTACAGATATCAGAACAGTACTGACAACAGGACAGATAACAGAATGAATAGATAACATGTATCAGATAAACGTTCTGGGCACATCACAAACAGGAAACAGAATCATAATAGAAATAACCCTCACAGGGTATCCGAATTAGATAAAAGAATATCAAAGAGATCTTAACAGATCACGAATTTCAATAACAGTACAGTCAGTTCAGAAATAGTAACCCTCATAGGGGTTTATCACAAATACCGAAAAGTGAAATGAAGTGCCAGATTGACAGACCCTCACCTCCGTAGTCTCAGAAAACTACAATCATCGTCAGCAGCTTACTGGTCCACGGGACCCACTTTTGTGTCACCTAGCCAAAGTAATAATCCACAATCAAAATCTTTATTCAACCCCGATAACTTTCAATAATTACAATCTTACTATTGACCTTATATCATATTCCGAATCATCAATAATAGGCGATTAGCTTAATAACCCCAATTATTGCCATTAGGTCTCAAATTCACAAAATTAGGCTTTTCTCTTCCAATTAACTCGATAATTCCCAATATTTCCATAAATAATATAGTCCAAATTGACTAAACTCATACTGGCACATACATATACCACGTCTTAGTCTAATATATCTCAAATTACCCACTGATCAATTCTCAAGTTCCAATTTCATAAAATCATAAATTAATCACTTAAATAACTTAATTAATCCTTACTTAACATCCTCTAATACATAATCCGGGCCAACTATGCAATATCCTAGACCAGGCATGGCTAAAGCATAAAACAACTATATAACTCCTAAAAATATAAGGTTAAGGAATATAATACAACATATGCATGTGTATATATATACACACATAAACATCAACCAACTTCTATACCCTCAATTTGATCAGCCGGACCTCGGACTCACAAACCAAGACCACCGTCACGATCCTCGCGACGAGTTGCTAGACCGCCTTCGTCGAAAAACTTCAAAACCACGACCCACATAATCCTTTCAGCTCAACTAAGCAAATCCCCAAGCCAATTTCTCCAAAAACCTTCGAATTGGCCTTCAATTTCCGTCCAAACGCTTCAGTGCCACCACCTATGCCATCTCAATTTTCGCCCAATTCCTCCATCAACAGTGGCCGGAACTGAAAAATGAAGCTACCATGTTGACCTTCGAGCTGAACCTGTCAAAACCCACTACTCACATCTAAGGTTCAGTCGCCCAGGATGAGAGACTTGTCACCACCGCCGTGGCCAATATTTTGAGCTTCGATTCCTAGTGATTCACCGGTGGGTTGGGTGTACACTTGGTATAGAAGTATTCCCTGTGAAGAGAGGAACACAACGGTAGGTAATTTGATGGATTTAAGTGGCCAGGGTGAAACACTGGTGAGAAAGAGAGGCGATCGGTGCATGGAGGAGAAAGAATGAATAAGAAGGAGTTGACTAATCCATTAAAATGTCATCTTTCAAAAATTGCATTTTTACCCCCAAACTTTCTCCCAGCTTATAGTTAGGTCCTCCAAGTTTTCCAAACTTTTCATTTCGACCTTAGAATTATTTAGTGCGTTATTTTCGCCTCTTTGACCCTAAATATTGGCCATGCAAACCACAAAATTCTCAAACTTTGATCAATCAAGTTTCTAAAAATTGTAAATTTACCCCAAAACTTTCAAATATTTTGCAATTAAGTCATTTTCATTTCTTTTTCTAGCCCTAAATTTCGACCAAATTAAAATTCTCGAATTTTCAAATTCTTATTGTCCAAAATTCTGAATTTTAGGGGTGTTACATAAGTAGTAGAAGATAAAATATCTAAACTTACCATAAATTGGGACTTCAAATATCTTTTTTATAAATTACTTTGGTTCATTAACACAAAAATTAAAATATTAGAAAAATAAATGAGCATTATACATACATGCATCTTCAAGTAAAAAATAAACTTTAACATTCCAAGAAAATGATCATATCGAGGTGGATAAAAAGAACATAAATGCTTTTATATATTTAAATAGTAAATTATATGTTTAGATTATTTTAGTACATGTATTTTAGGAATTTTTAGCTTAAATTTATGAATTTTCTCAGTTATGATTTGACTTAATTAACATGTTAAATTATGGATAAAAGATAATTCACCGAATAACATAAGATAATAATTTAAATTAAATCATTATAAATTCTATATTACTATAATACTCCATATACAAAAAGTTTATATACGTACAATATATATACATATGGAGAAGGCCATATATTAATTAAATTACATTGACAAATACACCTATATATATATATATATATTAAACGGTAATATATAAATACATGTGCATATGTTCATCCACAATTATATTAAAAATATAACTATTAGACAATATAATAAGGAGTTACAAAAAATGTATATTGCTAAAGAGAATTACAAAAGTCACTATAAAAGTTACATATATGTTAGTGTATATGTATATATCGGATATACACTAAAATTAAATATATAGTTATACAAATTAATTAATATAGTTTCTTCTATTAATACTACAATAAATGTTTATAGAATATCGAATATGAACATTGACATGGCAATAATGAATAAAATTAACTTATCTACGTCACTATAATATAAAAGAATACTTAAATTAGGACTCAATTTGTTTTGTAAATTATCCTAGTTCATAAATATAAAAATTAAGAATATTAGAAAAATAATATAAACATTATATATACATAATTTTCAAGAAAAATAATTTTTTACTCACAAAGAAAATGATTTTATAGAAGTGATGAGAAAAAGATAAATGTTTTCTTTAAAAATAAATTGTATGTTTAAATTATTTTTTAATATAAAGTATTGTAGGAAATTTTAGCTCATGCAAGATATACCAATTAAATTGCATTGACAAATGGATATATATATATGCCTGGTTATACAAACATATACACACACATATATATACATATGTATACTATATATGTTTATCCTTAATTATTCAAAAAATCAAATTTGAGAATGTAAATAACAAATATTTGAAGAAGAGAATATAAGAAAAATAAAAACTTTTATGGGTCCTCTAAATAATTATTTCATAATAATTATTAAGTTGTATGGAAAATTACTTTTCAAATTTCATAATTATGTAAATTAACTAAGAAACTAATAAAAAATAAATAAATCATGAGTTAAAGGAAAATCATAATATGAAAAAAGTAAAAAAATCAACCAAAAGAAAAAAATAAATATAAAATTTTAATTTACCACAAAGTCGAGACTTCGATTTCCTTTCGTTAATTAACTTAGCTCATAAACATAAAAATTTATTAATATTAGTAAATCATATAAAAATTGCAAAATACATGCAAAAACAAAACAAAACACACACATAGGGGTGTTCGCGGATTGGATTGGATCGGTTTTGGGGAAAAAGCTAACCGATCCAAATTATATAATATTTTTTGGATCGGTTTGGATCGGTTTGGTTCTTATAGTAAATCCAATCCAATCCAATCCATTTTAAATCGGTTTGGATTGGATCGGTTATTCGGCTTTTTAATTTATTTTTTTATTTTTTTAAAGTAAGCGAAAATAATATCATTTGGCAACAGAATTGAACTAAATTAAGTAAGAATACTTAGATTATAAAATTATATAAGTCCACAAGAAGTTAACAACAAACATAATTCATAAATTCATCAAGTTTCAAATTTGACTTCCAAAAGAGTAATTACAAAAGTAATTGGCCAGCAACAATAGAAGAAGCTGAGATGAAATTGTAGCTTCTAGTACAACATAGGTTAAGGAATATCCAGTTTAACAAAAAAAAATAAAATTAAAGTAGCCAAGGTAATTCCAACAGAGACTATCCTCATTAAGAATCACAATGACAGCAACAAATACATCCAATACCTTTAGCAACTTCCAAGCATAATCAGTTTTTGAGGGTTGATGCACCAACTGGACATGTCCAAATTTTACATAAAGAACAATTAAATCTAAATAGAATAAGTGGAAAATTAAGTTTAGGGTTTACACTTATAGGTTTAGTTTTATTTAAATATATTTAATATTTTTATAATTAAAATTTTATTTTATTTTATTAATATATAAATCGATTCGGTTTGGATTGGATCGGTTTTTCAGACTGAAACCGAAAACCAAACCGAATTGATTGGTTATAAAAAAATAAATCCAATTTAAACCAAAAAAAATCGGTTTTAATCAGTTTTCAATTTTTTGGATCGGTTCGTCGGTTTTTTTTTGGATTGGATTGGATTTGAACACCCCTACACACATACAAAAAGAACTTAACTCACCAAGCAAATGATCCTATATAGAGGTGAAGACAAAAGAAAAAAAATAGTACCTTTAAATATTGGTGTATTGCATGTTCGGCTATTTTTAGTATGTGTTACTTGTAGGGATTATGAGCTTAGATTAAAGAACTTAACTTAATTAAAATATCGATTTATGGTATAAAATATAATTTAGAGAATATTAAATTAAGGTAAACTTTTTTGAACTAAATATAGAGAGGCAACAAAGGCTAATTAAAAAATATAATTTTTGAACTAAATTATGGTAAATCAGTTATTCTTATATATTAAAAGCAATAATGGCTGATTAAAGGCAAGATTTTAAAATTTTAAAGGCACAGATTAAAGGCAAGATTTTAAAGGCACGATTGATTAAAGGCAAAATTTTAAAGACACGGATTAAATGCATGGAATTAAAGGCAATACTAAACATATAAAAAGTTATATTAATAAATTTTCAAAAGATCAATTGAAAACAAATTTTATTAAATAAAAATTATATATTCGGTATAAATATACCAATAGTCATTATATACTCAAACTGAATATTAATAGATTAACTTATTATTATTATTATTATTATTATTATTATTATTATTATTATTATCAGAGAGAGAGAGAGAGAGCGCTATAAAATTAAATTTCATGCAGTAATCAGTACATTGCATAAAAACATTAGAATTAACTATTAAACAATATAATGAAGCAGTTACAAAAATTATATATAAATATTGGGAGTTACAAAAATTAATATAGAAAGTTATATATATATATATATATATTATATGGAAATATGCTGACATGAAGAGAAGAGAAATATTGAAATATGTGAACATATAATAAGGAGTTACATATATTATATATGAAAATGTTTGACATGGCAAAAATAAACAAAATTAACTTATCCACATCATTGCCACGTAACAAAAATACTTAAAATAGGCTTGAACATCATTTTTCTTTACATATATTAGATTATTTCTCTCTATACCTATAGTTTATATATAGAATTAATATATATAAGTTTATTTATGTACTGTCGGTTTGATGCATGGAACATTAATTTTTTAGTTCTCTCTCTCTCTCTCTCTATATATATATATATATAATAAAATATATTTGTTTCATAATTTGATATTTTAATCACTAAGACTCAGAACTTTCTTTGAAAAAATTATTTTCAATTGATTTTTTCAAAAGCAGTTTTATTACTTTTCATATGTTTAATATTTACACTTTTATGGATCCAATTATAATTTGCATATTAACTAGCTATGTTTATATTATTGGTTCAAATTAGATAATAAACCACATTACTAAGGTAACATATTTATTTCAAATAAAGTAAAATGATGGCTAATTTCTTTTAAAATAATAATTTCGAGATTGCATATGTTAAGAAATTTTAAAATCTTACCAAATATGGTAAGAATAATTGTTATGTATGTTTTGTTAACTTTTGTGATTGACAAACTCTCTCTCTCTCTCTCTCTCTCTCTCTCTATATATATATATATATATATATATATGCACGTATGTATACAATAAATGTTAAGTTATTATATAAATGGCTACTTTGAGTACGTAAATTTAGCTATTTGACATATTTATGCTAAATATTTAATTTTTGTTTCATAAATTCAGGCATTGAGTATGGATAGTAGCTTTAAGCCCCCCCCCCCCCCCCCCCCCCCCCCCCCTTTGTATTTTGAATTGGTAAGATTTTCTATAACACTTTCTATGTTTAGTCCGAAATTTTTTACCTTAACTTAATATTCTCTAAAATATATTTTATTCCACAATTCGACATTTTAATTATGTTAAGTTCCTTAGTCTTAGCTCATAATCCATATAAATAATATATACTTAAAATAACTGAACATGTAATGCACTAATATTTAAAGGTATGAAAATATTTCTTTCTTTTTTCTTCACCTCTATAGGATCATTTGCTTGGTGAGTTAAATTCTATTTGTTTTATTATGCATGTATTTCGTAATTTTTATATGATTTACTAATATTAATTAATAGATTTTTATGTTATGAGTTAGGTTAATTTATAAAAGGATTTTGAATTCTCAATTTTCTGGTAAATTAAAATTTTATATTTATTTTTTGCTTTTGATTTTTTTTCACTTTCTTTATATTATGATTTTCCTTTAACCCATGTTTTATTTATTTTTTAAATTATTTTGTTAGTTTGATGTTTCAAAAATATTTACAATAAGATTTTTGTTAATTTTTTTATAAATTACTATTTTTGTTCAATATTTGTAATATTTATAATTATTACCCATTGCAACGCACATGGATCAAAACTAGTATATATATAAGTAAAATACTGTTCAATACTATTTTAAGAATGTTTATTATATGGCAATGATGTGGATAAGTTATTTTTATCCCATTTTGCCATCTCAACATTTTTCATAAATAATTTGCCAAAAGTGAGTTATTGTATGATTAATATAAAATACTATCTTAAATGATTTTTTAGTAATTCCATATCTAATATTGGTAAGTACTCAATATATCTATATGAAAAATAATATATATTTATTAGTTTATGTATGCAAAGTACCGATTAATGTATGAAATTTAATTTTATAGTTCTCTCCCTCTCTCTCTCTAATAATAATAATAATAATAATAATAATAATAATAATAATAATAATAATAATAATCCGTAAAAAAGAGGTGAAGCTACCTAAATTTAATATTATTTTTACTATATGTATAATAAAAAACTTTTCATATATATATATATATATAAATAAATCTTACCTTAATTTAGCATTTTCTAAAATTATTTTTTATTTCGTAATTTGATATTTTAATTAAGTTAAATTCTTTAATCTAAGCACATAATTTCCTACAAGTAACTTATACTAAAAATAACCGAAATATGCAATTGACTAAAGTTTAAAGATACAAAATCATTTTCTTTTTTTTTTCTTCACATTGTAAGCTTGGTGAGTTAAACTCTAATATTTTTTTTTGAATATGCATGTATATTGTAATGTACATATGATTTTCTAATATTAATAAATTTTTATGTTTACGAACAGGTCAATTTGTAAAAGAAATTTGGAGCCGCGATTTTTTGGTAAGTTAATAATTTTATATTCTACCAACTACATTAAAATTTTACTTTTATCAAATTTTTTTCACTTTTTTCGTGTTATGGATTTCATTTAACTTGTGCTTTTATTTTTTTATTTTTTTTGGTTTGATGTTTTGGCGGAGGTTTATGATTTATTTTTTTTATTAGATTAAATATTATCAATATTTAAATTATAATTAAAAGTAAATAAAATAACTTTAAAATTTAAATTTATTGTCTATAAAACGTATTGATTCAAAACTATTTTTTTTATAAAAATAAACTATATTATCTAACACCCTAACATTCGGTATTTCAAAAAATAAGGATTTAGATATTAAGAGATTTATTGATCGGATTTTAGGGCTCGAAAAAAATAATAAAAAGGACTCAATTGAAAGAAATTGGAAAGTTTTGGCGTTGGATTGCAATTTGAGAAGACTTGATTGAACATTTTTTGGAAACTCTTGGGGTTGCATGGTGTTTATTTTGGGTCAAAGGGGTCAATTTAAGCATTAATTATTTCTTGGGGCTGAATTGAAGTGTTGCAATTTTCCTGGAGGACCTAATTGAAGAAGGAGAAAATTCTAGGGGCCAATGTGAAATTTGGAAAAATTGGATTTTAAATAGTAAATCCTCATTTCCTTCTTCTTCATTCTTCTTTTCTTACTTTCTGATTTCCTTTCCTTTTCTCCTTTCTTTCTCCACCACGGTCAATTCCTTCATGCTCCACTTTCGGCAGCCATTTTCACCAACCAAACCAACCATCTCTTTTTCCTCCTCACCAGCTCTATGGCAACACCACCATGCCCGGTTGAAACCCCTTTCGGCAAGCCCCCACAAGAGAGGCCGAGAGGGAATCCACGGTGGGTTGGTGGGTTTGTGGTTTTCCTGTGGCCAAATTCAAATATGAGGCTATGGTTTGGAAGAGTTGAGAGAGAGTATCACGGTGGTGGGCTTGCATGGGAGATCGGTGCAGCGGCGGTGATGGAAATCGGAGAGAAATAGACGGTGGCGTGAGGTGGTGGCAGTGAATTCGGGGTGGATTTTGAGGCAGTTCCCAGCGTCAATGCTTAAATCTGATTTGATATTTGGAATTAGGAGGTTGGAAAGCTTTTCGAGGTGGTGACCGCAAGATTTTCAGGTGGCGCTCTGGTGACCCTAAAACAGTTTCTTCTCCTCGTTCCGACTATCGCAGTGGTGCTCTTAGTTCATGATTCCAAGGCCTCGACAAGTAATTTGGGTAATAGAGAGTGTGAGGATTAAGCTTTAATTAGTTGTACCTTGTTATATATATGATGCATATGTTGTACTTTTGTAATTTAGCTTGTATCTATGCTAAGAATAGGATTTGGGATGTATTGATATATATGTGATTATGATTGAGATTCCTAAGCAAGGAGTACCTATAAGTTGTGGACCCGGATATTGTTATGTTGGAATTAATTGAGTTAATTAAAGGATTTGAACCTTAACTTGTGGATTTATGGATTTAGAACCAAGTGATAGTAATTGAACCATTATTGTGAATTTTGGATGATATGAAGAGAATGATTATGTAATTAAGAACTAGTTATTGATTAGTTATTAGACTTGATATGAAACCGATATTAATTTAGATATAATCAATCTTATTGGTTGTTATTAGATCGATAGAGTCGTTTAAGTTTTAAACTATCATTTTAATATGATTATTTGGTGAATTCGGATTTATGATAAGCATGATAGTGATGTTGGGAGTCAAATATGGATTATACTATTTGGTCAGGTGAAGTGGAAGTGGGTCCCACGGACCGGTAGACGGTAGATTGTGATAGCTTTCTCTGAGACTACAAGAGGTGAGGGTCTGCCAACCCGACACTTTATTTCACTGTTTGGTATTTGTGATTAAACCCTGTGAGGGTTACTATTTCTGAAATGTCTGTACTGCTATTGAAATCCGTGATCTGTTAAGATCTCTTTGATATTCTGTTATCTGATACGGACACCCCTATGAGGGTTATTCTATTATGATTCTGTTTCCTATTTGTCTAGCGCCCAGAACGTTTATCTGATATATGTTGTTTGTTCGTTCTGTTATTTGTCCCGTTATCTGTACTGTTCTAATATCTGTATTGTCCTGTACTATTATTGTTTGCCTTGTCAGCATTATCATTATCTGGTATTATCAATGTGCTAGGGATTACCCCCTAGGCATCTGTGTCAACTGTACTTGGTACTTGTACTTGTTTGTAAGTCTGATACGTCAGGGGCTATTCTCTGAGTACTTGTCTACAAGTATGATACGTAAAGGGCCATTCCTTGAGTATTTTGTTCTAAGTACGCTAGGGGCTATTCCCTGGGTATTCAGTTTGTCAGCCATATGCTAGGGCTATTCCTAGGTATGGGCGATGTGTTAGGGCTATTCCTGAGCATCAGTGATGTGCTAGGGTTATTCCTAGACATCTACTGTCTATTTGTCTGTGATGTGCTAGGGTTATTCCTAGACATCTACTGTCTATTTGTCTGTGATGTGCTAGGGCTTTTCCTAGGTATGGGCGATGTGTCAGGGCTATTCCTGAGCATCAGTAATGTGCTAGGGCTATTCCTAGGCATCTACCGTCTGTTTGTCAGTGATGTGCTAGGGCTATTCCTAGGCATCTACCGTCTGTTTGTCTGTGATGTGCTAGGGCTATTCCTGGGCATCTATCGTCTATCAGAATGTGCTAGGGAGACTCCTAGGCATCTTCCGTCTGTCTTCCGCTTGTGTTTTCTATGATGTACTGGGGAGATTCCTAAACATCTAATATGTGTCAAGCAGCCACGCTTGAATATGATTGATTGAATTGAATAAGATTTGTTATGATAAACTTGTCTCGTTTTTCGTACTTATATCCTGATGGATAATGATCCATTCTTGCTTGATTCGTACTGGCACTTGTATTGATATTGAACTATGAACTTTTGAGATGCTCTTTCCTCGAAAGGTTTCTTTTAATTACTGTTATGATATCCCTCACTAAGTCCTTTGGACTTACCCTCGTTCTTTATCTCTCAGACAGGTTTAACTGAAGGGAGTAAAGTTTTGACTGGAAATGAAGAAGTGCTTCATGTAATGGAATGGGTTCCTTTGATTGATGTAATTGGTTTTAGTGGCATGGTGATATGTTAGGATTGGCATTGATGTTTTGTTAGTGGTTAAGAAGTTATGACTTGTAATTAATGTTTTGAGAAGTTGGTAAGCTTGAAATCCATTGCTATATGTGTTTGATAAGTTTTAAAATTTTCTGATGGGTTTATTGATCGTATTGTTTATTTACGGGCTTGAATTAAGATTGAATTGGAGTGGTGCCTCAGCTTAGGTGCTATCTCGGGAGGGGGCGCTACATATTAACAAATATTTTTCTTTTCAAATTTAATAATTTGGTAATCTTGATTCAATGATTAATTGACACACACATTAAATTTTTTTCTTTTATTCGTATGTGAATTTTATTTTAAAAGGTTTAGATGGTGCCTAACCAATGTAATATAAATTATTTTAATTTTTATTGTATAATATATTTATTCAAGTCCTCTCTCTCTCTCTCTCTATATATATATATATATATATTAGTTTATATATGGAATTAATATATATATTAGTTTGTGTATGTATTGTCGGTTTGATGCATGGAGCATTAATTTTTTAGTGCTCTCTCTCTCTCTCTCTATATATATATATATGTATGTATCTTTATATATATATAAATATAAATATAATAAAATATATTTTGTATCATAATTTGAAAATTTAATCACTAAAACTTAGAAGTTTATTTGTAGAAATTATTTTGAAAAGCAATTTTATTACTTTTCATCCGTTTAATATTGAATTACACTTTTATGGATCCAATTATCATTTACATATTAACCAGCTATGTTTGTATTATTGGCTCAAATTAGTTTATAAACCATGTTATTAAAGTAACATATTTATTTCAAATAAAGTAAAATGATGGCTAATTTATTTAAAAAATAATAATTTCGAGATTACATATGTTAAGGAATGTTAAAATTTTAGCAAGTAAAACACAAACGTTGTTACCTTTAATCATTAAGAACAACAATTATGTATGTTTTGTTAACTTTTGTGATTGACAAAAAAACTTCTCTCTCTCTCTCTCTATATATATATATATATATGTATGTATACATATGCGTGTATATATATAACAAATGTTAGGTTCTCATATAAATAGCTAATTTGAGTATGTAAATTTAGCTATTGACATATTTATGCTGAATATTTAATTTTTTATTTCATAAATCTAAGCGTTAAGTTCGGATAGTAGTTTTGATATTTTTTATATTTTGAAATGGTAAGATTTCCTATAACTCTTTCTATGTTTAGTTTGAAATTTTTTGCCTTAATTTAATATTCCCTAAAATATATTTTATTCCATAATTTGATATTTTAATTAAATTCCTTAATCTAAGCTCATAATCCCTACAAATAATATATACTAAAAATAACCGAACATGCAATACACTAACATTTAAAGGTATGAAAATATTTTTTTGCTTCACCTCTATAGAATCATTTACTTGGAGAGTTAAATTCTAATTGTTTTATTATGCATGTATTTTGTAATTTTTATATGATTTACTAATATTAATAATCTTTTTATGTTTATGAGCCAGGTTAATTTACAAAAAGAATTTGAATTCTCGATTTTGTGATAAATTAAAATTTTAGATATATTTTTTTGATTTTGATTGATTCTTTTCACTTTTTTTCATATTAATTTTCCTTTAGCCTGTGATTTATTTATTTATTTGTACTATTTTGTTAGTTTGATGTTCGAAGAATATTTGCAATAAAATTTTTGTTAAATTTGATAAATTATTATTTTTGTTCAATATTTATAATATTTTAAAAAATCAATATGTAAATTATAATTAATACATGTTGGATCTAATAAAATTCTAAATTTAAAATTATTTCTCTGTGCAATGCACGAGATCAAAACTAGTTAAAGCACTAAAATTCTAAGTTTTGGATTTCACCTTGCCAATCTTTATCTATGATAACGACTATTCAATGTCTTTAATAGTAAAATATTAGAAAATAAAACAATTTTTTTTTGTGAATTCATAATTTTTAATTGGGTTAAATATACTTTTTCCCCTGAACTAATGTGTAAAAGTCGTGAACATCCTCTTGAACTATTAAATATAACACAAACTCCATTAATTTTAACATCATTAGACATAAAATAGAAAAAACATGATCCGCAACGTGATATCTGTATATTTTGCTTTGATATTTCAACAATGCCGTTCAACTAATTATATAGAAAAGTTATGCACCAGCTTCTAATTGTTTTTGAAGAAACGCATTTAGCAAAAAAAAAAAAAGGCTTTCAATAAAATTAAATTAGAAAAAGATAAATAAAATTTCCAAAATTAAATAAAAAAGATATTAACATTATAAAAATTCTAAATTAAAATTTATTTACTTACATCCCAATTTTGGCAACTCACAAATTTTTGCCTGGGGTTCTCTGGAGTCTAAGATGTTCGTACAATTGTGTATTGTTTGCACGCACAATTTATTCTTCAAAAATTACTCACCTAAAAATTTATATTATTGTTTATAAATTATACAGGATTACATTTTAATTTAAGTATTAAAATTTGAAAAGTTATAAAAATAAAAATTAAAGTTTATATTTTCATTTCATTTCATTGAAGAATAAAAGAATCTAATATTTCATTTAAGAAGTAATGTCAAATAATTTTGATTATTTCATCAAATAATTCATCAAAAAATTATTAACCATTATTCATTTAATATTTAGTGATATGCAAAATAATTAATTTGGCAATTATTTTCGAAAAGTATTTAAATATTGCTTTGCAATTCATTGTTTTTCTATTTATAAATATTTTTATTATAGTAATTATATCATATGTTATCCTCATAAGTTTTTTTTAATAAATTTATTTCAAAATTAAATCATATACTTTTAATATCAATTATAATTTTTAAAATTATCAATCAATTAAATCAATAATTTACACATCAATTCCTTACAATTATATACCAGTTTTCATTACAAATACACACACACACACACACACACACACACAAACCAATCATCAAACTATAAATACATATTAATAAATTATATATAAAAAACTAATTCTTAAAAAATATTAAATAATTAATTAGGTATTTTTTTATAAAAATTTAAAATTATTTTTTGGTTAAGAAATATTATAACAAATAAAATTGAATTTTTTCACTCAAAAAATTTGTTCTATCTATTAATATAATCTTAGATTGCAAAAAAAAAAAAATTCATTTAATAATCATGAAATTTATCTGATAAGTAACAAATTTTGAGATAATTTAAATTAATGTAGCTAACGATTCATTTAGGACTTGATAAAAACATATTAATTAGTTTATAAATAAATATTTTATGTAATATTATTTAATTAATCTTTATTAATTATTATATTTATTCATTTAACAAATCATTATATTTACTTATATTATAATGATATTATTTTATTTTTATACGTATAAATAGTTTCTTCCAAATATTACATCAAAAAATTAGATTAATTTAATAAAATATTTCAAATAAAATTAACAATTAAATTATTCACACATCTTTTCCTTACAACCACATTTCAGCCATTACAAATGTATATATGTGTATACATATACCAATCATCTAACTACATAATACATAAATATATTATAAAAAAATAATTTTATCCTACAAGTCAAACAAAAAAGTAATTGATTTAACATTTATAGTGAAATTTATTCCCTCAAAATATTTCTAAACAAACAAATCATCAACAAAATATTTTTCATGTGTTCTCAAAACAAAAATAAACAATTGGTACATTCTCTGATTTTAATTTTCAAAATGTATTCTCCAATTTTTTTTCTAGAAAATACCCAAAATGGTACCAAATGGAGCCTAAAAAATATTTGACATAAAATTATTCTAAAAGTACTATACAAGTAAAGAGAACATGATGAAAATTGAGGATGAAAAATATTGGAATTTTGAGTGCAAAATAAATTTTACATATATTAAGAATCTTATATAGGAGGTAGATGAACAGTTTTGTCTCATTAGAGCTATAAAGCCTTTGAAGCAACCACATCAACACCCTCTAATAGAAAATATACCTATCATTAAAATTAAGGGATTCTATGTTATATTTAATAGTTTAGAAAAGTACTTGTGTCTTCTACAATAATTTAGGGGGCAAAGTGTATTTAACCCTTTTTAATTTTTCTGAAGTGTGGATTTGATTTATATCTCTTGAAGATACATGGTCCACACCATACATTTACCTTTTATACTTTTTTATACATTGAAAAGTCCGTGTGCGTGCCCCTTCAGTTTTTATTTTAATTTTTAATCTGCCTATTGAATTTTTTTAAAAATTTGAAAAATAATTTTTTTTAACAATAAATCTCATTTAATTGTTGCACTATTCAATTTTATTTTTTAATCTTTGATTTGTTTATATGTAAATCTTTTTATTTTTTGATAGGTGTCAAAATTTTCACTACATTAGACCTCCTTTATGCACCGTTTGGCCGCTGAGCCGCCGTACACCAACTTTCACTGATGGACTTGAACTTTGTAGAGAACATCTACTAAGTCTAGAGGTGTAGGTATTTTGGTTTGGTTTATGAAGATAATGAGTGTTTGAAGCTAGTTATTGCTAGAGAGTCTTCGTGAAGTCTCCCCTCTCCAACAATATTCAACACCTTGATAAGCCAAAGAAGAAGTTGCTGGTTATATATAGTTCATTGCCTTTGCTATGGTAGCACTATTTACTCTTCTTATGTATTTACAATGGACAATATCACTGTAAGAAAGCCGTTTTATTGATTAGTCCAAGTTGACCACTAAATAAACACGTTAGTAAAAGCTACTATGGCAATTCAACTTAGTGCTAGAGCATTATGTGGACTCTAACAATCATGTGGCAAAAGTGTGAGTCCAAGAGTGGATCTTGCGATTATCTCTACAGAAAAAAACATACTTTTTTCGATGAAAATCTAAAAGAAGTATGTGGGAATTAAATTTTTTTGATGAATTCCCGACAAAATCTATGAGTGATTATATACCTAAGAGGGGGATGAATTAGGCTTAAGAAATTTTAATGTAGCGGAAGTTTATTATTTAAAATACCTTTTGGCCTTTCAAAAACTGTTTAAGTCTTTTGCAGAAAATAGTTTTAGTTACTGACTGAAGTTTATAAGTATCAGTTAAGATACCAGTTAGACCAGTAATAAGAAAAACAGTAAAACAGAAGTAATAAGACACTGGTATGTAGAGGTTCGGCAAGCCTACATCCTCTACTTAAGCTTTCACTTAGGATTTTAAACCTGTTAAATCAATAAGCGTGTGAGAATGTTTTTACAAATAAAAATAGTAATTTGATAGTAATGAAAGTGTATGGAATAGAAACACCCTAGTAGGGTGAAAACTAGCTCTTCGCAAAGAGCTACATCGGAATCCCACACGGGATGAGGTAAGTTCTAGAGCACTGTTGAAACCAGCCGCTTGTGAATAGGTTCAGGAGAACTTCTGCTAGATTCACTTGCACAATCTCTTAGACCGATGCATGAGTTGCTGTCACTTCATACAGTAAGCTTTAGTCTTTTCTTCCAGATCGGAACCAAAGACACTGGAGAAAGTTCCAGGTAGTACCGCTCTATTGGTTTCTTCATCTAGAGGTCCTTAGAGAAACCAAATGCCGATTTTGTTCTCTGGGGCCCTCGAGAGCGGGCCGTCCCTCTTCATCGCTAGGTTCTTCGAGACACAAACCGCTTTGTTCTCGTTTCCCCAAGGTCCATCGAAGGCAAGCTCCACTTGACCTTCTTCACCACAAGGTACCTTGAAATCACATGTAGAGCAAGGAATTAGAAATAATTAAGCACAATAACGTGTAAGAGAGTATCACACAACTTCTCAATACACTTAACAAAGTTCCTGCCCGACTAAGTGATTCACTCTAATCAATGCTGCATATTTTCTATTTATATGTTCATGTCTAATGGCTATAAATCCTTAATTAGGTAAGTATCTATTGGAATCAAATAAGGAAACAAGATATTATAGTAAAAATCCATTAGCACAATAAATTGCAGATTTATCAATAAATACCACAAGATTGATTTCTTTTCTAAATCATAAAAGATATAAATCAGGCTAGATTCTTTAAGAGATCTTTTAAATATGGAAAGTATGTTCCGGTGCATAGATAGATTCCAACAGATAATTAAGAAAAGAATAATTATGGCATCTAAATCAGATAAACTTATTCAACAATCTAGCAATGCAAGATTTAGAGGCAAGAAGGATATACTTTCCTAATATGAAAGATATGAATCAATCTAGATGATCTTCACGAAAAAGGTAAGTTAGATTCTAGCTATTTATGGAACGCAAATTCAAGACGAGACTTATGAATTCTCTACAAAATATTTAAAGATAATTTAATATGCCCAATGCATGCATTTTCCTTAAATTATTAGAAGGTTATCAAATGGGAAGAGATAACAGAAAAAGGAAAGAAACCATTAGTTAATCATTCCATATATTACGTTCATTGAGAACATGTTCAAGTTCAACAACATGATATCCCTTCCATAAATAAGAGATATGATGTGGTTAATCAAATATAAAGATATGTTGCCAAAATATAATGGAAGATAAGTTCTAGACAGCTCAAGATATGTTCCAGACAAAATAAGACAAGTTCCAGCAGATTTCTGAGAATAATTCACATTAATCATACAACAAATATTGTCATAATCAAAACTCTTAAACTTATGCAAAAAACATCAAAAGGTTAACAATCTCCCCCTTTTTGCTGATGACAATAAAATTTGATGCATGAAAGTAGAAAGATATCACCTTATCTCCCCTTATTTGTTTGCCTCAGTAGATCCTCATCTATTCGTATGTTGATACAGGATTTTTATCCAAAAAGCAGAACAGAGAATTGAAAACTATCGGTCGAAAATACCAGTCGAGAGGAATCATACTCATAGACACAAGTTAACCTCATGTAGGTCAAATACTTAAACATATGGATCAAGTTAAATTTAGAATGTCTAGAATGCACATTGCATATGAAATGCACATACAACAAATGATACTTCTTCTCCCCCTTCATCAACAAAAAGGATTAAACTTATGGAACGTTCTAGAGAGGATCGAACATTCCTCCTCCTCAAACTAAAACTCTAGATACAATCCCCAATTTATCCCTGATTCTGAAGAACTTGTTTTCTTCTAGTGCTTTTGTGAAAATATCCGCAAGTTGGTCCTCAGTTAGAATGAATTCAATAGATATATCACCTTTATGAACATGATCACACAAGAAATGATGTTTAATTTCAATGTGCTTAGTGCGTGAGTGTAATACTGGATTTTTGGAAATACTTATAGCACTGGTACTATCACAGAAAATAGGCACACAAGACAAATTCATACCAAAGTCATGTAAGATACGCTTCATCCATAATACGTGGGTGCAACAATTGCCCAAGACCATGTACTTTGCCTTGGTTGTGGATAATGCAACTACGCTTTGTTTTTTACTGCATCATGAAACCAGGCAATTTTTTAGTAGTTGGCAACCACTATTGGTACTTTTCTTGTCTATCTTACAACCAGCATGATCTGCATTAGAATAGCTTATGAAATTAAAACATTTAGATGTGGATACCATAAGCCATAGTTAGATGTTCCCTTAAGATATTACAATATTCTTTTAATAATATTTAAATTGGATTCCTTTGGGTCAGACTGGAATCTAGCACATAAGCATGTTGAGAACATAATATCTAGATGGCTTGCAGTTAAATAAAGTAAGCTACCAATCATACCTCTGTAGACTTTCTCTTCTACACTCTTACCATCCTCATCAAGTTCCAGTCCGGTATTCGTGCTCATGGGAGTGGTTGTAGGGTTGCATTAACTCATTCTAAACTTCTTTAGAAGCTCATTTGTATACTTTTCTTGCGAGATGAATGTCCCTTTATGAGTTTGCTTCACTTGAAGTCCCAAGAAAATATTGAGCTCTCCTATTAAGCTCATTTCAAATTTCTGTTTCATTTTCTTGGCAAACTCTCGACAAAGTAGGTCATTAGTAGCACCAAAAATTATGCCATCACCATAGATTTGAACAATAAGAGAACTATTTCCTTGGTGCTTGGTGAATAATGTGGTATCTAAGATTCCAATAGAAAAGCCATTGTTTGTGAGAAAGTTGCTCAAATGATCATACCAAGCCCTAGGAGCTTCTTTTAATCTATATAAACCCTTTGTTAATTTAAAAACATGATGAGGAAAACTTTGATTTTTGAAACCGGGTGGTTGCTCTACATAAACTTCTTTTTATGAATCTGTTTAGAAAATCACTTTTTCCATCCATTTGATAGAGCATAAATTTTTTATGAGATGCAAAGGTATGAAGCATTCTAATTGATTCTAGCTTTGCAACTAAAGCAAATGTTTCATCGTAGTCAATACCCTCTTATTGACTGTAGCCTTTTGCTACCAATCTAGCTTTGTTTCTGGTAACTTTACTGATTTCGTGTAGCTTATTTCTGAATACCCACTTGGTACCAATGACTGGATGGTTTGATGGACGTTCTACCATGTTCTAAACTTCATTCTTTTCAAATTGAGTCAGTTCTTCCTTCATTGCTTCAATTTAGGATGGATCTTTTAGTGCCTCTTTGATATCCTTAGGTTCAATCATTGAAATGAGGGCATAGTTGGATTCATCTAGTGGAACTTATCTAGCTTTGAATCTGGTAGTTATTTCAGCTTGTAGATCTCCAATGATTTTGTTATTAGGGTAATTGGAAGCATGTTTGAACTTTTTGGTTCTTTGTTCAGCCCTTTCTACTGACTCGCTGGAATTAGGTTCATCAGTGGGATTTGTTTCCTTAGATGATTCCAGTTCCTCTTGATTTGATGTTGATGGCTCAGGTTTTGGAATCTTGACTGGTTCTTCGAAACTTGCAACTTCTTTGCTCAAGGTTTCTTTGGCACAAGATGGGTTAGTTTCATCAAACATAACATGCGTGGATTCTTGAACCATTTTTTTCCTCTTATTAAAAACACGATAGGTTTTACTATGCATTGAGTAACCAACAAAGATAGCCTCATCAGCTTTGGAATCAAAATTTGTCAAATAATCCCCATCATTAAGAATGAAACATTTGCAACCAGAGACATGAAAATAAAAAATATTTGGAATTTTACTGTGGCACAATTCATATGCGTTTTTTCTTAAAAGTGGTCTTAGGAAGACAAGATTTGACACACAACAAGTTGTATTAACAGCTTCACCCCAAAAAGATTTTGGAAGATCATATTCATTAAGCATGGTTCCAACATCTTCTTGTAAAATCTAGTTTTTCCTTTCAACTCCCCCATTTTGTTGGAGAGTTTAGGAGTAGAAAAATCATGAATGTAGCCATGTTCTTCACAAAATAAAGTAAAGTTTATTTCATCAAACTCAGTTCTATGGTCACTTCAAATTTTTTTAATGAAATAACCATTTTCATTTTGAAGTCTTTTTGTGAGTGGAATGAAAGCATTTAAAGCATCATTTTTATGAGAAATGAATAGAACCCACGTAAAATGAGTATAATCATCTATTATAACAAACACATATCTTTACCTCCAAGGGAAGCGGTTTTCATAGGTTCGAATAGATCAATGAGCAGAAGTTCCAGTGGCCTGGAAGTTGTGACCTCATTTTTTGGTTTGAAAGATGTTCGTATTTGCTTCCCCTTTTAGCATGCATCACATATCTTGTCCTTGGAGAAGTTTAACTTGGGTATCCTTTGACGAGATCTTTCTTTGTGAGATGCGATATAAGTTCCATGTTTACGTGGCCCATTCTTCTATGCCATTTCCAGCATTCTTCATCTGAAACAGCTAAACACTTCACATTTTGACTGGTTAAATCATCAAGGGTTATACAATAAACATTTCCATTCCTGGTAGCAGTAAAAACCAATTTCTCATTTTGCTTGATAACATAGTGAGAAGGATGGAACTTAATTTCATAACCTTCATCACACAGTTGATTGATACTAAGCAAGTTATGCTTAAGGCCTTCAACAAGCCATACGTTATCAATACTAGTTTGCTTAGTTATATTACATTTACGTATTATGCATCCTTTTATATTGTTTGCATGGAGAACATTTCATGCAGAACAATTGTTAAGCTTAAGAAAGATAGATGCATCCCCCGTCATATAGTTGGAACATCTACTATCCAAGTACCACTTCTATTTTTGGGAATGTTCCTTGGTAGGTACTTGTAAGGAATTAGTTCGTTTTAGGACCCCAAACTATGTTGGGTCCTTCATGGTTAGTAGCAGATAGTTTTCTTACTAAAACAAATTTGGTACCAATAAGTTTCTCAATCGGACATCTATAATTGACATAACCAGATCTCCAGCAAGTAAAGCAAGTTTTCCGAACTTGTTTGAAATTCATTCTAGAAGCTGTTGAAACTGGTTTGGTTTTTCTCTGATTCATACAGTTTTCGAAAATTTGACCCTTCTTATCATTATGTCTAGGTGGAACATGCATATGTGTGTGTTTGACACTTGTGGAAAATTCACCTAGATCATCTTCAACATGCAAGCATTCCTCAACAATCATTTTTCCTTTGATTTCATGGCTCGTACTTTCAACTTGCTTATTCAAGGAATTATTTTCTATAGTGAGTCAATCATTCATTTTCTTCTTGCATTCAGCATCAAGGGTCTCTATGTTTTTAGCCATTTGCATTTCAAATTTATCTTTATGAGCCCTATCAATTCTTTTTGCAAATAGTCCACTTTTTCTTGCAAAACATTATTTTTATCAACAAGCATTTTCACAAGAATTTCATAGAGCTTAAGCAATTTTTGTATATCCTCATCAATGTTAATTTTATCATTAGAATCACAATTAGAGTATGAAGAGGTACTTACTTAGTTTACTATGAAGCAATTCTCTTCATTGTCAAATTTCTCATTGTCGGATTCGTCCCATATGGTTGCCATTGCCTTAGTTTTTGCTTGTTTTGCATATTTCTTTAATTGAGGACAATCTGATTTTCTGTGTCCGATTTCATTGCATTCGCAGCAGCGAGATAGATAGGTATTTGCAGCTTTTGGACTTGTTCTTTTCGATTTTGACCTGTTGTTCTGGAATTTTCTTTTGAGGTTCGTCAGTTGCTTTAACCTTCGGGAAATCAGAACAATTTCATCCTCAACTCGGTCCTCATCAAGATCTTCTTGGAGTCTGAGTCAGAATCATGACCGGTATTAAAAGCAACATTTTTTTTTTTTTTTACCTTTGTTTCCGCACTTTCTTCTTTGTTTAGTAGCGTCATCTCATGGGATATGAAAGATCCAATTAGTCACTTATGGTCATTCTGCTAATATCATGAGCTTCCTGATTAGCAGTTACTTTTGGCGTCAATTCCTTTGGAAACGATTTGAGAATCTTTCGAACTTGTTTATCTTCATTTATGGTTCTACCGAGTGCGAACATGGGATTTATAATTTCCATGAAGCGCATGTATATTTGGCTTATGGTTTCGTCAGGTTTCATCTGCAACATTTTATACTTGTGAATGAGAAGAGCAATCATCTTTTGTTGAGCATTACTGGTACCTTCGTGGGTCACTTGCAACATTTTCCACATTTGCATTGCTGTAGCACATGTACTGACTCGGTTGTACTCCTTTTTGGTGAGAGCGCATGAAAAAATGTTTCTAGCTTTCACATTCATTGAGATGACCTTTTTACCATCAGTAGTAAATTCACGTCTCTCCTTTGAAACCATTTGTCCGTCAACTAATTTCGTTGGAATCATCGGTCCTTTACTGATCACGTCCTATAAATCAAAACCCAGGGCAATTATGTATTTTTGCATCTGATTTTTCCATGTAGCAGAGTTGGAACCATCAAACAGTGGAAGCAGGTTGTGCGATTGCCCTTCTGCAAAGACATAAAAAATATTAGTTGCCATATGATCTTTTACTCTGGTAGTTTACCACAATATAGAGAACCAATGCTCCGATGCCAATTGTGAGTGGTTATATGCCTAAGAGGGGGGGGGGTGAATTAAGCTTAAGAAATTTTAATGTAGTGGAAGTTTATCACTTAAAATACTTTTTGGCTTTTTAAAAACTGTTTAAGTCTTTTGCAAAAAACAGTTTTAGTTACTGAATGAAGTTTGCAAGTATCAATTAAGATATCGGTCAGACCAGTGATAAGAAAAATAGTAAAACAGAAGTAATAAGACACTGATATTTATAGAGGTTGGGCAAGCCCACATCCTCTACCTAAGCTTTCACTTAGAATTTTAAACCTGTCAAATTAATAAGTGTATGAGAATATTTTTACAAATAAAAATAGTAATTTGACAATAATGAAAGTGTAAGGAAAAGAAACACCTTAGTAGGGTGAAAAACCAGCTATTCGCAAAGAGCTACACTGGAATCCAAGACGGGATGAGGTAAGTTCCAAAGCACTGTTGAATCAACCTAGATGATCTTCATGAAAAAGGTAAGTCAGATTCCAGCTATTTATGGAGGGAAAATTCCAGACGATACTTATGAATTCTCTGCAAAATATCTAAAGATAATTTAATATGTCCATACGGAAAATGCTCTTTCCTTAGTCAATCATTCTATATATTATGTTCATTGAATCTGGCTATGATGAACACATGTTCAAGTTCAACAACATGATATTCCTTCCATAAATAAGAGATATGATGTGGTTAATTAAATATAAAGATATGCTGCCAAAATATAATAGAAGATAAGTTCCAAACAGCTCAAGATATGTTCGAGACAACATAAAACAAGCTCCAACAAATTTTTGGGAATAATTCACATTAATCATGCAGCAAATATTGTCATAATCAAAACTCTTAAATTCATGCTAAAAACATCAAAGGGTTAATAGAATCAAGTTTGCTAAGTTGTCGAAGAATGTTTCAAATAGAATTTTCTATTCAAATCTTTTTTTGACCGAATTTCTAGTAGAATTATTTCTCAATGGATATCTAATGAAATATTCTGTTTAAAATTTATTTTTTAGTAATATTTTTGAACAAATTCTAATGGAATAATCTATTGATTTTTTTTGACTAATTCTCATAATATTTTCAATGGAATATTCCATCATAAATAATTTCATTCATTCAAAAACGAAAATGATAATTATTAATTTATTTTTAATCCTACATGTTTTTAGTCATATTCAACCAAAAATGTAACACCAAAACAATTTGTGAAAAAGGAAAATTATATATAATATAAAATATAATTTTACGTAATTTTTAGACTGTATAGATTTAAGGTGGTAGACATAATTAGCGTGGTTCAATTTGTTTATTGATTACTTAATTTGTCCTAATTTTTTTGAAATTTCTAGTAGATCAACTAGCTGCTTAAAATTCCAAATGAAGGTTTAGATAATCACATAGGCTGCGCCAAGCACTCTAAAAATTGTTTGTAGTTCTTTTTCATCTTTGTTTGACTACGTGCTATCACTCACTCTAGATCTACTTCGCCTGGTATATCTATATATGTATCACTAAGATAACATCACTTGACTACTGTATCAAATGAAAAGAACCTAATTATCCCCTTAGGCACTTTTTATTATAAAAATATCTTCTAAAAGCGAATCACATAATATTAGAATTAAATTTGCAAGGATACATCTAAATTTAATTTATTTTATCGAGCGGCGCATTAATTTGATAAAAAAGATAAAAGCCCTTCCATCGGTTCCTGATAGAGTGACAACGCAAATCACGATTTTAACATTATGAACATACTAAAAGGTGCATGGAGTGATCACATGCGTGATACATGTATATATATATATATATATATATACACACACCATCCGTGCATGTGAAAATTCCTCATATCATTTACAGAAGTAATGAATCTGTACACTGAAGTAGATTTAAAAAACTTGATGCCATCCCACAATTTCTTCAAAGAAGCCCGGCCCCACTTCAGTTTAATTGCTGACAACGTAGAAGAAATTAGACAAGAACAGGAAGTAAATGTTATAATTATTACCAAATAAAAGTCTTTAGACAGTGATTCAAAAAATGGCTTTTAATTTTTCACGGTTTTGATTTGCCTTTGAAGTCAAAAGATCAAGTGGAGAAGTAGTTGATTATTGATGTGATCATATGGCGGTGATGCAAACTTGAAGGCCATAGTTCCCCAGATCAAGTTGTTCCTCATGTATATGTCTTGCTGAAGCTGCTGCACAATGGCTGGATTTATGAACTTCAATTATTTCAAGGGTTGAAATTTCCCCGATACCAGAAGGGATTTTCTTGAGTTTATAGCAATGTCGGATAAGCAGGCGCTCAAGTCTTGAGAAATGGGTCTCATCAGCCACGCAGTCCCAGTTTACCAGATTCAACTTCTCAAGCAGCAGAAACTTTGGTTGGCAGAATTCCCCTTCAGTTGGTTCCCTCTGCTACCCATAGGCTCGAATCTCATAATCTTCTGGGAAAGCACTCATGTGAAGAAAACATGGTTTGAGATGATTGGGTAAGTAATCATAACCCAAGGATAATATCTTCGAGAATTGCTTATCTTTGTTAGCTACAGCTGAGCTTACATCTTTGGCAACTTGCTCCCAAAATTCTTGCTTTCTGTAGGCCTGTGAGAGGGGGTAAATTGCAATGGAACCCCCTGTGATATGTAAAATGAACAAAATACCCCCCTGTCAAAAAAAATATATATATACAAAAATGTTTCTTATATTTTTGAAAATTAGGCAACGAGCACCCCTGAGGACGTTGGTGTACCTCACGCGCGAATAAATGAGACTGACTATGTATTTTTTTGTATGAAAAGGCAATTGCACCATTTACTTATCAGTCATTGAATTTTTCTTATGAAATTGACGGTTCAAATTAAATCTTATTATATTTTTTTTAAAAATATAGAAAAATATATATAATATATACAATTTAATATATATAATATTAAATCTCAACACACACCCCCACAACACACTCCCCCTACCCCTCACGCCACCCCCAACCCCATACCAGGTTGCCAGGCAGTCGATGGCCACGGTAGCCATGGTCGCCGGCCGTTTTGCTGTCGTGGTAGCCAGCTCTCGACAACAAACACTTGCTGACGAAAACAAAAGATAAAAAAGAAGAAGAAGAAGAAGAAAAAGCTTTTTGGCGACCGGCGGCCGAAATGTGAAAAAAATTATGACGACTGCCATAGCCTCGGCGGCCAGTGGCCGAATCTGGCTAGATTCGGCCACTATGCAGGCCGCCATAGCTGCCTGGCAGCCCGTTGGGTTTGAGGTGGGGGGATGGGGCCCCTGGGGGGTGGGTCTGGTGGGGGTCATGTTTTATGTGTATATGTATATATATATATATGTTATAGATAAACTTATATATGTATATGTATATATATTAAAATATATTATATGTAGATAAAAATATTATTAATAATAGATAAATTTAAAATGAATTAAAGAAAATTTGTATACATATTATATGTAAAATAAAAATATATATATGCACATATTTATAAGATAAATTTATATATGTGTATGTTATAGGTAAACTTATATTTGTATATGTATATATAAAAATTAAAATATATTATATATAGATAAAAATATTATTAATAATAGATAAATTTAAAATGAATAAAAGAAAATTTGTATACATATTATATGTAAAATAAAAAAATATATATGTACATATTTATAAGATAAATTTATATATGTGTATATATTTTATATATAACTATAAATAAAAAAATATATAGATTTATCTTATAAATACATACATATATAAATTTTATGTATATGTACATATATATGTATATATATGATATGTATAAATAAAAAATATATATGTATATATTTATAAATAAATTTATACATGTGCATATTAAATCTTATTTAATTTGTATTAAATATATATATATTTATATATGTATATGTATATGTATATTTATATATAATTTTATATATGTATTTATATATTTTTATAAATTTATATGTATTTATATTTATATATAAATAAAAATACTATATATATATTATATGTATAAATAAAAATATATATGTATATACTTATGCATAAATTTATATATAAATAAATATTATTTAATTTGGAATGGACAAAACAATTAGGAAAAAATGATAAAAATAATAAGTAAAATAAAAATAAAAGTGATGTAAATTTTAGTTTTACTTAAGGGCAATTCTGTCTTTTTAATACTCAATTGGCATCAAACAAGAAGAAGGAGCGGTGAACAAGATTTTCAAAAACATACGGAGCTTTTTTGTACATTTTCTTTTGATAGGGGGGTATTATGCCCATTTTATATATCACAATGAGGTAAATTACAATTTACCCCTGTGAGGGGAATCCACCAGTCACATGAATTGCGAGAGGAAGCCCTCCTTAATTGTTCGCGATTTTTTGCCCCATTCTTTCCGATTCAGGAGGGCAATTTCCCGCACAAACAACTTTTGACGAAGAAGATTCCAACTTTCAACCTTATTTAGAAAATGCATATTGTGGTGCAAGCTATTTGAGTCTACATAATTAGCCACGTTCAATTCTCTATCGGTGATCAGGATTCGACTCGCATTAATGTAGTCATCCGGAAAGAACATTTTGATGTCATCCCGGGCCTTAAAATCCTACGTGTCATCTAATACAATTAGATATCTCCTACCGCATAAACTTTTATGTAAATGAACTGATAACTGATGAATTTTCAATTGTAGCATCTTATCAGTAAGTTTTCCCATAACATAGCCAAGAAGGCCTAGTATAGTTCCTCGCACATTATAGTCTTGTGATATGGTAATCCTTGCACGAGTGTCAAACTGGGAAACAACTAATGGATCATTGTAAACATTTCGAGCAAGGTGCCTCCCATGCCGAAAATTGGGATCATCTGTAGTTTAGGTTGTTGTCCAATGAGTCGATCCTTCAACTGAATCAAGTCTTGGCTTAATCCCACCAAGATGTTCTTGGGATTTGGATCACTCCTTGACGATGATTCAGCAGGTGATGAAGTACTGATCATGTCAGATGTACTGCCTCTTTTGGCCATGATGATCTTCTTAATCTCTTCCTCTGCAGAACCAAGTTCTCTATTCTCTGCAAATCGAGCGGGCATATAGTGAAGCTTCACCCTCACGCACTGAATGAATTCCATAATAATCACTGTAGTTTTCTAATTAAGCAATGGAAAATTTCACGCCAATAGTGTTTAGGTGAATTTCTGAACTCTTGGATGTGTATGTATTAATAAAATTAAAATGAAATGATAATATTATCATGCACAATTTAATCATTCACTGCCTATTTGGGTTCACGGAGATGGGCGACAATTTTCTTTTGCTGAACTAGCTATGTGTGAATACATGAATAAATATATATGTTGAGTTCACTGTAATTAATCGTTGTATTTCTGTCAAAAGTTCCAATTCTTCCCTTCATGTAATATTATTCAATTTTTCACTAATCTTTCAAAGGTAGCCTATGGAATTGGTGCAAAATGTTGGGTAACCATCCTACTTTGACCAAATAATTAAATGAATTCTAACCTTAGCTACTAAAAGTGCTTGAAGTTATTGCAATATACGCTACAGGTAAATGTCAATAATATGCCTAATTATTAAAATCAATTTGTGTTGAATGAGAAAATTAATGCACAAAGAGATCACTTAAAGGTGAGAAAATTGTTACGAAATTAATCTCGTAGCTGTGACTACAAATTATAACTGTCAATTTTCTGTAGCGGATATAAATTTTTAAAATAACTAAGAACAAAAACTATTAGCTATTAATATGTACTCATGTTCGTTGCAAGTGCAGCAAATTAGCTATGCATTATTTAGGAAAATTAATATGTAATGCGGCAGAGATAGCTATGAGAGCATGTGTTTTGGATTTGGTTCAATCAATTTTATAATTAAGGCTACGGAATTTTAGTACTAGCTATGGATTAATTGTAGCTATTTCAATTTTTGTATTGGAAGTGGAAAAGATGAACTACAAGAAAATTGAGTTTTGCGACGGATTTTCAAAATGGGGTTTGATGGATTTTGCTAAAATTCTAGTTGCAAATTTCTGTGACGGAGTTTGTGACATTGTTCTTTTGCAACAGAATCTGAGATGGACAATGTCGACAAATTTTGTGATAGAGTTTGCGACGTTAGACATTTATGACAGAGTTTGAGACGAACTTGCAACGGTCATTGTCAACAAAATTTCGATGGATTGCTCGGTAGCAAGTTTGCGATAGATTTCCATGTAAACATTGTCATTATTGTGACACGTGGTTGACTGAAATTCTTCGTTCCCAATCCATTTTTTGATGGCTACTTTTTTTGCGATGGAAGACTTCACGTGGTTGACTGAACTTCTTCGTTTCCAATCAATTTTGCGATGGTTACTATTTTTCGCAATGAAAGATTTTTGTCACAATTGATTTTTACATTTTGTTTTTATTTCTTTTTGCAACTGATATAGTTCGTGGCAAAGTTTTTTTAATGTATATATATTTTTAATGACAGAAAATTCATCGCAAATTTTTCAAAAATTGAAAAAAAAAAGATATTCAAATTTTACAAATACCAAAAATAGAATCTATTTACACCAAAATCTATATCCAAACACCGAAACATGCACCCATTACATCAATATTTACCAATATATAATCAAATCCAAAAACTAATCTTGTATATACCAATATTTAGATATTATTTTACATAAAATCACATCAAACTAAGTTGTTATCAAATTTTCAAACTTATGAATATCAATCACTACAACAAGCAAATCTCATAGGGTTGTTTCCTTCGCTCAATAAAGGAAACTACATTCTTAATAACAAATATGCATAGGTATTCCAACCATAACAACCCCAAAACTATGGATGGATTCAGAACTAAGACTTGGGGGCGGGGGATATAAAACACAAAAGTTCAAATATAAGTTTTATAATTTATGAATTCAAAATACATATCATCGAAGTTGAGCGCGGTGCTCTTTCATATCATAAAATTCATCAATGATTGAATCAATGTCAAATTTTTTAGCAATATCTTTCTCAATATAAGTAACTAAATAATTGGCTAAAAAAAATCATCTTTTATCTTATTTCTGAACCTACTTTTGACAATATTTGTAGTAGGAAAAGTTCTGTAACTTGTAGCTATTGAAACAAGAAAAACCAATAACAAGCGAAGTAAACAATCGAGTAAATGACAAGTCTTTTCAATTTTTCAGTTTTCACCAATCCTTCGCATAACTTAGAAATTATTGATAAATTCTTCAAATTATAATGATGAGGCGCATTGAGCTCATAGTGTTGTGCTTGTACTCTAAGATGCATCCTCTCTATCTCAGAAAAATCATCTGGATAAAAGTTAGTTGCCAATTCACAAATGTGATCAACATTCCAAAATTTATAATTATCGCTCAGGTCCAAGGCTGCACTAAGAGTAAGCAACTCTACAGTACTTTCATTGAATCTGCTATTCATCTCTTGCAATTAGGTGTCAATAATAGCTACAAACAAATTAGCACGATAATGATGTTCCACTGTATCATATTCAACATTTGGTCGATGTCTACCCCTTCCAGGAATATAGTGAGCATTAATATTAGGAAGATTAACTTCATGCTTTTAACAAAATGATATGACTTTTTTGAGAAGATTTTCCTAACCTGATTCCTTCATTCTTTGCATCAAGTTCTTAGTAGTAGACATTAAAGTCATGGCATTTGCAATATCCTGATTTTTACATTGCAAAGCTTGACAAAGATCATGACTAATTCCCAAGAGATCTCTCATAATACACAAAAGAAAGATAAAATCAAATGATCTCAGAGCATCATAAGCAGCATCAGCATCACCATGAAGAGAATAACTACCTTCTTTAGAATTCTTTTGGAGAACTTCACAAGTAGCTTCAAACATGCATGGTAAGCTTCAAATAGAATTCAAATGGGAGGTCCATCTAGTATCTCTAGCCTATTGCAAAGTATGCATTTGATTAAGTCCACCGCTTGTTTCAATAGCTTGATTAGCAATTTGAGTTGCAATATTAGAAGTCTGAGCAGTCCTTAACTGGTCATGTATGTTGGGAGAAGCCGTCACAATAACAATGAATGCCAAATTTGTGAAAAATTGATGAACCAGACTCACTTCTCTAGCTGCTGCAACTATTGCTAATTGCGAATGATGAGCAAAACAACGAATGTAATAGGCATAAGGACAATCTCTTAATAATAAAGCTTGCAATCCATTCCATTTGCCCCGCATATTACTTGTCCCATCATATCCTTGACCTCTAAGATTGTGAATGCTAAGATTGTGAGGAGAAAGCACCATCAATTTCATTCTTCAAAGTCATTGATGAAGTATCAGAAACATGAATAAGATAAAAAAAATCTTTCTTGCACATTCCCGCCTTTATCCACAAATCTTAAAACCACAACCATTTGTTCCCTATTGGACTCATCCCTAGCTTTCTCAATTATAAGGCAAAATTTAGATTCTCCAATATCTTTACGAATGGTAGCGTGTACTCTCCTTGAAAAATATACAAGATTTCTTTCTGAATGCTAGGTGAAATATATTGAGCATTTCCAGGAGCATTTTGAAACATCATAAATATCTTGATTAGAAGATGCCAAAAGTTCTATTAATTCTATAAAATTGCCCATATTCAATGTGTCAGTGCTTTCATCATTACCTCTACAAGCACATGCTTGAAATGCGAGCCAACGAACAGCCATAATAGAAGTCTTTAACCGTAAATGATTATTTGCAATAATATGCTCACTTTCCCTATTGAAAACTTTTTCTATATGTTGATATTGATCCATCAAATCATCACAGCATTTCACACAAATATTATGTGGTGAATTAGGAAAAGATCCTATGAGCAAGAAAAGCACAAATTTTCCCACAAACTTTTTTCCAAACACGAAATCCCTTATCTATAAAAGCATATTTCCCATCATTTTGACTACTAGAATAATTACTAAATAAATAGTACATCAAACAGAATGCAACATCCTTTTCAATAGAGTACTCCAACCAATTAGAAAATTTTTTGAACCATGAAGATTGAAATCATAAAAGATGTTTTTTACCTGAAGCCAGATAATCAGTAAGAATAGGCTGATATGGTTGACTTTGTATATAAAATCTTCAAACTTTATCCCCTTGGTCAGCATTATATTGCCAAATTGGTAAGCGCTTTCCCGAATCTTTTTTCTAATAAAGAAACATCAACATTTTTTTCCAGTCTTGAAATTTTAGATTGATGTTGTTCTTCATTGCTAAATTGAATTAATTATTGATGACGGAGTAGAATATGACTCACCAACTCTTGTATTATCATTAGCTTTTTTTTTTCAAAAACGAATCAATGGTATTAAGCTTGCCCATGATTATTTGTCTCTTTGCCTCAATTTTCTTGAAGTCAAAAGGAAATATTTTAATTGTTTTGTGAGTTCCTCTAAAGTTGTAAAGGTTTTCTTTGGCTTGATCTCTATAAATATGTTCTCAAACAAATAAAATAGAAGTACTCTAATGGGCTAACCTAATTGTGAATTATTTAATTGAAAATATGGCCTAAAAATTTGCTTTAAATATTTCAAAATTAAAATAGATAAAGAATTAATAAAAGTTATTACTAAATAATTAAATATATACAAACTAAAAATTATTACAAAATAATATATATATAAGTGGCTTTGGGCGGGGGGGGGGGGGGGGGCGCATATATACATATGAATGAAAGAAAAATCATCAAAATCTTGGGGTGCGGGGGGGGGGGGGGGGAGGGGGCAAAAAGAAAATTCATCAAAATCTTTGGGGGGGGCACTGATACCCCCCCTCCCCCGGGATCCGTCTCAGCCCAAAACTACATGAATCTATATTGCAATATCTAAATAACAATAACTCAAATAAAGTAAATATAGTCAAATAAAGTAAATATATTAACTCAACAAATATGATAAACTCTGGAAAATTTCATATGAACTTAAATTCATTATCTTTAACAAAAATCAAAATATTATAATTATATTTGTGAACCAACCATATGTGCTATAAATTTGAATTGGACGATCAAAAGGTTTTTTATATAACCAATTCAAATATTACAATCAAAGCATCCTTTGTTTTTTTGCACTTCTTATCATTAGACTAAATAGGTAAACCTATTCAATTTTCACCAAATCAAACTGACATCACAGAACTAACATATAATACATACCCAAATCAAGTCTTCTCACATTGTAATCCAACCCCAAAACTTTTCAATTTCTTGCAATTGAATCCTTTTTATTATTTTTTTTCGAGCCCTAAAATCCAATCAATAAATCTCTTAATTTCTAAATCCTTATTTCTGAAAATAGTGAATTTCAGGGGTGTTACAAATAGGCTCTGCCCACTAACAGTCGATCAAGTGATCGACTAGGCCCATAACTTCATTGGGCTATTTCACCAGCTCGATTACCAACATCCTGACAATCGACTAGATTATGGTTTATTAGCTTGAGAATGATCATTGAGCCCTTAGCCAAAGTGGCCTTCGAGCACAAAGGGTCCCATTATCTGGACCAGAGTGTGGCTAGATGACTCATAAATAGGAAAAATCTTGACCTTATGAGGTCGATTGGTGAAATTTGAAGTAGTTCCCCACCACCAGTCACTGTCATATTGAATGTACCACAACCACCAGTATGCCGCATTAAATGCGATAACAGGAGGCATGTCTCCGCATTTATGAAGCATAACTTATTGTACCACCATTATGCCTCAGCATTAAACGCAGATATCTCCTCCATTCTTGAGAAGAAGGTGGAGGCACCACCTGGAGGATGTTTCAAAAGGAAAAAGACCTAAAGTTCCTCATACAAGGACAAAAGCCATCTCTGCATGAGGAAGGGCATAACATACATTTTAATCTCTCAAGAGAGACTATAAACCCATTGCAATCCTTTAGCAATGTATGTTTATTATTACTTAAGCCCTCACTCTGCCGCTCTCTTTTTTGGTCGATTGTACACTGACTTGAGCATTGGAGTGCCTTAGCTGAGAGCCCTCGGTAAGCCCGATGTTTGTTATTGATTGCAGGATTCGACTCGCTCTCATCCAAACATTCCACCCGACTTATATTCTAGTCGACTATATTAGGCTAGGGCCCAACCTATTGATAAACAAATCCTACCATCATATATATATATGCGATTGAATTTATCATGTAAAATAAAATATTTAAAAAAGTGAGGGATAAATTAATTTAGAGATATAAAATATCCAAAAAATAGAGAGGGGCAAAATATAATATACAAGTGAAGAGAGAAAAATGGGCAAAAAACTTAAATTTTTTATACTTTTTTAAGATGTGGTTAATCAAGTAGTTAATCAATACACTAATCATAATATGTACATATATACACATATGTATATAAATTTGTAAATTTTATAGTTGTTGATATACCTATACTTTATCTACTTTGCAATATATATATATATATATATATTGCACCATGACTAAATTATGAGTGGCATTTTTTTTTTTTCTAAACAAACAAAAATAGTAATGATACTAGTTAAATGCCTTTAACATATAATTAAGTTGGTGGTTTCAATAATATACCAATATGTTTTTACAATATATTAATCAATTGACACTAAGTATTTTATTATAGTTACATTTTCTTACTACTATCATTATATTATTTTAATATATCATTATACTATAAAATGCGATTAAGTTAATGCCGTTTAATAATTTGTGGCATTTTTTTTCAAATGACACCATAAATAAATAATAAAAAATTATAGTGCTTTCGAGCGAGATTTTTATTTCTCCCAGTGTCCAATACATTTGCATGTTGTGGATGATTTGTGTACCTTAGCTCACCTCTTAAATCAATTTAATTATGTGGTGGTCATCGATTTTGTAGCTCCTCGACTAGCTCTCCAAAGCCTCTTCTTTTTGTAGCTCTTCCTCGCTTTCTAGAGGCTCTTCTTTCCTAAAATTTGGTATAACAAACATCTTGGTGAGAATCGAATAACTAGTAGCAAGACCATCACAACGGAAAAGAATAGTTCACGCACAAGAGAGATGCACCCAAAAATGTGAGTATGTTGTTAGAAGTAATTTATATTAATAATATTTACATATATTTTACTCATTTCATTTGAGAGAAATTATATTATGTTATTCTTGTCAATAAGCAACATGTTTTTACAAATATCAAGTACAAACACCACTTGATCTTTAGAAGAGGCCTGCACTATAATTCTTTATAACTTTGAATGTGAAAAAGAAAATTTCCAACTACATAAAATTACAATTCTAAAGCATAAAAACAGAATACTAATCATCATGCTTCAAGAATAAAATAGGACCACCAGCGGCATAAGACTATCTAAAGCATCAGTGAGAAGGTTAAGGAGAAATTCCATCAATCCAATAATTCTACCATCATTACATTGGAGTACTCCGTTAGTACCAACATTAACAACAGACCACATGATCCAAATACCAAAATTATAAAGAGATATATATGTTGAAAGAAAAAGAATCAATTCCACCCAAGGAGCTATGATCAGGACTCATGTTCAGCTCATATATCCTAATCACTTCCAATCCCCTTTTAAGATTCACATCTATTTAGTAGAAAGGCAGAGGGTTAGCGATTAGCTAACATTGGGAATGGGATTATAAGTTAAAACTCTGATTATCTAGCCAAAATGCGTTGACCAATAGAATAGATTTAGACATTTGATCTATTGCAATGAAAATTAAAGGCTCAACACCTGCATTTACTTAAAGCTATTGTTATTATCAATTAACAAAAGAAAGCACACAGTTAAAGCCTATTCAAATTTAAAAAATTAGACATAATTAAAAAGCAGAGACAGAGTGCATGCAATCACCAGAAACTTTAGTCTCGAGAGACATGAACTTGAAGGACATCGTTTCCTAGGCTTCATTGTTCTTTTTGCATTTGTAGTGCTGACTTTGCTGCTAATTTGCTATGATTCATCTCAATCAATTCAAGAGTTGGAATTTCTCCAATTCCAGAAGGGATCTCTTGTAGTTTGCTGTAGTATCTGATTTTAAGGTGTTCAAGCCTTGGGAAATGGGTATTTTCTGCTCGCCAGTGCTTGAGATCTAAATCCTGCATGGGCAAGAAATTCAACTGGGGGAATTCCCCTTCTATGGGTTCCCACTCTTCCCCCACCAATGCATCATATTTTAGTTTGAGTACTTGTAGATTAGGCAAAGAACCCACCACCGTCAAGTCTTTCTAAGGAATTCTGCAACCTAATAAAGATAACTTCTTCAGCTTTAGTGGAAAGGCAAGTCTCTTAGGTAAGTGGTCACCTACTTCACACATATATCTAGGAAACAAGATAACCAGTGTTTCAAGTTGGTGCAGACGGACAAGGTTATTGAGGCAAAACGTCTGCCACTTTCCGTTGGGCTCAAAAGTGTAAAAAAAATTTCAACTTCTAAAGGTTAGGAATCTTTTAAATGGCCTCCTTGGTGAACTTGATATTTACTACCATTGAGATTGTACGTAGGTTTTCTAGGATAGATGCTTCACAATCCAGAGGAATGGCCATATTAGTCTAGCTCATAACATATCTCAGTTTTGGCATCTTCCAAATTTGATGAGATGGTAATAGAATATCATATTTGCTTCCATATTTGAATGATGGACCAACAATTAATGTTTGAAGATTTTAAAGTTTGGATATAGATAGAGGAATGTCACATGCGCTAAGGCAAGGTACCTTAAATGAAACAGCTCCATAATCTCAAGAGGAAATGAAAAGAAACTTATATATTATGCATCCAGTACTCTCAATAACTTAAAGCCTGATGCAAATGAAAAAATATTCCAAACTCCAGGAAAACAAATGATGAAATGAACATGTAAGCCACATTCTTCTACTTTTATGAACCTTGGATGGAGATGAGGATTAACATAGAGACCGCATACATTTGTAATGGCTTCTAGGTACAAAGAATTATTTTGATTTAGGGCGTGAAGGAAATTTTCACTATGAGCTCTTTCTATGCACAAGTCTCTCAAAACATCATGAATGCTGCAATATTTGAATTTTCCATTAGACTTCTTAGTGATTAAAACAAGACTTCTGTTAACAAGATCCTCCAAGTACTTTTCTCCCACTTCTTCTAAGCTTTTAGATTTAGTTGGTCTTAGGAATCCTTCAGCAACCCATAACTTGATGTGTTTTGAAACAAAAATTTCATGATTTCTGGAAAGCCTCCCATATATAGAACGCATGCTTTTGAATGATGAGGCAAGCAGTTATAACTCAATAATAGTATCTTTGAAAAGTGTTGATCATTTTCAGTTGTAGCTGAACTTACATTTCTTGCAATCTTTTCCCAATCATACCTTGTCTTGCTGACTTTGAAAAGGAGTCCTGCAACCATAACACTTGCAAGTGGAAGTCCTCGACAATAATTTGCAATCAACCTTCTAGTATCCTCCAATTCAAGGGGGGTAAAATACCTTCTCTTGAAATAGACTCCAACTTTGCTTCTCATTAAGAAATTGCATATGATGAAAAATGCCAAAAGGGCCAACTAAAAAGCCACAATTGATATCCGAGTAGTTATCATTATCCGACTTCCATTAAAGTCATCTGGAAGTATCCTCTTTATATCATCCCAAATTTTTGTATCCCAGACATTATCCATTATGATGAGGTACATCTTTCCTTTCAAATACTTGTATACATGCTCTGGTAATGTATCCTCTCCTACTCCATTCAATTCCTTGTTGATTATATTCATGGAATCTAGAATACCTAAATGAATCCTTTTTTGATTATAATTTTGAGATACATTGATCTAAACATGGCAGTAAAAGCGATACCATCATCAAAAATATTTCTAGCTAAAGTAGCTTTGCAAATACCACCCATTCTAACAATTGAATGACCTGAAGTTTCGATGATGCTCCACAAAGCTAGTCTTTTATTGTTGTCACCTGTTTATCGAATCCCTCCATGTTAGTTCTACCAGTTGGTTCTTGTTTTGATGCTCTATCATCGACCAAATAATAGTTTAGTTGCAAATCTTTAGGTTTGTGGCTTTTCTTTCTCGTCATCACCTCTTCCAAAATAGAATCAACTTCTTCCTTGACCTTTTCTAAGTCTTGATGAAGTTGTTGAGGAACCTGATTTGAAATTTGAGATTCAATGATATCTTGTGATTACTATGTTGTATCTCTGATTTGTCTTTCAAGACAATTAGCTGCTTCTTTATCTTTTAGTGAATAATTCTCTAGTAATGCTTGCAAAAGGCTGGACTTTTAAAGAGAGATGTAATTTGTTGTTTGTGAAGAAGAAAGTTGGGATATCAATCATGATGGATGATGTCCTCGAGTAACTGCACCAGTGAAATAAGAGCAGCATAATAAGCCATAGCATATCTTCTTCCACATAATATTGAAATGTAATGTCAGAACTCATAAGGGTCTTAAGGTTAGAAACTACTGTTGTTTAGTAAATTTGAACTATTCAGACCACACAAGAACACATGAACTAGAGTAATTTCGATGTCTTGATTATGACAAAATCCTTTCCTATGATTATGTGCTAAAAGCTTAAAAGATTTTCCATACTATTTGCTGAAATTTGCTCACACGATATCTACTGGAATCTATCATGCCTTGGAATTTACTTTCCATAAATAAAAGATCCCTTAAAGATTCTAGTTGATTAGCATCCTTATAACCTAAGAAAGAGATCACGTCATGCTGCAATTACTGATTCATCCGATATTTAAGGAATAAATGCATGATTACCAAAGTTAACTTGTTCCCTTATTTAGTTCCAACAGACTCTTACCTTAGTGAATACTTATAGATGTTGGACACAAGCATATAAAAGAGAAATTGTGCAGTAATCAAAAAAGTGAATCACTAAGTCGAGAGAGAACATTGTTAAATGTTTTGAGAAGTTGTGTGATACTTTCTTACATGTTTTTGTGATTAATTGTTGCTAATTCCTTGCTCTACCTATGTTTTCAAGGGAACTCGTGGTGAAGAAGGTCAAGTGGAACTTGCCTTTAACAAACTTTGAGGGGACGAGGACAAGGCAGTTTGTGTCTCAAAAGACCTAATGGTGAAGAGGGACGGGAGTTGTACTTGCTCTTGATAGACTCCGTGAAAAGAACAAATCGATGCTTGGTTGCTCTAAGGACCTATAGGTAAAGAAACCAATAAGGCAGTACTGTTTGGAACTTCCTACAGTGTTCTTGGTTCTGGTCTGGAAGAAGAGACCAGAGCTTGCCATACGGAGTGGCAACAACTCATGTATCAGTCCACAGAGATTGTGTAAGTGAATCTAGCAGAAGTTCCACCCGGCCTGTTTACAAGCAATTGGTTTCACAATGCTTTGGAACCTATCTCATCCCGTTTGGGATTCCAGTATAGCTCTTTGCGAAGAGCTGGTTTTTCACCCTGCTATGGTGTTTTTGATCCTTAAATTTTCATTACTGTCAAATTACTGCTTTTATTTATAAAAACATTATCATACACTTATTAATTTGACATATTTAAAATCCCAAGTGAAAGCTTAGGTAGATGATGTAGGCTTACCGAACCTCTATAAATTTCAGTATCTTTTTACTTCTGTTCTTACTGCTTTTCTTATCACTGGTATGATAGTATCTTAACTGGTATTTATAAATTCCAATCAGTATCTAAAATCGCTTTTTGCAAAAGGAACTTAAACAATTTTTGAAAGGCCAAAAAATGTTTTAAGTGATAACTTCCACTGCATTAAAATCTCTTAAGCCTAATTCACCCCTCTTCGTAGGTATATAATCACTCACAATTGACATCGAAGGATTAGTTCTCTATATAATATGGTGTAACTACCAAAGTAAAAGATCCTATGGCCACTAATACTCTTGATGTCTTTGCAGAAGGGCAATTGCACAATTGGCCTCCACTATTTAATGGTTCCAACTATGCTACATGGAAAAATTGGATAGAGGAATACATAATTGCCCTAGATTTTGATTTATGGGACGCGGTCAGTGAAGAGCTAACGGTTCCAACAAAATTAGTTGATGAACAAATAGTTCCAAAGGAGAGACATGAATTTACCAATGATGATAAAAAGGCTATCTCAATGAATGCGAAGGCCAAAAATATTCTTTCATGCATTCTCACCAAAGAAGAGTACAACTGAGTCAGTATATGTGCTACAACAAAGCAAATGTGGGAAATATTGCCAGTGACCTATGAAGGTACCACTCTGGTTCGATAAGAGAGGATTGCTCTTTTCATTCACAAATATGAAATGCTCTAGATAAAACCTGATGAGACCATAAGCCAGATGTACGCACGCTTCATGGAAATTATAAATCCTATGTTCGCACTTGGTAGGACTATAAACGAGGATGAACAAGTCCAAAAGATTCTCATATCGCTTCCAAAAAAATGGACGCCAAAAGTTACTACTATTCAGGAAGTTTGTGATCTTAGAAGAATGACCATGGGTAAACTGAGTGGATCTCTCACATCCTATGAGATGACGCTGCTAAATAAACAAGAAGGTTTAGAAACAAAAGTTAAAAAGAACATTGTTTTTAATACTAGTCATGATTCCGACTCAGAACTCCAAGAAGATCTTGATGTGAGTATGAAATCGTTCTAATTTCCTGAAGACTAAAGCAACTGACGAACCTCAAAAGAAAATATCAGAACAACAGATCAAAATTGAAAAGAACTAGTTCAAAAACTCCTAATATCGAGCCACCTCATTATCTGTGCCTAGCTTTTCGTTGTTGTACTTGTTCTCCGAAGCATTCCATATTTCTAGTGTCGATTTGATTGAAGCACATAGATTAAACAAGCAATCAAACAGGAATTCAGGATATGTTCACGACATAGCACTTTATCTTTCTCTCTTTTAGCACAAACAACCTTGACAACATCTGAGTCATTATCCCTTGGTGGTACAACAGGCTGATTCAGGTCTAGTACATAAGCAATCCTCAAAGTAGTAAGCAAGAACATCATCTTGTCCTTCCAGCAAGGATAGTTTGTCCCATCAAAATAGTCCAGCTTAACAAAATCCTGATTCATCATCTTTATTCCAAAACTAGAGCTAGACTCCATCGAATAATCACTTTAACATTGTTAGGAAATATGCGAACCTGGCTATAAATAAGGAAATTAAATTATGTGGCTTGAGGCGTGAACACACTTTCCTTAAAATGATTATTGGCCCCACTATGAGTTTGCTAGTGGGTTGAAATTGCAATTCACTTTTATATTACAACAAAACTACCTACAATTTGTAAATAGTAACTTTGAAAATTTCCCTCAAGAGCCTTTAGAAAGTTTTGTAAGTATATGAGAAAATTTTAATAGAGAAGGAAAGACTTAATTATTTTGGAAATTATATATCTTTCCGGCACTTCTCTTGAGTTATATTTATAATAATTGAAGACATATTTTCTAAAGTATTATATTAATTCCAAATAGTTGTATTAATTCAAGCGTAACTATTTTTGAGATGATACAAACTTTTAGTGCATATTTAAAAAATTACAATTCTTCAAAAGAACCCGAAATTAATGTCTATAAAAGAAAATAAAATTATTTTCTTACCCAAAATTAATTTTCTGCAAAAGAAAATAATACTTAAGTGCCAAGTGCCAAGTAAATTTAATTTAAATATGTAATAATATATATTTTGGCGCCCTTCTATATTTTCCGTACAAGTCATAACTTGAACTTTGAGGTGTGTTCTTCATTATACAGTAAAGAAAATATTCTTTCTTTCCCAATGTGGGACAAACAAATTTATACTCAAAACTCAAATTAAAAGCTATAAGATATATACACACACACACACACACACACACACACTAGAAAGGGGTTCACCGCGCCCATGGATTAATATATATATATATATAATTTTTTGTTTATGTATTTATTTATCAAATTAAATTTATCATGCTATACACTAATCTGATAAAAAATTTAAAATTTGTAAGCATCAATTAAAGTGGAGTGAGAGGTGAAAATCCAAAAAGGATAAAAGGTATCATAGTTGAAAACATAAAGAATTAATCTAGGTTAAATTTAAGTTTTATCCGCATATATACAAAGGAAAAAGCATTAGAATGCAAGTCAAAAGAATTGCCTTCCTAAACTAAACTCAACTCTCAACTATTAGGAAGCAAATATCCTTCTAAATAAATCACTAAATATGCGAGAAAGAAGCGAAACAACTGCAAAATTTGAAAAGCTTTCATTTCTTATTATAAAAACACAAATTGAAATATTTCGTCCCAATCCAAAAAGATATACATAGTATGCCTTCATGCACATATAAACAAATGAATCAACGTTTTCTTTGCATCTTGATATCTGCTTTTTAAGAGATTAAACCACATAAACCAAACAAAAGAGAGTAGTAAAATATCTATTCCAAATAATCAAAAGAAAAGAGCCAATAAGGTATTTCTTTTGCAGTTGCAATGTATAAACATCAAACAAATTAATATATTTTTTCATTCAAGTCATACATTCATCAAGTCCAAAATAATATAAACATCAAGTTAATTTGCATTCTAAAAAGGCCACTTTTTTTTTTTTTTTTTCTTTTTTGGGAGAATATACATCAAGTTAAATTAATATCAAGCTGATCTCCCCTATTGTAGAAGCCAGAATGTCCCAATTATATTCCTCATTCCAACAACAATTTTCAAGAAAGAAGGAGAAACCAAAATGTCTAAGTCTGATTCCTCATTCCAGCAAAAAATTTCAGCTATTTTCAAGCCAAAACAACAGTCCCCAGAATGCCCAGGTTCAACATTCCAGCAACAACCTCTAAGATGCCCAGGTTCAATTCACCATTCCAGAACACAACAATGAAGAACAGTAACCATGCATGTGAAATAATTTTACTAATTTAGACTGATTTTTGTTTAGATGGCAAATGTGGGATCTTTGATTTGATGAAACAACGGTTTGAAAATGTGAAGTATTTTACCTGATCTTACAGTTCTTTGGGCTCATCACCACCAGATTGCATTAAATTGGGAGGTGATTTTTCTTTCCTGCCTCTCACATTAACAAGTTTCATGGTTGTTCCTTAGTGAGTGATGTATCTGCTTTACAAAGTCACAAATACCTTTACTACACGACTCATGGCACCTTCTTACACCCTTTCAGATCGAAGAAAAGCTAGGCACATTCATTATCATGCCTTCCTGATCTTTATTATCAAAATTTATCCGTCCAATATTTTAAGCCTTATTTTTTATTTCCAGATGAATGTGATCAACTGACTTTCCCTTGTTAGCTTCTAATTCTACTCGAGACAACTTCAAACAGCATACTATTAAAAGCAAACCGATCATTACCTATAGTTAACTCACCTTTTTGTTTCCTCAAATCTCAAATATGTAGCTGATGAACAAGGATTTTCATCAGTAATCCAACAACTAAAGTATTCAAAAAAAGACTTTTCTATTAAGATAGCAAAAAGTTAGAGAGGACAAGTGAACTGAGAATCATTATAAAAGAAACTGGAAGATTATAGCAGCACTTGAACCAAAATATTCAGAGTACTGGTCTAGGGAATAAAGTAATGAGTCATCCTTTGTTCAAAACAAACAAACGACTCACTACGAACAGAAGTATAGAGAATAGCATACGAACTTTAAGCTCAATGACATTAAAAGACAACAATAGAATAAATAAATATACCACTTGCAATACATATACATATACATATATAATAGAATTTTTTAGGATTACGCCTTTAGATGTTGAACCACTTTTGAACTAACAACAGAATATGACATTAATTCCAAAAATGAAAAATTAAGAGAATAAGTTAAGGTAGTAGATTATGCAAAATGATATGCTAATGGCGACCACTAAAAACCACATAAGCAAAATCTCATCACAACAAGCTCAAAGTAGAAGAGATATTAGAAAAACTCAACAATCCAAAATTCCACAAATTCCAGAATTAACATATAAAAATGAAAATTCCAAAAACTCAAAACCATGTAGTGTACTTCAATAAAATTTAAAAAAAAAAAAAGTAGGAGGCACTAAAGAAGAAAAGGAAAATAGATGCATGAGAAGGGGTGGAGCTCCGCCTTATAGATATCCTTCTCAGTCTCCCACAGATGAAATCATAAAATTAGGGAATGGCCCAACTTGATCTGTTCATTTTGCATGCCTCATGTAGTATTGTTCATCTAGCACCATATAGTAAATGGACAGCAACTATATTACCAGAAACAATCCATTTAACCAGGAGGGCTTTATATGCGTATAAATCAATCTTCTAGAGTTCATACTATAATACGTATGGTTTTACATACATATTAAATAAGCACCTGTTGGCCCGGTGTAGAAAGCAATTTTGCTTGCATATGGGCAGAATGATAAAGCAGCTGCCTCTTTAGTAATTTATTCAAAAATATAATCCTATAATAAGAAACAAAATTAAAAATAATTATAACAAAATTATATTATTTAATTTCTTACTCTGTCAGAAAATTGCCTCGTTCTGCTATCGGAGTGAGCCCAAGCAAATTCAAAGCAAATACCCATGGCCATTTACAAACATAATCAAAAAACATCACATTAAGTAATTATATTAGCATATTACAATTAATGCAAGAAAAAGGAACAAATATTTTTGCACAATCAATTTTCGCAAAATACATTACTTTTAATTTGGGAATCAGATGTTTGTACTTACATTTCCGAATTTACAATAGTTGTAGCAATGCAAAAGGGATAGATGGAACCAAAACCGAAAGCTTTCTCCCCAGAAAAACCTCCTGCAGATTAGCCAACAACTTTCTCAAATATCCAACCCAAACTCTGGAAACAACAGAAAGATTTGATGTATCGCGCAGGGAAAAAAGCGACATGGTGTGGGCTATGTGGCCATTCCTCATCTACTTGCTCAAAACCTTAGTGTTTGCCTGTAGCAGTCATACACATAAAAAATTGATGCTTCCAGTCCGAGCCATAAAATCATATCTTCACAATAATTCCAGACTCAAGAATAGTTAAAAAGAAAAAAAGAAAAAGAAATCTAAGGACAAAGCAAAATGCAATCACAAAGATTCAAACCCGCATAATAAAACACTCTTTTGGGGGACAAAAAAAAAAAAGAACAAAAAGAAAAAGAAAGAAATAAAATCAAGCGCAGGCAAAATTTGTCATTGAACTCAATTCACTATTATCTTCAAATCACAAGTTAAAACACTAACATGCATATCAAACATTGGAATTCCAAATCAATTCCCATTGATTTCTACTAAATCAAGAAATTACCATTCCAAAAACATATCAAATTCATATAAACCCAAACCTTAGCCACAAGATTCAAACCCAAAGCAATCAAATTATTCTCTCATTCATTAATATATTATCTTTAACTTGGGAAAAATGCAATTTTAGTTCATCGATTATTGCGAGATTTTTTTTTTACTTCATTTTGATTAGGGGTTATCACATTTAGTCCATTATTCCTTAATTTTTTGCACATTAAATTCATTTTTTTGCAATTTTAGTTCATCGGGCTTAGGATTTACAACTGAGCCCGCAATTTGCCCAGTCAACTTTAATTGGGCCGAGAAATTGGGGATTTGCCACCTAGGACCAAGTCACCGTCCATGTGTAATGCCACATCATCCAAAATAAAAAAACTAAAAAATGTGCTAAAATAAAAGGTAAAAAATGCCATGAAACAAATAACAAAATTGAAAATAAAAAAAAATCTAAAATGAAAAAAGTGTTGAAACACTAGTTTGTGAATTATCTGTTTGATAATATGAATAATAAATATGTCTAAAGTAATTTATTCAAAGTTAATGAATTATCTATTAATTAATAAATAAAAATAAAAAATAATTATATATAATAAAAATCTAAAATAATTTCACCTATTCAATATATTAAATAATAAACATCTTCAGAATAATCTATTTAATAATATCACATACTAAATTAATTTATTTAAATAATTAATATTTAATAATATTAATACTAAATATATTTATTAATTGAGTATATATTAAATAATTTTAAGTTAATAAATATATTTAAGATAATTTCATTCAATTAACTGAATTATTTATGAGTTAAAAATAAAATAAATAATTTGTAAATAAAAAATGAAAATGCATATTCAATTACATGAAATAATTACATTACTTAAAATTACTTAAAATGCTTTATTAATAACATTCATATATAAATAATTTTTCAAACAATTAAGTTTGATAAGAATTCATGTATTTTATAATATTAAAAAATACACTAAAAAAATCACCATGTTCCATTCTTCCTCATCTCCACCTTCCATTTAAATAATTTTTATTTTTATCTTTTTTCTTTTTAATTATTCATATATGTAAACTTATTTTTTCTATTTATACTTATTCAGATATATATAATATACATATATATAAATTTATCAATAAAATTTAAATTACTTTTATTTTTCTCTATTTTTTCTATTTATTCATTTTAAATTAAATAATATTTAATATATATCATATAATTTTTTATTGATACTTATATATATAGTTATATATACATATATAAATTTCAATAAAATTTAATATATATTTCTCATTTTATACCTATATAAATTTATCATTATTTCATATATTCTTATTTTATACACATATTTATATATAATGTGTGTGTATATATATATTATTAATATAACTACCCCAGCCCCAGCCCGCCCCTCACCCCCCACGCCCCCAATTGGTTGTCATCGGCAGCCGGCCACTGCTGCTATAATTGAAAAAATAAAAAATAAATTGATGGCGCCCCCACCGTCGCCATGTGGCTGGATCTGGCAAGATCCGGCCACTATGCATGGCTGCCATGGCAGCCCATTTTGTTTGGGGAGACGGGGTGGGTGAATCGGTGGTGGGGAGATGGGGGGGGGGGTTTATGTTTATATATATATATATGTTATTAAACAATTATATATATGTATATATATGACACGGTTGCCATTGCAGTCCGTTTTGTTTGGGTTGGGGAAGGTGGGCGGGGGTGGGTCAGTGGTGGGGAGATGGGGTGGGGTTGGGTGGGTAAGCGTTTATATTTATATATATGTCATTAAATTATAATATATATTATACACACTATATATATGTATATAAATATATATAATATTTTTAAATAAATATGCATTTTAGATATTTTTTATTGATGGATTAAAGTGATATGGCATTACATGTGGCAAGTGATGGTGACGTGGCATTACACATGGTGGATGACATGGTCTCTCATGACTAATGGCGAAAAATCCTCAATTTTTTGGCCCAATTGAAGCTAACTTAGCAAATCGCGGGCTCAATTAGAAAATTTTGAGCCCAATGGACTAAAATTGCAAAAAAATGGATTTAATGTGCAAAAAATTAAGGAATAATGGACTAAATGTGATAACCCCAAATTAAAATGGAGTAAAAAAAAATCTCGCAATAGTTGATGGACTAAAATTGTATTTTCCCCTCTTTAAGTTCTTGTACTTCTTCGCTGGTCATCAACCTGAGAGAATTTCCACTCGAGCGGTGTAGGTAGCAGTGGCGTATCCAGAAGTTTAGGTAAGTAGGGTCAAAATATTAATAAAAAATAAAATTCAAAATAATTAATGTTTAATAAAAATAAAATTTAAATACATTAATTCAATTGTTCTATATGAGTTTTCATATTTTGAAATATCATCATAATATCATCATCTGAAATGCTCATAAATACATCTCTTTCTTTATAAGTTATCAAACAATCATTAAGAAAGTCATCATCCATTCAATTCCGCAAATCAGTCTTGATAAATTTCATCGCCGCGAAAGATCTCTCTACACTTTCATAATGCATAATTCATAAATATTCACAATTTCTAAATTCTAACCATAAACCCTAACTTCTTTATCTAATGCAATAATCATCAATTACATAACAATTAATAACAAGTTAACAATTAAAATATACATATATAAAAAGTTAATAAATTAACATTATCAATTTATCCTAAATTTTAATTGATTAAACTCTAACTCTTTTTTACCCATTTAAAAAAAAAATCTTAACCTTTTCATATAATGCAATAATCATCAATTACATAACAATTAATAACAAGTTAACAATAAAAATATGCATATACAAAAAGTTAATAAATTAACATTATTAATTTATCCTTAATTTTAATTGATTAAACTCTAACTCTTTTTTACCCATTAAAAAAAATCCTAACTTTTTTTTATCTATGCAATAATAATCATTTACATAACGATTAATAACAATTTAACAATTAAAATATGCACATACAAAAAGCTAAACAAGGTAACAATAAATAAAAAAAAAAAACAAACTTTTCTAATACAAAAATCAAGAAATAAACAAGTGAAAAGCAAATAACTTACATTGTTTTGGCATTTAATATTATTTTTAAATCCCAAGTGGAGGATAACATTAAAAAAAAAAGGGAATTTTTTGGAATATTAGTGGTGGGGACTGGGAGACAGTGTCTTGGGGCTTTGTTTTGCGGCTTTCTGGGTGGGGAGAGGGAGAAAAGAGAAAGAGTTGAAGCGGTTGTCTGGCTAAGTGTGGGGACCAAGGCTATGATTAACATTTGATCTATTTTTATTTTATTTTATTTTATTTTTTCAGTTTCAAGGGGCCAAACGACATCATTTTGGCTCCAATTTTTAGTTAACTGCATAAGTGAAAAAACAAATGGGAGGATGCGACAATGAGGTCTCAAACTAATATTTAGTTAACTGCATAAGTGAAAAAACAAATGGGCGGGTGCGACAATGAGGTCTCAAACCAGTGACTTGCGATCGCATTGATTTTACACCCCAACCAATGATCAACTGTGCTAGGGGTCATTTTGATATTAAGTGGGGTCAAAATACAATATATCCATCATTTCTATATAAATATATATATATATATATATATATATAAAAGAAAATAGCAAGTGGGGTCGGTTGACCCCACATCTTTGACTGTAAATCCGCCACTGGTAGGTAGAACCCCTACAGGTGATGCCACCTCTCCAACATCACCACTGTTTCTTCTTCTAGACAATCGATTAAAAAAAAAAATCAAAGCAAAACATCATAATGGAACAATCGGAGAGAGAAAAAAGAACAACAGATTTTGCTTTTTGTCCTTCCTCTTTCACTTCATTGGAAAAAGCAATTTAGGTTTAGAAACTTAGAGAAGATCAGAGCAGCAACAAAAATATTAGATTCAGATTGAACCACTCTCCTATCAGAGAAACACCAAACTCCAAACCAATATAAAGCAAACATAAGCTAAAGTTCAAAGTATACAACCACTATACACATTGTAGTATAGAACACCAGTGGCAGATTTATAGCCAAAGATATGGGGTTAGTTGACCCCACTTGCTATTTATATATATATATTTATATAGAAATGATGGATATATAGTATTTTGACCCCACTTAATATCAAAATAACCCTTAGCACAGTTGGTTATTGGCTGGGGTGTAAAATCAATGCGGTCGCAAGTCATTGGTTTGAGACCGCATTGTCGCACCCGCCCATTTGTTTTTTCACTTATGCAGATAACTAAAAATTAGTTCGAGACCTCATTGTCGCAGCTGCCCATTTGTTTTTTCACTTATGCAGTTAACTAAAATTTGGGGCCAAAACGACGTCGTTTGGCCCCTTGAAACTGAAAAAATAAAATAAAATAAGCTAAAAATAGATCAAATGTTAATTATAGCCTTGGTCCCCACACTCAGCCAGACAACCGCTTCAACTCTTTCTCTTCTCTCCCTCTCCCCACCCAGAAAGCAGCAAAACAAAGCCCCAAGACACTGTCTCCCAGTCCCCACCACTAATATTCCAAAAAATTCCCTTTTTTTTTTAATGTTATCCTCCACTTGGGATTTAAAAATAATATTAAAGGCCAAAACAATGTAAGTTATTTGCTTTTCACTTGTTCATTTCTTGATTTTTGTATTAGAAAAGTTTGGTTTTTTTTTATTTATTGTTAACTTGTTTAGCTTTTTGTATGTGCATATTTTAATTGTTAAATTGTTATTAATCGTTATGTAAATGATTATTATTGCATAGATAAAAAAAAAGTTAGGATTTTTTTTAATGGGTAAAAAAGAGTTAGAGTTTAATCAATTAAAATTTAGGATAAATTGATAATGTTAATTTATTAACTTTTTGTATATGCATATTTTAATTGTTAACTTGTTATTAATTGTTATGTAATTGATGATTATTGCATTAGATGAAAAAGTTAGGATTTTTTTTAATGGGTAAAAAAGAGTTAGAGTTTAATCAATTAAAATTTAGGATAAATTGATAATGTTAATTTGTTAACTTTTTGTATATACATATTTTAATTGTTGACTTGTTATTAATTGTTATGTAATTGATGATTATTGCATTAGATAAAAAAAGTTAGAGTTTATGGTTAGAATTTAGAAATTATGAATATTTATGAATTATGCATTATGAAAGTGTAGAGCTTTCTCGGCGATAAAATTTATCAAGACTGATTTGCGGAACTGAATGAATGATGACTTTTTTAATGATTATTTGATAACTTATAAAGAAAGAGATGTATTTATGAGCATTTCAGGTGATGATATTATGATGATGTTTTAGAATATGAAAACTCATATGAAACAATTGAATTAATGTATTTAAATTTTATTTTTATTAAATATTAATTATTTTGAATTTTATTTTTTATTAATATTTTGATCTTATTTATTTGAATTTTTGGATACGCCACTGTAGAACATTGGAACTCCCTGCAGCGTACGGAGCCGAGAAAACATCAATTCTGTATAGCACAACACAGTGAAACAAATGATGGAGCGAAATAATTTCTTTTCCACTTTTTCTTTTTGAAATACATGCAAAGCAAATCTGCACCCACAAAAGCCGCGACTTTTTCATCTAAATCCCCAACTTCCACTACCTCTCTCTATCTCTCTCTCTCCAGATTCAAAGAAAGACGCACAAGCCACAATGTTGTCCTCTAATCCAGAAGAAGCGCTACTTTCCCACCTCATACTCAACCAGCGAAACATGTTTCTTCTGAAATTGGTGTGGAGCCCACGCCAAATCCTAGAAAAAAGAACAAAACGTGCAAGCAAAAAAGCTGACAGTACAACCAGACGTAGCAGGTTTAATAATAATATAATAATAATAGTTATATTATAACAATAAAATTAGTATAAAATGTTGAGCCAACTTCACCTCACAAGAGCTTGTGGGGCATACTTTTTTCAACTACCTTAGTACCTTCTTGCTTGTAGTGCCCGAGTCATTTCAAAGAAATACCAAGTCAATTGCACTGAAACGTGTTGGTTTTGCAGAAGAAAATAAATGTCTTCAGATTTGTAAAAGCAATACACCTCTATTCCGCTTCCATGGCCTCCATGATCTTCTTCCTCTTCCAATCTCATATTTTTTTCATGGCGGTGGCTGATCTCTCATTGCTTTATTTTTGAGGATATTGCTATCAACTATGGTTCTACTGCTGCCTCAACAGCATTTGATGGGAGGGGTGGATCGGAGATGCGCCATAATTAATGTTTACTAGCTCAACACATGAATTAAAGGGCTCAACCATCAGCGCGAGTTCCCTGGAACATTTGACAAATATTGATCCAGCACTTCGCTATAGAATGTCTGCAAGAATTTCTTCTTCTCAGTTTTGTTATGTATTTCAAGTCAATCCAGGTCAGAAATTCATTCGTCTTCGTTTTAATCCAGTGTCATGCTGGGGTTTTAAGAACTATAAAGATTTGTTCACAGTTGAAGCCAGCCCTTTCACCCCTCCTTGGAAATTTTAGTGCTTCCTTAACTGCTAATGCTCACGGTCTAAAATTTTTTGTTAAGGAATTTTTATGAATGTAGAGGAGAATCAAACCTTGACATTACAATTCTCTCCTGAGCATAGAGAGTCACATGACACATATTCATTCATCAACGGAATCCAGGTTGTCCCTGTGCCAAGTGGTGTTTATTACACGCATGATGGTGATCTTGGAGCACAGGTGATTGGCCAGAAGTCTCGATTTTTTGTTGAAAATAGCATTGCACTAGAAATGGTCTACAGATCAAATATCAAAGAGAATTTCATTTCATCAATTGACAATTCTGATGTTAGGAGGTTGGCCGCTAATGCGAATAGAAACGAAGGGAAAATTGTAAATTTGGTCCTTTAATTATTGCCAACATTTTAAATGGTCAATTTCTATTACGACTTGCGTATTTAGTCCATTATCTTAAGTTTGTCATCACATTTAGTCTATTTATTTGAAAATGTAGTCCTTCGGGTCGCTTAATTCGAAATCAAGCTTGAAACACATCCAATCACCTTTCATTAGGCCAAAATTTGGAACTTTCTGACCAGCGTATTCAGGTGTCACATATTTGCCGCATCATCTTAAATAGTTAACTAAATTTTAAATTTGAAGATGTGATTTAAGAAATAATTGTTGTATTTATATTTTTTTAGATTAAAAAAGATAAGAAAAAAAGCCAGCCACATTTTTCATCTATAAATATTCATTTTTATAATAACTATTTTCAACTTTTCATATATATGTACTTTCCTAAATTATATTTTAAATAACTATTTTTCTTAATATTTTTATTAACTTTTGTTTCTTTCATATTAAAAAATAACTGTAGCAATTGTTTCCAAAAATCACTTCTTCAAATTCAAGATTTAGTCAAATTTTAAGTTAATATGGTAAAGATATGGCATTTGAGTACATGTGTAAAAAAAATCGCAAATTTTGGTCTAATGAAAGGTGACTGGATATGTTTTGGGCTCGATTTCAAATTAAGTGGCTCGAAGAACTAAATTTGCAAATAAGTAGACTAAATGTGATGAAAAAATTAAGATAATGGACTAAATATGCAAGTTGCGATAGAAAATGAACCATTTAAAAGGTTGGCAATAGTTAAAGGACCAAAATTGCATTTTTTCCCTAACAAAAAATCCAAGATCAACAGTTTCACATGGCAAATACCGGTTGATGTGAGGTTCGAATATTAGGTGAGGCTTCATTTTAGTGAGCTCCAACTTATTAGCGTAGTAGAGGTTGATGGGATTAGTTTCAATATTCTTATAAATGATAAGATTGCTGACACTAAGTTTGTCTCAGTCCAAGAAAGGAACCTTAATCACATTCCTCAATACTAGGACTATGCGGTGATGATGAAAGGGCATAAGCAAGAAGGTAGATGTGATCTCGTGATTACTGTGCAGCTAAACAGTGATCATGAAGATTTGAGTGAAGGACCTCTTAAAGGATTTGATATACTCAAGATGAGCAACTTGGACAATATTCTTGCCAGTCCAAGTCCCTTGACTCCATCTCAAACTTCACCTTCTAGTACTCACCTAAGGTTAGTACTTTTTTTGATTTTTGGAGATGGAAATTGGATTGCGAATGGTGCGATTCTTATGACTGCTCTTGTGTGCATAGTTGTTTACAAGCTGAGGTAAATTTGTGAAGCTAGCTCTGCAGAGGAGAGCAATACACCATTAGCTTCAATGGAGGGACATTGTTGTCATTTTTCACTTGCTGAAATCCTATCAGCAATTGAAGAGTTCAGTGATAGATTTCTAATTGGAAGATGAGGATTTAGGAAGGTATAAAAAAGTTTCATTAATAAAGGGCAAGAAATTGTTGCCATAAAGCAGTTAAAGTCCAACTCCAAGCAAGGGGCACATGAGTTTTGGACTGAGATTGAAACACTATCAAAGCTACGACATGTGTAAGAGGTGTAAGGCTAAGGATCCGATTTAAAATATTTAAAAACTAAAATCTAACTTATCTTACAGCACCACAAGGATCTAAATCATGCATATATAGTGGATTAAGGTTAGATTATTATCACTACAAAAAAAGTGACTATTAGTGACCACAAAATTAGTCACTAATTTAACAAAATCGGTCACTTAAATTGTATAGTGATTGATTTAGTGACCGATTGAAGCAGTCGAAAAAATACTCATCGCTAACTAATTTAGTGACTGCTGTATCGGTCACTAAATGTTTAGAATCGATCACTAAATTGCTTTTAAAAAATATATATTATATAGTAAGCAGTCACAACAGTGGTCACTAATTAGTGACCGACTGTTAGTGACCGCTATAAGCGGTCACTAAATAGTGGCATCTATTTATTCCAGAAAAATAGTAATTTTGTGTCTGTAATTAGTGACCAATATGTTCGGTCACTGTGATGGTCACAAATCAACAATAAAATTAGCGATTTTTAATTTTTTTTAAAATATTTTTCTCAAATGTATTTTTACTTGCTACTAATGAAACTTCAAACAAATTCTAAATCAATATCATACACAATATCCAAATAGTATTAATTCAGTAAAATAGTAATACCAACAATTCAAACCATACTATTTAATGTCATACATTATATCCAAACATATCCTCAAGGAATGCACAATTCAATCTCAATAAAAATAGTAATGCCAATCAAAAGGAGCATAAACAAAAGTAGTAATGCCATATGGTGGCTTAAACAAAAGTAGTAATGCTAATAAATAATATCAATACGAGTATCAACCATATGATATTTACTCATCACCAGGACCACAATGGCTTGTACTACTAGCACCTCTTTCTAGTGAGTTCAATTTGCCCATGCACTTGCTCAATGCCGCCAATAAAACTTCCTCTCTTTGCTTTGATAATTCAACCATCTTCCTAGCCTCCTCTATGAAAGTTTTTTCCCTACTTGCAGCCGTCTCTCTCTCTTTAGCCAATTGTTCATCGATAACTTTTCTCAAGAACTCTTCACTAATGTAGTTGTTAAATGAAGATGGCATACTAGTAGTTGAAAAGGAAGTGCCAACTATCTCACGAGAGTGGAATGTATTACCAAATCCATATATCCTACCTTTTCTTGATCTACCACTGACCTCAACCCATTTCAAAGCATCAAAAGATCTTCTAGGAGTAGGGTTGCTACCATGTTGACTAGTATATTCTCTATAATAATCCTCCAATATACACAAAATTACACATTAGTATCAAATACACTCCCACATGTTACATTAAATATTTTTCATGCTAACAAACACTCCATATACAGTACCATAGTCAAAAGCATATATCTTTTAGTATTCCATATGATGACACAATAAATGAGTCATTTTCAGTTTGTCTCATCTAGCACCTAAATAACAAGAAAAAAGAAAGTATCTCATGGAACAAGTACAGTGGTTCATGTTCACTAAGTAAATATTATTTAGGTTCTATTTGTAGTTTCTACAAAAATGACAACTATCGTCAATCTACATATAGGACTAAACATACCATCTGACTTTAATTAGTTTAACATGATAATTCCTAAGTATATGCATATAATTCATTTAGCGACTATAATAATAGATATTATAATCCTATTCCATATTAATTTAATATGTTATGCAAAAGGATTTGAAGACATAAACCACACACAAAAAGCGTAATTACCATGCATACACTTACATGTCATCTAACAATTTTCTTTAGCAGAAAAAAGCATTGAACAAACAAATCATGCATTCAATATATATCGACTACAAGACATAAGTCTTTTCTATAAAACTGACATTCAAGCACATTTGACTTAAGGTATAGGAACAAAGACATCAATTGAGTATCAAAAAAGGAATTATATATGACAACTTCAGCATTTCTACAAATCTTCTCCATATATGTGTTTTTGGTAATATAGCTTGTTGAAACTCATGTATGCTAACTGTTTATATAGGATAAATCTAAAAATAGAATTTATCTTACAAGATAGGAGTTTACCTACTTAGCAAAAGTTGACGGAGAAGACACAATATACGAGTTTAAAACACAACCCGCTCTCAAGCCAATGTGATTTTCAATTTATCGAACACATTCATTATAAACCACTACAAGAAAACTTGAGAAAAATCTTACTTGAACTCTCTTAGACTTGCTATCAACATATTCACCGGTTTCTTTTCTTTTTTTATGAGTTCGATCATGAAGTTCAACTTGACTAATCGGTTGGCCATTTTGTGACTGCATTATTGAAAAGCAAATATTAATATAATAATCTAAATTATAAACACTTCTTATTTTTAAGTAAAATTGTAATTAGAAAGAAAACATACCAATCTCCGCATATGCTCAGCAAACGAAATGGATCCACCTGTATGCTTAGTGATTGAGTCATCCTTTTCTATCATTCGGTTTTGCCTTGCTTTCCTGCATTTCTCTTGGTAGTTTGGGAGACTCATATGTCCATCACAAATGGCTTCCCAATGGCTCGCAGACATATTTTTTGGCACTATCTGTTGAATGTCTCTTAGGTCATTACCAATAAGCTTGACAACTTTCATTTTGTATCTATATATTGTGTTCTTAAAGTTCCTTTTATGTGTCTGCTCCCATGAGTGCCTAATACCAGTCTCATGCTCATGTAACCATGAGAAATGCTCTTAACACGTTTAAAGAAAAGGTTTAGCAACTAGACGAGGTATAACAATTATTATTCACATTTAAAAAACTAACTCTGAATTTCTAAAAAAGAAAGTCCTTTGATTCTCGAGGAACTTGCTCCCTCGTTGGCCCTGGACCCATATATCTTCTTAGAATTTCCATTACCCTACGAGAAGTATTATCTGGAATAAAGCTACAAAATAAAAGAATTTTAATTATTATAAGAATATAAGGAGTGAGTTTATTTATTTTTATTTGCTAGGTCTCTCTTAAGTTATTATATTAAATGCACTTCAATATTTAGCTAAACGAATTAAGAAAATATACCCATTGTGAAAAGGTTGTATGCGAGCACGGAGGTTGGGATCGTTTGGTGCGTGACTCCCATGGCTTTCTCCTTTCATCCTATTATGAGAGTCGTTTTGACAATCACTTGTTTCTTCATGATGTTGATCCTGATGATCTTGTGACTCACCATCTTGATGTAGAGAATGTTCTTCCATCTCTGAAGGTGGAACTTTTTGAGAACGGTCAAATAGAGAAGGAATCTCTAGATGAGAAAGCTAAAAAAGAGTCGACCTAGCATGTTCAGTTGCATCTCTTCCTCACCTACCTCAATTTCTCCCACTTGGTCCTCTTCCTCTAGTCAACATCCTGCATAAAATAAAATTAAAAAAAATAAGCATTCTATCTTCACCATAATTTTCAATTCATTTTTGAAGCCAAATTATATGTGTGTATGTTATATGAATGTGTATATTAAATAGGTATGAGTTGTGCTACTGAAAGAATATATTACATAATGGAATACCTTTCTTTGTGGTGAAACAGAAGGATCTCTTTGTGGCAGGAATTTTGCCAATTATAGCAGTTTGTCTTCAACCCTGCTATCTTTCTATGTCAATGATTCATTGATGCCATATAGGTGAAAAGAATAAGCATTACGTAGTTCCACAATAGGATGCTGATGTGAAGAGGACCTAACCTTTGCTTCAGAATGTAGTGTCTGTATAGTTCTAGTTGCTTTTTGAAGCTCTTCAATCTGAGAGAGTTTCCACATGAAACTCGTTAGAACAGAGATTTCAAAACTGTTCTGACAATCACTGAATTCAAACGCCTTACCAGGTGATGTATGAGGTGCCTGTGTATATGAAACTAGGATTGTATGAAATCAAAAAGTGGGAGAAAGAAATTGATTCAGCAAACTATGTAAATTGAAGGGGAAAAAAATACATAATTTATTTTTAAATAATCTTCTATATTGCACTGACTTTTATTTTTAAATAATTTTTTATATTGCTCAATGATTTCATAGAAAACGATATTCTTTAACTTGCTTAAATTTAATTTGAATTCACCTTTCTGAAAATAAAAGGTCGCAACTTTTTCTACCCATATATGTGCTTCTATAGGGTTTCCAGTGACATAAATAAGAGATGACTCCCCCAAAAAATGTTAACAAATAGACTAACAAGAAATTAACAAATAGAGAAATCATTATAAGCTCTTGTTTTATCAGGAGCAGCAGTTTTTTATCATTAAGTTCCCAAATCTATGCTGCAAATCAAGTACAAAATCCACAGATTAAGCTCACCTGTACAACCATAGCTGCAGAAACCATCAATATATATATATATATATATCTCTCCAAATTCTCTTTTCAGCAATTCCAAAAGCTTCAAGAAAAAATTAGTAAAAATCAAGGAAAGGGACTGCTCATATACGGATAAAAGAAGCTAAAAATAGGCAGAAATACCTCGAGAGTGGATCTTTATCAGAAACTAATGATTGAAGTAAAGCAAGTGAACCAGTGAACTAACATTATAGAAGATGAAACAAAAAATCAGCATAGCAATCACTCACGCCAATCTTTGACCTCAATCTCCTAACGTGCATATCACATGACCAGTTGTTAGCAACAGTGGCAACTAAAAGTAAAGAACACATTATTCATTAGAAAAGAACCACTAAGTAGATTTATAGGAAATAAGAGCCACTAAGTAGATTTATAGGAAATAAATGGAACTATTCTAATCAAAATGAGTACAAATTCATTAAAATGAAATACAACATTCAATTATCAAAATTTATTTTATCACCACTACTAGTTGAATCAAAATCATCGGATTCTTCTTCTTCTTCCTCAATCTCTTCCTCAAAGTCCTCCTCTTCTTCATCTTCTTCTCCCTCTAATACATTTCTTCTCGCTAAAGGAATTGGGTCACGCCGAATTTCTTCAAGAGGTATTTCTAGTGGATTTGCATTAGCATCCACAAAGACACTTGGTTGATCAAGGTTAAATGTGATTAGTGTTTGAAGAGGTCTAGGCACATTCTCTTCTTGGAATGGAGCTTGAATACTTTGATGGGGAGACTAAATTTGCACTATTAAAGAGGGGATATCAATTCTGCTTCTTGCTTTTATTTTGCACACTACATGCCAATCACGTCTATCCCTATTCATAGATGGGAAACTTGTGTAATATACTTGTTGTGCTTGCTGAACCAATATAAAATGATTATTTGTATTCGACTTTCTTCCATGATTGATCTCAACAAGTCCAAAACGTGGATACACTTTAATCCCTCTATTAGAAATATCATACCAATGACATTTGAATAAAACAACTTTGTTTCTTTCACCAAAATATTCTAACTCCAACATTTCTTCCAATAAACCATAATAATCAACCTCATTCTCATTCCATGAGCTCCCCAGCACGCACACACCACTATTCATGGTTGATTTATGATTCCCATAATTAATAGTATGGAATTTAAACCCGTTCACAAAATAGCCATTGTATAATTTAACCCATCGATTAGGGCCTTGTGCTGTGTGCCTAATGTTCTCTTCAACTACATTAGAAGCATCCATCACCTGTTAATAAGTTTAGTTAATACTTGCACCATAAAATATTAAAAAGTTAAATAATTTTTGTATGGTTAGTACTTACATAATCTACCAACCATAGTGCAAATTTTGTATCCCATAATCTTCCCAAATTCTCATTCGTGAGATAAGGATATTTTCTGGACATCTCTTCATCGAATATGCTATAAAAACTCAATGATTAAGACCACCTTATATGACATGTATACTATTTCATTCAAATTTGAAAAGAGAACTTACTTTACAAAAGGAGTGAGCTCAATACAATTCAATAGAACATATCTATGTGTAGCATTGAATTCATCATTGTTCGTAAACAATCGACCATTTTTTTGACTCGCAAGAGATTTCCTTGGATGAGTAAAAATTGACAAACACCTACATGAATTCATCTCACCTCTATCATCATTTCTTGGAACTTGATTTAGTCTTGTTTGCACATCAGGGTCAAAATACAATGAGCAAAAGGTTGAAACTTCCTCAATAATGTATGCCTCTACAATAGAGGCTTCAACATGAGCCCGATTTTTCACCTTTTGCTTCAAACGACGCAAGAATCTAAACCATATAGCTTAAATTAGAAAATATCTATAAAGGTGTAAAATATTATGTTTTATGTTATAAAAATTTAAGAACAGTACCTTTCAAATGGATACATCCATCGACATTGTACATGTCAACCAACTTTAGCTTCATAAGCTAAGTGGACAGAAAGGTGCTCCATTACATCAAAGAATGGTGGTGGGAATATTTTTTCAAGTTTACAAAGAATCTCGACAATATTTTTTCTCTAGTTGCTCCATATGCTCAACATGTAGGATCGTTGAGCATATATCTCTTAAAAATACACTTAGCTCTGATATTGCTTCACACACTGGTTTAGGTAGAAGGTCACGAAATGCAATTGGGAGCAATCTTTGCATAAGTACATGACAATCGTGACTTTTCATTCCATAAAGCTTCAAATCTTTCTCATTCACACATCGGGCTATATTAGAAGCATAACCATCAGGAAGTTTTAAGTTTTTAGCCCATATACATACTTCTTTTACTTGTTCTACATTTAGTGTATAAGAGGTTTTAGGTTTGAAAAGCTTTCCTCTGTGATCATAGAACATGTGTAGCTCAGGTCGATTACAGTAAAGCTCCAAATCTCTCCGTGCATTTTCATTGTCCTTTGATTTTCCCTTCACATCTAACATTGTATTAAAGATATTCTCAAATACATTTCTCTCTCTATATGCATCACATCCAAATTATGACAAATAAGATTTGTACACCAATAAGGTAACTCCCAAAATATGCTTTTCTTAACCCAATTATGGGTCTTTCCAAATCCAGCCAATTCTTTAGGTTTGCCATACTGATCAAATGTCTGAGAAGGAAGTTAAGATACACGTCTCCTAATTTCTCCACTTGATAAACGTGGAGGAGGATGGTTTTTTTCATGCCTATCTCTCATAAACATATTTTCATCTCTCCGATATACGTGACAGGGAGGCAAAAATTGACGACAACAGTCAAACTATGATTGCTTCCACCTATTTTGGAGACGAAAAGACCTTGTACTCTCCATAGAATAGGGGCATGCCAACAAACCATGAGTACTCCAACCAGAAACCATACCATAAGCAGGAAAATCATGAATTGTCCATAAAAGAGCTGCTTTCATCAGAAATTTTTGTTGTCTAAATGCATCATATGTTTCAACTCCTTCACTCCATAATTCTTTCAATTCATCAATCAAAGGACGCATAAACACATCTAATTTTTTTTTAGGGGATTTAGGGCCCAGAATCACCATATTCAAGAATATGTATGGTTCTTCCATGCATATACCTGGAGGAAGATTGTGCATCGTCAACATTAGTTGCCAACATGAATAAGGAACACTAGTGTTATTGAATGGAGTGAATCCATCTGTACATAGTCCTAGACGAACATTGCGTGGCTCTAATGAAAATGAAGGATGACAGTGATCAAAATATTTCCATGTTTCACTATGTGAGGGTGTGCCATGCTACCATTATTACATTGGTATTTCCAGTGCCATGTCGTTTCCTTAGAAGTGATTTTTTACATATAAAGCCTCTGGATTCTATGAATTAGAGGTAAGTAGCGCAACACCTTATAAGGCACATTTCTATTAGAAGCTATATTTGTGGGCTTATATCTCTCATGACCACAAAATCTACATTTAGTCTCTTCGATGTCTTCCTTGTAGAATAACATGCAATTGTTAATACATGCATCGATTTTCTCATAACCATGACCTAATTTTGCCACCATCTTCTTCGCATCATATAAGTTACTTGGGAATTTCTCATCTTCTAGCATCATACTTTTCATTGTTGATATGATGATATCTACACATGCTTGTGGCAGGTTAAAATTAGATTTAATATTCAAGAGTTGAGACACTGCTGAGAGTCTTGTGTGTTTCTTGCAACTTTGCCACAAAGGTTCTTCAGCATCTTGTAATAGGTCAAAGAACTTTTGGGCATTTGGGTTAGGTAGTTTTTCTGTATTCTCTTGGTCCTTATCTATATCACACTCCCACTCAAAATTAGGTTCTGCAACATCCATAACCATAGCCCGAGGACCCACATTTTCATTATTCATAGAACTTGAAGATTCCCCAATGGATTCATGTACCCAAAGTTCCCCGTGTGCATCCCACCTAGTGTAACCATGCTCAAATCCATATCTTTTGAGGTGATAATGCACATTAGCACGATTATCAAACCTCATGTTGCGACATTTAGAGCAAGGACATCTTATATTATGACGATCAATGATCTCAGGATAAGAGTAAGCAAAATCTAAAAACTCCTTAACCCATTTATCAAACTTATCTGTTAAGTATCTTTCATTATCAAACCGACGCCATATCCAACTTCAATTAGTAGACATATTTCTGCATTCTCAGTCATATAAATATTCAATAATATAGTTAAAATTTAATAATATTAAAAAAAATTAGAGTTAAAGTTTAAAAAAGAAATAATCAATTTACAAATATAAAAATTACAATTGATGCCAAAGTTAACAAAGGTAAAATCACTAGAGGAAGATTAATCATCCTCCTTGTTAATTAATCTTTTCTAATTCGACTAAACACAAGTACTAATTGATCCTCCTCCTTGTTCAAAGCGCAATAACATACAAGTCGCAGATACTGAAGCAATTGGGAGAGGAAGAAGGATACATAATATAGGGGAATATGGGAGATCAGTGGAGTGATCTTCAGGGAGACTATGCTAGAAATCGCACCTTCAAACTCCCTAATCCCATGTACTTTACCCTTGACAAGGACTGACCTACCTATTAGGTTTGGGGAGGGCAGGGGCCATTATCTCCCCCTCCCCCAAGGTTTATTGCAATATCTATTTATATATAAATATAAGTATAATTAATTTAAATACTATATTAAAAAGAAAAAATTATTTATAATTAAAAGTTTAACAGTTGTTATGGAAAAAAATACAGCTGAGTATGTCTTAATACAACAGAAAATTATAAGCAAAGAATGGGCATATGATATTGCAGAAATTCAATTTATCCCTACAAAACACTATATTCAATTTAGGGGGGAAAATCATATTTAACAATTCATGAGTAGACACGATAAACCCAAAGAGGAAGCAAAGCAAATAATCAGAAATATTAAATACATTTTTTGACAAGTCATGGAAGTAACTAAAAATAAAGGGATGCATGCATCATACATTAAGAGAAGCTTGGCGATTATATTTGTATATATAGTATAGTTGTGAGAAAGAAATACCAAAAAGAAAGGAGATGAATTATAAATGATATTGCATCCATATTTACTTTACTTAATCTTTCTTAAGTTTTAGTTAATTTGATGGTTTTAATTACTTAATATGTTAATTGAAATATTCTTCAAGTATCTGCAAGTTATCACAATTTTAATTAAAAAATTTCTATTTTATCTATGTGAACGGGTTTAACATTAAAAGGTCTTTCAAAATGATTAGAAATGTTAAGGAATCAATAAAATTATTTTAATTTTCCAAAATAATTTTAAATTTTATAATTTAGAATTTGATTAAATTGAAGCATTAATGTGGTCAATCAACATAACACAAAGTATGTTGTTTAATTCTTTAAAATACCATAATATCTTTTTAAATGCCTCCCAATATATAAATTCAAGTTTGGCTTGAAATCAATTTTCAAGCCACAACATAACATAATTAGCCTTGTGCACATTTTACATAAGAAACTCTAGACATTATTTGTCCTTTTTTATCTGAAACTATGGATCAAATTTTAGAATTAAGATCATATTCTTTTCGGTGTTGCTTAAGCATATTCTTAATATAATAAGTCTCTTGTGACATATAAGAACCTTTTTAATCTAAGATTTCATTATGTAAGCAACTGCTTACAGAGTTAGACAAGTAATGCAATACTACAATGTTATGTTAGCCTTCTCCACTAATTTACTAGAGTTGGAAAATACAGCAATTGATAGAAATAAGTTCTGGAATCACTAATAATCCATTGGACCTAAGAACGAACGGGAAAAAGGGTATAGCAGCAGAGGGCTGAATGAAGAGAGTTGCCTATATTCACGCTATGGAAAGTTGACGGGGATGAATCTGAATATGGTCTGAAAAATGGACAACATTGTGACTTTTTTTTTTTCCTGAGGATTATGTCTTTATCTCTTTACTTTATTTGGTTGGATTCAAAATTTGGTTGATACAATGGGGATTTCTTTCCTTAGATTTATTGATTCCCCCGCTATGTTAGAATATTGCTTGATTTAAACCTTGAACACAATTTATATATATATATATATATATATTCACTATATTTATTCCTCCGGCTACACTAAAACTGATATTCATATAATTAATTAAGGAGTAATATATTATGACAAAAATAGAAAGCAATTACAGCAGGAAACAAGCAAAAGCTAAAGAATATCATTAAAAATGACATTTTTGCTTGAACAGAAGATAGAAGCTGAAAATCATTAAATAAAAACACACACACACACACACACACACAATCTTATATACCAAAAGCTACATAAAATTTAGGTTTTTTTTTTTTTTTTTTTTGCATTTAGGCATGTATGTAAAAGTATAAACATAGCCCCCCCACCTGATTTTTTCTTGAGCCCAACTGGAGAAACGTATCAAAAAACTGATATGGGATGAAAGATTCTGCAAAATACGGATTAAAAGCCTAAGAAAACACAAAAAATCAACATCAGCCGAACAATAATGTATGAATATATAATATGTAATACGTATGTTCTCTGAAAATTCTTAACAAAATTCCATTTTATATATCTCTTTGTGATCATGACAGAAATGTTGAAGTTCCATTTTATATATCTCTTTGTATATCTTTCTCAATCTCTATATATGAATCGTATATAGTCAGCAGCCAAAACATTTAGTCTATGTCAATTTAGTTGAAGCAACAATGCTAAATCTATAAAGTAAAGCAAATATAAAGTAATGGGCAATGGGGCCTAATTATTTAACAAACAATTAGAAAAATAGAGAAGAAAATGGAAAATGAATTTCAATTATTTTTAACTTGGTTAATTATTTACCCAATAATTGTTAAGCTATTGAGGGGGGAAATTTTAACTAAAAAGTAACAATGATCCGCTTAGCATGCCGCATGAACAAATTAATAAGCTAAATCTTTCATCCGAAATAATCCTTTGGCATATCACATGAACTAATTAAATTCCTAATTTTTTTGCCAAAAAAAAGGAAAAAAAGCTCCTAATATTGCAATCATATGCATATAGCATATGAGTTTTACAGAGTTTGAAATCTCCAACAAAACTGAACCTAAATTACTGAAAATCATCAATTACATATATCCCAGCAATAGCTTCGTAGAGTTTTACAGATTTGAAATTCATGATCGCACCTAAAAATGCTAAGTTATGCTTTGCTTAGGAAACGAGGAATGCAGCTAGCTCCGAGCTCGCACAGAAACTCCTAACAAAGGCAACATCTTGCCAGTCAATCACAAGGATTAAGTTGAAGATTCACAAACTGAACGCAATGCCTAATTCTAAAATTACCATGCAACTGAAAGCATGGTTCTAATTCACATAGACTAGGGCTGGGCACCGGGTCAGGTACCTGGTCTCCCGGGATCTCTTTTTTACTACTTGATCCCAGTCCAATTTAGTACCGGGTACCCGGTCCCAACACCGGGTATTGGGATTGGGCTATCAGCTATCTGGCCCAAAATTTGGCCAGAAAATGAACCCACAATCTGGACAAAATTTGGCCAAATTGTGGGTTTAAATTCTGGCCGAAATTTGGGCCAGATTGACTTTTTTTTTTTTTTAATATAAATTGTGTTTTTGATAATATAAATTTTGAAATGTGAATTTGTTGGTACATATAAAACTAATTGAAATTAACTCAACTCTCCAACTCCAAGCAAATTACAATTGACAAACAAAATATGCTATACACATTAGAGAGAAATAAAAAATTACTCAAATCAAATATTCAAATTGCTCAATTCCAAATTCTAAAGTGATTTTTTTTTTTTCCTCAAACCATTATACAAATTATAATTTACAAGTTACAACACCAAGGCATCAATTCAACTTTCAACTTAACAATTCAAATTCTTAACATCAAGTCATCCATTCCACTTGTCAAAGTCAATATCCTTTCAACTATCCAAAATTCAAATCACATAAACAACTTAAACATGATAATTGATATCAAATCATCAACATTCACAAACAATCTTTAATGCATTCCCCCATTCCGCTCAAATGCTTATGCATCAAGGATGGATGTATCGACCCCCATTTGTGTCAACTCTACAAGAGTAGCAACAAGATTAAAAAGAAATTAATAAAAAGATGTAACATTAAAAAATAAAAAGAATTAAATTAGTTAAGTAACCCTGCTCAAGATTTTCTAGCTCACACAAATCTTCCTCCACATTAATTGGTTTCGAAGCCAAGAGAAACCAATCTTGGGCACAAATAAGAGCTTGAGCTACTTTAGGGGATAAGGAACTCCTAAATGCATCAAGCACACACCATCCAGTGCTAAAAGCAGCCTCTGAAGCAACTGTGGAGATCGACACCGCTAATATATCACGGGCCATCCTAGAAAGTATAGGAAATCGATGAGCCGACACTTTCCACCATTTCAATATGTCAAAACCATCTCCACCCTCTTCACACTCTTCTTGCAAATATTTCTCCAACTTAGTCTTCCCTTGTTTACCTGTCTTTCTATTTTTCATCTTGTCATACTCATCAAATAGATCATACGCTCCTTCGTCCTCCTCACTCAAAGTGTACCTAGCACTAGAACTTTCACCACTTGTTTTAGAATTGGGGCTTGTTGGAAGTACATGGGCATACATTCTTTGATAATCTTTGAATAAATCATCAAATTCATTCTTGACGGCTTCTTTCATGTCCCTACTAGATGGAACATCACATGTTCCAAAATTTGGATACATTCTATCAAATGTGAACTCAATGAACCCCATGTTCAAAGTAGGATCAAGGATCACTGCATAATATAAAATCTTATTGATCTTTGTAATTAATCCCTAATATTTGTCATACTTTTCTTTCATTTTTTTTGGGTCATCTCCTTCAATTCAATGTCACCACTCTCCATCCACCTCGAAAGAAGCTTATCAATTGCACTTATTTCTTTGAATATGGTGTTTGATGTGACATACAAAGAGCTAGAAATTTTCAAAGTGAGATAAAAAAAAAGCCCAAAAAATTTCAACAACAATTTTGCCCTTTCCCAATCAAAATGTGAAGGAACTCCATCATCGAGATCAATATTAAATGCACGATCGCTGTCCTCATATGCTTCAAAGGCCTTTCTAAGAGACAAAGCATCATCTAACATCAAATAGATAGAGTTCCATCTAGTAGGTACATCAAGTGACAACATCTTATTTGTTCCCAATTTTTCAAGTTTCGCATAATGCTTGAATTTTTTGTACCTTGCCGCATATGCTCTTATATATACAATAGCCCCTCTAATACGAGTAATAGCCATGCTCTCATCCTTTCCATTCAAACCGTCCTACACAACAAGATTAACGATGTGCAATACATCTCATGTGCATATATTTACCACCCAAAATCATACTATCTGATCGACCATCAAATTTCTTTTTCAAATAAGCAATTTTACCATTATTTCATGAAGCAATATCCACAGTGACCGTAAAGATCTTATCAACACCCCAATCATCCAAGCATGCAGCAACATCCTTACCCACACCTTCACTTTTATGGCGAGAAATAGGACAAAAATTCAAAATCTTCTTTACCAAATTCCAATCATTATCAATAAAATGCACAGTAAGACACATATAATTCACTTTTTGAATGGAGGTCCATGTGTCAGTGGTGATGCAAACCCTCTGTGCATGTGTGGCAATGAAGGACTTCAACCTGGATTTTTCATTCACATACATCTTGAAAATATCTCTAGTTATATTTCTTCGGGATGGCATAGAAAATTGAGGACATGTAACTGACATAAAATTTCGAAACCCCTATTTCTCAACTGTCCTAAATGGCATCTCATCAACAATAAACCAATGGCACAATGCATCTCTAATTTTTTTCTTGATCAAATTCCCATAAAACCCCTCAACTCTTTTGACCCTTTCCAATCGGTTGATAATTCAAAATCTTTTTTCTTGTTGTAACTTCATGAGGTTTCTTCTTGCAGGATTGATAATGCTTATCAAGCCCTTTAGTTCCATGTAAATTAGAATCCGCCCTAACACATGTTCCACAATATTTACATCTTCCCTTTTGACATTTATCATTTTCACAAGAATTTAGTAAAGTGCTCCCACCATGGTGATCTAGATGAAATTTCTTTTTTGAATTTTCTCTTTGGAGGTTCATTTTTCTCGTCTACATTCCCATCAAAAAATGAATCTTCGGCAGGACCTTCTAAACCTCAAGTTATAAAATCATTATCATCATTCAAGTCATACTCTAAGTCATCTAACAAATTCAATTCTTCATCAATTGGATTAGCAAAACTCACCTCCTTAGCCTTTCTTTTTATTTTTGGATGACTACTTTTCATTTCACTTTCTGAGGGGATACGTTAATTCGGTAATTTCGATGAGTCCCTGCAATGCAATTAACAAAAAATTAATTTTTCTATACTTGATACTTATTTTTATTATATATCAATTTAAAAAATTAATAGATAATAAGCATAAAAATTAAAAAATAAGATAACAAATTGAAAGATCAAATTCATTCATAAAAATAGAGGAAAAATTAAAATAAAAGCAAATCATTCATTCATATAAAAACTAAATCCTCCACCAAACCAATAAACTAAAAAATTAAATAATTAACATATAAATATATAATAGATAATAGTAGATTCTAATATACATGAATAAACAAAAAATTTGACAAGAAAAGTGAAAAACTAAAAAAATCTAAATTTTATCCAGAAAACCCTAAACTAGAAATTTTATTACATAACAAATAAATACAAATAATATTAAATATTCTACATAATACGTACCTAGAGTGGCGGGCGGTGGTGGTCGGTGGCCGGCGGCAACCGGAGAGAAGAGGACGGACAGGTGGGAAAAAGAAAAGAGGGGCGGGGGGACTAAGGAGAGAACTGAAGACAGAACAAAAGTGGTAGAAACTTTGCCTCTGTTTTAAGCCTTTATTTTTTTTAAGTATTTTTTTTTAAAATAACTTTCAATCGGGTACCCGGTACCCGATCTAGCCCGAATTCATTACCCAAACCCCAGCCTGGTTGCAGAGAATTGAGTATCCAGGTACCCTGTTAAACCCGTTTGACCTGGTTTTAGATGTTGACTTCCCGATCAGGCCAGGTGGGGTACCCGAAACCCGCCCCGAATGCCCATCCTTATTCGCATATACTCCATATCACTGTCTATATGGCACCACCAACTAACCGTATAGGAAATCTAGTAATATTGGTGCGGGTACAACTAGTTTCTAAGAAAATGAAAACCAAACAGAGTCAGCTTAATTTTACCTTTTATTCTCAAAGCAGATTCAATGGCAGCAACGGTACACAGTGGTAAGCGAGTGGCAGCAGTAATCGATAAAAAACCAAGCAACAGTAGTAGGAAGTGGCTGGTAGATGCGTAAGCTAAAACGAGCAAGCTGCGGCTAGCGAGTGAGCGAATGGTGGCGGTGGCCCCTGTCCAACGAGTGATCAATCAGCAACCATGATTGGTGTCTGGTGAGTGAGTGGGTAGCAGTAGCCGATGGCCGGTGGTCGGTAAGCGAAAGCAATGGCCGATGAATCAAAGGTGAGCGAGAAATCTGACTTTGAAAAATAGGAGGTAAATGTGAAGGTTTCTAAAACCCTAAGGCTCAATCTGAAGAAAAACAATTCAATTTGCATATATAACATTTTGTTCAAAATTTACAGTGTTCTCTTAATGGTCTGTTGGCATTGGATCTCTTTTTCACACCCCAAACCTTAAGTCGATTCCCCATGTTTACAAAAAAAATTTAGGAATTTTAAACACGAAAATTAAATAAAGTAAAATAATAATAATAATAATAATAATAATAATAATAATAATAATAATAATAATAATAATTAATGATGATGATGAGGAATTTTAATAATAATAATAATAATAATGAGGAATTTTAAACACATAAATTAAATCAAATAAAAATAAAATAATAAAATTTTGACCATATAATGACTTTTTGAATGGAGATCCATGTGTCAGTGGTGATGGAAACCCTCTGTGCATGTGTGGCAACGAAGGACTTCAACCTAGATTTTTCATTCATGTACATCTTGAGAATATCTCTAATTATATTCCTTCGGGATGGCATAGAAAATTGAGGACTTGTAACCGACATAAAGTTTCGAAACCCCTCTTTCTCAACTGTCGTAAATGGCATCTCATCAACAATAAACCAATGGCATAATGCATCTTTAATTTTTTCTTGATCAAATTACCATAAAACCCCTCCACTCTTTTGACTCTTTTCAATCGGTTGATAATTCAAAATCTTTTGTCTATTTATAACTTCATGAGGTTTCTTCTTGCATGATTGATAATGCCTATCATGCCCGTTAGTTCTATGTAAATTAGCATCCGCCCTAACACATGTTCCACAATATTTACATCTTCCCTTTTGACATTTATCATTTTCACAAGAATTTAGTAAAGTGTTCCCACCATGGTGATCTAGATGCAATTTCTTTTTTGACTTTTTTCTTTGGAGGTTCATTTTTCTCATCTCCATTCTCATCAATAAAAGAATCTTCGGCAGGACCTTCTAAACCTTGAGTTATAAAATCATTATCATCATTCAAGTCATACTCTAAGTCATCTAACAAATTCAATTCCTCATCAATTGGATTAGCAAAACTCACCTCCTTAGCCTTTCTTTTTGTTTTTGGATTACCACATTCCATTTCACTTTCTGAGGGGATATGTTAATTCTGTAATTTGGATGAGTCCCTGCAATGCAATTAACAAAAAATTAGTTTTTCTATACTTGATACTTATTTTTATTATATATCAATTTAAAAAATTAATAGATAATAAGCATAAAAATTAAAAAATAAGACAACAAATTGAAAGATCAAATTCATTCATAAAAATAGAGGAAAAATTAAAATAAAAGCAAATCATTCATTCATATAGAAACTAAATCCTCCACCCAAGCAATAAACTAAAAAATTAAATAATTAAAACATAAATATATAATAGATAATAGTAGATCCTAATATACACGAATATACAAAAATTTTACAAGAAAAGTGAAAAACTAAAAAAATCTAAATTTTATCAACAAAACCCTAAACTAAAAATTTTATTACATAACAAATAAATACAAATAATATTAAATATTCTACGTAATACGTACCTAGAGTGGCGTGCGGTGGTGGTCGGTGGCCGGCGGCAACTGGAGAGAAGAGGACAGATAGGTGGGAAAAAGAAAAGAGGGGCGGGGGGACTAAGGAGAGAACTAAAAACAGAGGCAGAAACTTTGCGTCTATTTTAAGCCATCATTTTTTTTGAGTATTTTTTTAAAAAATAATTTTCAATTGGGTACCCGGTACCCGATCGGGACCGAATTCATTACCCAAATCCCAGCCTGGTTGCATAGTATTGAATATCCGGGTACCCTGTTAAACCCTTTTGACCTGGTTTTAGTTGTTGACTACCCGATCGGGCCGTGTAGGGTACCCGAAACCCGCTCCGAATGCCCAGCCCTATTCGCATATACTCCATATCACTGTCTATGTTACACCACCTACTAACCGTACAGGAAATATAGCAATATTGGTGCAGGTACAACTAGTTTCAAAGAAAATGAAAACCAAACAGAGTTAGCTTAATTGTACCTTTTATTCTCAAAGCAGATTCAATGGCAGCAACGGTACATGGCGGTAAGCGAGTGGCAGCAGCGATCAATAAATGAGCGAGCAACAGTAGTAGAAAGTGGCTGGTAGGTGCGTAAGCTAAAACGAGCAAGCGGCAGCTAGCGAGTAAGTGAGCGAGCGAGTGGTGGCGGTGGCCACTATCCAACGAGTGATCAATCCGCAACCATGATTGGCGTCTGGTGAGTGAGTGGGTAGCAGTAGTCGATGGCCGGTGGTCGTTATGCGAAAGCAATGGCCGAAGAATCAGAGGGTGTGCGAGTAATCTAACTTCGAAAAATAGGCGGTAAATGTTTCTAAAACCCTAAGGCTCAATCGGAATAAAAACAATTCAATTTGCATATATAACTTTTTGTTCAAAATTTACTGTGTTCTCTTAAAGGTCTGTTGGCATTGGATCTCTTTTTCACACCCCAAACCCAAAGTCGATTCCCCATGTTTACAAATTTTTTTTTTAATAATAATAATAATGAGGAATTTTAATAATAATAACAATAATAATGATGAGGAATTTTAAACACATAAATTAAATCAAATAAAAATAAAATAATAAAATTTTGACCATATAATGACTTTTTGAATGGAGATCCATGTGTCAGTGGTGATGCAAACCCTCTGTGCATGTGTCGCAATGAAGGACTTCAACCTGGATTTTTCATTCATGTACATCTTGAGAATATCTCTAATTATATTCCTTCGGGATGGCATAGAAAATTGAGGACTTGTAACCGACATAGAGTTTTGAAACCTCTCATTCTCAACTGTCTTAAATGGCATCTCATCAACAATAAACCAATGGCATAATGCATCTCTAATTTTTTCTTGATCAAATTACCATAAAATCCCTCCACTCTTTTGACCCTTTCCAATCGGTTGATAATTCAAAATCTTTTGTCTATTTGTAACTTCATGAGGTTTCTTCTTGCATGATTGATAATGCCTATCATGCCCGTTAGTTCTATGTAAATTAGCATCCGCCCTAACACATGTTCCACAATATTTACATCTTCCCTTTTGACATTTATCATTTTCACAAGAATTTAGTAAAGTGTTCCCACCATGGTGATCTAGATGCAATTTCTTTTTTGACTTTTTTCTTTGGAGGTTCATTTTTCTCGTCTACATTCTCATCAACAAAAGAATCTTCGACAGGACCTTCTAAACCTCGAGTTATAAAATCATTATCATCATTCAAGTCATACTCCAAGTCATCTAACAAATTCAATTCCTCATCAATTGGATTAGCAATACTCACCTCCTTAGGCTTTCTTTTTGTTTTTGGATTACTACTTTCCATTTCACTTCCTGAGGGGATACGTTAATTCAGTAATTTGGATGAGTCCCTGCAATGCAATTAACAAAAAATTAATTTTTCTATACTTGATACTTATTTTTATTATATATCAATTTAAAAAATTAATAGATAATAAGCATAAAAATTAAAAAATAAGATAACAAATTGAAAGATCAAATTCATTCATAAAAATAGAGGGAAAATTAAAATAAAAGCAAATCATTCATTCATATAAAAATTAAATCCTCCACCCAACCAATAAACTAAAAAATTAAATAATTAACATAGAAATATATAATAGATAATTGTAGATCCTAATATACATGAATATACAAAAAGTTTGACAAGAAAAGTTAAAAACTAAAAAAATCTAAATTTTATCAAGAAAACCCTAAACTAAATTTTTTATTACATAACAAATAATTACAAATAATATTAAATATTCTACCTAATATGTACCTAGAGTGGCGGGCGGTGGTGGTTGGTGACCGGCGGCCCGTGGCGGCAACCGGAGAGAGGAGGACGGATAGGTGGGAAAAAGAAAAGAGGGGCGGGGGGACTAAGGAGAGAACTGAAGACAGAACAAAAGTGCTTAAAACAGAGGCAGAAACTTTTCCTCTGTTTTAAGCCTTCATTTTTTTAAGCATTTTTTTTTGAAAATAATTTTCAATCGGGTACCCGGTACCCGATCTAGCCCGAATTCATTACCCAAATCCCAGCCTGGTTGCAGAGAATTGAGTATCCGGGTACCCTGTTAAACCCGATTGACCTAGTTTTAGATGTTGACTTCTCAATCAGACCAAGTAGGGTACCCGAAACCCGCCCCGAATGCCCAGCCCTATTCGCATATAGTCCATATCACTGCCTATGTTGCACCACCAACTAACCGTATAGGAAATATAGCAATATTGGTTCGGGTACAACTAGTTTCTAATAAAATGAAAACCAAACAGAGTCAGCTTAATTTTACCTTTTAATCTCAAAACAGATTCAATGGCAGCAACGGTACATGGTGGTAAGCGAGTGGCAGCAGCTATCGATAAAAAACCGAGCAACAGTAGTAGGAAGAGGCCGGTAGGTGCGTAGGCTAAAACGAGCAAGTGGCAGGTAGCGAGTCGTGGCAGTGGCCACTGTCCGACGGGTGATCAATCAGCAACCATGATTGGTGTCTGGTGAGTGAGTGGGTAACAGTAGCCGATGGCCGGTGGTTGGTAAGCGAAAGCAATGGTCGATGAATCATAGGTGAGCGAGAAACCGGACTTCGGAAAATATGAGGTAAATGTGAAGGTTTCCAAAACCCTAAGGCTCAATCTAAAGAAAAACAATTCAATTTCCATATATAACTTTTTGTTCAAAATTTACAGTGTTCTCTTAATGGTCTGTTGGCATAGGATCTCTTTTTCACACCCCAAACCCAATGTCGATTCCCCATGTTTACAAAAAAAAATTTAGGAATTTTAAACACGAAAATTAAATAAAGTAAAATAATAATAATAATAATAATAATAATAATAATAATAATAATAATAATAATAATAATAATAATAATGAGGAATTTTAAACACATAAATTAAATCAAATAAAAATAAAATAATAAAATTTTGACCATATAATGACTTTTTGAATGGAGGCCCATGTGTCAGTGGTGATGCAAACCCTCTGTGCGTGTGTGGCAATGAAGGACTTCAACCTGGATTTTTCATTCATGTACATCTTAAGAATATCTCTAATTATATTCCTTCGGGATGGCATAGAAAATTGAGAACATGTGATTGACATAAAGTTTCGAAACCCCTCTTTCTCTACTGTCCCAAATGGCATATCATCAACAATAAACGAATGGCATAATGAATCTCTAATTTTTTCTTGATCAAATTCCCATAAAACCCCTCCACTCTTTTGACCATTTCCAATCGGTTGATAATTTAAAATCTTTTGTCTAGTTGTAACTTCATGAGGTTTTTTCTCTCATGATTGATAATGCCTATCATGCCCGTTAGTTCCATGTAAATTAGGATCCGCCCTAACACATCTTCCACAATATTTACATCTTCCCTTTTGACATTTATCATTTTCACAAGAATTTAGTAAAGTGTTCCCACCATGGTGATCTAGATGCAATTTCTTTTTTGACTTTTTTCTTTGGAGGTTCATTTTTCTCGTCTACATTCTCATCAACAAAAAAATCTTCGGCAGGACCCTCTAAACCTCGAGTTATAAAATCAATATCATCATTCAAGTCATACTCTAAGTCATCTAACAAATTCAATTCCTCATCAATTGGATTAGCAAAACCCACCTCCTTAGGATTTCTTTTTGTTTTTGGATTACTACTTTCCATTTCACTTTCTGAGGGGATACGTTAATTCAGTAATTTGGATAAGTCCCTTCAATGCAATTAACAAAAAAATAATTTTTCTATACTTGATACTTATTTTTATTATATATCAATTTAAAAAATTAATAGACAATAAACATAAAAATTAAAAAATAAGATAACAAATTGAAAGATCAAATTCATTCATAAAAATAGAGGAAAAATTAAAATAAAAGCAAATCATTCATTAATATAAAAACTAAATCCTCCACCCAACCAATAAACTAAAAAATTAAATAATTAACACATAAATATATAATAGATAATAGTGGATCCTAATATACATGAATATACAAAAATTTACAAGAAAAGTGAAAAACTAAAAAAATCTAAATTTTATCAAGAAAACCCTAAACTAAAAATTTTATTACATAACAAATGAATACAAATAATATTAAATATACTACCTAATATGTACCTAGAGTGGTGTGCGGTGGTGGTCGGTGGCCGGCGGCAACCGGAGAGAAGAGGACGGACAAGTGGGAAAAAGAAAAGAGGGGCAAGGGGACTAAGGAGAGAACTGAAGACAGAACAAAAGTGCTTAAAACAGAGGTAGAAACTTTGAGTCTGTTTTAAGCCTTAGTTTTTCTTAAGTATTTTTTTTAAAAATAATTTTCGTTTGGGTACCTGGTACCCGATTGGGCGCGAATTCATTACCCAAATCCCAGCCTGGTTGCAGAGAATTGAGTATCCGGGTACCATGTTAAACCCTTTTGACCTGGTTTTAGTTGTTGACTACCCGATCAGGCCGGGTGGGGTACCTGAAACCCGCCCCAAATGCCCAGCCCTATTCGCATATACTCCATATCACTGCCTATGTTGAACCACCAACTAATCGTACAGGAAATCTAGCAATATTGGTGCGGGTACAACTAGTTTCTAAGAAAATGAAAACAAAACAGATTCAACTTAATTTTACCTTTTATTCTCAAAGCAGATTCAATGGTGGCCACAGTACATGGTCGTAAGCGACTGGTAGCAGCGATCAATAAATGAGCGAGCAACAGTAGTAGGAAGTGGCTGGTAGGTGCGTAAGCTCAAACGAGCAAGCGACGGCTAGCGAGTGAGCGAGCGAGCGAGCGAGTGGCGCCGGTGGCCACTGTCCGGCGAGTGATCAATAAGCAACCATGATTGGTGTCTGGTGAGTGAGTGGGTAGCAGTGGCCAATGGCCGGTGGTCGATAAGCGAAAGCAATGGCCGATGAATCAGAGGGTGAGCGAGAAATCTGACTTTGAAAAATAGGAGGTAAATGTGAAGGTTTCGAAAACCCTAAGGCTCAATCTGAAGGAAAACAATTCAATTTGCATATATAACTTTTTGTTCAAAATTTACAGTGTTCTCTTAATGGTCTGTTGGCATTGGATCTCTTTTTCACACCCCAAACCCAAAGTCGATTCCCCATGTTTACAAAAAAAAAATTTAGAAATTTTAAACACGAAAATTAAATAAAGTAAAATAATAATAATAATAATAATAATAATAATAATAATAATAATAATGATGATGATGATGATGATGATGATGATGATGATGATGATGATGATGATGATGAGGAATTTTAAACACATAAATTAAATCAAATAAAAATAAAATAATAAAATTTTGACCATATAATGACTTTTTGAATGGAGGTCCACGTGTCAGTGGTGATGGAAACCCTCTGTGCGTGTGTGGCAAGGAAGGACTTCAACCTGGATTTTTCATTCATGTACATCTTGAGAATATCTCTGATTATATTCCTTCGGGATGTCATAGAAAACTGAGAACATGTAACTGACATAAAATTTCGAAACCCCTCTTTCTCAACTGTCTTAAATGGCATCTCATCAACTATAAACCAATGGCATAACGCATCTCTATTTTTTTCTTGATCAAATTCCCATAAAACCCCTCCACTCTTTTGACCCTTTCCAATCGGTTGATAATTTAAAATCTTTTGTCTAGTTGTAACTTCTTGAGGTTTTTTCTTGCATGATTGATAATGCCTATCATGCCCGTTAGTTCCATGTAAATTAGGATCCACCCTAACACATGTTCCTCAATATTTACATCTTCCCTTTTGACATTTATCATTTTCACAAGAATTTAGAAAAGTGTTCCCACCATGGTGATCTGGATGCAATTTCTTTTTTGACTTTTTTCTTTGGAGGTTCATTTTTCTCGTCTACATTCTCCTTAACAAAAAAATCTTCGGCAGGACCCTCTAAACCTCGAGTTATAAAATCAATATCATCATTCAAGTCATACTCTAAGTCATCTAACAAATTCAATTCTTCATCAATTGGATTAGCAAAACTCACCTCCTTAGGCTTTCTATTTGTTTTTGGATTACTACTTTCCATTTCACTTTCTGAGGGGATACGTTAATTCGGTAATTTCGATGAGTCCCTTCAATGCAATTAACAAAAAAATAATTTTTCTATACTCGATACTTATTTTTATTATATATCAATTTAAAAAATTAATAGACAATAAACATAAAAATTAAAAAATAAGGTAACAAATTGAAAGATCAAATTCATTCATAAAAATAGAGGAAAAATTAAAATAAAAGCAAATCATTCATTAATATAAAAACTAAATCCTCCACCCAACCAATAAACTAAAAAATTAAATAATTAACACATAAATAGATAATAGATAATAGTAGATCCCAATATACATGAATATACAAAAATTTTACAAGAAAAGTGAAAAACTAAAAAAATCTAAATTTTATCAAGAAAACCCAAAACTAAAAATTATATTACATAACAAATAAATACAAATAATATTAAATATACTACCTAGTACATACCTAGAGAGGCGTGCGGTGGTGGTTGGTGGCCGGCAGCAACCGGAGAGAAGAGGACGGCCAAGTGGGAAAAAGAAAAGAAGGGCAAGGGGACTAAGGAGAGAACTGAAGACAGAACAAAAGTGCTTAAAACAGAGGCAGAAACTTTGCGTCTATTTAAGCCTTCATTTTTTAAGTATTTTTTTTAAAAATAATTTTCGTTTGGGTACCAAGAACCCGATTGGGCCCGAACTCATTACCCTAATCTCAGCTTGGTTGCAGAGAATTGAGTATCCGTGTACCATGTTAAACCCTTTTGACCTGGTTTTAGTTATTGACTACCCGATCAGGCCGGGTGGGGTACCCGAAACCCACTCCAAATGCCCAGCCCTATTCGCATATACTCCATATCACTGCCTATGTTGAACCACCAACTAATCGTACAGGAAATCTAGCAATATTGGTGCGGGTACAACTAGTTTCTAAGAAAATGAAAACAAAACAGATTCAGCTTAATTTTACCTTTTATTCTCAAAGCAGATTCAATGGCGGCCACGGTACATGGTGGTAAGCAACTGGCAGCAGCGATCAATTAATGAACGAGCAACAGTAGTAGGAAGTGGCTGGTAGGTGCGTAAGCTCAAACGAGCAAGCGGCGGCTAGTGAATGAGCGAGCGAGCGAGCGAGTGGCGGCGATGGCCACTGTCCGGGGAGTGATCAATAAGCAACCATGATTGGTGTCTGGTGAGTGAGTGGGTAGCAGTAGCCGATGGCCGGTGGTCGATAAGTGAAAGCAATGGCCGATGAATCAGAGGGTAAGCGAGAAATCTGACTTTGAAAAATAGGAGGTAAATGTGAAGGTTTCGAAAACCCTAAGGCTCAATCTGAAGAAAAATAATTCAATTTGCATATATAACTTTTTGTTCAAAATTTACAGTGGTCTCTTAATGGTCTATTGGCATTGGATCTCTTTTTCACACCCCAAACCCACAGTCGATTCCCCATGTTTACAAAAAAAAAATTTAGAAATTTTAAACACGAAAATTAAATAAAGTAAAATAATAATAATAATAATAATAATAATAATAATAATAATAATAATAATAATAATAATAATAATAATAATAATAATAATAATAATAATGAGGAATTTTAAACACATAAAAATCAAATAAAAATAAAATAATAAATTTTTGACCATATAATGACTTTTTGAATGGAGGTCCATATGTCAGTGGTGATGCAAACCCTCTGTGCGTGTGTGGCAATGAAGGACTTCAACCTGGATTTTTCATTCATGTATATCTTGAGAATATCTCTAATTATATTCCTTCGGGATGGCATAGAAAATTGAGAACATGCAACTGAAATAAAGTTTCGAAACCCCTCTTTCTCAACTGTCCTAAATGGCATCTAGTCAACAATAACGAATGGCATAATGCATCTCTAATTTTTTCTTGATCAAATTCCCATAAAACCCCTCCACTCTTTTGACCCTTTCCAATCGGTTGATAATTCAAAATCTTTTGTCTAGTTGTAACTCCTTGAGGTTTTTTCTTGCATGATTGATAATGCCTATCATGCCCGTTAGTTCCATGTAAATTAGGATCCGCCCTGACACATGTTCCACAATATTTACATCTTCCTTTTTGACATTTATCATTTTCACAAGAATTTAGTAAAGTGTTTCCACCATGGTGATCTCGATGCAATTTCTTTTTTGACTTTTTTCCTTGGAGGTTCATTTTTCTTGTCAACATTCTCATCAACAAAAAAATCTTCAGCAGGACCATCTAAACTTCGAGTTATGAAATCAATATCATCATTCGAGTCGTACTCTAAGTCATTTAACAAATTCAATTCCTCATCAATTGGTGTCTGGTGAGTGAGTGGGTAGCAGTAGCCGATGGCCGGTGGTCGATAAGCGAAAGCAATGGCCGATGAATCAGAGGGTGAGCGAGAAATCTGACTTCGAAAAATAAGAGGTAAATGTGAAGGTTTCGAAAACCCTAAGGCTCAATCAGAAGAAAAACAATTCATTTTGCGTATATAACTTTTTGTTCAAAATTTATAGTGTTCTCTTAACGGTCTGTTGGCAGTGGATCTGTTTTTCACACCCCAAACCCAAAGTCGATTCCCCATGTTTACAAAAAAAAAATTTGGAATTTTAAACACGAAAATTAAATAAAGTAAAATAATAATAATAATAATAATAATAATAATAATAATAATAATAATAATAATAATAATAATAATAATAATAATAATAATAATAATAATAATGAGGAATTTTAATAATGATAATAATAATAATAATAATGATGATGATGAGGAATTTTAAACACATAAATTAAATCAAATAAATATAAAATAATAAATTTTTGACCATATAATGACTTTTTGAATGGAGGTCCATGTGTCAGTGGTGATGCAAACCCTCTGTGCGTGTGCGGCAAGGAAGGACTTCAACCTGGATTTTTCATTCATGTACATCTTGAGAATATCTCTAATTATATTCCTTCGGGATGGCATAGAAAATTGAGAGCATGTAACTGACATAAAGTTTCGAAACCCCTATTTCTCAACTGTCTTAAATGGCATCTCATTAACTATAAACCAAGGGCATAACGCATCTCTATTTTTTTCTTGATCAAATTCGCATAAAACCCCTCCACTCTTTTGACCCTTTCCAATCGGTTGATAATTCAAAATCTTATGTCTAGTTGTAACTTCATGAGGTTTTTTCTTGCATGATTGATAATGCCTATCATGCCCGTAAGTTCCATGTAAATTAGGATCCGCCTTAACACATGTTCCACAATATTTACATCTTCCCTTTTGACATTTATCATTTTCACAAGAATTTAGTAAAGTGTTCCCACCATGGTGATCTGGATGCAATTTCTTTTTTGACTTTTTTTCTTTGGAGGTTCATTTTTCTCGTCTACATTCTCATCAACAAAACAATCTTCGGCAGGACCCTCTAAACCTCTAGTTATAAAATCAATATCATCATTCAAGTCATACTCTAAGTCATCTAACAAATTCAATTCCTCATCAATTGGATTAGCAATACTAACCTCTGTAGCCTTTCTTTTTGTTTTTGCATTACTACTTTCCATTTCAATTTCTGAGGGGATACGTTAATTCGGTAATTTCGATGAGTCCCTGCAATGCGATTAACAAAAAATTAATTTTTCTATACTTGATACTTATTTTTATTATATATCAATTTAAAAAATTAATAGATAATAAGAATAAAAATTAAAAAATAAGATAACAGATTGAAAGATCAAATTCATTCATAAAAATAGAGGAAAAATTAAAATCAAATCAAATCATTCATTCATATAAAAACTAAATCCTCCACCCAACCAATAAACTAAAAAATTAAATAATTAACACATAAATATATAATAGATAATAGTAGATCCTAATATACATGAATATACAAGAAAATTACAAGAAAAGTGAAAAACAAAAAAAATCTAAATTTTATCAAGAAAACCCTAAACTAAAAATTTTATTACATAACAAATAAATAAAAATAATATTAAATATACTACCTAATATGTACCTAGAGTGGCGTGCGGTGGTGGTCGGTGGCCTGCGGCAACCGGAGAGAAAAGGACGGACAAGTGGGAAAAAGAAAAGAGGGGCAAGGGGACTAAGGAGAGAACTGAGGACAAAACAAAAGTGCTTAAAACAGACGCAGAAACTTTGCGTCTGTTTTAAGCTTTCATTTTTTTTAAGTATTTTTTTTAAAAATAATTTTCGTTTGGGTACCAGGTACCCGATTGGGCCTGAATTCATTACCTAAATCCCAGCCTGGTTGTAGAGAATTGAGTATCCGGGTACCCTGTTAAACCCAATTGACCTAGTTTTAGATGTTGACTTCTCAATCAGACCAAGTAGGGTACCCGAAACCCGCCCCGAATGCCCAGCCCTATTCGCATATACTCCATATCACTGTCTATGTTGCACCAGATACTAACCGTACTGGAAATCTTGCAATATTGGTGCGGGTACAGCTAATTTCTAAGAAAATGAAAACCAACCAGGGTCAACTTAATTTTACCTTTTATTCTCAAAGCAGATTCAATGGCAGCAACGGTACACGGTGGTAAGCGAGTGGCAGCAGTAATCGATAAAAAACCGAGCAACAGTAGTAGGAAGTGGCTGGTAGATGCGTAAGCTAAAACGAGCAAGCGGCGGCTAGCGAGTAAGCGAGCGAGCGAGTGGTGGCGGTGGCCCCTGTCCAACGAGTGCTCAATCAGCAACCATGATTGGTATCTTGTGAGTGAGTGGGTAGCAGTACCCGATGGCCGGTGGTCGGTAAGCGAAAGCAATGGCCGATGAATCAGAGGTGAGCGAGAAATCTGACTTTGAAAAATAGGAGGTAAATGTGAAGGTTTCTAAAACCCTAAGGCTCAATCTGAAGAAAAACAATTCAATTTGCATATATAACTTTTGGTTCAAAATTTATTGTGTTCTCTTGATGGTCTGTTGGCATTAGATCAATTTTTCACACCCCAAACCCAAAGTCGATTCCCCATGTTTACAAAAAAAAAATTTGGAATTTTAAACACGAAAATTAAATAAAGTATAATAATAATAATAATAATAATAATAATAATAATAATAATAATAATAATAATAATAATAATTATAATAATGAGGAATTTTAATAATAATAATAATGATGATGAGGAATTTTAAACATATAAATTAAATCAAATAAAAATAAAATAATAAAATTTTGACCATATAATGACTTTTTGAATGGAGGTCCACGTGTCAGTGGTGATGCAAACCCTCTGTGCATGTGTGGCAACAAAGGACTTCAACCTGGATTTTTCATTCATGTACATCTTGAGAATATATCTCTAATTATATTCCTTCAGGATGGCATAGAAAATTGAGAACATGTAACTGACATAAAGTTTCGAAACCCCTCTTTCTCAACTGTCCTGAATGGCATCTCATCAACAATAAACCAATGGCATATTGCATCTCTAATTTTTTTCTTGATCAAATTACCATAAAACCCCTCCACTCATTTGACCCTTTCCAATCGGTTGATAATTCAAAATCTTTTGTCTATTGGTAACTTCATGAGGTTTCTTCTTGCTTGATTGTTAATAGGAGGTAAATGTGAAGGTTTCTAAAACCCTAAGGTTCAATCTGAATAAAAACAATTCAATTTGGGTCTTTAACTTTTTGTTCAAAATTTACAGTGTTCTCTTAATGGTCTGTTGGCATTGGATCTCTTTTTCACACCTCAAACCCAAAGTCGATTCCCCATGTTTGCAATAATAATAATAATAATAATAATAATAATAATAATAATAATAATGAGGAATTTTAAACACATAGATTAAATCAAATAAAAATAAAATAATAAAATTTTGACCATAAAATGACTTTTTGAATGGAGGTCCATGTGTGATGCAAACCCTCTGTGCATGTGTGGCAATGAAGGACTTCAACCTAGATTTTTCATTCATGTACATATTGAAAATATCTCTAGTTATATTCCTTTGGGATGGCATAGAAAATTGAGGACATGTAACTGACATAAAATTTCGAAACCCCTCTTTCTCAACTGTCCTAAATGGCATCTCATCAACAATAAACCAATGGCATAATGTATCTCTATTTTTTTCTTGATCAAATTCCGATAAACCCCTCCACTCTTTTAACCCTTTCCAATCGGTTGATAATTCAAAATCTTTTGTCTCGTTGTAACTTCATGATGTTTCTTCTTACATGATTGATAATACCTACCAAGCGCTTTAGTTCCATGTAAATTAGGATCCGCCCTAACACATATTCCACAATATTTACATCTTCCCTTTTGACATTTATAGTTTTCACAAGAATTTATTAAAGTGTTCCCACCATGGTGATCTAGATACAATTTCGTTTCTGACTTTTTTCTTCAGAGGTTCCTTTTTCTCGTCTACATTCTCATCAACAAAAGAATCTTCGGCAGGAACCTCTAAACCTCGAGTTATAAAATCATTATCATCATTCAAGTCATTCTCTAAGTCATCTAACAAATTCAATTCCTCATCAATTGGATTAGCAAAACTCACCTCGTTAGCCTTTCTTTTTGTTTTTGGATTACTACTTTCCATTTCACTTTCTGAGGGCATACGCTAAATCGGTAATTTGGATGAGTCCCTGCAATGCAATTAACAAAAAAATAATTTTTCTATACTTGACGCTTATTTTTATTATATATCAATTTAAACATAAAAAATAATTATTAACATAAAAAATTAAAAAATAAGATAACAAATTGAAAGATCAAATTCATTCATAAAAATAGAGGAAAAATTAATATAAAAGCAAATCATTCATTCATATAAAAACTAAATCCTCCACCCAACCAATAAACTAAAAAATTAAATAATTAACAGATAAATATATAATAGATAATAGTAGATCCTAATATACATGAATATACAAAAAAATTACAAGAAAAGTGAAAAACTAAAAAATCTAAATTTTATCAAGAAAACCCTAAACTAAAAATTTTATTACATAACAAATAAATACAAATAATATTAAATATTCTACCTAATACGTACCTAGAGTGGCGTGCGGTGGTGATCGGTGGCCGGCGGCATGCGGCGGCAACTGGAGAGAAGAGAACGGACAGGTGGGAAAAAGAAAAGAGGGGCGGGGGGACTAAGGAGAGAACATAAGACAGAACAAAAGTGCTTAAAACAGAGGTAGAAACTTTGCCTCTGTTTTAAGCCTTCATTTTTTTTAAGTTTTTTTTTTTAAATAATTTTCCATCAGGTACCCGATACCCGATCAGGCCCGGATTCATTACCCAAATCCAAGCCTGGTTGCAGAGAATCGAGTATCCGGGTACCCTGTTAAACCCGTTTGACCTGGTTTTAATTGTTGACTACCAGATCGGGCCGGGTGGGGTACCCGAAACTCACCCCGAATGGCTAGCCCTATTCGCATATACTCCATATTATTGTCTATGTTGCACCACCAACTAACCGTATAGGAAATCTGGCAATATTGGTGCAGGCACAGCTAGTTTCTAAGAAAATGAAAACCAAACAGAGTCAGCTTAATTTTACCTTTCATTCTCAAAGCAGATTCAATAGCAGAAACGGTACATGGTCGTAAGCGAGTGGCAGCAGCGAACGAAAAATGAGCGAGCAACAGTTGTAGGAAGTGGTTGGTAGGTGCGTAAGCTAAAACGAGCAAGCGGCGGCTAGTGAGTAAGCGAGCGAGCGATTGATGGCGGTGGCCACTGTCCGACGAGTGATCAATCCGCAACCATGATTGGTGTCTGGTGAGTGAGTGAGTAGCAGTAGCCGATGGCCGGTGGTCGGTAAGCGAAAGCAATGGCCGAAGAATCAGAGGGTGGGCGAGAAATCTAACTTCGAAAAATAGGAGGTAAATGTGAAGGTTTCTAAAACCCTAAGGCTCAATTTGAATAAAAACAATTCAATTTGCATATATAACTTTTTGTTCAAAATTTACTATGTTCTCTTAATGGTCTGTTGGCATTGGATATCTTTTTCACACCTCAAACCCAAAGTCGATTCCCCATGTTTACAATAATAATAATAATAATAATAATAATAATAATGAGGAATTTTAATAATAATAATAATAATAATAATAATGAGGAATTTTAAACACATAAATTAAATAAAATAATTAAATTTTGACCATATAATGACTTTTTGAATAGAGGTCCATGTGTGATGCAAACCTTCTGTGCATGTGTGGCAATGAAGGACTTCAACCTGGATTTTTTATTCATGTAAATCTTGAAAATATCTCTAGTTATATTCCTTCGGGATGGCATAGAAATTTGAGGACATGTAACTGACATAAAATTTCGAAACCCCTATTTCTCAACTGTCCTAAATGGCATCTCATCAACAATAAACCAATGGCATAATGCATCATAATGCATCTCTAATTTTATCTTGATCAAATTCCCATAAAACCCCTCCACTCTTTTGACCTTTTTCAATCTGTTGATAATTCAAAATCTTTTTTCTCGTTGTAACTTCATGAGGTTTCTTCTTGCATGATTAATAATGCCTATCAAGCCCTTTAGTTCCATGTAAATTAGGATCCGCCCTAACACATGTTCCACAATATTTACATCTTCCCTTTTGACATTTATCATTTTCACAAGAATTTAGTAAAGTGTTCCCACCACGGTGATCTAGATGCGATTTCTTTTTTGACTTTTTTCTTTGGAGGTTCATTTTTCTCATCTACATTTTCATCAACAAAAGAATCTTCGGCAGGACCCACTAAACCTCGAGTTATAAAATCATTATCATCATTCAAGTCATACTCTAAGTCATCTAACAAATTCAATTCCTCATCAATTGGACTAGCAAAACTCACCTCCTTAGCCTTTCTTTTTGTTTTTGGATTACTACTTTCCATTTCAATTTCTAAGGGGATATGTTAATTCGGTAATTTGGATGAGTCCCTGCAATGCAATTAACAAAAAATTAATTTTTCTATACTTGATACTTATTTTTATTATATATCAATTTAAAAAATTAATAGATAATAAGAATAAAAATTAAAAAATAAGATAACAAATTGAAAGATCAAATTCATTCATAAAATAGAGGAAAAATTAAAATCAAATCAAATCATTCATTCATATGAAAACTAAATCCTCCACCCAACCAATAAACTAAAAAATTAAATAATTAACACATAAATATATAATAGATAATAGTATATCCTAATATACATGAATATACAAAAAGTTTACAAGAAAAGCGAAAAACTAAAAAAATCTAAATTTTATCAAGAAAACCCTAAGCTAAAAATTTTATTACATTATAAATAAATACAAATAATATTAAATATTCTACCTAATACGTACCTAGAGTGGCGGGCGGTGGTCGGCGGCCCGCGGTGGCTATTGGAGAGAAGAGGACGGACAGGTGGGAAAAAGAAAAGAGCGGCGGGGGGATTGGGGAGAGAACTCAACACAGAACAAAAGTGCTTAAAACAGAGGCAGAAACTTTGCCTCTGTTTTAAGCCTTCATTTTTTCTAAGTTTTTTTTTAAAAATAATTTTCAATCGGGTACCCGATACCCGATTGGGCCCGAATTCATTACCCAAATCCTAGCCTGGTTGCAGAGAATCGAGTATCTGGGTACCTTGTTAAACCCGTTTGACCTGGTTTTAGTTGTTGACTACCCGATCGGGCCGGGTGGGGTACCCGAAACCCACCTCGAATAACCAGCCCTATTCGCATATATTCCATATCACTGTCTATGTTGCACCACCAACTAACCGTACAGGAAATCTAGCAATATTGGTGCAGGCACAGCTAGTTTCTAAGAAAATGAAAACCAAACAGAGTCAGTTTAATTTTACATTTTATTCTCAAAGTAGATTCAATGGCAGCAACGGTACATGGTGGTAAGCGAGTGGCAGCAGGGATCGATAAATGAGGGAGCAACAGTAGTAGAAAGTGGATGGCAGGTGCGTAAGCTAAAACGAGCAAGCGGCGGCTAGTGAGTAAATGAGCGAGCGAATGGTGGCGGTGGCCACTGTCCGACGAGTGATCAATCAGCAACCATGATTAGTGTCTGGTGACTGAGTGGGTAGCAGTAGCTGATGGCCGGTGGTCGGTAAGCGAAAGCAATGGCCGATGAATCAGAGGGTGAGCGAGAAATCGAACTTCGAAAATAGGAGGTAAATGTGAAGGTTTCTAAAACCCTAAGGCTCAATCTGAATAAAAACAATTCAATTTGCATATATAACTTTTTGTTCAAAATTTATTATGTTCTCTTAATGCTCTGTTCGCATTGGATCTCTTTTTTCACACCTCAAACCCAAAGTCGATTCCGCATGTTTACAATAATAATAATAATAATAATAATAATGAGGAATTTTAATGATCATAATAATAATGAGGAATTTTAAACAAATAAATTAAATCAAATAAAAATAAAATAATAAAATTTTGACCATATAATGACTTTTTGAATGGAGGTCCATGTGTCAGTGGTGATGCAAACCCTCTGTGCATGTGTGGCAATGAAGTACTTCAACCTGGATTTTTCATTCATGTACATCTTGAAAATATCTCTAGTTATATTCCTTCGGGATGGCATAGAAAATTGAGGACATGTAACTGACATAAAATTTCAAAACCCCTATTTTCTCAACTGTCCTAAATGGCATCCCATCAACAATAAACCAATGGCATAATGCATCTCTAATTTTTTCTTGATCAAAGTCTCATAAAACCCCTCCACTCTTTTGACCCTTTTCCAATCGGTTGATAATTCAAAATCTTTTGTCTCGTTGCAACTTCATGAGGTTTCTTCTTGCATGATTGATAATGTCTATCAAGCGCTTTAGTTCCATGTAAATTAAGATCCGCCCTAACATATTTTCCACAATATTTACATCTTCCCTTTTGACATTTATCATTTTCACAAGAATTTAGTAAAGTGTTCCCACCATGGTGATCTAGATGCAATTTCTTTTTTGACTTTTTTCTTTGGAGGTTCCTTTTTCTCGTATACATTCTCATCAACAAAAAAATCTTCGGCAGGACCCTATAAACCTCGAGTTATAAAATCATTATCATCATTCAAGTCATACTCTAAGTCATCTAACAAATTCAATTCCTCATCAATTGGATTAGCAAAACTCACCTCCTTAGCCTTTCTTTTTGTTTTTGGATTACTAGTTTCCATTTCACTTTCTGAGGGGATACGTTAATTCGGTAATTTTGATGAGTCCCTGCAATGCAATTAACAAAAAATTAATTTTTCTATACTTGATACTTATTTTTATTATATATCAATTTAAAAAATTAATAGATAATAAACATAAAAATTAAAAAATAAGACAACAAATTGAAAGATCAAATTCATTCATAAAAATAGAGGAAAAATTAAAATAAAAGCAAATCATTCATTCATATAAAAACTAAATCCTCCACCCAACCAATAAACTAAAAAATGAAATAATTAACACATAAATATATAATAGATAATAGTAGATCCTAATATACATGAATATACAAAAAAATTACAAGGAAAGTGAAAAACTAAAAAAATCTAAATTTTATCAACAAAACCCTAAACTAAAAATTTTATTACATAACAAATAAATACAAATAATATTAAATATTCTACCTAATACGTACCTAGAGTGGCGGGCGATGGTGGTCGGTGGCCGGCGGCCCACGGCCCGCGGCGGCAACCGGAGAGAAGAGGACGGACAGGTGGGAAAAAGAAAAGAGGGGTGGGGGGACTGGGGAGAGAACTGAACATAGAACAAAAGTGCTTAAAACAGAGGCAGAAACTTTGCCTCTGTTTTAAGCCTTCATTTTTTTAAAATTTTTTTTTAAAAATAATTTTCAATCGAGTACTTGGTACCCGGTCGGGCCCGGATTCATTACCCAAATCCCAGCCTGGTTGCAGAGAATCGAGTATCCGGGTACCCTGTTAAACCTGTTTGACCTGGTTTTAGATGTTGACTCCCCGATCGGGCTGGGTGGGGCACCCGAAACCCACCTCGATTACCCAGCCCTATTCGCATATACTCCATATCACTGTCTATGTTGCACCACCAACTAACCGTACAGGAAATCTAGCAATATTGGTGCAGGCACAGCTAGTTTCTAAGAAAATGAAAACCAAACAGAGTCAGCTTAATTTTACATTTTATTCTCAAAGTAGATTCAATAGCAGCAACGGTACATGGTGGTAAGCGAGTGGCAGCAGGGATCGATAAATGAGGGAGCAACAGTAGTAGAAAGTGGCTGGCAGGTGCGTAAGCTAAAACGGGCAAGCGGCGGCTAGTGAGTAAATGAGCGAGCGAGTGGTGGCGGTGGCCACTGTCCGACGAGTGATCAATCAGCAACCATGATTAGTGTCTGGTGACTGAGTGGGTAGCAGTAGCTGATGGCCGGTGGTCGGTAAGCGAAAGCAATGGCCGATGAATCTGAGGGTGAGCGAGAAATCTGACTTCGAAAAATAGGAGATAAATGTGAAGGTTTCTAAAACCCTAGGGCTCAATCTAAAGAAAAACAATTTGATTTGCATATATAACTTTTTGTTCAAAATTTACTGTGTTCTCTTAATGGTCTGTTCGCATTGGATCTCTTTTTTCACACCTCAAACCCTAGGGTATTATTGTAAATAATAATAATAATAATAATAATGAGGAATTTTAAACAAATAAATTAAATCAAATAAAAATAAAATAATAAAATTTTGACCATATAATGACTTTTTGAATGGAGGTCCATGTGTCAGTGGTGATGCAAACCCTCTGTGCATGTGTGGCAATGAAGTACTTCAACTTGGATTTTTCATTCATGTACATCTTGAAAATATCTCTAGTTATATTCCTTCGGGATGGCATAGAAAATTGAGGACATGTAACTGACATAAAATTTCAAAACCCCTATTTCTCAACTGTCCTAAATGGCATCCCATCAACAATAAACCAATGGCATAATGCATCTCTAATTTTTTCTTGATCAAAGTCTCATAAAACCCCTCCACTCTTTTGACCCTTTTTCAATCGGTTGATAATTCAAAATCTTTTGTCTCGTTGCAACTTCATGAGGTTTCTTCTTGCATGATTGATAATGTCTATCAAGCGCTTTAGTTCCATGTAAATTAAGATCCGCCCTAACATATTTTCCACAATATTTACATCTTCCATTTTGACATTTATCATTTTCACAAGAATTTAGTAAAGTGTTCCCACCATGGTGATCTAGATGCAATTTCTTTTTTGACTTTTTTCTTTGGAGGTTCCTTTTTATCGTATACATTCTCATCAACAAAAAAATCTTCAGCAGGACCCTATAAACCTCGAGTTATAAAATCATTATCATCATTCAAGTCATACTCTAAGTCATCTAACAAATTCAATTCCTCATCAATTGGATTAGCAAAACTCACCTCCTTAGCCTTTCTTTTTGTTTTTGGATTACTAGTTTCCATTACACTTTCTGAGGGGATACGTTAATTCGGTAATTTTGATGAGTCCCTGCAATGCAATTAACAAAAAATTAATTTTTCTATTTAAAAAATTAATAGATAATAAACATAAAAATTAAAAAATAAGACAACAAATTGAAAGATCAAATTCATTCATAAAAATAGAGGAAAAATTAAAATAAAAGCAAATCATTCATTCATATAAAAACTAAATCCTCCACCCAACCAATAAACTAAAAAATGAAATAATTAACACATAAATATATAATAGATAATAGTAGATCCTAATATACATGAATATACAAAAAAATTACAAGAAAAGTGAAAAACTAAAAAAACCTAATTTTTATCAAGAAAACCCTAAACTAAAAATTTTATTACATAAAAAATAAATATAAATAATATTAAATATTCTACCTAATACGTACCTAGAGTGGCGGGCGATGGTGGTCGGTGGCCGGCGGCCGGCGGCCCGCGGCGGCAACCGGAGAGAAGAGGACGGACAGGTGGAAAAAAGAAAAGAGGGGTGGGGGGACTGGGGAGAGAACTGAACATAGAACAAAAGTGCTTAAAACAGAGGCAGAAACTTTGCCTCTGTTTTAAGCCTTCATTTTTTTTAATTTTTTTTTTTTAAAATAATTTTCAATCGAGTACTTGGTACCCGGTCGGGCCCGGATTCATTACCCAAATCCCAGCCTGGTTGCAGAGAATCGAGTATCCGGGTACCCTGTTAAACCTGTTTGACCTGGTTTTAGTTGTTGACTACCCGATCGGGCCGGGTGGGGTACCCGAAACCCACCTCGATTACCCAGCCCTATTCGCATATACTCCATATCACTGTCTATGTTGCACCACCAACTAACCATATAGGAAATCTAGCAATATTGGTGCAGGCACAGCTAGTTTCTAAGAAAATGAAAACCAAACAGAGTCAGCTTAATTTTACCTTTTATTCTCAAAGCAGATTCAATGGAAACAACGGTATATGGTGGTAAGCGAGTGGCAGCAGCGATCGATAAATGAGGGAGCAACAGTAGTAGAAAGTGGCTGGCAGGTGCGTAAGCTAAAACGAGCAAGCGGCGGCTGGTGAGTAAGCCAGCGAGCGAGTGGTGGCGGTGGCCACTGTCCGACGAGTGATCAATCAGCAACCATGATTAGTGTCTGGTGACTGAGTGGGTAGCAGTAGCTGATGGCCGGTGGTCGGTAAGCGAAAGCAATGGCCGATGAATCTGAGGGTGAGCGAGAAATCTGACTTCGAAAAATAGGAGATAAATGTGAAGGTTTCTAAAACCCTAGGGCTCAATCTGAAGAAAAACAATTTGATTTGCATATATAACTTTTTGTTCAAAATTTATTGTGTTCTCTTAATGGTCTGCTGGCATTGGATCTCTTTTTCACACCCCAAACCCAAAGTCGATTCCCCATGTTTGCAAAAAAAAAATTAGGAATTTTAAACACATAAATTAAATAAAGTAAAATAATAATAATAATAATAATAATCATCATCATCATCATGAGGAATTTTAAACACATAAATTAAATCAAATAAAAATAAAATAATAAAATTGTGACCATCTAATGACTATAAAATTTAGAATGACAAATGTGTGATTACTATAAAAATAATCACGAATTTAGTGACAAATTTGTGACTGATTCAAACTTAGTCACAAAAATTTGTGACTACATTAGTGACCGCATGGTGGAGGTCACTACTTCGGCCACTAATGCAATCAATAATTGGTCATATTCTATTTTTCATAAAATTAACTATGAATCTGTCGCTGGATTAGTGACTGCCAGATTAATTAGTAAAATCAGTCACTAAAGCCCCTATTTCTTGTAGTGTACCTCTAGAGGAAACTGCTACTGGCACAGCTAGGCGTGATCAACTTTTGATCTAGCAAACCACCTCGGAATTCAATCAAATCTACACCAAATGAAAGTTGACTCAAAGAGGAGCGTCTTGATATAAAATTCACCACTACAATCCCTTGGCAAGACCTCGAACAGAGACCTCAAAATTTCTATTGAAATAGGAGATCACCAAAGCAAGCAATTCGAAATTTGTCTTGCCTCTAATGTCAAAGTCCACACACCTTTGGACAATCCTTTCCTTCTCAAATTAGCTGGAAAAATCAAGAAGGAAGAGAGCTAGGTTGAAGGCCAAAAATGGAGGGGAGCAAGAAGAGAGTGAAACCTCAACTCATGAGAGAATCACTTTTGGAGAGAATTTTGATCTAACAATTAGATGCCAAAAGTGTGATCTATTCTTCTTGTTGGCTGCCCCCCTCTATATCTATATATAGAGGGAGGATGGTGTGATGCCAAGGTAGCATCACACCTTCCTCAAGGGGGGTTGCCAACTTGCAATCTTAATTTGAATCTCCCCTCCAAAACTCATTCTTCTATTTAATTAAATTAAACACTTTAAGTTAATTAAATATTGACTTAACATTTGAGTCACCAAACTTAACTCAAATTGACCAATTTATAATCATGTGGTACCAAATTAAATTAATAATTAATTTAATTGGATCAATTTAACAATTAAATTGATAAAATCGAGTAACTAAAAATTGCATCAAGATTTCTTCCTTACATTTTTGGTCATCTTGGAATTTTTCTAACACTTAGAAAATTCCTCCTCATTATTTAGATTTTCAATAGGCTTTTTGTGTAACCCACTAGGTTCTACCGCTCATTGGACATTGGCTCACAACAATTGTGACTTTGGAATATCATATATTCACGTTAGTTTAAAACTCCTTTTAAACTAACTGACTCATATCAATTAATCTCTATTAATTGAAGAGTATCCAATCTCCATGGTCGATGTCCAACCTCAAGCCCATGGAGCCCAACAATTGGCCGATAAACGCTTATGGTGAACTATTCTAGCTTTATGCATACCATGCTAATACGGTCCTTCCGTCTCTTATCTCCATGAAAGAGGCATAGGGTAAGATACTTGTCGGCTCCCTAATAATCTCAATGCTATGTATCTATTCTTAATGTTCGATTTCTTTTGTGACCTCATCTTTGAAAAACTCCTTTTTCAAATTGTCACAATACGTTGGCCAAGGACTCCTTGGAATCGATCATCATAGAACACATAGGAGATGTACTCGCCCTTCACAAAGACGAGGAGTCAGATCCCATCTTGGATCTCATAAACCTCCATGTCTAAGTAGCTCATACCCAATCACCACCGGAACGGCTGCTAAGTAGCCAAGGAGGAGTCAAAGCATGAGGACCTAAACACAAGGTTACAATGGATCTTCAGGTCAAATGACTAATTATATGCACTAGCGTAAGCTAGAGAACTAGCCACTACTGACTTGCCATTACAGCTATCTAGTAGGATCTTTGGGCGGGTCTCCAATACCTTGTTTTCTAACAAGCACCCACTAACATGCACCCATATCACATATAGTTTGCTTATGGAACGGAGCAACATCCAACCCTTGGATTTATGCATCGTTAGTGCAAGTCTATCTGAGTCTTAGATGCCCAATCTCTTAAGATTCTATGACTTGGGATTTATTCCACGATCACCACTGAGTGAACTGACTAAGTCTTATAGTCTAATGTGATCCAAGGGCTTCAACCATATGCCAATGAAGTAATATGAGCATAAGATGAAGATGGCTATATAAGAATAATATCATTCAATCAAGATTGTATCACAAGTAAAATAGTTTACATGCCAATCTTGTTAAATTGTTGGGCACTATTTCAACAATCTCCCACTTACCCTAAAACCAATGCCCTACAGTCTTAAGACCCATCTTCATAAGATGTCCTTCAAAGACCTTTTGCGATAGGGGTTTAGTTAGTGTATCTGCTATATTCTCTTCTGAGGCAACTCTTTCCACTCGAATGTCGCCTCTAGCTATGATCTCCCGGATCAAATGGTATCGCCTCAAAATGTGTTTGGATCGCTGATGAGATTTTGGCCCCTTAGCTTGAGCAACCGCACTGTTGTTGTCACAAAAGACAACTACAGGCTCAGACATACTAGGTACTACATCCAACTCTTAGATAAAGTTTTGATCCAAACACATTCTTTGTAACTTCCGAAGCTGCAATATATTCTGCCTCAGTAGTTGAATTGGCTGTGGTATCTTGTTTGGAACTCTTCCAACTCAATGTATCGCCATTAAAGAAAAATATGAATCCAGAGGTAGATTTTAGGTTGTCTACGTTAGATTGGAAACTTGAATCCGAAATCCCCTCAGGTTTTAATTCTCCATTGCCGTACCCCAAAAACAACTCCTTAGTTCTTCTCAAGTACTTAAGGATTGTCTTAATGGCCATCCAGTGACATTCACCGGGGGTTGGATTGAAAACAGCTCGTGATACTCAGAATGTGCAATACATTCGGTCTTGTACATTGAATTGCATACATTATGCTCTCTATAATGGACGCATAAGGTATCCGGGACATCTTTTGTCTTTTTACCCCAGTCTGGGGGGGCATAGACTTAGATAAACGAATACCATGTCCCATGGGTAGGAATCCCTTCTTGGATTCTTCCACACTAAATCGTTTTAGTGTTTTGTCAATGTACTATGATTGAGATAGCCCCAACATGCTCTTTGATCTATCTCTATAGATACGTATTCCTAATACATATGATGCTTATCCCAAATCTTTCATGGAGAATTGAGCAGATAACCACGCTTTAGTCTGCTCTAACATTCCTACCTCATTCCCAATGAGAAGGATGTTATTGACAAAAAGCACAATAAATTGTACACAATTTTCACTTGCCTTATTGTACACACATAGTCCATACACGTTTTTTATAAAGCCAAATGATTTGACTATACTATCAAAATGTATGTTCCAAGATCGGGACGCTTGCTTGAGTCCATAAATGGACATTTGGAGTTTGCAAACCTTTTGCTCACTCCCATTGGATGTAAAACCTTGTGGTTGCTCCATATAAATTTCTTCTGCAATGTTGCCATTGAGGAAAGCAGTTTTCACATCCATTTTTCGTATCTCATAATCATAATATGTGGCTATAGCAAGTAGGATCCGTATAAACTTAAGTATTGCAACTGGTGAAAAGATTTCCTCGAAATCAATATCGGGGCTTTGAGTATAACCTTTTGCCACTAGTCACACCTTAAAGGTCACTACCTCTCCATCAACTCCTAGCTTTCACTTATAGATCCACTTGCAACAAATGGGAAAGTTTCCCTCTGGTGGATCTCCCAAAGCTCATACTTTGTTGGGGTACATGGAGTCTATTTTAGATCTCATAAAATGAAGCCAATGTCCCGAGTCTATATTCAACATAGCTTCCTCGTAGGTCTTCGGATCTATATCTGATTGGCCCATCTCATGAAGAAATCTGAACATTTCGGGTTGCTTCTTGATTCGGTCCAACCTACGTAGAGGATGTGTGCAAGGCTCGCTACTTGTTTCCACCGTTCTAGGATTTGATCATCTTGAACTTCATCAAGTTCAACAACAATGCCTTTTCTATCTAATAGAAACTCTTTTTCCCAAAAAGGTGGCGTTCCTGGAGAAAAATACTTTTTGCTCCGAGGGATCATAAAAGTAATAACCCATAGACTCTCTAGGGTATCCCACAAAGTTTCACAAGGAGGATCGACTATCCAACTTGTCTCCCACTAACCACTTGATATAGGCGGGAGACCCTCAAAACCTTTAGATATTGGTAAGAGGGTTCTTTGACATATCACATCTCATATAGTATTTTTGGAACGGCCTTTGAGGGTACTACATTTAGTAGCCTCACCGCCGTTTGCAAGGCATATCCCGAAAATGATATAGGCACATCGGAGAAGCTCATCATGGAATGTACCATGTCCAACAAGGTACGGTTTCTCCTCTCGACTACTCCATTGAGTTGGAGTGTGCCGGGTGGAGTCCATTGAGAGAAAATCTCATTCTCTTTTAGATAATTCAAGACTTCGATACTTCAGTATTCTCTTCCTCGATCCGATCAAAGAGTTTTAATACTAAGTCTCTTTTGCTTTTCTACTTCACACCTATACTCTTTGAACTTTTGAAAGGCTTCAGACTTGTACTTCATAAGATACACATGTCCAAATCAAGTGTGATCATCAGTGAAGGTGATGAATTAAGAATAGCCTCATCGTCCACTAACTCCTAGTGGACCACACATATCCATATGGATCAAATCCAAAGGATTTGTGCTTCACTCCGATTTTCCTACAAAATGACCCTTGGTCATTTTTCCCTTTAAACAAGACTCCCAAATTGGAAGTTCCTCAATGCCACTAACATTTAGTGCTTTGAGAGCTTTTATCTTGTTCGTCCTATTCTTAGAGATATGTCCAAGATATTTAGCTTTCTTTTACTTGATTGAATGTGCATCAATGAATTTTGAGAATCTAATATGTACAATCCATTTTTTAATGTACCTTAAGCAATTAAAGAACCATTCTTTAATGCCTTCAATTTCTCATCGGATATAGAAAAATCAAATCCTTTATTATCCAAAATGGGAATTGAAATTATATTCTTCATAAGATTGGGTACATAGTAATAGGGATCAAGTACAATTTTAGAATCTCCCAAGTCTAACTTGATAACACCTTGGAATGTGGCAGTAACTTTTGCTCCATTTCCTAAGCGGAGGATCATATCCCCTTCATTGAGACTCTTTCATATTTTCATCCCCTATAACAAATTACAGAGGTGAGAACCACATACGGTATCAAATACCCATGAGGAAGAACTAGACATTAAGTGCACTTCAATAAAATACATACCCTTCTCAAGAGTAACAAGATAAGCTTTGCAATTTCTTCTCCAATGCCCTTTTTCGCCACAATGGAAACATGTAGCATTGGTTTTAGCCTCTTTAATCTTCTTGACTTCCCCTAAACCTTTCAAAGGTTGATTCCCCTTTAAAGAAGAACCTTTCTTCTTCTTACCCCACTTTTTTGGGCCTTTCGGGCCTTCGGACTTGGAAAAGGATGCGAGCAAAAGAGGCTTGTCTTTTTTCATGGTCGCCTCAGCGGTAACCAACATGTTCACCAATTCGTTAATCGTTATTTCCTTTTGGGACATATTACAGTTGATAACAAATTGGTCAAACGTACTTGGCAATGACTGTAGGATCAAATCCACATAGAGGTCATTGTCTATGATCATGTCTAGTTGCCCCAATTTTTCAATGAGTTCAATCATTTTTAGCCCGTGATCGTGGACACTCATGCCCTTAGCCATTCTACTTCTAAAGAGCTCCCTAGACAAAGTGAACCTTTCATATCTAGTCTGGACACCATACAACTCTTGCAGGTGTGCATAGATCTCACTTGCATGTTTCATATGCTCGTGAGACTTTTGCAACTCATTAGACATATTAGCTATCATGAGGCACCTTGTTTGTAGATCATCCTCTACAAACTTCGTGAACAATTCACGAGCCTTGTCGATGGCATCATCGCCAATGGTTTCCCACAGACTATGATCAGGTACATAAGTCCTTTTCTTAGAGTCAAACACAATTTTAAGGTTTCTCAACCAATCACAAAAATTGGGCCCAGTTAGCTTATTGGTTTCTAAAATTGTTGTGAGTGGATTTTTAGCTATTTTGAGTTTGAAGATTTCACAAATCTACAAAAAGCGATAAAAGATAATATAAGGATGTGATTGGATTTTGATATTGCAAAAACATGTTTATGGTCTTTCAAGTGTGTTTTCCTCCCACTATTTTATCAAATCCTTCACCCCCTTAGAAGAATTCAAAAAATCATATTTCCTAGTGAAAATCAAGACTCCAAAGACTTGCAAGTGGACCCCTATGACCAAGTGTCATCCACAAATAATATAAAGATAAGCAACATTTGTCAATTGCATTACATGCAACTCTTGATATGTTTTACCTCACTTTTCATGTAGACCCACGACTTGTGCAACATCTACATTACTAAGTGCTAAGTCAAACCAACTAATCAAACTTCGATTCAAGATTGCTCCACAACATCCCCCGTGGACCAAGTGCCAATGTATGGGAAGCCTCAAATCAAAGTTGCATCGTATGCTAAGTATATTCTCACAGTTTTCCTCCTAAGTGTGACCCCCCATGACTGAGTGCCATCACACAAATTCGATAGCATCAACATGGAATATACTATTGGTAGAAGGCATGGATTAATTAAAACTCTTTTCAATTTATATCTATATTGACTTAATATTTGAAAAAACAATTAGACATTCTAAGTGGAGGGATTTTCAACTTGCTTGCCAAGATCTCACCAATTTTATCTTCTTATTTAGGTTTTCTATATCCTAATACATGCATTGCATACATCAATAGGATATGAAAAGCATAAATAAGTAAATGCACCTAGCATGCTCCTAAGGCGGGATGATCATGAGCCTAACCAAGTGACACACCTAGAGCCATAGGTCCATCACTTAGTTGATTTTAAGTGGATTGATTATATCTAGCTATTACATGAGTGTATCCCATACATTCATGGGTCTTCATAAGTCTCCATGCCTCCAAAGATTTTTTTTGCTCCTTGTAACAATTACATGAGAAAGAAATCCTCACTCTTAGTGATTGTACTCTCATAACATTTACAAGATAGAATTTAAGAGGCATGCAAGCCTCAATTTAATGCAATCCATTTCAACAACTTTGAAATAAATAAAATCAATATAAAAGTCTCATGATTATCCCCATTCATTCAACAATTAAATGAACAATAAACAAATCAAGAATTGATATTCAATTCCTACAATTAAATGCTTATCATATAAACGATTAATTGGTCAAGCAAAAACAAGCATAAAATTTATGCATCCAATTTTGCAACTCATTAGACATATTAGCCATCATGAGGCACTTTGTTTGTAGATCTTCCTCCACAAACTTTGTGAACAATTCACGAGCCTCATCGGTGGCATCATCGCTAATTGTTTCCGACGGATTATGATCAAGTACATAAGTCCTCTTCTCAGAATCAAGCACAATTTTAAAGTTTCTCAACCAATCGTGAAAATTGGGTTCAGTCAGCTTATTGGTTTCCAAAATTGTTATGAGTGAATTTTTAGCCATTTTGAGTTTGAAGATTTCGCAAATCTACAAAAAGCAATAAAAGATAATATTTTATCAAATCCTTCACCCCCTTAGAAGAATTGCCTAGGGCAAGATATTTGTCGGCTCCCTAATAGCCTCAATACTATACATCTATTCTTAATGTTCAATTCTTTTTGTGACCTCGTCTTTGGAAAACTCTTTTTCCAAATTGTCACACTACCTTGGCCAGGGACTCCTTGGAATCGATCACCATAGAACACATAGGAGATGTACTCGCCCTTCACAAAGACGAAGAGTCGGATCCCATCTTGAATCTCATAAACCTCTATGTCTAAGTAGCTCATGCCCAATGATCACCACCGGAATGCCCGCTAAGTGGCCAGGGAGGAGTCAAAGCATGAGGACTTAAACACAAGGGATCCTCAGGTCAAAGGACTAATTATATGCACTAGCGTAAGCTAAAGAACTAACCACTACCGACTTGCCACTACGGCTATCTAGTAGGATCTTCAGGCGAGTCTCTAGTGCCATATTCTCTAACAAGCACCCACTAACATACACCCATATTACATATAGTTTGCTCATGGAACGAAGCAGCATCCAACCCTTAGATTTATGCATTGTTAGTGCAAATCTATTCGAATCTTAGATGCCCTATCTCTTAAGATTCCATGACTTGGGATATTTAAGATCATGATCGTGTAAGACTTATTCCACGATCACCACCGAGTGAACTGACCAAGTCCCACAGTTTTATGTGATCTAAGGGCTTCAACCATATGCCAGTGAAGTAATATGAGCATAAGATGAAGATGGCCATATAAGAATAATATTATTCAATCAAGATTGTATCTCAAGTGAAATAGTTTACATGCCAATCTGATTAGCTTGTTGGGTACTATTCCAACAACATGTTCACCTTGTTTCACTTGTTCGCTACTGCAATGAAAGACAGGAAATGATCCTTGTTTATGAGTACATGCCCAACGGCACATTGGCCGATCATCTACAAACTCTAGGGCCATAATGATCATTTTATACCCTTGTCTTGGGAGCAATGGCTTCGGATTTGTATTGGAGCTGCCCGTGGGCTGGACTACCTTCACACCAACACTGAACATGGAATCATATATCGTGATGTGAAGGCTTTGAACATCGTGCTAGATGACAACTTAGTGGCCAAAATTTTGGATTTTAGATTGGCTAAAGTTGGAAGGACACAGTAGCAGCTACAAAGCCTTGTTAGCACAAATGTTAAAGGCACATTTGGTCCGAACTATATCTTAACTCGTAAGCTGAGAAACAAAACTGATGTTTATGCCTTTGGGGTTGTATTGTTGGAGGTATTATGTGGGAGACCAGCAGTGGATTTTTGACTTCCAGAAAGCGAACGCAATCTCATCATTAGGCAAGAGATTACTTCAATAAAAGAGACATTGATCAGATTGTTGCTCCCAATCTAAGGGGGCAAATCTCAGCTGATTGTTTGAAGCCATTGTTGTAGATTTCTGAAAAATGCTTGGTCAGTGATCTGAGAAAAAGGCCTGCTATGGGTCATCTGGTGGCACAGCTTGAATTTGTTCTTGATCAATATGAAAGAACAAAATCTTCGATGCCAAGAGAGATAAGTAGTGCTAAAGTTGATATTTGCATTGGTGAAACCATCCAACCAATCAGTCCTGTACAACCCACTACGTCATCAGAAGATATACAAAATGTCCCCGCTCTTCCCAAAGTAAAACCAACAGCAAATTAGTTCAAAATGTTATGGTTCCAACTAGAGAAACACAGCTTGATAAGACAAAAAACAGTTCTGATAACAAGCCATTATGGCAACGGCCATGGAAAGCATTTTGGAACAGGGCGAAAATGTCAAGGAAGAAAGAATCACTTTTTCCTGGTGCGCCCAGCCATCGTTTCTCAATATCAGATATTCTAGCAGCAACAAACAATTTTGATGACAGCCTCATCATAATAACTCACGACTTCTACGTAGTGTATAAATGCCTCATCAAAGTTGCAATAGCTAGGGTTAGATATACATTAGGGGATAAATTATTCGATGTTTTTGCAGAATGAAAATACATTCACAGCTCTGCCACCAAAATCTTGCCTCTGTGATCGGATATTGCTGCAATTCGGACAAGGTAATTGTTGTGTACGATTATGTGGGCATTGGAGTTCTCACAGACTACATCTGCGACACCAGGAAAGAAGTTCTATCTTGGAAGTACAGGCTCCAGATTTGCATTAGTGCAGCACAAGGACTGAGACACCTTCATAGTTCAACCATGGTTCATGAGGATGTGAACCCTGCCAACATTTTCTTGGACATGAATGGAGTTGCAAAGGTTTTAACCTTTAGTTTTCATAGTTTTGGTCCTTGGCTAATCCAGAGGGGGCTCTTTCAACAGCATTAGGGACTCAGGACTTGGCACTTGAGTTCCTTTCTCTTGGAAAATTGACTGAAAAATTCGATGTCTGCTCACTTGGGCTGGTTCTGCTGGAAGTGATCTGTGACACTAGCACAATGAATACTAAGATAGGTGAGAGGGATCATTATGTATCTTATCAGGTGAAAGTAACATCCAGAGGAAAACGCTTCATTAGATCGTCGACCCGTGTCTAAAAAGGAAGATAGCAGCGGAATGTTTGAGTACATTCCTTGATGTTGCCCTGAGCCGCTTGCTTGACCAGCCAACAAGTAGGCCATCCATGGACGACGTTGTAAAGAGTCTAGAATTAGTATTGGAGGCACAAGAGACGGCAGAAGCTGCAGCATCTCTACAGATTATCGAATGTAAAACTTTTCGGGATGGTGTGTCTACCCAAAATTATCATTTTCTAAATCCAAAAACTTTCCAGACAACCAAGTCTTTGATACTGTTGCAACATTTGAATACGATGACCCATTGGCAAGGTAGTTCCAGTTCCATGCCTACCAACCATGCGTTCTATTTCTTGCGTGGGTATATGTCAAGCTAAGGGTAGGTTTCATGGGGTTTTCTAGAATCCCGTACCCATGGTTCTAACTTGTCATCACGTACCCATTTTTTAATCGTTGTTATCAGTTTGATTTAATCCACACCTTCGAACCATCATAAAGTGAAGAACCATTGTTCTTCAATGGTTCTTCCATGGAAACCATCTTCTTTTAAAATTAAATTATAAAAAATAAAATAAAAATCATTACTCTTCCAATTCTCAATGACTAAATTAACCTTATTAATTTTAATAAATTAAAAACCCTCTTTTCCTAATATTAAATCATAATTCAATCAAAAGAAAATAAAAAAAATTAAATAAACCCTAAGAGACGAATTCAATAAAAAAAAAATCAAGGAAAATTCATTATAAGAAGGCATCAATTTTCTTCTCCTAAAATTAAACCCTAATGCAATCAAAAAAAATAAACCCTAAGAGACAAATTTAATCAAAAGAAAATAAGTAAAAATTCATTGTAAAAGGGCACCAATTTTCTTCTGATTGCATTCATTGTAAATGAACATAGAATTAATATTATTATTAATATAATCTTTATTATTATTAATATATTACTAACTATATAATTACTATTAATTATAAAAATAACACCATTAATGATATTAATATATATACACATATTTATATAACTATATATATATTATATACATATATACATACACAGATATACATATATATACATCCCAGCACCCACCCACCACCAGCCCTATCTACGGTCGCCAACCGCTGGTCCCCAAACCCCCACCGCCGATTGGCCCCCCCACAAGCACCCGGCTGGCCATTGGCCATGGCAGTTGTGAGTCAGGCGGCCGTTGGCCGCCTGAACAGGCTCGCCATGGCCACGCAGCCGCCTAGAAGTTTGGCAGCCATGGCGGCCACCGTGAACTTCCAGGCATTGGCCGCCGCCGCAAGCTTCCAGGCACCGTGCCTGGAAGCTCACCCGCCATGGCCAGCCGGGCTGGCCTTGGGGTGGGGTGGGGTGGGAAAGGTAGGGGCTGGATTCTTTTTTCCTTTTTTTTTTTTATAAATTTTAATTTATTTATTTCTTTATTTATATAAAAAAATTTAATTAAATTATTTTGATTGTGTAAGATAAAATCATGTGGTTACATGGTAGAATATTTTTTTTATTGTTAACTTAGAAAATAATTATAAATTATATATATTTATACAAATATATGTGTATATATAAATATATTTATTAAAACTAATAAGATTAATTTAGTCATTGAGTATTGGAAGGGTAATAATTTTTATTTTATTTTTTATAATTTAATTTTAAAAGAAGATGGTTCTATAGAAGTACCATTAAAGAACCATGGTTCTTCACTTTATGATGGTTCGAAGGTGAGGATTAAATCAAACTGATAACAACGGTTAAAAAATGGGTACGTGATGACAAGTTTAGAACTACGGATACGGGACCCTAGAAAACCCGAGGTTTCATATTAACCCTTTACTTTCTGCTTGTTTCTTGTTAACTTTCAATTTTCACATTTTTATATGTGCTTTTATTTTGTTATTGATTTTTGTTTGTTGATTAAAAAAAGTGTTTAAATTAGCATATGATAAAAACACTGATATGCATGTAATAATTGAAAATGATATAAGGGTAAATAAGGTGTAGGTTCTAATACATTTTTACGTCTCATCAGTGAAATATTAAAGTTGGAATGAGAAAATACTATTTAATTTATTATGAATTCCGTTGCTTTCTTTATGACCCTTCATTAAATTATGTTGGGATGTAAAAAATTAATTATTTAATGTATCACAGGTTGCATTGTTTTATAATAATAGAAGATATTATTATCGAATTAGTTAATTAATAGATATTAATTATTTTTAAATTTGTATAATCTAGTTCTTATATGATATAAAACATGTATATTTGATGTGAAAATGATGGACATAGATATGAAACTAAAAAGAAGGTAGCATTTTTCTAATTAAGATGAATGAAATAAAGACATTTTTAAAATTAAATAATTATTAAAAAACAAACTCAAAAAATAAAAACAATAATGAAACCAAACAGTCGAGCCCAGTTGGATCTATTGTTAAAGAATGGATCTTGGGTCTAACTCAACCCCAAAAGCTAGCTCAAGATGTGAGAATTGTCCAATACCATATATAAAGACCACAATTTATTTATTTCACCAATGTGGGATACTAACACACCCCCACGCACACGCCCAGGAATGAACATCTGGAGCGTGGAATGACATGAAATGGGTAGCCCGACATCGAGAATAGGTGGCTCCAATACCATGTTAAAGAATGGATCTTAGGCCTAACTCAATCCCAAAAGCTAGCTCAAGATGTGATGATTGTCAAATACCATATATAGAGACCACAACTTATTTATTTCACCAATGTGAGATACTAACATCTATCTCCATTCCTATTTTCATTTTTTATGTATTTTCAAAACTTGAAAAACTAATTATGATTTGAAAATGAAAAAGAGATTGTTTTTAGATATTTCGTTCGAAAGTAATAATTTAAGTAGATATAAGATTGAAAAATTAATTGATTTATATTTTTTATACTTAAAATTTATTATATATTTTATTAATTTTAAAATAATTGTGGATAATTAATTTGAATTTAATTAATGTGATAGTATGATAATAGAGTAGGTTTTCAAAAAATTAAAAATGAAAATAAAGAATATTTTAAATAAAAATAGATATAAATTAGTGACTTTTTATTTTCAAATATTATTGAAAATAAAAATTGGCTTTAGAAATAAAAACGGGTTGTTAGCTTTGTGTCAAAAATTAGTTCTATTTGCATCTAGACGGGCTCAGTGCACAATATCGGACTTCGGCTCTATAATCAACATGTTTGAAGGGCAATTACATCAATTTGGATAACTTTTAGGTGGATGAAAGATAAGATAGAAATGAGAATATTTTTTTATTTTTTTTTAAAAATACACTAACCAAGGCAAAAAAAAAAAAAATAACTCGTTTAAAGAATCGAATGCAACGAATTATAGAATGCTAATTTTAGAATAAAAAATTATAATTTTTTCATGAAATCATGGAAACACTAGATTTATTTCAAATGTAATGTTGGAAAAAAGATATAAGTTTAATTGAATATTATATTATAGATTGTGTAGCATCCCAATCTCAGACAGGAATTTAGGCATCACAAGGCTCACAATTTGACCTTACGTAAGAACAGATCAGAATTTTCATTTGCTAAGATAATATAAACCGAAGAAAGATAAGATATTCAAGTTTCAAAGAACTCTCCCTAAGTCTCCCAAACTCCACTACATGAAGAATGAAAAATCACGCAGCATTTTTATAAGTACTCTTCCAACCTGGACGAATTTTCGAAATGCAATCTTCAAGTTTTCGAGCAATTACACTTTTGAGTTTCACAAATTTTAAAGATGTGTCACCCAACTTTTGAACCAATTTTTACAAATTTTTAAGATGCGATCTCTAAGCCTAGAGCCAACTATGCAAATCTTATTAATTTAAATTTCTAACATCTTTCCTTGCGATTCATTCAAATTCTCTTAGCTAGATCTATTTATCAAACACTTCAAATTCTCCTATATTCATCTATTAAAATATCAAATTCTCAACTACTTTTTAGTTGAGAATTTTTATTTTTTTTCCCCCCCAAAATCTAGAGACTAAGAACGAGAAGCCTATTAATTTTCTACTTTCAGCTATGCTGCTTGAATATGGTCACATGGATAAGATATGATATATATGATAAGAACATTGTAACACAAAAATAATAAAAACTTAGAATAGAACATGGTTACTATACATTATCTAAAATAAGTAAATATAATATTAGCCAAAAATAAATAAACTTATTTATAATAAATTTCAAAAGCAAAATGTTTTTTTTTTTCTCTCTATAAAATCCGCTTTAGGCAAGAGTTTAGACATGGACTCTAACCTATATATTAACCATAAAAACTGTTGAGCATGTACAAAAAGTGATTTGGGTGTTCAAGATGCAACACATAATTCTTATTACATTCACTCCAAGCTCCTTCTATTCTGTATACAAGGTATATGTAAAGAAAAAGTGTATTGTGATATTTCAGCTCTTTTTGCATGTGCAACTTGTGTATGTGTCTTCATCAAAGGTTTTGTCTTTTGTCCTTCAAATGATGAGGTCCCAATTTTTAGCATTACAGTCATCCTGCATCAATGTATTCTTAATATTGATTTTGCCTTGAAATTTGGGGTAAAATTGATAAGAAACGAAAGGAACAAAACTAGGCGGGTCGAAATGGGCATGAGAAAAACACCTCAGCGTGCATCGGGGCATAGGACGGGAGCGCCAAGGTGCGCAGCTAGGCGGAATAGGGCAACATAATCTCACGTCGCGCGTCTGGGCTTGGGTGCTACTAGAATCCATGCAGCAAGTCTTCGCGACTTGCGCCGCAAGGATGATGCGCCTAGGCATAGGCACTACTAGAACGTTGTGTCCTGGTGCAAGTTGTCCGTGCCAGGGCGCGCGACTCACAAGCTTTCTCAACAAGTCTCTGCAGTAGGAGCAGTTTTGCATGCCCCGGCACAAGGCGCAAGCCCATAGGCCTAGGACTTTGTTTTCTCATGTATTTAATCAGTTTTCTTTTGGGACAACTTAGCACAGATATAACATGAGGTTTTCTAGACTGCTTTTGAGTAATTTTCTCGAGACGGAGTTTAGAACGAGGGTGTTAGGTGTTCTAATGAGATTTGTGGGATTCAGGTTTGTACTTGTTACTTGATTTGAGATCAATAAATTCCTTTTCTTTGTAGGGTGGATTAGGCACATCGCCAAACCACGTTAAATTTTTTGTTAATTTTCATTTAATTACTTTATTGTTATTTCATAGTTTTAACAATAGATCTTCTTGGGCTTCAACAAATTGGTATCAGAGCAAGTCGAAATAGATATCAGCCATGAAGTATGAGGTAGAGAAATTCGATGGGAAGAATGACTTTGGGCTGTGGAAGATGAAGGTTCACACCCGCCTGTGTCAACAAGGTTTATGGAGAGTGTTAAAGGATAGAGATTCCTTGCCAGAGACGCTGATAGACGAAGAGAATGATAAGTTCATGGCGAAGGCTTACAGTACTCTGGTGTTATCATTAGTAGATAACATACTAAAAGAGGTCGCCACAGAAAGTATGCCAGCGAATTTGTGGACAAAGCTGGAGAGCCTCTATTTGATGAAGCCCCTGACGAATCGACTGTATTTGAAAACAACGGTTATACACATTAGGGATGAAGAAAGGTACATCTATTACTCAGCATATTGATTATTTCAATAAAGTAATACTAGATCTTGCTAGTATAGATGTTAAAATTGAAGATGAAGACCAAGCGTTAATTCTCTTATGTTCTCTGCCAAAATCTTTTGAGCACTTGGTTACTACTTTGCTATAAGGGAAAGATAAGATTTCAATAGAGGATGTGAAGGCCTCATTGAATTTCAATGAATTGAGAAAACATGTCCTGGGCAGCAATGATGGTGAAAGTGGGGAAGAATTGGTGGCAAAAGGGAGACCGAGAGAAAGGGGAAAGAGTAGAGGTCGATCAAAATCCCGAACCAAGCTTAGAAACGATGACAAGTGTTTAGGTGCGATGGAAATGGGCATTGGAAACAAAACTGTTCGGAACGAGGAAAGGGGAAAGATGCAGATGATACTTATTATCAGAAACGGGATGATATCGTAGGAATTGTTGAGGATGAGTCTGAGGTAGGCTTGTTCTCAATGTTGCCGAAACTTTACTAAGCTCTGAATGAATTTTGGATAGTGATTGTTCCTACCACATGTGCCCACGAGAAGATTGGTTTACCACTTATTAGAAATACAATGGTGGTAACATGCTTATGAGAAATAATGTTTCTTACAGGGTTGTAGGAATTGGCTCAGTTTGTATCAGAATGCACGATGACATAGTAAGGACCTTAACAGGTGTGCGTCATGTTCCAAATTTGAAGAAAAATCTGATATCGCTGGGTACTCTGGATAAGAATGGTATTTAGCACTCTGATATTAATTCCGCATTAAGTATGAAGCATGCTACGTATTGATGATTGTTGATGTTATTGGTATTATATGAAAAAAATTTATAGGCCTATCGGATATGTTGTTGCATGCTAATAGGACTGAGCTGAGTGGCATTTTGCCTTGCGGGCCATATCCTGAGTGGGGTGCCACAGGCATGGTATCAGAGCTTTGGTTTGGAAACCCAGGCTATATTGGGACAGGATCCTAGGATACGACCCTTTTGGAAGTTCTGTATATATATGTTGAAGAAATTCTAAGTAATTTGGGATTTAAGATGAATTTGAGTTGTTGAAATTCATAAAGAAAGTTATGTACTGCAGGATGGCTAATGGTCATAGGGAAGGGAAAGAACCTGCAGTTGATGAGGAAAACGTGGACTCCTTGAAAGAAAGAATTAGGGTTTTGGAAGCCGAAGCAACCAAATGGAAAGAGATATGTTGAACACTTGAGGAAAAACTTCATGATATATGTAGGACCATACAGGATAGTAGAATGGAATCAAGTCATCTAAAGTCGGCAATTGGAGCAAGGGATTTTATGCTTGATAGGTTGATGGAAAATGTGGAAAAAGAGGAAATCCGAGTAGGAATTACTGCACATCAGGTTGAAGGACTTAGAGAGATACATGCTCAAATGGAAGAATCATTCTTGATGATAGAATCTAAGTATATGAGGTCAGTTGACGTTCCCCACCCAGTCATGGAGGAGATTAGGAAGATGATGACCCATTATAGTGAGGCCATAGATCAGGTCGTCGGTGTTGGTATAGGGATTGATACTGGTACTGGACCTTCTAGAGATCGTCCTTTTCGCGGAGCAGGATACGGATAGGGCATTCGCATAGAGGGGCAAGGGAAGTTTCCAGTGGAGGAGCCCGATGATGTTGTAGGTGAGGACCCTAATGAGGAGGATCTTGATATAGATCCAGTGCAGGAGTTTTCAGTAGATGAGCCAGCTGATGATGACGTAGCAGTGTAGGAGTTTTAGGTAGATGAGATACCTAATGATGACATAGTTATATTGGAGCTTTTGGTAGATGACCTGTCTGATGATGATGATGACATAATCGTAGAGGTAGATGAGGATGACAAGGACGCAGAGTCGGTCATCACAGATGCAAAGGATTTGGATTAGGTGACATACTGGTGTATATACGATGTAACTATGTATATAGAAAAGCATAGCTTTTAACTAGTAGGTTAGGCTCTATCAGCTAGGTTACTTAGATATGGGTAACGCCCTTATATTAGCCTTGTCAAAAAAATTTTATGACTAGGCATACTTTTAGCATAGCAATTTTGAAAATTTGAATTGTAAATACATGGATGTAATCCACTCATGCTAACTCGGATATATATATATATAGAAGTTTACCTTGGTTATTAAACATATTTGAGTACTATATGATCTGTATAGTCTGATAAATTTATTTGTTATCCGTATTTCTTTCCATCAATTGAGAATTCAAAGGAGTTGTTAATGATTGAAGTGTCCTTTGCAACGCAATAATAACAGGTTTAAGTCATTAAGGAAATCGAACCTGTGATGGCGCCACATGAAAGTATTGACGCTCCCGATCCGGCGAGAGCAGGCTATAGGGGAAGATCAATTGGTATGAGAGCTAATGTACCCCGAAACTTTAGATGGGGAATGCCTACCTATCAGCAGCCATAGCTTGATGAAGACGGTTCACAATCCAACTCGTTGGACCTACCAGCCATGAATCAACTGCTGAGCATGGAGACCCAAAAGGACATTGGGATCCGCAACATGGCTCGGCTAGGGAAGGCAAAGCAATGGCAGATAATGAAATTGCTAATAGTTGAGCACTAGAATGATTTCTACATCTCCATCTCCCAAAGTTTTTCAGAGAGCCTGATGACAGAAAGGCTAAGATGTGGATTGAAAGCCTAGAGAAAATATTTGGGACCTTGAGGTACCCTGATGAGTAGAGATCCGATACGCTACTTTCCTATTAGAGGGATCAGCTCATAGTTGGTGGAAAATGATCGATCGAAAATGGACCATTGTAGGAACTATTAGAACCTAGAAAAATTTCTCCTGAGAATTTATGGATAAGTATGTCCCTCTGGTAGTCAAGCATGTGAGGGAAATAGAGTTTATGAGCCTAATTCAAGGGAACCACTCAGTCAGTCAATATGAGGTTGTATTAAGTCGGCTAATCCAGTATGCTCCTTTTATGATGGAATATAAGGGTATACAGACTCAGCAATTTTTATAGGGATTACGATCGGACCTCAGATGAGGATTGGCTACTTGCGATCTGCCAAACTTAAATATGGCAGTAAGCAGGGCATTGCAGTTGGAGTCAAAACTACACGAAATGCACAAAATTTAAGACAATAACCGGAAAGGAAAGTCATATCCTAGAGGGTAAGGTAGTGCAGGAAAGAAGCAACCCAGACTACAAATTGGATGCACTACACCTCTAGCACCGCAATCTGGCGGGGCAATGAATCTGGTTCCAGGAATGGTGCAGAAATAGTATGGATTCTGCGGAAAGTTAGGACATGAGGAAACTGAATGCTGGATGAAACAGGGCAGATGCATGGGCTGCGACAGTGATCAGCACTTCCTGCGAGATTGTCCCAAGAGGAAAAGGCCAACACCTCAAGGTAGAAAAAGGAATCAAGTAGCAGGTGGAAAAGGGAAGCAAAAGGTGCAAGCTCGCGCCTATGCCCTAACAGGAGAGGATATACCTGACCCAAATGAGGTGGTCAAAGGTATGATCTCTATCTTTGGAATTTTTGGTAATGCCTTGTATGACCCCGGTGCATCTCACTCTTTTATATATACCATTTTCTCCTAAAAGCTGAATAAGCAACCTAAAACTATGGCATATCAGATAGAAGTTCTGACGCCATTAGGGATAAGGTTAATGATAGATACTATATATTGGGAATGCCCAATCATGATAGGGGACGAGATATATCCATCTAATCTGATACAGATGCCCATTTCAAGGATATGATTTGATTCTTAGAATGGATTGGCTATATAAACATTAGGCACGTGTAAGCTGTTACACCAAGTGCATTATGCTCGAAGATAAGATACCAATATCAAATCACCAATTCGTGGATGATGCTTCTTCGCCATCACTTATATCCACGCTAGAGGCCAGAAGATTTTGAAGGAAGGCAGACGAGGATTTTTGGCATATTTTATCAACAAACCTTAAGATACAGCCAAAATTGAAGAGGTAGAAGTAGTAGTTGGGTACCCTGAAGTATTTTCAGAAGAGTTGAACTCATTGCCTCGAACAGAGAGATAGAATTTGTCATTCATACTCTTTCAGGAACCACACCGATATCCAAAAGTCCATACAGAATGGCACCAGCAGAGTTGAAAGAACTGAATGAGCAACTTCAGGAACGGCTGGAAAAGAAGTTTATAAGGCCTAGCACTTCTCCCTAAGGAGCCCCAGTATTATTTGTTAAGAAGAATGATGGGTCATTGAGAATGTACATTGATTACAGGCAGTTGAACAAAGTCACTATCAAGAATAAATACCCCTACCGCATGTGGAAGAACTGTTTGATCTATTACAAGGATCTGCAGTCTTTTCAAAGTTAGATTTGAGGCAGAGATATTACCAATTGAAGATTAGACAAGATATCCTAAAAGTTTCCTTCAATTCTCAATATGGTCACTTTGAGTTTGTAGTAATGCCGTTAGGTTTGACAAATGCTCCGGCGACATTTATAGATTTAATGCATTAAGTATTTCGACCATATCTGGATAAGTTTGTGGTTATCTTTATTGAAGACATCCTAGTATACTCGAAATCCCAAGAAGAGCTGCCTAGCACTTACGCTCAGTACTTAGAATTTTGAAAGAGCATCGGTTGTATGCTAAGTTTAGTAAGTATGAGCTCCGGATGGAACGAGTGACCTTTCTTGGACATATCATATCTCAGAATGGTGTAGAGGTTGATCCCTCTAAGGTAGATGCAATAGTCAATTGGAAGAGACCCAAAAACATGATGGAGGTTCATAGCTTTCTGGGTCTGCCTGGCTATTATCGGACGTTTGTGCAGGATTTTTCTAAACTAGCTGGGCCAATGACTAAGTTAACTCAGAAAAACCAACCATTTAACTGGGATAATGATTATGAGAGAAGTTTCCAAGAACTAAAGAGCAGGTTGACAATGGCTCCAGTTTTGGCTCTTCTAGAAGGATTAGAGGGTTTCGTAGTATATACGGATGCTTCTATGGAAGAGCTTGGATATGTGTTGATGCAAAAGGGACCAGTCATCGCCTATGCATCCTAAAAACTTAAGTCACATGAGGGGAATTATCCCACTCATGACTTAGAGTTAGCTGCAGTAATTTTTACACTGTTAAAGTAGAGACATTATCTTTATAGAGCCACATTTGAGGTATACACAGACCACAAGAGTCTCAAGTATTTGAGATCACAGAAGGATCTAAGTATGAGACAGCGCCGATGGGTGGAATTTCTTGAAGATTATGATTTCTCGATCTCTTACCACCCAAGAAAGGCAAATGTGGTAGCAGATGCACTAAGTTGCAAAGCTGAAATGGCTCACATATCAGGAACAGTAGTGAAAAAAATTCTAAAGATAGACGCCGTAGTGAGATTGAAGCAGAAAGTTTAGCTTGTTGGAGTAAATGTCCAACCCGAATTGTATGTAGAAATTCAGCGGACTCAAGCCGATGATAGTTGGACATTGAAGTAGAAAGAATTGGTCAAGAAGTCTAAGAAATCTTAGTTCAATATTGATGACCAAGGTAGAGGTGTCAAAATGGGCCGGGCGGACCGGCCCAGCCTGGCCCGACTCACAAAAAAACCCGGCCCAACTTGCCTCGTTTAATTTTTTAATATGGGTTGGGCTGGACCGGCTCGCTTGAAAACCCGTCTCGAGTTGGAATTTTGCAACCCGGGAATTGCTCGGCCCGCGGACCGTGAAGGACCGTGGGCTAGCCCAACTCGCGAGCTATGCGGGCTAGCCTGCTTAGCCCGCAATATTTTTTTAATTTAAATTATAAATTATAATTTTTAAAAATTTAAGAATTTATAATTTTTAAATTACAAATTACAAATTATTAATTTTAAAAGATTATAAGTTTATAATTTATAATTAAGAATGTATAATTTAATTTATTACTTTATAAATGTATAAATCAATAATTAAGAAATTTTAATTTTTAAATTATAAATTATAAATTTATAAAAATTATAAAAAAAAGTTGAGAAAGGTGAAGACCATATTGCCTCAGTTTGAAGAAGACGATGAAGAATGGCTTGAAATTGCATCCACCATCGCATCTCAATCCGAGAGCGATTTAGATCACTTGAGTGAATAATCGGTTTATCATTAGACATGCTTAGATATTTAGATATTACAAAGTTGTTTATTTATTTATTTATTTTTGTTATTATTATGTACTTTCATTTAGAGGTTTGATCAAATCCACCTTTATGTAATTATTTTTTCTAAATTAATGACGGGTAGAGGGGTCCATGCCAAACCCCTCACTACCTTATTTGGTGTTGTTTTTGGAAAAATATAATTGATAAAAAAAAATTAATATAAGTATAAATTTCTAAGTTTTTATAAAAATTTAAGTGTTGTAAAATATTAAAAATCACATAAGTATAAATTATTAAGTCTTTTAAAAAAGTATAAGTGTTGAAAAAAACATTAATAATCACATAAATATAAAAACTTCAAAATTTTAAATTCATTTTCAAAAAAAAAAAAAAAAAGAAACTCACGAGCCGGACCGCCTAACTCGGCTCATATATAAACCGGCTCACCTATATAGTGGGTTGGTTTTGAGCCGAGCCGGACTTTTCAATTTTCAGCCCATCACGGTCCGGACCATGAACGGCCCGCGAGCCGGCCCGGCTCGGCTCGGGACTGCCATTAACCGTTTGTTAAATGAGCCGGGCTGGCTCGGCCCGGCTCATTTGACACCTCTAGACCAAGGTACGCTTTTATTCCATAAAAGAATATGCGTGCTTAAAGAAATGAAAGAAAAACTGTTAAATGAGGCAAACAAGTGGTGTTCACGGTACATCCAGGAGGCACGAAGATGTATCAAGACTTGAAAAAGTAGTTTTGATGGAATGGAATGAAGAGGGATGTTGCAGACTATGTGCAAAAATGCCTAACATGCCAATTGGTAAAGGCAGAGCATTAGCAATCGGCAGGGTTGCTCCAACCACTCCTAATCCTTGATTGGAAATGGGAGCAAATTACCATAGATTTTATATCAGGCCTGCCAACAGCTCAAGGACGATATGACAGTATTTGGATAATATTAGAAAGACTAACCAAATGTGCTCATTTCCTGCTAGTCAGGACACAGTATAAGGTTGAAAAGTTAGTAGAATTATACGTGAAAGAAATCGTTAGACTACATGGAGTCTCAGTTAGCATCGTATCTAATCGAGATCCAAAGTTTACTCCAAGACTTTGGAAAGCTCTGCAAGAGCATTTAGGAACAAGGTTACATTTCAGTTCTACCACTCATCCTCAAATGGATGGATAGTCTGAGAGGGTCATCCGGATACTAGAAGATATGTTGCAGGCTTGCGTCTTAGCTTTTAGTGGGAATTGGAGCCGACATCTACCACTGATCAAATTTTCATATAATAACAACTACCAATCCACTATCTAAATGGCTCCATACGAAGCACTATATGGCAGAAAATGTTGATCCCTATTGAACTGGGATCTTGAGAAATACAAAGGTAACAGTCATAAGTCTCCAAAACTATCAGACCAAAATTAGTTCAAGAGACTATTGAAAAGACTCAGATCACTAAGCAGAGGATAAAAGCTGCACAAGATCGATAGAAGAGTTATGCAGATAAAAGAAAAAGAGATTTGGAATTTGAAGTAGGCGATCAGGTGTTTCTCAAAGTATCTCCAAGGAAGGGTATCCAAAGGATTGACAATGCAAAAAGCTGAGCCCAAGATATGTTAGTCCCTGTGAGATAAGTGAAAGGATTAGGCTAGTGGCGTATCACTTGGCGTTACCTCAAGATGTGACAGGCATTCATGATGTTTTTCACGTGTCACGCCACGAAATATTATCCTGACCCTTCCCACATAATCCCTCAGACCAGTGTACCGTTGCAAAGTGATCTGACGTATAAGGAATAGCCAGTTAGTATTCTAGATTGAAAATTTTGAGAACTTAGAAATCGAAGGATCCCTCAAGTGAAAGTTCTTTGGCGCAACCACAACGTTGAAGAAGCAACATGGGAACCGAAAGATCTCATGCGCCAACAGTATCCAGAACTCTTCCAATATCCAAGTGAGAATATGGAGACTAGATTCTTGTAAGAAAAGGGATTTGTAACACCCCTAGAAATGCCTTATTTCAATATTTTGTATTTTGTATAAATTTTATTAATTTTATGTAATTTTCAAAAAAATTGTGGGTTAATGTGCGATTAGATAAGACTTAATTTGGTCCTTCTTTGGAAATCTTGGGAATAATGCAAAAGACCAACAAAATTAGGGGTCAATTGAACTTAATTAGAACTTTTGGACCCAATTAAAATCTGACCATAAATTCTGGGTCAATCTATAATTTAGAAAAGGATAAATACATAAATAATCACATTTTCAATTTCACCCTCACATTTCCTTCTTCCCACTAAAACACCTTTTTCTCTCTTTCTCCGGCGATATCCTTCAGTGAACCCCGAAACACAAAAGTAAACCAACCATTCTCTTCTCCTCAACTTCAGGAACTCATAGACCCCACATGCACGGCGAATCGAACAGCATAGCCACCGAAAGTGGCAATTGAAACTTGGCCAACGGCAGAGGTTGGTGGGTTTGCATTTTTCGATGATGAACATGGGTTCTGGGGTATGGGTTTCATAGAGCATAGCTTGGCAAGTGATGAGGTATTTTTGGTTTCGAGTTTGAGCAACGAACGATGACGAAATTGAGCAAAAATCAATGCGGCTGAGCTTGGTGGCGCGGAGGATTTTAGGCTGCAATTGAGCTTCGATTCGAAGGCTTTTGAATAAATTAGGTTTGCTTCATCTCACTGAGATGCAGCTCCTAGTAGTGGTGGTGGAGTTTTCCGACAGCGCTGAAAGGTGGCCGGCGACGACGGCGGCGACAGCGGCACAGAGGCAGTCTTCTCGCTTCATTACAACGAACGCATGCACAAAGTCTGATCGTCGAAATTCTATTTTGATAGTGAGATTTGGGTAATTTATCGCAAGAAAACTATATGTACTTGCATGTGTATGTATATGCATTCCAATCTTCATAATACCTTGTATAATCAAAGAAAATGTGTAAATTGATCAGAAAATACAACCATGCATGAGAAATAAAGCATGCATGAATGTTGCTTGAGCTTAAGAACCCGAAATGGTATTATTTCATGTGAACCATAGGTTAAATAGCTAAATAGGTGATAAAACCTTAATTTTACGTAATCATGACCTAATCGATAAACTTGGATCTTTAATGATAATTGAGTTATTATAAACATTATGGTGAAACCTTATAAGGGATTTCGATGTAATTTAGGGATTTGACTATATTATCCTTACCGATTTAATAATAAGTTTCGGATAGATTTTCATAATAACGACGGGCATAGTCTATTTCATGTTGAGATAAATCAAAATAAATCCTAAATCATTGTAGTCACTGAGTAACTGTTGATTTTAGATTCCTAGCGATATGACTGTGATTATAGGAGTAAATAAGGTATTAACTATAAATCCATGTTTTGGTTAGGTGTTGAGGAGTTGGATCTTACAGAGAAGTAGGCCTTGATTTGCATTCCATTAAGGTTATTCAAGTGAGGATCCACCGATCTAGTAATTATTTTGGTAAAGCAACTGCATCGTGATTGAACACTGTGAGGTTTTATTGTTCTGATACTTGTCTTTGCTATCGTTATCGCTATTGGTTAACTGTTGAACCCTGTGAGGTTCTATTGTCTTGACTATTGTTATCGTTTATTGTTGCCTTTTAAATCGTGTAAGGTTCTATTTCTTGGCTATCGCTATCGTTTATTGCTGGTTTCTGAACCCTATGCGGTTCCATTGTCTTGATCATTGCTTTGAGTACTCATGTGAGGGTAATTGACTATCATTATCGAATTTGACTACCTTTTGTTGAATGAATTCTATGAACTGATTAAACGGTTTGTTACCGATTGAACACCCCTGTGAGGGTTTATTTTCTAAAATCGTTCTGATGACAAACTGACTGTCCTGTTCTAGCCATTAACTTTTATTGTCTTGTTTGTTGTCATCTTGATTGAGGTCGTCCTGTATTGTTATTGTTTTCGCCTTGTTGGCTATCGATTGATTGAATATACTGTTATTATTTTCGCTTTGTTGGCTATCGATTGATTGAATGTACTGTTATTATTTCTGCCATGTTGGCTACTGATTGATTGAACGTACTGATTGATTGATTGTACTGAAAGACTTGTGTAGGAGAATTGATGGGCCAAGTGCCTTGCCAAGCTGTTATGCTTGAGCCAGTGTTATTGCCGAGCTGTCATGCTCGAGCTACTGAACTGATTTATTATTGTACTGTTATGGAGGTACAAGGATATTCTGATATGCATGTTGTATATGAGTTATTGACTTGCATACGTGATTGGGGTTTGTTATTCTTGAATTTTATTTAGCTCAAGGAGCAATAAGGCTGGAGTGAGTTCCCAGTCTGGATCGGGCTAATATCCCAGGCCAACTGAGTCGCCTGTATTTCCTCCCGATTGTGATCGGTTGAGATGACCCTAAACCTCCTAAGCAGGATCGGTCGAGATGATCCTGGGCCTTTTGAACTGACGATTACAACATCCCTACCTAGCATTTACTAGTATTCTAACTTCCTTGATTGTTCTACTCTGGCAGAACTTTGAGTCTCTAATTCTTGAAAGATCGTACATTGCTTTACATTAATCCTCACTGAGTCCTTATGACTCACCCTCTGTATTATTCATTTTTATTTAGACAGGTATGAGACAGGGAATAATGAGAATTGGCATATTTGATTTGGAGTTTGTTGTTTTAGTGTTTAAGAATGTAATTTACATATGAATGTACCTTGTGATGTTTTGTTATAGAGATGTTGTAATATGTTATGATGAATATTAGACTCATGGTATGTATGAATCGTGATACTGGTGACGATATTTTGGTCTGAATGTTGTTGGACTGTTACTATGGTATATAGAACTCTGATATTAATTCCGCATTAAGTATGAAGCATGCTACGTATTGATGATTGTTGATGTTATTGGTATTATATGAAAAAAATTTATGGGCCTATTGGATATATTGTTGCATGCTACTAGGATTGAATTGAGTGACATTCCGTCTTGCAAGCCGTATCCTAGGGGGGTGCCACATAAAGAATGAGAATATATTGTAATTTTTTTGTCACTATTTCAATAATGTGATTGTGTGAACCATGCGCTTCTATATGAATCACTAGCATAAGTTCCATACTATACAACACAGACGTCATTTGGGAAAAAAGATAGATATTTATGTATATACACACTTAAAAACTACATATGAACAATGTTATATTAAACCATAAGAAAATATAAATACAATATATAAGACAAAAGTCCTAGATTTCTATTGAGCATATTCATCAATCAATTATGTAGATGGTAAATATTTCAAGAACCAAATGTAGTTGTTAAATTAATATTGCACATTGTCTAAACAAATCATTGCTTTATGAAAATGGACGTGTTGTCATTTTATTATATTAAAGAAACTTGGGGTGTTAATGTGATGGTCATTAAGTAAACAAACACCAAAACAATAATAACAACAAAAATAATAATATTAATAATAATAATTAACAACAACAATAACATGCAAGGCAACATCAATAAACAAATGGTTCAAAATGTCTAGGCAACACCAACTTTTCATTTTCTTTTCCTCTTTAAGGCAATTAAAATGAACACTCCAACTTCTGAGTTTTGAGTAAGGGTTTTTAATTAGTAATAAAAAGATAACGTTAAAAAGATAGTTTTTATTGAATATTCCAAATATTAGAAAACTACTCATACTAAATTATACTCCCTACCAAATAATAGAATTTGGCGTACTTCAATTTGAGATATAGACTAGGAAAAGAAAAAAACAATAAACATGCACAGTTCATATAAGTAAAGTATGTTTATAATAAAATAAGAGGGGAAATGCAATTTTAGTCCCTTATATTTGCTTTTTGTTAGTTTGGTCCATTAAAATATTCGATTTGCAAAATACGTCACAAAAATAATAAATTTCAGCACATTAAGACTTAAAAATTCTGCAATTTTAGCCTGCTTTAATTCATGCGGACCTAGGAAAAACGTCATTGACCATATTCGAACTGACCTCCAATGTAAAAGACTAGTGTGATTACCACTACTCCACAACACCCCATTCGTATGCTAGGCCTTTTTATATTATATATAGTATACAACATATTTGTATATTAAAAAATATGTAATAAAAATATGTGTTGTTTATTGGAAAAATATATTTTTAAGAATGAATAAATTTAAAATTTTTGTTAAATGCTAATATTTGTAAACTATTATAGAAATGATGATTTTAGTAAATTATTATACAAGGTTTCCAATAATTTTCACTAATTCAATTTTCACAAAATCTAAATTAAGTGGAATAATTAAAAATTGATTAAAATAAATAGAAAAGCACTTTAGTTTTTATTCTTTTTAAAAGTTACAAATTTAGTTTTAAAACAAACATAATTTTTTTTCATTACTTTAGTTTTTATTTTTATTAAAAATTAAAAAAGTTATTATTTGTTAAACGAAACATAATTTTTCATTAATTTAGTTTTTATTACCAATAAAAAAATTATGAATTTTTGTAAAGATTACAAAATTTATTTTCATTAATTTAGTTACTATGAATTAAAAAAATTAAAAATTTAGTTTTTACGAATTCAAAATGTACAAATTTAATCTTCATTAATTTATTCCAAATAAATTATAAAGTTTAGTTAAAAGCAAAAAATTATTTTTTGTTTATTCAATTTTATTGATTAAAAAATTCAAAAAATTCCAAAGAAAGGACAAAATTAAAGATAGAAATAGAGAGACCCACGTAGAGATAAGAGAGAGATAGAGTTTCAGTCTTTAGATGTTATATTGTTTTTACACTAGAATATATGGCATATGAAAAAAGGGGCCCAAGAATGTCTAAAGGTTGATTTGGTGTAGTGGTTGTCATACTAGCCATAAATATTGTAGGCCCTTGTTCGATTCTACGCAACAGTAATTCTTATTGTTCTTCAAGATTTCAAGTATTTAGGGTTTTCATTAATTCTTTTGTTTAATTGCAATGGTGGCATGGCGACGGCTTTACGCATGTACAGTTGACGTGGAATGGAATGACCAGCTAACATGATAACATGGCAAAAACATGACACGTGGCGTAAAATGCAATTTTTTGGTCAATTTTTGATTAAAATATAGTGAAATGGATTAAAATTGCGAAATTTTGCCCTCAATGTGCTAAAATTTGTGATTTTTAGAACATATTTTGCAAATCGAAATGAACCAACTGATGGAAGGCCAAAACATAAGGGACTAAAACCACATTTTTCCCAATAAAATAATAAAACAAATAGTTTTAACATTTCAAAGAACAAAGGGAAACACATATGCAAAGCTTCATGAAATATATATATATATATCAAAGGCTTCAATATTGCGTTAAAGCGAGGATTTAACAGATTTATCTTGAGTTGGATACTATAGCGATCATACATTTAACCAATTCCCAAAATGCTATGCTATAGAATTTGCAGCATGTACTTATCAAGGTCCGGCAACCCATGAAATTATGACAGTAAGAATCACTCGTATCTATGGAGAGGGCAAGTAGCTAACAGATGGGCTGACGAGCATCAATAATTGGAGATGCTAGTTAGAGTAGATAAGTCGAACACCTCATCTATTTGAATGAGATGCAATAAGGAGTAGTACCTCGAATTTAATACTTTGATTGAATATCATTTGTAGTTTCTGATTTGCCTTAATGAACCGCTAGAGGCCCGCCCACACTAAGGAGGAAAAATCTGAATGCAATGCATACTGGACGAGCTGAGCTTATGAAAATATGTATAGTTCATTCATAGGGGTGAGTGGATATTTATATACAAATGGTATGGCCAGAACTAACCATAATTATTAATGTCAACCCTACTTGCTAAATACAAAAATAGCGAATCCTATTGTTAATTCTACTGTAACATTCCTCCCCTACCCCCTTCAAGATGGATTGTGGATATTTTCCATGGTCACCCTAGATAAAAAGTGTTGAGGGATGTCGTAGGCAAGCCTTAGTGAATAAGTCGGCCCATATAGCAACAGCTTGATAACATCATTGGTGACTTTGTCCCCAATAAAGTAGTAGTCAACCTCTATGTGCTTCGTTTGCTCATGAAATGTTAGGTTATGCAATGTGGAGTTTCACCTAATTTTCACAAAAGATGAGCACGGGTGGTCAAGCTAGAACCTGAAAGTCTTGAAGGAGTTGCTGAATCCAAGTGATGTTGCTAATAGTGCCAGCCAGCGCTCAATATTCAACTTCTACTAAAGAATGAGATACAGTGACTTACTTTTCAGACTTACATGTTATGAGTGAGTTACTAGTCACTTTTTAAACTTCTGTGATATGAGCGAGTTACTGAGAAAGACACAAAAACAGGTTGTGGATTCACAATGGTAGGCACATGAGGCCAAATCTTCATCGGAGAAAGCTCGAAGATGTGATGAAGAGTAGCCTAAGCAGAAAATACCTTGACCAAATGTTGCCTTGAGATAACAAAGTCAATGGTGTACAACTTGAAGGTTTATTGTGTGAGGTTTTGTGAAGAACTGACTTAAACGATAAACGACAAAGGTGATGTTAGGTTTTGTAATAGTGAGGTAAAAAATCCAGCCAAAAAGATGCCTATACTATGTTTGATCAGAGAGTGGTTCGTCTTCAAGGGAGTTGAGTTGAGTCTTTAGGTCGAGAGGGAGGTTGCTTGTTTGACAAGAAGAAATCCTGTATCTTCTAATAATTGAAGAGTATAATGTCGTTGGAAAAGATATATTACAAATGTGAATCGTGCAACTTCTAATTCAAGAAAGTACTTCAATAGTCCAAGGTCTCAGAGCTTGAAATAAAGCTGCAGAAGAGTCTTGATCTTGTTAATGATGTTGGTGGATAGGCCAACAAGGATTATATCACCCACATAAACAATGAGGGCCATAAATGAGCTACTAGACTTAAAAGTGAACAATGTATGGTCTATTTTTGATTGTCGTAGATCAAGCTGGAAAGAATGTTAGATAGCTTGGAGTACCATAGTCTAGAGGCTTGCTTGAGCCCATATAGGGACTTGTGAAACCTGCAAACAAGCTTAGTTTAATATGTGCAGTAGTGTTGAAGTAGCATAACCTGGAGGCAAGTCCATGTATATATCTTTGAAGAGGTCGTCATTGAGAAATGTATTCGTGAAGCATGCGCCTAATTCACTTTGCTAATTTCTAGAAAGGACCCTACTACTATTTTTGTGCATCATCATCTTAGCGCTGTCTGTGGGACTCTCTTTTGAAGGAACATTGATAAAACAGACGAGATCTAAAGCTTAGAGACTCCAACGCGCAAGTCACACCACGAGGTAAGAATGCATAGATACCCAATTGAATAAGATTCCAGTTGTGAGTAGTAGCAAGGCTAAGTACAATTTTAATGGCTACAACCTTTGCAATGGGAGTGAATGTATCTAGGTAGTCAATGCCAGGCTATTGGTATATCCTTCACCACCATTCTAGCTTTATGCCTATCTACAGAGTTGTCGACTTTAAATTTCAACTTGTATTCACCTACAGCCTATAGCCTGTTTGCTAGGGAAAAATGAACAATGATTAATGTTTGATCTATTTCTAATGCGTGAAGCTCAACTTGGATTGCATTGCCATTCAAGAAATTGAGCAGCTTTATTGTAATGTTGTGGCTCGAAGTGAGAAGATATGTTAAGAAGGAGAGATTTATGAGATGAGGAAAGGGTGTTGAAGGACAAGTAGTTGATAAGGGGTATAAGGAGTGATCTTGTTGGGGTTTAGCTAGAAGTAAGTCGCAACGATAGTCTCATGAATATAAGAGAGGTCTTGTGGCTCTTGAGGATTTTTTTGCTGAAGGATTTAAGAGATTATTTTGAGGAGTTTGATATGGGGGCTGAGAACTAAAGTGCTGAGGAGTTTGATATGGGGACATTGGACTAGAAGAAGAGAGCCCGAGTGATGTTGAGGAGATGTTGGTGTTTTTGTTCTACAACGAAATTTTGTTGGGGAGTCTTAATGCAAGATAATTCAAAAATGATGTCGTGCTAGGAAAATAGTTTAGGAAGGTTGAATTCTTTCGCATTATCCAATTTTATTTTCTTAACATTGGCACTAAACTGAGTGTTTATTAAAGTAAAGAGCTTAGGGAGGATAGAATATATGTTTCATTTGTGATTCATGAGAAAAGCTTAGGTGCAACAAGTACAGTCATCAACTATAGTTAGGATGAAACGATGACTAGTGTGAGCTAGAAGATGAAATGGTCCCCAAGCGTCAATGTGTATTAGATCAAATAGGGAAGGGTACAGTTTGTTGTGAGAAATGTATGAAAGATGCTTACATTTTGCCAAAGAGCATATGTTATAGTAACCTTTATGATCAGAAACATCACATTGTAAATGAGATTTTAAGAGAGCGAACTTTCTATTTGATTGATAGTCGAGCTTATCATGACATGTTTGAGTGTACACCTTATTCAACGAATGTTTATCTTCTGCAGCAACACTATTGGTGTTGAGAACATACAAGTCCTCGAGCCATTTACCCTTGCCAATCCCATGTGATGTCCTGAGATCCTGGGTCATGAAACCATCACGATGAAAAGAGACTGTGAATGAGGAGTTTTGAATAAGAACACTAACAAATAGAAGTTGTATATGAAATAGAGGGACATGTAAGATGTTGTGAAGAGTGATGGTAAGGGTGATGTAGATTTCCTCATAAAATGAACTGGAATGGATGCATTATTTGGGAGGGGCCCTGTGGTATTAGTTATTGATGTCATGCTATGAGAAAGAAGAACATATACGGTGAGATGTGCAGAATCTATGATCCACATATTGCAAGAGAGATTAGAGTGATGTGAAGAAAAACAAGTGCATGTAACATGAGAGATGGAAGAGTTTTCTATATAAGTTGACTTTGGAGCTTGAGCAAGGTGTGTGGACAAGAGATTGATGAGCTGAATGTATTAACTAGTGTCAAGGTCTAGAAGAAATTGCTAGGGTCGTTGTTGATGTGTAGATGATCAGAGACTTGACTAACAATATTTTAAGCTGGATGAGGTTGAGATAAGCTTGGTGTAAGTTGGGGAGGTTGGATGGACTATTAGTTCTTTGGCCTGAACTTGAATCCTAGAGGGTAAACATGCAATTTATAGCAAGTATCAACAATATGGCCAAAACTAGGAGAAGGTGTGCAGTACAACTTGTACATATGTAGTATTTATAAAAAAAATAGCAAGTATCAAAATCACTTATGTAATATTACCTGTACATAAGTCCAGTATTTACACAAAAAGATACACTACTTAATATTAGACTTCACAATATTTAGACTCATCTCTGTGGCTTTCAAACTTTCCTCTACAGTATCCTCATCTACTTCTATAGCATTATGAATCACTTGTACATATTTTAGCTCACTTGTGCAACATTTTTCTTTGAGGTCTGTCTACCTCTTCCACAGCTTTTATAGGCGCAAACCTTTATTCTCTTTGATGATAGGGGGTGTAATAAAGTTTATATCTTTTTCTTTTTCCATCTTTTTCTCTTGTTCTCATACCTCTAACAATAGAACAATTGACATCATGCTTTTTTTGCTTCTTTCTTCATATAGAGTGTCATCTCTCTCTTTTTCACCTCCCTCACCCCGCCATAACCACTGATATCCTTCGAACTTTGTGCACTACGTGGAGTCTCAACCTCAGCAATAATATCCTAAGCATTACCTTTCTTAGCACTAATTCCCTCAACATTAGTAGTAGCAGTCTCAAGGCATGGTAGGGGACTTCCATGACCTTCCGCACCACCATCACCATCATGATGGTGCTCCAAATGTGTTGCAAAAAGGGTGAAGTTCCTAGGCTCCACATAGTTGTCTTTAGTACTAGCAACAATAGCACCATGGTCATTATCATCCTGGTGATCAGTATCTTTTTCATCTTCTTGTTCATTGTTTTCTTCATTCTACATCTCCTCATCAGGTTTTTTTTGTTTTGTTTCATTTTATCAGCTTGTTTTTGCTCAACACCAACATGGGCAACTAATCCTTTGTTCTCCAACAAAGCAAGTCTTTACTCAAATGAATTAAATTCTTCATTTTTCTCTTTTAATTGGGCTTCAAGTCATTCAACATCAGAAGTCAATGCTAAAGGAACCTGTTAAAGGACAAAAAATTATAAGTTAACTAAAGTATGTAAACTTCAATTAATAATCATATGCACCTAAATGATTACCTGTATTGAGACTGCAAGTTTGTTCTCCTCAAAAAAAGGATGGATAGGCACAACCTATTACAAAAAGAATTTATACATTCATTTAAAATATCAAACTCATAATAAAGTATTATAAACAAAAGCAACGAATTTTCAGCTTATTTCTATTAATTAGCTCTAAGTTTTCTTGCACAGAAGTTGCATCGTTAAGGATCTTGCTCTCAACCCATCAGAAGAACCACAGGAATGCACGTAAAGTGCAGGGTGACCTCAATGAAGGAATTTGATCATACTCCCAAGCTTATTATTGACAAAGGCAATCTTATAGTTATTTAAAGAAAAATATCAACAATTCTATTATTAGCATTATTAAAATTTACTTACTAGTAGGCCGACCGTACATCCATCAAAGTTCTTTTTTTGATCTTGCCTTGTTTGACCTCCTAAATGATGGATCATTTCTTCAACGAAAAAATTACGCGCGGTCTCTCCTCATGCATACAACTCAAGAGAAGATAAATTATTGATATAAGGAATTAAAAATTGAGGAGTCAAATAAATTGCTCATTAGGAAAAGAATACAATTAATAACAAAAAGTATGTACATTCTAGCAAAGTTACACTCTATTAACTTGTTCAATATTTCTACACATTAACATTCTTGAATTTTCCTAAAAATAGACGTTTGATTGGTTCTGACTCTATCTCTAATGATAAATCTACTGGTTGTTTCACATGAGAGAATTGCAATACAATAAAGAAGTTTGACCCATTAAACAAAACTAAAATGCCACCACTAAAACAAATGCAGTAGTTCATACTTGGAATCGACTTAAGATTACTTCAACATGATTGAAGCTACTATTCAACTTTGGTATCATAATATGTATGAAATGGAGTTCTCTTTATTGCTTGGAAGTGTTAAAACCCAATTATAGGTTTATACTCCTCCATTGCTATTAGAAAGTATTGTGGGAAGCAACGAGAATATAACTCTAACTCCCTTCTAGCCATTTATGCAAACAAAGAAGTAAAATAAATAAGAATATATGAAACATTTCAACATATATATACACCCTTGTACTACTGCAAACACTAGTATAGATATTGAATTGGAGAATTTTGGTACTAAAGTTACTAATATATAATTCTAGACCGAGTTAACAATATGTTTATCCGAATGAACAATAAAAAAAAGGATAAACATGATTTACTCCCTTCAAATAGACCATAATTAGAATAAAATCCCTAGAATTAAGTTGACAACATATCCAAAGTTAATCATACTTTAAATCAAGCCAATCATTATAAAAATCGAGTATTAATAACTGAATAAAATATATATTTAACAAACAAATATTAAAATAAAAATATGAAGGAGAAATTACCATCCATCTAGTATAAAATAACTTACAATTAGGGCTATGAAAACACATTTTAAAATCTGAATATACTCACAATTGAGAATATAGCAACTAAAATTACGTACATTATAAATGAAATCAAGTACATATTGATTAACCTAAGTGTAAAAACACAAAAATGAAGGAAAATTTTCAGTCCTTGAACTATTACATATTGCAATATTTGACAGAAAAAATACCTTCTCGAATATGATAAATATGACGAAAATGAAAAAACACGGTACCGGGTGGGAAAATGGCATAATGCAGAAACTAATTGAAGGTTCCAACATAGACCAACTCATAATACGGAAAAGAAAAAGGACAAAACGGGAAGAAGTATGAGATAATTATAGTAGGTTTTTGAGGAAAAGAAGAAATGAAAGAAAATGGTATGAGAAATTAAAGAAGGAAAATTGCGGGGGGAAATGCAATTTTAGTCCACCAACTATGCCCTTTTTCGATTTTAGTTCATTTTGATATGGGGTTAGCACATTTGGTCCAGTGGCCCGTACATTTTTGCACATTTAGTCCAATTTTTCGCAATTTGGTCTATCGGGCTGGAAAATTTTCAATTGAGCCCAAAAATTGCCCAGTCAGCTTCAATCGGGCCCAATTTTTGGGGATTTTGTGACATGTGTCATCCAACGCCATATCAGCGTCCACCTCATCCGCCACGTCAGCAAAACGGCCAAAATTAAAAAAAAAATGTTAAGGGAAAAAAATAAAAATAATCAATAGAATTAAAAATTTATATTATTATATATATGTATATTATACATATAATATAATACATATATAATATATATAGTTTAAATAAATATTTTTTATATTTATCCCCCCCCCACGCCCCACTCCCCCCTCCCCCCTCCCAACCCCCAAATCCCCCCCACCCCAACACCACCAGCTGCCATGGCCATCGGCAACCATGGCAACCTCAGGCCACCGGTTGGATGCCGGCGAAAAAAGCGCCGGCGGCCAAAACGGCCGCTAGGCTTGGCTGCCGGCGGAAAAGAACAAAAAAAAATAAAATAAAAACAAACCTGCCATGGCCATATTTGGCCATGGCTGCCAGTGGCCGGATCTGGCCAGATCCGGCCAGTATGTACGCTGCCACGGCAGCTTGTTAAGTTGTGGGGTTGGGGGCAGGCGGGCGGTGGGGTGGCGGGGGGTGCGTGTTGGGGGGGATGGTTTATTTTATATATATATCTATTGTATAATTTTTATATATGTGTATATATACGTTTTAGATAGATTTATATATTAAGATAAAAATATATGTAAAAAGAATAAACAAATAAAAGTTGAATTTTTTTTAAAATAATGACAAGTAAAAATTACAAAATATTAAGATAATTTCAAATAAATATGACAACTGGGGAAAAAATCGATTTTTCTTTGAAATAACAATATGTGAAAAATTATCGATTTTTAAAATAATTTCAAATAATTGTATAAATTAAAAAAAATTGAAATTCTTTTTCTAAAATAATGACATGTGAAAAATTAGGAATATTTAATTAAGATAATTCATTTCAAATTTATATATTATTAATAATATTTTTTATTTATCCTAATATACATATATACATTTATCTAAAACATATATATACATATATATACAAATTATATACCCCAAGCACCCCCGCGGCACCCCACCCCCCACACCTTAACAGGCTGCCATGGCAGCCTTCCATTTTTTATTTTTTTTTGTTTGTTTTCCTTTTCTCTTTTGTTTCTATCGGCAGCCGTTTGGCTGCCGGCGGCCTGAGCTGCCATAGCTGTCGGCTATGCTGCTGGCAGCCATGGCAGCTAGTGGCGTTGGGGTGGGGGGATTTGGGGTCTTCGGGGTGGGGGTGGGGGAGATGAATATAAAAAATATATGTTTAGATTATATATATTATACATATGTATATATTATATAATATATTATGGGGCACTTATTAAAAAGTACCAAAATCACTTTTCAAATTTATGTTTAGTCCCCACTTGAATTTTTATAGAATGAACTCCCTAGTTTTGTTAAAATTTTAGAGATCACTCCCTACCCACTTGATTTGGCAAAAATACCCTTAAGTACAATATTTTTCACTCATTTTCTTCACTTCTTTTCTATCCACACAACCAAACACCCTTTATCTCCATGCCCAAACACTAAACCCCACCTTCATATTTCATCATCAGAAGAAAGAAAAAAAAAAAAAAAAAAAAAGTCAAAGAAGCAAATTGAGCTTGACGGCGCGAACGAGGAACTCGACGACACCGCCACCACTAGCGCGACCACTGCATTTCCACCTTCTTAATTTATTTTCATCATTTTCAGGTTATTTTCTCAGTTTATTTTCATTCTTCCTAGTTTATTTTCTCTGTTATTACCAGGTCATTCTTTTCATCTTGTATTTTTTTTTCTTAATTAGCAAAAAGAGTGTTTGCCGAAGATGTGGGTATGAAGAAGGAGATGAATTTTGAAGAACTTCGGACTATATTATTTGTATTGGAATTGTAGCAGTATATAATTTGTTTATGTAAAGTACATTTTATAATAAATTATAGTATAAAATATTCAACCTTTCAATACATTTTAAAAGAAATTGTAGTATATAATTTGTTTATCTAAAGTACATTTTACAAGTGATTGTAGTACAAAATGTTCAACCTTTCAATAAACATTATCTGAAAGTGGTAGTATATAATTTTTTTATCTAAAGTACATTTTACAAGCAATTGCAGTACCAAATATTCAACCTTTTAGTATACATTATCTAAAAGTTGTAGTATATAATCTTTTATGTAAAGTACATTTTTCAAGCAATTGCAGTACAAAACATTCAACATTTCAGTACACATTACTAGAAGTGGTAGTATATAATCTGTTTATATAAAGTATATTTTATAAGCAATTCTAGTACAAATATTCAACCTTTTAGAATACATTAGTGTAAGTGGTAATATATATGAAAAGTACATTTTACAAGCAATTGTAGTACAAAACATTCAATATTTCAGTACACATTATCTAAAAGTAGGAGTATATAATATATTTATATAAAGTACATTTTACAAGGAATTGTAGCACAAAACATTCAAGTTTTATACTTCAATCTAAAATTGTACTTCATTTTATTTAAAATTATACTCTATTATTTAAGTTTTATACTTCAAGTGTTCTACTAATTGATTATCCAAAATTGTATTGCAATTGCTAGTGTCTTATACTTCAAGTGTTCTGGAATTGTACTTCTTTTTATATAAAATTGTACTTCATTTATCTGAAATTGTACTTTATTTTATATTTCATTTTACATAAAATTGTACTCTATTATTGAATTTCTATACTTCAAGGGTTTTATTTATTAATTATCCAAAATTGTATTGCAATTACTTGAGTTTTATTTTTCAAGTGTTCTAAAATTGTACTTCTTTTTATATAAAATTGTACTTCATTACCTAAAATTATACTTTATTTTACATAAAATTGTACTCTATTATTTAAGTTTTATACTTCAAGGATTCTACCAATTGATTATCCAAAATTGTACTGCAATTGATGGCGTCTTATACTTGAAGTGTTTTGGAATTGTACTTCATTTTTTATAAAATTGTACTTCGTTTATCTGAAATTGCACTTCATTTATACTTCATTTTACCTAAAATTGTACTCTATTATTGAAGTTCTATACTTCAAGTGTTTTATTTGTTGATTTAGCATGAAAATGTAGTATGTGCATGTTGTCCGAGATATCAGTGCTTTTGTACTTCAATAAGGGAGATTTATACTTGATTTCAGGACATATGTACTTCATTGCGGTAATTATGTACTAGATTTAGAATGAAAATGTAGCATGTGCATGTTGTCCGAGAGCATGAACAAATATATGAGATATTACTAGGGGTGGGCGTTCGGATTGGGTAGGTCGGGTTCGGGTACCCAATTTTTTGGGTAGCAATTTTAGCTACCCAACACCGACCCAAAATTGTCGGGTACCCGACATGATTTTGTTTTAAAAAAAAAATATAAATATTATCTAAAAAGTCTAAAAAGAAAAAAAAAAAGAAACAAAAAAGGAAAATGAACTTTGGTATCTGTTAGACTAACAGAGGCAAAAGACCAAAGCTTGGCCACTGTTAAGTGTTAACAGTGGCCAAACTTTGGCCTTTTAAAAAAAATATATATATACACACACACACCATATATAAATATTGGATATAATAAGCATTTAAATTATATATTTATGTATAATAAATATCTTTACATATATTATATATATTGGATATATATAGATATATATGTATGTTTATATACAATACATATAAATATACTTATTATAAATATTATATATAAATTAAAATTGTGTACCCGAACTACTCGATCGGGTATGACTTCCTATACGATATTTGACCCGAAATTTCATTTGAGTATCGGGTACTCGATCCGTATTTTTTTAAAATAAAAAAATCCGACCCGGTCAGATCGGGTCGATACCCGAATTACTCGATCCGAACGCCCACCCCTAGATATTACTTCAATAAGGGAGATTTTATACAAAGTGTTTTTCAATATAACACCATATATACTTCGTTTGTTCTATATTTGTATTTTATTTATACTGAAAATATACTACCAGAGCATTAACAAATGTTTGAAATATTACTTCAATAAGGGAGATTTATATTTGATTTCAGGACAAACGATAGTCTCAAGATATTGTATTTGACCCTCACTATAATTATTAGAGACTAATTATTTAATTGCATAAAGTGTACTTCAACATAACATCATATATACTTCATTTGTTCTGTATTTGTACTTCATTTATACTGAAAATATACTACCAGAGCATGAACAAATACATGAGATATTACTTCAATAAGGGAGATTTATACTTGATTTCAGGACATATGTACTTCATTACGGCAATTATGTACTTGATTTCTTGTATTTTGTACTAATAGTGATGAACTTGAGTTTGTTCCATGATTTGCCTTTTATTTCTTGGTAATTAACAACCAAAACTCTAAAAATGTGTGTAATATTTAGTATGGTATAAATAAAATAATGTTAAAGTATTAAAGTGATAATTACTAGTGTTCAACGAATCAGAGTTATCATTCGTAGTATCCAAAGTATACTTATGCATTGAAAGTTGTAAACACATGAGCATTTGACAATCATATCCATCTTATCACCAATACAAATATGTACTTCACCTAGTTCGATAGTCTCAAAATATTGTACTTGACCCTCCCTACAATTATTAGAGACTAATTATTCAATTGCATAAAGTGTACTTCAACATAACACCATATGTACTTCATTTGTTCTGTATTTGTACTTCATTTTCCGTATATTATACTGAACCTCGCTACAATATTTCACTTTAATTGAAATGTACTTCAACATAACACCATATATACTTCGTTTGTTCTGTATTTATACTTCATTTCCAGCATATTATACTGAACCTCACTACAATATTTTACTTTAATTGAAGAATACTTCAACATAACGTCATATATACTTCGTTTGTTCTATATTTATACTTTATTTCCCACATATTATACTGAACCTCACTACAATATTTCACTTTAATTGAAGAATACCTCAACATAATACCATATATACTTCGTTTGTTCTGTATTTGTACTTAATTTCCCACATATTGTATTGAACCTCGCTACAATATTTCACTTTAATTGAATGGTGCTTCAACATAACATTATATCCATGTATACATAAAAAGGAGTCTTCTTCAATGCATCAAAATAATTTGACCCCATCTTGAATTTCGCATGCTCCAATTTAGCCTGAAAATATTGGGGGAGCAACGAGAGCAGACCTCATTATGTCTTGCTTTTGCTGCAATCAAATAAAGAAAAATTAGTATATAAACAGACTATATACTACCACAGATAATGTGTACTGAAAGATTAAATATTTTGTATTACAGTTGCTTGTAAAATGTACTTTAGATACACAAATTATATACTACCACTCAGATAATGTGTACTGAAAGGTTGAATATTTTGTACTACATTTGCTTCTAAAATGTACTTCAGATACTCAGATTATGTACTACCACTTTCAGCTAATGTGTACTGAAGCTTGAATATTTTGTACTACAATTGCTTTTAAAATATACTTCAGATATACAGATTATATATTACTACTTTCAGATAATGTGTACTGAAAACTTGAATGTTTTGTACAACAGTTGCTTCTAAAATATACTTTAAATACACAGATTATATACTACACTTTCAGATAATGTGTACTGAAAGGTTGAATATTTTGTATTACAATTGCTTGTAAAATGTACTTCAAATACACAAATTATATACTACCACTCAGACAATGTGTACTAAAAGGTTGAATATTTTGTACTGCAATTGCTTCTAAAATGTACTTCAAATACTCAAATTATGTACTACCACTTTCAGATAATGTGTACTGAAATGTTGAATATTTTGTACTACCGTTGCTTTTAAAATGTATTTCAAATACTCAGATTATGTACTACCATTTTCAAATAATCTGTACTGAAAGTTTCAATATTTTGTACTATAATTGCTTCTAAAATATACTTCAGATATACATATTATATACTACCATTTTCAAATAATGTGTACTGAAAACTTGAATATTTTTTATTACAGTTGCTTCTAAAATGTACTTCAGATACACAAATTATATATTACACTTTCAGATAATATGTACTGAAAGGTTGAATGTTTTGTACTATAGTTGTTTCTGAAATGTACTTTAGATACACAAATTATATACTACACTTTCAGATAATGTGTACTTAAAGCTTGAATGTTTTGTACTACAGTTGCTTCTAAAATATACTTCAGACATACAGATTATATACTACTACTTTCAGATAATGTGCACTGAAAACTTGAATCTTTTGTACTACAGTTGCTTCTAAAATGTACTTTAGATACACAGATTATATATTACACTTTCAGATAATATGTACTGAAAGGTTGAATGTTTTGTACTATAGTTGTTTCTGAAATGTACTTTAGATACACAGATTATATACTACACTTTCAGATAATGTGTACTTAAAGCTTGAATGTTTTGTACTACAGTTGCTTCTAAAATATACTTCAGACATACAGATTATATACTACTACTTTCAGATAATGTGCACTGAAAACTTGAATCTTTTGTACTACAGTTGCTTTTAAAATGTACTTTAGATACACAGATTATATACTATACTTTCAGATAATGTGTACTGAAAGGTTGAATATTTTTGTACTACAGTTGCTTCTAAAATGTACTTCAAATACACAGATTATATACTGTACTTTCAGATAATATGTACTGAAAGGTTGAATATTTTTGTACTACAGTTGCTTCTAAAATGTACTTCACATACACAGATTATATACTAAACTTTTAGATAATATGTACTAAAAGCTTCAATATTTTGTACACAGTTACTTGTAAAATGTACTTTACACAAACAGTTATATACTACACTTTCAGATAATGTGTACTGAAAGGTTGAGTATTTTTGTACTACAGTTGCTTCTAAAATGTACTTCAAATACACAGATTATATACTACATTTTCAGATAATATGTACTGAAAGCTTTAATATTTTGTAATACAGTTGCTTGTAAAATGTACTTTACACAAACAAATTATGTACTACTATTTTCAGATAATTTCAAGGTATAATTTCAGGTATAAAAAGTATAAACCCCAAGAAAGTGAAGTATAACTTTCATGCCTTTCAAGTGCAAATCAGAGATTTTTAAATATTCAAAAAAAATAATATGTATAACAAATGGGTTAAAGTTTTTAACAACTAAAAAAGAGTTCAAACAAAGAAATATGAGAAAATCTATTTTCAAAACTTATAAAATTGAAAAATACACACATTTGAAAGAAAGCAAAGTCCACTAAATGAGTAGCAGAAAACATACCTTTCTGAACCACGTTATTTTCCTTATGTTTTTCGTTCCTTGTTGGTGCTCCTGATTGTTCCATTTTCGCAAGTTGCAGAGTAGTTGGGCTTTTTTTTCCCCCCCTTCTTGCGTCGATTTCGTTTTCCCTTTCCCGATCTCTCTTTCGTTCGCACCCTTTTGTTGGCAGACGAGAGGCAATTTTTCGCACCTTTTGTTCTACATAGGAGAAAACGGTTTCCAAACAAAAAAAAAACGTGCTTTTGAAGAAAAGTTGTCATTTGATGGAGTGGGAAGAAGAAAACCGCCATTTGCTGTTTTTTTTTTTTTGTTATTTTGGCTAAGTATAAGGGTATTTGAGTCTTTCTCAAACATTTGGGGAGTGATTCCTAAAGTTTTGAAAAAAGTAGGGAGTTTAGTGTTTAGAAAATCAAGTGGGGAGTAAAGTGTAAAATGAAAGTAGGTAAAGGGATTTTATCCTAATTAACCGATATATTATACATTTTTCTTTCTTTTTTCTTTTTTTTTTAGCAAATTTGCTGACGTGGCGCAAGGTGACATGTGTCATGAAATCCCCAAAATTAGACCCAATTGAAAGCTGACTGGGCAATTTTTGGGCCCAATTGAAAAATTTTCAGCCCGATTGACTAAAATTGCAAAAAAATGGATTAAATGTGCTAACCCCATATCAAAATGGAGTGAAATCAAAATAGGGTATAGTTGGTGGACTAAAATTGCAATTTCCCTGAAAATTGCGCTTGTAGCTTTTGTGATTTTCGGGGGGAATGAAGAAAATGACAAGAAGTTTGTAATTTCAGTTTAAAATGATGGGCATTTAAGCACTTCTCTGACATAAATTATGTATATGTTTAGTGGTTTTTTTATTTATATAATTTTAGATATTACTCACATTTTGAGCTAATTTTTAGGGTGAGTTTGGTTAAAAGTCCATTCTAATATTTTAACAGAACCACACACTCCTGTCATTATGTGATTCCACGATTTATATGTCAATTCCTATGCGTGCGCGAGGTATATTAGATTTTCATATAGATTAAATATATGTATTGTGATCTCATTATATGGCTTTATACAATTCTAACATCTTGAACTAAGTTATTAAGATGAGTTTGGTCCAACTGCCCAAGATTCATTCTAATAACCTTTGGCACAAATGGGGAGTAAGTTAAAATTTTAGAAGTGGGATGGGGAGTGAGGGAAAAAAAAAAAAAAAAAGAAAAAGAAAAAGAAAAAAAGTCAAATATAAACAAAACACGAGAATGAAACCAGGATTTGGTGCTCACCTCTAATTTCCACTTATAAATTTTACCTTTACTTTCTTAAAAGTCAGGCACACTCCTACATTGACAAGAATTGTGGGACATAAATGTAAAAATAATAGGGCAATACTAACTATGGATCTGTCAGAAATCATTCTGCCCATCTTCTCACTCATTTTTCATATACTTTTAAACTACCGTCAATATACTTTAATCATTCCTCTCGTCCAATTCTTTATGTTTCTTATTAAGGTGGAAAAATAGGAAAAAGAAGAAGCCAAGAAAATAATTTATCAATACTTTTGCACAACATTTTTCAACTCCCAATCCACCAAACCTTTTCTTGAAATTTTCAGTTTAATTGTTCTATACTCTTAGCTCGGCTGATTTTGATTAAAATTTAAGCGGCTATTTCCTATCAATCTGAGGCATTTTTTTCCTGGGACCCTCAATTTGATCATGATTTAACGGTATTTATTTTCATTTTCTTTTCCTGTTAAATTTTAAATTTTGTGCTAGTTTGAATTTTTCTTGGAAAAAAATTGGCTCGAAGGGACTCGCTTTTTGTCTGAGATTAGTGTTTTCCTGTGGTTGTTAGTGTTAAAAAGGAAAGCGATTGTCACAATGAATTTGTGATTTTGAAGAAAAAACATTATCTGGGCTGTTGAAATTTTTGATGGAGAGCTGTGAAGGAGGAGATGACCAAGCTTCTGGATGGATGCAAGTCAAAAAGGTCTTTTTGCCCACACCCTTTTGTTAGAGAGGTCAAAAAACGAATTGTTTCTTTACATGTTATGGATTAAAATTTTGCATTTTTATATCTCTTTATTGTGGTTATGCATATGGTAAGCAGAAATATTTGTGGATAAACGTTTCCTAATTTATGTTTCTTTGTGTTAAGATTTGAATATTTAATCATGAGAATGTTATAACACGGAGAGGTTGTAATTATCAAAAAGAAAAAAAAACATGGAGAGACTGAAGTGGTTCATGACTGAGGGCTATCATAGAATTCAACTGGACCAAAGTTTTCCATTACTTGTTCGTAGTATTTGTTAGAATGAATTAACTTTTTCTTTATATTTGATGAATTTGACATGCTGTGGTCCAATCCAGTACGCATTTTATGGAGTTGATTAACCAGCTCTAACATGATATATTTGCCTCTCAAAATATCTTCACTTATTCCTGATTCAGTTTTAATTAGAATTGAGATTCCAAGTATCATGAAACCAATGCATGTAATGTTCCAATTCTGGTGAGCATTTTGTGCACTAGTTTGTCAAGTCGTGTAGCTTGCGCAATCGCAGTTCATCCCCTAGTCCTAACTTTCTTGCTGCACTGGTAATTTTATTATATGCATGTCTGATTCACCTTTTATTCTTCTGTTAAGCACATCCGGATTCGTCTGTTGATATTTTCTGGCTAATGACACAAAGTAGGAACTTTCTTTTTGTATCTTTAAGATCTTTGTGAATTGACTTTGTTTCACTTGAGTCATTTCGTGAACTTCTTGCCCAGAAGCACAGAAGCAATTTGAAGTTCTCACTACATGGTTGGGTTGAAGGGCTCTCTGGAAAACAGAGTTCTAGCAAGCCAAACAATCGGCTTTCATTGGGTCAGAAATTGGAGAGTAGTATAAATGACACACCTTCCTATGCAAGTAATGATTGTGCAGTGCACAACATCAATAATGCCATGAACTCCACTTCTATCTCTGCTGAGGATGAGGCAGTTAATCATTACCTTGACAAATGTATTGTTACTCAAAGTAATGAAGACTTAGATTCATCTCATTTGCCTGCCACAAACACTGTAGATCCTAGACATGAATTAGATATCAATCAGGAAAATACTCACAAAGATAATGTCCTCCCTAAAATCAAGTGGGGTGACTTGGATGAGGGAACACTAGTACATTACGGAAAATCTTCTGGAGGTAAATTTAAATTTGGGGGAATAAAAAATCACGCTATAGTTTCTGTGAAGGCTGAGGGTGCTGGTGAATATCTTTCATGTGTTCTTCCACCTGATCCTGAGGAGAACAAATTTGTTGGAGCAGCAATTCCTGAAGATCAGGTTCTTCTACAGTCTCATTCTGCGTCTCCAAGGACTATATCTGTCAAAGAAACCACCAAAGAGGTGAATGAAGTGTCTTTAGAAGATGTTAAAGAGAAAATTACTAGTGAAAAAATAGTTTGTCAGAGTACTACTATTTCAGGTTTTGAGATTGAGCATGAGAATTTCAAGCTGGAAAATGAGAATACCTACAACCTTTCTGGGGATAATATTGCCTGCACAGACAATGAAGAGGTGACAATGATGAAATCAACTAATTTTTTATCTGAATCAGGTTGTTCGGATGTTTCTGTAGTACAACTTATTGATGCAGCTCCAAGCACGGGGACAACTACTCTATATTCTGACACAACTCTGCCAGAGAACAGTGAACCTGAGACTGGTAAAGAATCTATGTTGGCAGCTTCAATTGAAGAGTCCAGTGATAAAAATCATAAACCAAACTCTGACGATTTACTGGATGCCAAGAATACCGATGCTATCAATTCAGATGCCACAGGTGAAAGCAAAGAAAGATTCAGAGAACGCCTTTGGTGCTTTCTCTTTGAAAACCTTAATAGGGCTGTAGATGAACTCTATCTTCTGTGTGAACTTGAATGTGACCTTGAGCAAATGAAAGAGGCTAGCCTTGTACTTGAAGAAGCTGCATCTGACTTTAGAGAACTAAAATCTAGAGTTGAAAAGTTTGAGAAATTGAAAAGGTCCTCATCTCATGGAGCTGATGAGGCTCCATTGGTAATGCAGTCTGATCATCGCAGGCCACATGCCCTCTCATGGGAGGTCAGTATTCTTGTTCCTTCAGATGCAAATATACTATTATGTAGGTTTCTAAGATCGAGATATTTAGGCATTATTGCTTCTACTTGATGTGATGCATATGCTTCATACTTGTACTACTAATAATCAAGTAACCAGAAATAAATAAAAAATAAAAAATATTGTTCAGGGAAAGATTAGCAAAAAATTGTTACCTCCTTTTTTTCTTGCAATCCTTAGTCCGTGACTTGATATTTGATCATTGTCCAGTCTCTTTCAGAACTCCTTTATTTTTCCTTTTGCCAATGCTCATTATGAAATAATATTACACAACAAAATAAATATTGATTTCTGAATCACTATTTATTTTTTTATGGTGAACTGTACATATCTTGTAGCAACTTTGAAGATTTAGGTTTATTATTTAAAATTCAATCATGATCCTTAAAGAAATGTTTAAAAGAGATAATCTCATGTGAAGTGATGGAGAGTTGTTTGTGCATTAATCTGTCAAGTGTTTCTCCGAAATTCTCAATTTCAGTTGTTAGCTGACAATAGAGACAAATTGACATCAATTTCTACCTACTGTTCAGCATGTGCTTGTTATCTAGAGATCTTACTCTTTTATTGGAAGGGCAGGTCCGTCGAATGACAACTTCACCACGCAGGGCAGAGATTTTGTCTTCATCTCTTGAGGCTTTTAGGAAAATACAGCAAGAGAGGACTAGTGAACGTACCAATAATGCTGAGAATCTGGGGTCTAATTGTCATAGTAGCCATTTCGGAACAAGGGATATTTTGGACTTGGAGAAGCATGCTAAGAAAGATGATTTAGTGGGTGATTCTAAAGTATTAATTGTAAAGGCAAAGATGCATACTGGAGTCTCGGATAAAGAGAAGAGAAACCTTGACTCAGGTAAATCAAGTTCTATGGCATCTAGATTACCTCAGAAAGAGGGTTCTGCGACCTGTGCCAATGGAAAAACTAATCACGAACTGCATGGATCTGCTTCTGAGGCAGAGAAGCTTCTTCATAAGAAAAACAAAATCTCAGCAGAACACACTGCTGAGAAAAATCTAAAATCAGCTGATCCCGTGACAAGACATATTCCTTTTCCTGAAAGAGAAAAGAGAAATGGATACTCAGGGAAGTCACTAGATGCTTGGAAAGAGAAAAGGAATTGGGAGGACATACTTGCATCACCGCATCGTGTATCTTCCCGTTTCTTGTACTCACCAGGCATGAGCCGAAAAGGCACTGAGCGAGTACGTGTCTTACATGATAAACTTATGTCTCCTGAGAAGAAGAAAAAATCTGCTCTTGATCTTAAAAAAGAAGCAGAAGAAAAACATGCCCGAGCCACAAGAATCAGAACTCAACTTGAGCATGAGAGAATTCAAAAGCTTCAACGGACATCAGAGAAACTGAATCGTGTAAATGAATGGCAAATTGTTCGCAGCAATAAGTTGCGAGAATCTATGTTTGCTCGCCATCAGCGTAGTGAATCGAGACATGAAGCTTATTTAGCTGAGGTTGTGAGAAGAGCTGGTGATGAGAGCAGTAAGGTTAATGAGGTACGGTTCATCACCTCATTGAATGAAGAGAACAAAAAGCATATATTGCGCAAAAAGCTTCAGGATTCTGAATTGAGGAGAGCAGAGAAACTTCAAGTAATAAAAACTAAACAGAAAGAGGACATGGCTAGGGAAGAAGCTGTTTTGGAACGTAAAAGGCTCATTGAAGCTGAGAAGTTGCAGCGTCTTGCAGAGACTCAGCGAAGAAAAGAAGAGGCTCAAGTAAGAAGGGAAGAAGAACGGAAAGCGTCAAGTGCAGCACGTGAAGCCAAGGCTATGGAACAGATGAGAAGGAAGGAGATTCGAGCCAAAGCTCGGCAGGAGGAAGCTGAACTCTTGGCTCAGAAATTAGCTGAAAGACTCAGGGAAAGCGAACAGCGGCGGAAGTTTTATCTTGAACAAATTCGGGAAAAAGCATCAATGGATTTTAGGGACCAATCTTCACCTTTGTTGCGACGCTTTGCTGGTAAAGAAGGCCAAGTCCAAGGCAGATCGACTACGTACAGTAATGTAGATGATAATCTTGCAAATGATAGTAGTTGCACATCAGCCTCTGGTATCTTAACTAGTGAGGCATTGCAACACTCACAAAAGCGAAGGATCAAAAAAATCCGACAAAGACTTATGTCACTGAAACATGAATTTCCTGAGCCTTCAGCCGGACTTGAAATTTCTAGTCTTGGCTATAGGACTGCTGTCGGAACTGCAAGGGGAAAAATTGGTAGGTGGCTTCAGGATTTGCAAAAACTTCGCCAAGCGAGGAAAGATGGTGCTGCTAATTTTGGACTTATAACTGCTGAAATGATCAAGGTACTCAGCCTGCATTCCAAGTTTTTGGTTGACTATTTATTCCTGTTTATTTTTATGAGTCATTTCTTGTTTTATCTTGTTCTTTGGATTCAGTTAATCATTGGTTTTGACATAATTCTAATTTATTTTTTTGAATAATTTAGTTCTTGGAGGGAAGGGATGCTGAGTTGCAGGCTTCTCGCCAAGCTGGTCTGCTAGATTTTATTGCTTCTGCCCTGCCAGCTTCTCACATATCTAAACCTGGAGCCTGCCAGGTTACGATATACCTTTTAAGGCTTCTAAGGATAGTGCTGGCAACACCAGCAAACAAATGCTATTTTCTTGTACAGAATCTCTTGCCTCCTATCATTCCAATGTTAGCAGCAGCACTTGAGAACTATATTAAGATGGCAGCATCATTAAATATCCCTGGTCCAACTAATTTTATCTCGAGTAAAACCTCAACTGGAAATTTGGAGTCAATTTCTGAAATTGTGGATGGTTTTCTATGGACTGTTGCAGCAATTATTGGTCATGTAAGCTGTAATGAATACCAACTTCAGATGCAGGATGGTTTGATAGAACTTGTTATTGCATACCAAATTATTCACCAGCTACGAGATTTTTTTGCACTTTATGATAGGCCACAGGTGGAAGGCTCACCTTTTCCTTCATCTATTCTCCTCGGTATTAATTTATTGACAGTTCTGACTTCCAAATTCAGAGAATCATCTTTAATAGATTGGGATTCTTCTCCTGCTGATTTGATGCTAGGGAATGAAGTTGGACAGACAAAACTTTCTGGGCCTGCTGATTTAAGATTCACTTCATGTGAATCTAGTGTAGATGGCAGGCCTCTTATGCCAACAACTGGCAGCTTACCTACAGATTTGCCAGATTTACCAGAGCGTAGGGCAGTAGATGAAACTTCAAATATTCAAGGCAGTCCAATTCTCATTTCTGATAACTCTTATAATGTTGAGCATATAGCTTCTAAGGTCCAGACAGTAGATGTCATGGATGAGCCACCTAGAGCTCCAACAGAAGATAAACAACAGTGGTCTGTTACTCAGAAGGATAAAATTAATTCTGTAAGCAATAGTGCAGAACAAAACAATGGAAATTGCTCCGACTCAAAGCAGCCTGCAACATTTCTTCTTTCAGCAATGTCTGAGACTGGCTTAGTCTGTCTTCCTTCAATGTTAACTGCTGTGCTATTGCAGGCCAATAACCGGTTGTCTGCTGAACAGGTTAAGTTACATCCTTATTTTAATGCGTATCATAGTTTTTCAGTAATTGTCTGCATAAACCATGTCATTCAATTCTTTTCCTTGTTATCTGTGAACTTTTCTGCAATTGTATTTGAACAAGTTTGTTTTGTGTCGTACATTTGAGTCCAATTTATTGTATTGTCCTCTTGTATTTTGTTTCTTCTTTCAATGAGCACGTAGATCCAGATATGAGGCGAGTAAATGTTGGAATTCAATATTCCAGTATATTTAGTTTCAAGCATGTATTATATCAGCTGGACGGTTTATTTCAGTTTAAGAATACTTCACTGGGCAGTTTTTATATTTGATCGCTCATAAAACTGAGTAATGATATTACTCAATTTCACTATTTAGAGTCCATAAAAGAATTTCCAATTTGAGCATTTTAGATTACTGTTGTCAACAGTGTCCAGCAGCTCATATGTTTGTCAGATTCGGTGACTATCCATTTTTTTTGTGTACCTGTTATGAATGAACAAATGTTTACTGGTGCCCTGTCTGCAATCTGACTTGTTACGCATTCAACGAGTTTTCTAGGATATATGTAATGATGTGAAGTTTCCATTCATTCTATGTTCATATCCACCAGCATATGAGTGTGAGTTTGCGTAATCTGTAGATGTATGACACATAATTTTTGGTATCTTCAACAAAAAACACAAGGCTCCGAGATTATTTGATATTTTTAGCTTTCTCTCATCTGATCTTGACTCATAATTTCTATCATTTTCCTGTTTCATTTCCAAAGAAGTTTTTGCAGAAAAAAGGTCACTTGTTTAAATCAAATACTTGCTAAGTAGAACTTCAACTTTATTACATAAAGAGTTAACAAATTTGAACTTCGATTCTAGAATTTGATGTCTAGCTAAACAGTATTGAGAATTTCGTAATGTACGGCAGATTTCATCCTCAATGTACCTATATAAATATTTATTATGAATTTCTCATGTGGGATATTGTTACCTTTGTAATATATTTGTGCTGAGACTATATCTATGATAAGAAGGTCTGTTTTGAGAATTTATCTGCATATTTTCCACCATCTAACATTCAATAATTTTTGCTGAACAATAAATTTCAGAGCTCGTATATCCTTCCATCTAATTTCGAGGAAGTGGCTACAGGAGTTCTGAAGGTGTTGAACAATCTTGCTCTGGTAGACGTAACCTTCATCCAGAAAATGCTGGTAAGTCCAACTCCTCCGCGGAGGCTTTTAGGTAGATAGTGGCTTACTTCCTTGCCTCGCCTCCACAACTTGACATGTTTTTCCTTTATTCCTTTTTCTTTCTGATTCAAGGTGATTATATTCTCCTAAATCAATTTCAGGCTCGGCCAGACCTCAAAATGGAGTTCTTTCACTTGATGAGTTTTATCCTTTCTCATTGCACAAGCAATTGGGGAGTAGCCACTGATAAGGTAACACTACACTTATCTTTGTCAGTATCATTTAGCGTATATAGTGGACATACTACCAGATGCGTGCATATCTTAGTAGTTCTGAATATGGAGTTAATTACACTTTCCATTCCTCTGAATGGCTAAATTGCTAGCTCCTCCCCTCCTTACATAATTACAAAACCTTCACCTCTAAGTTTGTTTTGTTGAAAAAATCGGACTGAAGTTCTAAATAGATTATATTGCCATCTACTTGAAAAATATTTAAATTTATTAGCTTGTTAATGAGCGTTCTGTTCCTAAATGTCTTCATGATGTTTAGTAATGTTTATATATGAGAGGTGTATTTTTAATATTTATCTGGTTGAAGGTATGTCTTTATTATATATCTATAATTAAATTTCATTGACCCAAAAATTCTAGATATCTTAAATGCAAATATATTTGTTGTTGTGAGCTCTTAGAATCGGCTTAATCTCAACTTTTGTTGCCTTAAGTCAATGCCAACCTTATAAAACCCTAAATTGATTCTCTACCTTCTCGCAACTGTAGCACATCCCCTCTCTCGGCCCCCTCTCCCCCTCTCTTTCACTCCCTCATCATCACTGTCATCACCTCATCCTTTTGATCTCTTACCCTGCAAGGCCGGATACCCCCTCTCTTCTTTCCCTTTTCTCCTTACAGTTGCATGCCTCTTTTTTTCTAGTCATGTCCTCCCTCCCTTTGTTGCCTACTTTCTCCACTTCACTACCCAAACTTTTCTTCCCGCCCCTCCCCACCTTCTCTTCCCCCCCCCTTACCCCCCCCCCCCCCCCGTCTCTCTCTCCCTACTCGCTGTCATCCCTCCCTCCCTTGGTTTCCCCATTACCAACCTCATGATGCAAGGGAGGAAAAAGATTCGAGAGAAAGAAAATAGAACAAAAAAGAAAAAATGAGGGGAAAAGAAAAGAGAACAAAGATAATTTTTTTAATTATTTTTCTATATAGCATTAAGTCTAATTTTTTTTCGAAAAAACACCTTTTCCACACTCCAATTCTGTAAAGCTAGAAGAATTACTTAAACGACTCATTTTTTGTTTTCAAAAATGCAAGAATGATTATTTGTGTATGCAATATTTTGCAAAGGCGGAAAAGCAACCACTAACAGCTAACATTTTGGCTTCAAAAGAAAAGACTAGTATTTTCATTCAATACTTTTATTTTTAGATCATTGTTTCATACATTTTCTCCGTTTATGCACACTTAGTTACATTTACACCCTTTCTAAGTTTTAAATCTTACCAAGGGTATTCTTGTCAGCAAAATGAAGCAAGACAACGAACTATAAAAATGAATAGAAACTTAAAAACACAACAAAATGACACTAAAAACATACAAACAACTCACTGTGATGATATAGTCAGCTGCTAATACAGTAGTTTTGAAAGACCTTTTCCCAATTGTAGCATGTCTATTTAAATTATAGAGATAGTTACCTAGACACAATGACATTTAGTCAAATTCATGGTTTTGCATAACAACATTGCCTACCGTTGTTCATAATATTTCTGTTGCACGTTTGTACCCCCTAAATTTTTCCAGCTGGGATAGTGATATGTCAGCCAAAGGATGCTTTTAAGAAATATACCCTTGGGCCAATGTCTTCATTTCGACCAAATTTTACATACAAAAATGCCCTCTTAAGTTGTGCATGTGTGTGCTGCATGTACAGATGCATAGTATCCTGGATATTACTATAGACCTTTTCGAGTTTCAATGTAATACAATTTTGTGAAGCAATTTTTCAAATTTTAATGTTTTCTTTTCTTTTAACTTTTATTTATTAACATCCTTTCTTTTTTATCCGGTAACTTTATCCTAGTTATTAGTGTTCAACTAAAGTAAAATTAAAATAAGTGATCAATTTTAGCTAATCAAATAAATGATTAACTATTTTTAAGTTAATTAATCAAATAATTGATTTTTAACCTTATCTTTTAAGTAATTAAATTTAGTAATTAATATGACTAATCAAATGATAAATTACTATTTACTTTTTACTAGTTAATTAATCAATTTTAACTAATTTCAATAATAATTATTTGACTTATCAAATTTGATTTTTAAAAATTGACTGATTTCATTATTGCACTAAGAGAAATAGTAAAAGTTAATTATTCAATCATATTATTGAGCTATTATTTTGATTGTGGGAGTAACTCTCAACCAATTGAAAACTAAAATGATTGATTAATGACTAAAGAAAACCCATTAGCTATGATAAATTATATAATTCTAATTAAATAAGCTCAAATGAATAAAAAATAATGTATACATATGTTAAATCTATATAGAGGGATAATTTCATCCTCACAATAATTTAATTTTTGAATATTTTTGTTGGCTATTTTTCAGAAGGTAACTGGGGGTGTCAGTATAATTTTTCAATGGTGAAGGGTATGATGCCTCATCTCACTTCGACGAGAAAGGGAAATAGCGAACACCATATAAAATTTACCTTTAGCTCTGAAACCTATATGCATCAATTGGGGTGTGTATCTAATTCTGCCTAAATTATGCAGTGTCCTATTCTCGAGATTCCAGTCCATGGTAGTACTATAAGTTGGATGTCCATTATGAGTTTTGGTTAATATTCAACTTTCACTTAGGATCTTATGACTTCTATGGTAACTTGAGAAAGAAGCTAAGGAATCTTCCATGATAATTATATTTAGAAGCTTTCTTTCTAACTGCTGATTATTTTAATTTTTTGTAATGACTAATAGTATGAGAGAATAGAGTTCTTAACTAATAACTAGTAATACTGGATTATAAAGGAAAAACAGCACCAAAATAGTGCCTGACAGATACTCCAAAGGTTGTCTTTAACTTCGTCTTTGTGTAAGTTACCCTGCAGTCACTGCCACAAAAAAGCAACTCACTGTGAGGGGCTATAAAATTCTTCAACTGCAGCACTATGAGTGCTTTGTTCTCCTTGGGAATTCAAGGCAAACTACGAGACATATAGAGAAAATTTAAACTAACAGCGGAAAGAACTGAAAATATACTTTCGATGTGGCAAAAAATTGTAAGCCCATCCACGATAACTGAAGTATCATTAAAGATGCCTCAAAAGGAGGCAAGGACCACCAACTTAATTATTTCAGCTAGTCAGCATGATGAGAGGATTGACCATTAGTAGTAATTTACATCTATAAAAAATGAACAAAAGTTGCATTTGTGCAGCATGTGTTGCAAAGGTGAACTGCAGTGGCAAAAAATTTAGATGCTATTTTGATGTTATGCACGTTAAACAAATTCACTCTAATTGCAAAAGTATATCGTAATTCGATACCAAGCTTTGAGGACTCAAAATATCATCCAATAAAATCATAATTTGTGAACAAATGACAACTTTTTGTGTGCCAAAAAATTTTGAACATTTGATGAACTGGACGAGAATGAAATGATAACATTTTTTATATTCTAGTAACCTTGTTTATTTGTTTTACTTTCATATTGATGTATGCTAATTTCCCTTTATCATTCTTTCTTAAATGCTTATTTTTTTAGCAAAAATTTGCTAATTTTGTGCTTCTTTGGTTTTTTGGGTGGTACTAGAAAGGTGCACACATGCGATGCACGTGACTTGTTAATTCTCTTTATATTTATTTGTTCTATAAATTGTTCTCTGTTTATATCTAATTCAATTGCTTATCAAATAGGCAAACAAAAAATAAAAATTAAATTATTATTTGAAGTTGTAAAATATGTTGGACCTCTAACATAGTTAAAAACAATCTAAGATAATTTATTTCTTCTTCTATGGGATTTGCACTGTGTATGCAGCCTATTATATTTTTAGCTTCCTTCCATTCCAATGTCTATATTGTTTGTCCCAAACATAATATTTTACCAATATCTACATTGTTTGAATCTCAATAAAAGATGTAGAAGAACAATTTTTTTTTCCAATTTGACTACCCCTTATCTCTCCTTTTGGGGGTGATATCCATCATTCTTCGCTGTAATTCGTATCTCAAATTTGATAGATCATTGCGATAGTAATCAATCTTGTAGTTTTCAGTTTTATATCATTAAGTTGAAGAACCTACAATAGAATTTTTTCCCCCAAGGGAATTGCTATAGAATCGATATCAGAAACTTGATCTTGTATAAATAAATTATAATTTGCAAATATGAAAATTTTCATACGAAAAATGTTTAAAATCTTGATAATAAGGAATAAACAAATATATATTAACATGAGTTTAAAACTTCAAATTTTTAATGGTATAAGTGCTTCACAAATTATTTTTCGCATTAGTTAAACTTTATATATTAATAGCAAAAAGAAAACAAGCATATCTTCCCAATATAAGATTAATAAATACTGAAATAAACTATAAAATAAGATACAAACATATTTATTATTCTCCAACAATGGTTGCACTACTTGTAAGAGTCACCTGGATAGTTTCATTCTTTTAGATTGCGTCATTGGATGTTTTGGTACCATTTTTCTAAATGCTTAGGTGTTATCCTATATCACCTCTTGAAAAAAGAAGTGGATATTATGGTAGGCCGTAATATTCATAATAATATATTTTTCTATGTTTATAACCTCAATTTGCATGGACGACAATAACTTATTCTATTGATATATTATGATTAAAAAATTTGGAGAATTATAAATTAAATTAGTCTAAATTCATTTTTTTTAAGACATGGAGTTGAATATCATTTATTGAAAGGTAATCATTTAACCTTCTAAAGATTTTGGCATATGAATTTATCTTCATAAATTTTATAAGTTTTCTCATAATTGCTTCTGATAAATCTTATTCTTTTAATATTTTCTAATTTTAAGCTCATTTTTTGTTTTGGTAAAATACAACTGAAAGTTACCATGCCTATTTTTGTTTGAAAATTAACCATGAAAAATCATAATATAGCATGCCTTGTATTCGAAAACTACAATTCCACCCTTGTAGATGCAAGTTCTTTATCTAATTTCACATCAAATGAAGTAAATGAGAATTTGTACTTCAAAACCCAAATATTTTTTCGAAAGTTCATAAACTCTTCTGATAGAGAAATAAACAACTTATGTAATTCATTTGACATTTAACTTGAAGCTAGTCTAATTGTTTCTATTGCTATAATAAAATGTGTAAGGCTCTTTTAAATCTTACAGCATCGTAATGGATATAATTAAGTACTTTGCTTAATTCATGAGTCTTCGAGCACACTGGATCATAAATTCTCAAACTTAATCAAAAAATGAGATTAAAATTTAAATTTTTTCATATGACAATATTTGCCCGCATATATGATATTTATTGAAAAATCATAAGAGTACATATTTATTGAAAATTTACGAACATTTGATTAATAAAAACTATTTATACTCTTAGAAGCTATAAATTGGTAAATATTAACAATTAAATTTTTTATGAATTAACTCTTTTTAATTCAAAGTTACGTTGAAAGAGATGTGCCAACTTATTAATTTTTATAGTTTGTCTCCTTCAATAATTTAATTAACTTTCTCATTTGTTTGGACTCTTTAATTTTATCTATATATACACGTCTTTCTATAATATTCAGTGTGTCAGGTCTTCTCTTCATCTTATCTCATCTTTGTTGTCAAAATAAATATGCTATAATAATATTATTAGAAAATTATGTCCATGTATCTAAAAATAGAGGTGAAATCTTTCTACATAGCCATATACAATGATATTAAAAATATATCACAATATCCTACTCATTTAGCTAAACATGAAATTGAATCAAGACAGAAGTTTATCGATTCATTACTATCTTAAGAACCCTTTACTGAAAAAAGGAACAATGAAAACATGTAAATTGAAAAATGACAAACAAAATATATCTTAAAAAGTTAACATTTAAAAGCCTTGTTGTATATGCATCTTTTAATATAATGAATAAGAGTAGCCAATTGTTGAATTCTTTCATTTTAACGTGATATTTGAAGCAGTTTTTAATTTGAGCCGTTTGTTATTCCATAATTTAAATTTAATTTCTATTTCTATTTTTTATTAATTAAAAAGTTCTTTTTGATTTTTTAAATAATAAATTTCAAATATTATTTTATGAAATAAACTAAAAATATGGTTCAAATGATTCAGAGCAATTTATAAATTGATTTTCTCTAAATTTAGATAATAAATAAAACTTATGTTACTTATTTAATTTTAGATTTTTAATGGACCACTTGTTTTTATCTAAAATTAGTAAAAAATAAAAAAAATCTCTCATATGTTCGATTTATTTATAATGATTCTATTTTCACTTTCATCCGTTCTTAGTTAAGCCAAAAATGGGGAAAGTTAATTCTGATCAATTTTAAGCTTTTAAATATCATTGTGTAAAATAAAGATATTATATTATTTTATAACTTTTTTTGTTAAAGAAAAGTTTGAAAATTTGGCTATTAATATAATCAATACCTAAATTGTTAAATGAAATTCATTGTTTGAAATAAACATTTGCATTTTATTAATTGTTTAATATTTAGCAATATAAAAAATAAGAACTTTTATTATTGGATATTATGTATTTAATGGGTATATACTTCACCCCTAGGGGTATATGTTTGTAGATTATGATGGGGACATATGGGATAATGTGATATTTTATCCAGTGAAATGTATTTATTGATATTTTATTTTATGTTATGATAGAAAACCTTTCATTATATCATGTTAATGTTATTATTAAAATCGAACAAATATTTTTAAAGTTTAATAGTTTGAATTACATGACTATACCTTTTTAGAAAAATTGATACAATATGAAAGTACTTTAATTTTTTTGGCTATTAGTTTTCAAGAAAATCAAAATGTACGCATCATTATATGTAAAAATTAATCAAAATATATTTCAAATATATATATAAATACACAAATAAATCAAAAGATAAAAAATTAAATAAACTTAGTTTATTCTTGAATTGAACACATATTTTGATATATAAAAAATATTTCTTTTCTTATTTTTGAGAGAGAGCGCATAAAGAGTATATTTATAAATGTATTTATGAAGTATCATTTGTTCCTCATCAATTGATTTTTTCTTAATTAAGTTCAATTTAATTATTATTTTCTATAAGTCTAATTAAAGTAAATCTAATTTAGTCGTAGTTTATCATACAACCATATGTATTGAATGTGATAGTAATAGTCTCAGTAAGTGGGGATATAATTTAATTGCTTTGTCTTAATTTAATCTCTATTTTCTATTAGCCCGACTAAATATGTTGGTAAAAGGATAAATTTCAATATACGTAATTATATTTGCTAAGTAGGAAATTTCGGTTTGATTAATTTTAATATAATATTATTTTCCATATGTCTAACTAAAAATACACTTAATTTGGAATAAATTTAATAAATACAATATATATACACATTTGATATATATATATATACTTGTTAAGTGGAAATATTTGATTCAATTCATTATAGTTATTATTTTATGTGGGTGTAATTAAAAATAAATTTAATTTGGTTGTAATTACCATTAAACTATATGTATTAAACATGGTAATTTTAATATATGTAATTACATTTGCTAAGTAGAAAATTTATTTAATTAATTTTAATGTAATTATTATTTTGTATAATTCTAATTAAAAATATATTTAATTTGTAACAAATGCAATAAATACAATGATATACATTTGATGTATATACATTATTTAAGATGAAAGACTTAATTTAATTAATTATATTTATTATTTTATATGAGTCTAAATACATTGTATCTACATTTGATGTATATATATCATTTAAGTTGAAAGACTATATTATTATTTTGTATAATTCTATGTAATCTAATATGATAAATATAATGATATACATTTGATGTATATACATTATTTAAGGTGAATGATTTGATTTAATTAATTATAGTTATTATTTCTATGAGCTAAATACAATGTATATACATTTGGTGTATATATGTATATACATTATTTAAGTTGAAAGACTTGATTTAATAGTTGCAATTACCATTAAACTATGTGTATTAAATGTGATAATTTTATTAGAAGGGTTATTTTTGTCCTCACATAACAGGAAAGAAACCACTTATACTCATTCATACTTTTATAGGTAGTATAGATATAGATATAGATATAGATATAGATATAGATAGATAGATAGATAGATAGATATAGATATAGATAGATTGTGTCTCTTGTGAGGCATTGTTTTCTTTTAATCAGATCAGTTGCATTGTTTCTCTATGTAATAAATCATTTGGACAACCACTGGCAGCAACTGCGGACCTTTATTAAAAACGCAATCCATCAGAGATCATGGATATCTCTCTTTGTTAGATAGGCACTCTCTTCTTTGCGGCTATCAGTCAAATACTTTCTGGTCTTTCAATCAAATCAGTTGTTAATTTCCATTGATGACTCATATTTGAGATAAACTTTGATTCAAATGAATTACCACTGGCTAAAGTCAAGTTAAACTTGCTCTTCTTTTTTGTGCCCTTTTCACTTGTTTTATCTAATGGGATTATATCTAGTGAACTTACGAGGGATTTTGGAAAGTTTGGACTTAAGGACCAGGCCAGGATCCTGCTGTCTGTTATGCTATTGGATTGGCAAGAAAACACTAGCTTGACATGCAACTCAAATGATGGTAAACCATTTGCAGAATTGATCCATTAAATTAGTAACTTGATAAAAGAACAATTTTATCCATTTAAGACATCAAGCTTCCATTACCTCAAATTAATTCTGCAAAGTTAATGCCATTGATTGATGCAACCAAGAGTCATAGGTAATTTTGTCGTTTTAATTGTTTGTTTTTTGAAATTTAATTCAATTTTTATAATCATATAAAATAATATTTAGAATGAGTATACATTTAGATACCCTTTTGAATTTGCAGAAAGGGGTTTTCTGCCATAAGATATTTTTGTTCTCCTTTGTTGGGATCTAGAACTATCCCTAATGCAAAGAAACTTTTCAAAAATCAATTGCAAAAGATTCAGCTGCAGAGTAGTCATGAGTAGTTTAGAAGACAAAGGGATGTTATTGATTTAGTATAATTTCTAAGCCATTACTAGATTGAAGACATGAGAGTCTGATGCATCCATCTTTTCTGTGATGCCTTGAATCCTAGCAAATCTGTATCATAGCCTGTCTATATTTACTCCTACTGAAGCTAGTAATCCGTACATTTTGTATGGGAATCTGTATTTTTTGTACATCTTCTATCTCTTAATTTTCTTGACAGAACTGTTCTGATGTATCTGCATTCTCAGATTGGTATACTCTTGCTGGAATCGTTGTCACTTCTTGGTTATTTTGCGTTGTTTCATCTTGAGAATCAAGCTGTCCTTCGTTGGGGAAAGAGCCCTACCATCCTTCACAAGGTCGGTAGATTTTATCAACATCTCATATTATACCTTGGAAATTAGAGAAAATCTAACTTGGCCCCCGAAAAAAACAGGTGTGCGATTTGCCTTTCGTGTTCTTCAGCGATCCAGAATTGATGCCCGTTCTGGCAGGCACATTAGTGGCTGCCTCCTACGGATGTGAACAGAACAAGGCCGTTATTCAGCAAGAACTCAGCATGGATATGCTCCTTCCATCACTTAAATCATGCAAAAGCAATGCGTCTGCAAATCATGCCATGTCAATCCAGAATGGTCCTCCAGCTGAGGATTCAGGTGAATCAAATCAGATGGGTCCTGAAAGAAAAGCTCAGGCTGATGCATCTCAAAAATCTAGCCGGAACTATTCAAAAAGCACTCGGGGTGTTCCCCAGAGAGGTGGCGTCCTGGCCGGTAACATCAGAAGTATCAAGGCAAGAAACCAGAGGGACAGCAAAGTGGTGAAGCTTAGTGAAGAAGTGGCGCCATCTGCTTCTGAAACTTCCACTTTGATGCTGCACTACAGATTTCCTCTAAGCTTCATCGAGAAAGCCGAACAGTTTTTTGCTGCTGAGGTTAACAGAAGCAATGGTGAATTGGTCTGATTTGAGCACTTTTTCCTGGTCTAAAAAGTGAGTACTATATAAATTACAGATTATTTTCATTTTCTTTAGTAAGAAAGATTCTATTTCTTTAATAGAAGAAATGGAGAATCCATCAGATTTTTCATTCTAAATGCACTCGTTGAAATGGGGTTAACCAATGTAAAAATGAAAATGAAAAAGAGAAATTATGTCATGCAGGCTTGCTTTTATCTTGTCTCAGGCAAGGCAAACGTGCATTGTAATTTGGACGAAAACTTCTTGATGTTATTATTTTTATTTTAGGGAATAGCAAAGTGTATTTTCCATGTTCATATATAGTTACTATTTTGAGTTATTATTATAGATAATTTTTCTAACGAAGTAATATAAATTAAAAAGTTAACAACTATAAGTTAAAAGTATATAAAGAAATATTTTTTTATTTTAGTGTATTGTGAATTTATATTAAAATTTTATGCATGTAAATATAATATAATTTTCACACAAAACGAATTGATTACAATTGGTCAATATTGTGTCATATGATATAATAATTATTTATATTAAATTATAACAAGAATATCTAGAACTTTTCATATTACGTTTTACTTCTATGTCTTATAGGTAATCTATTATTTAAAAATATTTTATAAAATGCTTATTTTATTGTAACTATTATTTTAATATTTATTAGTTTTGGTTTTTTCGTAATGTGATAATTCGTATATTTAGTTAGTACCGTTTCTAGCTTGACATTAGTTTAACATCAGTTTATTTATATTTCTTCATTTGATGGATATTCTCTGGTACCTTTTATCGTATGACAAGCTTTATATAATTATCATAATTTAGAAAAAGAATAAAAAAATGGATAAATAAAGTCTATATGGTACAAATATACTTTTAAAAAAAAAAGCGCACAAAGTAGGAAAACAAGTTATCTAAAACATTTTAATATTAGTATTGGTTGAGGTTATTAGATTTTCCAATTTTTGAGTTGTATATTAGAAAATTTTAGCCATTGGCTTCTTTTATGTCTTCCTAAATTAATTGATTTTGTGTCAATTCTTATTCAATCTCAATTTTTTTTAACTTCTTCTTCTATCCTTAATCATGAACTTAGAGATAGTTGTGCAAAGAAGACAATATTAAGAAAATAATTTTGACATACAAGAAAGAAAAAACATATATATATATATATATATATAAACATTCAAAATTTTGAATCTTTTCTCTTTTTATTCTATTAAATCAACTGGTTCAAGCCATTAGTTACGTATATTCCAACCTGATTTTATTTATTTATTTTTGTTTTAGATCATCATTCATTTTTATCAAACTTATTTTTATATAGTAGCACTCTAAGTTATAACGTATACTTTTTTAAAAGAAAAAAGAATTCTTACACACCAATTTATTCTCTATTTGTGTAAATGGACTCTAAATAACCATTTTTTGTTTCCTTATATTTATATTGATTAACATATTAGCAAATTAATTCTTCTATATTTTATTAATCATATTAAGTGAATAGAAATTGTTATTTAATTAATCAATAATTTTTTATAAAAAAGCAAAAATGATTTAATATACGAATGATGATAGGGTAGTAACAAGAAAGTAAATTCAAAATAAAAAAATAATTTCCATTGTATTTTCCTCATCAAATTTCTCCAGTCATGCATTTGTTTTTACAGTCAACACATGTTTTTACTAGTATTTAATAAGTATCACATTATCAATTTATTGCTTTTAAGTGTATATTCATTGAAGTTAAGTTCACACAGACATTTTAGAGTAGTGTCAATGAGTTAATTGAGATTGGTGAATAAGCTACTCGTGGTGGCTAATCTTATTCTAATCAATGTAGTTTTTCTTATTACAATATTGATTATTTTCACCTCACAAAAACAAAATGATTTGAATTACAATATATTTGGATGAAACCTTAAACCATACAAGACTGAGAAATGTGAACATTACATCATGGTGATGGTGATTATCGAATAGGTAGTTAAAACTCTTCAAGTGACAAGATTCAACAAAATAGGACATCTATAAGTATGCTTGCCTTAACATCACATGCTCAATTTGGTGGAAGATCCCACATTCCATGGATGATAAATATAGGAACACTCTTGCATGCTAAGCACTTGTTAGAGAATAATCTCACTAAATGCTCGTCACATAATGAGTTCATTGAGGGTTCCCACATACGAGAATTTTACTTTGAAACACAAGTTGCACATCGGTTTGGATTCCCTTTACTTACATCAATCCGTATTATAAGTCTTTAAAGTTGAGTAACTAGAGTAATCTTGTGCATATCTACTTATATTTTTATAAACTCTTCGATCACAACAAATCATAATAGGTTTACTGAGAAGATCTCTTATAATTTCCATAGTGATTGGTATGTATTGGAAGTCCTTGCATAAGGTGGGATATAACATTCAAAGAGAGTCCAATGTAGGTTACAAGCACATTAATGCACTAAGAAAATAGATGCATAATGATTGAAGCTATTATGTCGACCATATCATCTTCAAGCCTTAACCTCAATCAAGAGATATAATAATAGAAGGATCGTATTTGTGTAGTACTTACAAATGCACTGATTTCCGGTGCTACATTATTCCCATGTTGGAGAGCATGAATTGAGAGCGTGACAAAGAATCAAGAGATTTCCTCACTCCAGTATTTAGAGGAATCCTCCTATATTGATCACAAAAATCCATCAGGATAAATAGCCTGTGCAGAAACAACCTCAGTGAGATTTATGAGGACTTCTCCTCATCTCTCTTTCCATTTTCAGCAGTGCTTCACCTGTCTTGGGATGGGATACATCATAGGCTTCACCTGTTATGACTTCTAATGCTTCATTGCTATTATTATTAACATAGGCTGATTGGGAATGATCACTTTTTTCACCATGGATGAATCGTGGGGCTTCAACATTGCCACAGCTGAAGGATTCTGAAGAAGAATTAGCAAGCTGCTCTTGCTCTTGATTTTGCTCCTTGATTATTCCATTAACACTTGCTGCTTCTGAATATGCACTCCCTGGAATCTCAATTAGTAGTTCATCGTCTAGTTCCTTCCTCTGGAACTCTAAATCACAACCCTGCAAGGCAAAATGTAAACAACAAATATAAACTAAATTAGAAACCCTGCCTTCTAATTGTGGCAATGTATAACACAGTGGGAGAGTTCAAACTTCGAACAGAATGTTGTTGACATTATTATTCAGATCAACCACCGAACGAGCAGTACTGGTGCAAGATGAGTCAAGTTGGCTCAACTCGAGCTCCATTTATTTCAAGCTCATAAGAACTCTCAAGCAAATGGCATGGAATACACCACTCTCCTCTCTCCCAGTCAAATGGTCTCTCTCTCTCTCTCTCTCTCTCTCTCTCACTCACTCACTCACACACACACACACACACACCCACACACACAGGCTGGCACACCCACACCCACTTCGTAATCCACATGCACCAGAATCTCAAGCATCATCATCTCTTCAATGTCCCCACAAATCTCTCCCACATCCCCTTAACCTCAAACTCTCCATAAATCTCTTATATTATCTTTTTATCATCACAAACCTGATCGTAGCAGCCCCTTCCCACCAGATCCACCCCCTCCACCTGCCTCCAGTCTCTCACCTCTATGTCTAGAGCTGCAGACCACCACCCCTCCAGCCAAGTCACAGCAATGAATGAGGATGATGATGAAGGCAACAGCTTGTCCTTCCTTTTTTTAATAATTCAGAAAAGAAAATAATTTAAGGTAATTTTCAGCTTGAGCTTAGGCTCGGGCTTGTGTCAATCTTAAATTGGCCAACCAGCCTCTATCAAGCTCAATTCATTTGCTTTGAGCTCAAGCCTAACAAGTTAGATTCATCAAGCTCAAGCTCATTGTAATAACTTAACCTCAAGGTCAAGCTTTCAAATTTTGTTGAACTCGAATTGTTTACCCAATTAGAATAGAGTAGTCGATTTCTCAATCAGAAAAAAGAAAAGAAAGAAAGAAAAATGATTAGGGTAGAAACGCCATAGCACCTGTAGCACATTGTCAATTTTCTCCGACTTCTTATTTTTGAGGCCACTCATTGTCTCTTTGAGTTGTTTCTTAGCCTTGCTCCTAGCAATACGCCGTTCTAAACATTGTGAAGTGGTAACATCAGCATGACAAGCAACGCAGAGAGTCCTCATGTTCTCTAGCTTGCATTCACCTGGAGAACTCAAACAGATAGTTCATCAAATCAAAGGGTGTTAAGCGTACACCAGAACTTAAGTTCATTTTTTTTTTACACAATATTTCTTAAACTGAAGCTATGTTTGGATCAAGGAAAGTAGTGAGGAAAGAGAGAATGAAAATGTAAAGGTGCAAACTTTAAAGGATAAAACTAAATTTTTTGAAGCGTAGAAATTTTCCTTATTATTTTCCTCATAAAATCCAAGATCCAAACATAGGGTCAAGAACTAGCCATGATCACTAGCAGACATGAGATTTTAAGCTTGCACTTTCAGGTAGAAGATTAAAGTTTAGATTTTGTTTAACTGTAACAGCAGAAAATTTAAAACACCATTTTTGGGGGTGGGGGGAGTAACCAGGGAATGGTGGGGAGAGAAAGAGAGAGACGATTTAAGATCTTTTACTACATAAATAAATAAAAGAGTAAAAGCCCGGAAGAACATCAGAAGATTTATGAGAGAGCTAGTCCTAAACAATAAATTTCAACTTATTGATATCACATACCTCCACCTTTATACACAGGTATGATGTGGTCTGCATGCCACGCATTGCCTTCTGTAGGGTCATGAACAAGCTTGTGCAGTCTGCAAAATGTCAAACAAATCAGTATTTGAATCCTTATAGATGACTGGAAGATTGAAATACAACTAATGGTGGGACACTGCTACAAGTGATTACGGCAATTGATTAGCCTCAGTTCCCTGTCCCATAGAACCGTACTCCATCAAGCAGGTAAAGAAATACAAGAGTATATGATTCTTATGGACTTAATAATATCAATATTTTGAATAATATGATCTCTTGATCCAATGACATGTCATCTAATGCTCTGGAGGATAAATTTGAGCATTGAGTTAGGACATTCCTCCATCTTTTGTGAATTCTATTGTATTTTCTTTGTGAGAACTGAGGGACAATGCCCCCCCCCCCCACCCAAAAGCAACAACCAAAAGACCTCCAACTCTAGAATCATAACACCTGAGATAACCCCTGCCCAACCATCATATCAATTACATTCTAAGGCCTAATCCCGAGAAAACACCAGAGAGACCAGTTCCAAGAATGCATCAATGCTATCAAAGCAATAATGAGAAAACAGCACCTATTGGCAAAATAAACCAAATTCATTATCTGTACCAAATTCTAGAAGGTAAAACTTCACAGAAAATTGATACAACCACCTTAGTAAAACCTCCAAAAATAGTAAATGCATATTCAACAATCAGAAGCAAAAGAGAAAGTTAACCTATCTAATTACCGTGAAAAATATTGTGCTTCTCTGGAGGTTACACAGGTGAAGAGGTACAGGTCAAGGGATCAGGAAGGCAGCACTGTATTGTCTTTTTATGTGGTCACTACGGAAGGAGAAAAATGCTAGAATGTATGGAGGAAAAGAAAAAACAAAGCTTACTCTGAATAACTGTTCCGGCAATCTCTCTTTTTTCATATTACTAAATTCCTGAAAGTTATATTACTTTGGATAGCTTTTTAGATGACGTGTAAACAAGCATATAGCTGACTTCTTTTTGGTGTAGCATCAAACTGAGCCCTTGACATTTACCAACATCTTCAATGAACTATCATCAAATTTTTGGTGCATGGTGCAAATCAAATAAAAAATTTCCGCCCTACATCTCATAAATGATTCAAAAATTTGCTAAAATCCAAAACCAAACTAACACAAAATTTCATATAGGAATTAATATCTAGCTTTATAGTTGGAAACCCACTAACACAGACACACGCACCCAGCAATCAAACAGACAGATGCTTGGAGAGATGGAGAGAGATTGAGCACACCGTGGAAGTCAAGATCTTCTATCATATTAATGTTATGCACCCACCAATTATAACAATGTGTCCAGTTTAGTTTATCTATTCCAAACTGGATAAAATACAATAAACCCTCTAGAATAGGGATCATCGGTACTTCATAACATGTTGATTTCTTATATACATTTTCATTTCTGTGTAATGTCTACAGAAGAAGGATCTAATGGATCTCAATACAGCCATGCAGGTTTTTGGGTTTGAGTAGTGACCCTTTGAAGGAATACTATCGGCCCATTTGGTTTCATTTTCTGGAGCCATTTTCATTTTCTAGTGAAAATGCATAGTGAAAAGTTAGTTATAAAAAGTATTTTTAAAAATGATTTGTGTTTGCATGTGTTGTTTAAAATTGTAGGTTTATATAGTTATGGAAATGAGATTTACTTGGATATTGGGTTTTTTTATATTAAAAGTTGTGTAATTTTTGAATTTGAATTGATGATGTGATGTGTAATTGTTTGAAAAAATAATATTATAATTTGAATTTGAATTTGATTTTGAATTTATAATATTTTAGTGGTGAATGTTGTTTGAGAAGTATTGAGAATGTAAAAAGTAGATATAGGTAATAATAAGGGTTGAAAAAGGTAAGAAAATGGAGAGGGAATGTAAAAAGTAATGTTTTGAGAATGAAAATATATGAGAAAATGATGTAAAAGTTGATAGTTTTCTATTTTCATTTCGAGGAGAAAATGAAAATAGGGTTTGAAAATGAAAACGAACGGGCCGTAAGTGATCAACCACTAGATGATGCTTTTCTCTGGAAAAGGAGAATAAATCCACCTTTTTAGCAGACAACAACAGGCACAAACCCATGCTGTCAATCTGAAAGAAAACCACCACACAAGTTCCACAACCACCATGTCAAGATTTGCATTAACCACCACTTCTTTCCCCTTTCTGACGTTCAACTAACACTTAAGAGTGCATTATGTTGATCTATAATCAAAGTCAGAGGTGCAAGCAGAAGCCTACATTTCATGATGGGGGTAGGTGTTTCTGAGGAATTGATTGAAGTTGCATGAAAGAGGAGTCAGCAGTATGAAGAATTGGTGGACACTATTGGACATTGTTGATCTGTAATCATTGTCAGAGGTGCCAGCATGGTAGAGAGTAGTTAAATTAAGCACATGGCAATAAAAGTTAGTTGCGTGATGGTAGAAACTAAAAATTATCAAGTTAGTATAACAAAAGAGCTTTCAAGGAGGAAAGAATTTCATGAAGACCATCTCTGTCAGTGGTTACTGTGTTCTATGCAGGAAACTAGAATTTTATCATGTTAGGAATATAACTATAAGACAAGCTTCTAAAGCGGAAAGAGCTTCACTTAACACTTGCAATATTAATTCCGGAACAAACTTCAAGATCTGAATTTAAATAATCTAGAAAGTAGGGAGAACATACAGCTTATCACGTTTTGCTATGTTTGGAGCCACTTTCTTAATATACTGTTGTCGCTTCTCAAGTGATAGAACTCTTAAGTCCTTCACAAGTTGATGACAGTTTAATTTGCAATTTGTGCAAATGCCATGTTCAATTTGGAAAAGCCCCTGCAAGCCTCTTAAAGTTAACTCCAGTGAAATAAATTTAGGAATGTCTCTGATGACAAAATATTTAATTTGAATTATTAAGTAACATCCAAGCAGTAAAAAAGTGATCCAAGTCCAACCTCACGAAGAAATTTATTGCTAGTTCGTGCCCGATATTCTTCAAGGCAATCCAAACTACAGAAAAGATCCTCAAAGAACTGAGGCACCTTAGCTTTGGTTCCCCTGCCATCAAATAATTAATGGATAACCCATGCCATGTTTCACCAAGAAAATGAGAAGTTAATCAGACCTACCTGCAAGGAATCTGGCATAGCTTGCAGAGTGGTTCATCCATGTCAGACCAACCTTGTGTGTAAAGTTTCTCTTTCTGACCATGACCACCAAAGAGATTGACTTTTCTCCAAGCAGCATTTGCTGGTAATGGATGGCTTATCTCAGCCATAGGTGTTTTACGCCTTCTACTTCCACCCCTCAGTAGTCCCTTGGAGAAATAAGCAGAATGTGGTCAACAAAGCATGATCAGAAGTAATTCATGAAATAAATGACTGAACGTTAGAAGTAAACAAAATGGCATTCAGAGGTTAAGACTTGCTAATACTAAGATAACATACTTTCTGATATACATACCCCATTATCATGGTTAAGACTTTCATTCAAATAGCATAATTCATTAGACAGTGGAAGTTGCAAAGGTTTGTTCACCAATTTCTTCTTCTCTACAGGCCTCAGATTCTTCCATTGATTAATGAATTCCGTAAGAGCTTCCATATATAGTGAATTATCCTCAGACAATTTGTTACTTGTTTTCTCATTCTCATCTGTAAATGGACGGCATTCAACTTCCTCTTGCCGAAAATTCTTAAAAAGTGGCCTTGGTCTTGAATTTGTTTCTTGGGTGCAAGAGTACAAGTGGATCCTTCCAGTATGCTGGCTTACCTGAGTACAAAAAGAAAACTTCAGGAAGAAATCAATATTTCCTACCATATAAAAGTGAGTGTGATCATTTACATTTTAACTTTCACTTCCAATTTCTGGAGAAAGATGAGTTATAGTAGGGAACTACACAAGAAGTAAACAGTATGATTGTGCTAACAACTAGATGTCTACCTCATATCCAACTTTGCAAGCCCAAAATACTTGGACAAAATGGATCTCAATGCTTAGGTAATTTAGGAAAGACATATGAGAAGACACTTTTGGCAATGTTGCTAGCAATTAATTGATGTATTTACTGTTGGCAATGTTTCTAGCAACTACTAGATGTATTTGGGGTCGAGAGAGATACTAGAGCAGTTGTGCGATATGCTAACAAGTTGCAACTACATCTTACTTGCAAGAGAATACTCCTTGCATCTATTCAGCTAAAAAAGCAGCAACTATAGTTTGACTGTTTCAGCCATTGATATGCAAAGATACTAGAAAGGGTACATGGGTTATCACTCCTATAAGGATGAGATCGAAAAACTTAATGTTGGTCTAGTATTATGTCACAATTTAGTCTGCCCATTTGGACCTTCAAGGGCTAAGTGGAATTGTTAATGAGATGGTTAGCTAACAATTTACACTCCAATTGGTAGGAAGAGTACATCACATTAGCACGCCTTTAAGAGGGCTATTCATTCTGGACAGTGGGATTAGGTTTGTCTAATCTTCCTACAGTTTCTACCATTCTTTGAGTTATTTATTTGTTGTTGGTCTTAAGTACCGAAAACATTAATCTCTTGATGGCTTGTTGATGATTTTATGTTCCAAGTCTTGATGTATGGAGGAAAACATTATATCTCCATTACATTTGATAAAGTACATATATTTGATATAGTAGAAGTTCGCCAAAACACTAGAACCATTGTTGAAGGAGTGACATGTATACTCTCACATGCCAAGCTACCCAGATCCTTTTAGGGTGGTGATAACAGAACAGCCGTGGACATCACTACTCTCTCTCCATGTGCTCTATTGCAAGGTGATTTAACGTAAAGAGTATGGTTCTAGAAATATGTTTCCTATGAACGCTTGAAGGTATTTGGTTGTCAAGCATTTGTGCACATTCCTCACACACTAAGTTAAAGGAATGCATATTCTAGGGATACGGTCATGATTAATCCAACTATAGATTGTGGGATGCAATCACAAGAAATGATTAGAAGGCGAGATGTCATCTTCTTGGAAGATAAAAGTATTGAAGATATTGAGAAAGTTGATGGGAAAAATAATGGGTAAGATTAACTTTGTTGATAGAGATCAACATTCTCGTGCTACGGCACAAGAACAAGCTAGAGAATAAAATTGTGGTGATCCTAACGATGAATAAAATGGTGAAGATCCCATGGAAGTTGAAGAACATCTTGAAGAACCTCAAGAACAGCCGCAAGAAACTCAAGCTCCATGAAAGGATCTACAAGAGAAGGACATCCATCTAATAAATATTCATCAGGTGAATACATACTGACAATAAATGGGGAAGAACCGGAAAGCTTCGTGGGAGGCATGACACGTGGAGAAAAGGATGAACTGTTCCAAGTGATGCAAGAAGAGATGGAGTTTTTATAAGAAAACTTGACTTGTTAATTGACAAGTTGCCAAAAGGAAAAAAGGCCAGGAAAAACAATGGCGTCAGAGCAATATAAGAAGAAATGAAGCTTTTGTAAGAAAACTTGACTAGTTAGTTAGTCAAGTTGCCAAAAAGAAAGAAGGCCTTGAGAAACGAAGGTTTTACCAGCTTATGATAGAAAAACATGCATCTAAATCAAGGTGCAAGGTAAAGCTAGTTGTAAAAGAATTTAGCCAAAAGGAAGAAGTTAACTTTGAAGAAATTTTCTGTCTGACGGTGAAAATACATCCATTCCAATCGTGCTTGGTGTGGTACTTTCTTAGACTAGGAATCTAAATGAATGGATGTGAAAACCATGTTTCTACGTAGTGGCTTGGAAGAATAAATTTACATGGCAGCCTGAAGGTTTCAAAGTCAAGAAAGGAGCAGTGCAATTTGAAGAGAAGTTTGTATGGTTAAAACAAGCTTCAAAAGAGTGGTACAAAAAGTTTGAGCCGTGATGGGGGAGCATGGATATCAGGCTTCATGGGACCGTGATCTATTTATCAAAAGATTTGATTGCAGCGATTTTGTCATTCTACTGCTATATATCAATAGTGTAATTGTTGGCCATAGCTTCAAGAAAAATGAAAAGTTGACAATGGAGTTCAATAAATCCTTTGCCATGAAGGTCTTTTGACCATTATCTATTTGTCAAAAGATTTGATTGCAGCGATTCTCATTCTCTGGCTATATGTCGATACTGTAATTGTTGGCTATAACTTCAAGAAAATTGAAAAGTTGAAGATGGAGTTCAGTAAATCTTTTGCCATGAAATATTTGGGACCAACAAAACAAATCCTTGGCATGAAAATTACCCGATATAGAAAGGCCAAGGAGCCATAGTTGTCACAAGACAAGTATTTAGAGAAGGTGGTCAAAAGATTTAGCACAGATAAGGCAAAATTGGTTAGTACACCTCTTGAACTCCACAATGTCCTTCAAATCACAAAGAGAAGGAAGAAGAAAGTTCCATATGCTTCAGTAGTTGGAAGCTTGACATATGCAATGGTATACACAAGAACAAACATAGTTTATGCGGTAGGTGTTGTGCTAGATTTCCTTCCAATCCTAGGAAAATGCATCGGAATGCGTGAAATGGATACTTAAATGTCTACATGGTATTTCCAAGTTGTGCTCATGTTTTAGAAGTGGTAAACCAAAGAAACATTAACTCGAGAGAGTCTGGTTATTTCTCGACTTCTTCAGTGAAAGTTGTGCTTTGGCAATTCGAATTGCAAAAATTGTGTTGCATCCTCTACTATTGAAGTTGAACTCAATGCAACAACAGAAGTTTGAAAAGAAATCCTATGGATGAAAATATTCTTACAAGAGCTTGGATTAAAGTAAGAAAATGCTACATTGTGATAGGTGAGGTGTTCGAGGGGGCGGCAGTGTAGAAGTATACTCATTGTCCAACACCAGAGACAAGGTGAAATCCTCTCCCTCAGTGCAATCAACTCGAGCCAAGCAAGTGGAAAAACAAGAGGCAAAATTTATGTGGAGAATGCCAATGCGCGGAAAGACCACAAAGATAATCCCAAGCAGACTTTTACCATATGAAAAACAAAGGGGATAAAATGATTATCCTCTATACAATCATCAAGAAACTAATTTTCTTGGTACTTAAGAACAGCACCAGATACATCATTCAGAACAAGAGTGGAAACAGTAGAAAGCTTACGAACTTAAGTCAAAATAGTGGTTGAGTTGAAACTCCAACTTAATATCTCAAGATCTAACCATCCAATCCTTTATCCTACCATCCAGAATCTGAATCAAGATTTCTCAGAATAACATGCAAAATTTCATCTCGAGCAAAGAAGGTATGACCATATAATGGAGACTTTATCATGGGTTGCCAAGAGAGGAAACTAGTATGCCAACTTTTGTTTCTCTGAAAATGTTTTCCCTCTTCTCTCATCAATCTTACGAATTTTTCACACCTCTCAGCTCAAAGGTGTATTAATGAACAGTAGCAACCCTTGCAACTCTTAACATTAATTGGATATAAATTGCTAACTAACCACCTTATTAACTCTTCCAGTTGGCATTAAAAGATTCAGGTAAGCGCACCAAACTGCAATATAATTCTAGAGAAAATTAAGTTACACCCCATTTGTTTATATTTTTGAGGGTCATTTTCATTTTTGGCATTATTGAAAATAAAAAAACCATCAACTTATAAACATTTTTACTAAAAGTACCCTTTATTTTCATTTTCATTTTTCCTAAACCTACTATGTCATTCTATAATGAAATCAATCAAATTCAAATTCGGTTTGACATAAAATACCCACTATTGTTTTAAAATAATTAAAATATACATATATATTGAAAAACACATCTTTTAGGCATAAAAAATATCAACCATCTGAAGTTTCAACATTATACCTAACCCAATTATTATTTTTAGACAAACCATCCAAATACATCATCACTTTTATTTCCAAATTTATAACTAACTTTTCAACTTTTAAAAATGTTGAAAACAAAAAAATGAAAATGAAAATGAAAACATATCCAAACAGGCCCTTAGTCCACTTCCTCATAGGGAGGGATAACCTTATCCTGTCACAAGGTGCTAACTAAATGTTGGTCTACAATTCTCACAATTTAGTTTGCCTACTTGAATCTTCTAAAGAAAAGTGGAACTCAAGTAATTCAACAAAAAATGTAGGGTTTATACTATGTGCAGTATTTTCAGTTGCTTCTTCCACTAACCTATCTAATTGATCATAATATCATTTTTCAGATTTTTTCACCTTCCAGATATATGCTACTTTTATTAGATAAATTTCATAATTATTCTTTTTACTATATCACGGATCAAACATTCATTAGTCTTTGTCACATTGACAAGGAATCAATTTACATACACATACACACACAAAAGAAAAAGATGTCATAATGGTGACGACCTGCACAAGGAATCAATTTACACGGCACAGATACATACACACACGCAGTAAGAAAAAGATGTGCACAGATACACGCACACACACACACACACACATGAAAAAGAAAAAGATGTAATAATGGACCAACTAAGTAGCCTACCTCAAACCGAAGAGTGGTTGACTGGATAGAGCTCTTCACTCCAAATTCAACTTTGTTGACAAATTCATCTCCATTTAATGTTGTTTTACTTTCACTTTGTTCACCACAACCGTCATTCACCTTTACTCTTGTATCACAAGATACCTTTGGAAGCTGTGAATCATGATTTGTGCAAGAATTTTGGAGTTTCATTAATTGCCTGCCACTATCACTTGTATTCCTGGTGCTTTCAAGATAAGAAACACCCTCGACCTAGCAGCATTGAGCACCCAATACACAAAATATAGGACAAGTATTTAGAAAAAGAACAATAATTATTCTAAATTTCAAATCTTAAATGAAAAAAGCATCCAAAATCAAAAGCGTCGAAGTCAAAAACTATAGTAAGATAGTTATGATGCTTACAAGGCACTTAAATATTGCAGAAGGGAAGAGAGAAGAAGCTTTTGTTTCACACATGGATACCTCATTTAACAATGAAACCAAAATACGTCTTTTAATCACAACTTTCAACACAAGAAATTCCTCAAAAACAATGGATAACTTAGGCAACCCTCATAAAATTTGGCAAAATTATTATGAATACATCAGTTATGTAACAAGGAATTTGCAAACTGCCTGCACCCTGTCCATCCTTCCCTTCTATCACCCTTCCATTTGACCACTACAACAATTCAGAAGCTTCCCCAGGTTGGGATGCCCAGATTTAGGCACCCTGCAAATTCCACTGAGTCGGAAGAGCTGTGAGAGCGGAAGACCCCAAGATATGACATATTCAGATCAAATAAAATTCCCCATATCTCATTAGAGCACGGCATCATGCATAGGTTGTATAACAATAGCCAGGTAACATGCCCATTCTCATATTTATTGGTCTGTATTGGAATTCTCAACATACGTGCACACTGCTTCCAAATGCAAAAAACTACATGCAGCCAAACATGTCCAGTATGACTATACACTCCTATAGCAAATTAACCAGCTTCCAATTTCTGGAGCTTTTGGAGCCTATCCATAATGAGCAATTCTGCACATCTTCATTGATGGCAGGGAAGACTTGTAGTATGAGTGCCTAAGCCCAGTAAGTGAGCAATGCATGCTAGTGTGGAATGATGTGCTTCATGGTAGATTATTCTCGCAATGCATGATCACACAAGTGCAGGAGTAATGGAACTATTATATTATGACTAATCAATTGAAAAACATTAATAGTTAACATATTGAGAGCAAACAATAGGACATCCGAAGCCATTAAATAGTTAGGAGTTTCACAATGGATTTCATAAACTCAAATTTATGTTTGACCACTGTTTTCTGGGTGTCTGGCTGTCATAATCATGCTAGAACTTTTATTCCCAATGCCAAGCATAGTATTTTGCAGAATCAGCTCAGTCTTATTCTGCTAAAATTGATGAGTTTTAACTGTTTATTTTTCTAAACGCGATCTTTTAACTTAAATCCAATCCAACCAAAAAATAAGATAAATAAAACCAATTCTCAGATAATCAACTTTTAAAGAGATTATTTAAAAATATTCATTAGACGCTTTGCAGAACACCCCTATATGCTTATGCAATATCATGTATATGAAAATATGTTTGTGGAACTCAATAAACTAACTATTTCTGAAGTGCAATGCATCCCAAAGCTACATCCCTTTCCAGAAAAGCTTAATTTATCTAGCAAGATTATAAGTTCGTTTTTGGAGAAAATAAAAGTTGTTTCCCCTCTGGAAAATCAAGCTTTATTTGGTTCCATTATCCGACAGAATAAACCAATAATATAAATCCTATAGAGGCACCATTATACAGCAGTGGTCAAATCTCACAAGATAAATTAGGTAAAGCTTATTAGAATTGAGAAAGGTACATGGATATACATCTATGCATGTGACCCTTCTTGTATTATTTCTGTGTGCATAAATGTCTCTAAACAGCATGTCAATCCATCTAGAGATTCTTATTTTCTACACATTTTTTAGAAGAAAGACAATTACTTCGAAAATAACACCTTCATTTCCTGTATAGCATCACGCTTCCCATTCACTGTAGAATTTAAGCATCTAGAAGAAAGATAATTATTCCAAAAATAGTACCTCTATTTCCTGTATAGCATCATGCTTCCCATTCACTGTAGAAGAAACACGAAGCAAACTTCTATTTAGCTGCTGCCACTGTAATTCATCTGAAGTATCCTGACGGTTATACAAGAAAGAAAGAGGAGCAGACAATGTAAATGCTGCACAAGGATACTCGCAAGAAATTGTTTCAGAAAATGGACTCATATTTTATATCAAAAACAGGCACCTTCGCGCAGAAAATATATACGTTCACCAGTCTCTTTTGCCCATGCCTATGAGCTCGATCTTCAGCCTTCAAATATATAAAGAAAAAATTGAATTTTCAACTTAATTAGATATGAACTTAATCAGGTTCAATAAGTATTATAGTTGGCCAAGTATAATAATCATGGAGCTTCAAATTCAGATAGAATAAGAAATACTAAATCAATCACACCTGTTGAATATCACCAGGACTCATAGGCAACTCCAAGAACACAACATTGTCCGCCGATGTTAGGTTAAGTCCAGAGCTTCCAGCACGAATACCAATTAAAGCAATTTTAACCTGATAACATTCAAATGAGTTTCTTATGCATAAGTAAAGGTAGTGAAAGAATTGGATTTTGTAAAAGTATAGTTTCTTTATTATCTTTTGTTGGTTCTGAATTATTAAAAAAAGGAAGGGGTGGTTGGGGGGGGTGGTCCATTTCATGAGAGACTTCAGCAAAGAAAGTATGAAAAGTGGCATTAGGTTTCAGAAGCAGGCAAAACAGTAGAAGCAAAAATCCATTAACCATCTAGTCAGCAACTAGGCAGCACACTACAGCAACTGCCAGTCAGAGGCCAAATAGAAAATAAAACAGTCTGGAACTTGACAAAAACATCATAAAAGGACTAGACAGATAAATACTCTAAGAATGGTGAAGAAAAGAACATAGGTGAACCTCTTTTGACGATTGGAAAGACTGAATAGCTGACTGCCTATCGTTACCAGTTATGGTGCAGTCAATGCGAACAAACTGTATTCCTTTCTCACATAGAAATGCCTGTATAATAGCAAAAAATGATAGTTAGTAAATACAAATGCCTGTGAAAAATGACCATAAGCATCCTGAATATGCAATGTAATGCCAGAAGAAATTCAGGAGTACTAGCAGAGATATAATATATTACATCAGGAACTCATAGATATCTATTACCGGCCAATAATGTTAAGTGTTGCCCTCGTCATTTGCACCTTGGAAGGATAATATCGTTTTGCCATAAGGTGAGAAATGCATCGGCTCTGGTGTATAGAGCATCTTATAAGAGTAATAGATTGAAGATGCAATGGAGTGTACGATGAAATTTCACATCAAATTAGGCAGATAATTAAGTGTTCATATTGCAGAACCACTGAATGGCAACACTAGAATTATTTTTCTTAGCAGCTAAAATAAGGGATGACATCAGATATATATATATATGCCATCAGATATATATATATATATATATAGAGAGAGAGAGAGAGTAACAATTAGCAATCAGACACACTTAATATAAGTCACACCATTGATCCACAACTTTAATGTACAGGCAAAACATTGCAATTTGGTATCTGTTTATCTTACACTTCTCCAAAGAATTATATCATAAATGCATATCTTTGACAATATGTGATGTCCCAGGCTTTGACCTAATACCTTTGTCCTAAACACTAATGTGTACCTATCTTCACCAGTTTCGAATTAGTTGAAGAAACATAAGTTGCTTGTAAAATAGGTGATAGGTTACTATTAGTTTTGTTAAAACAAAGTTTTGCAATAGATGACAATGTGAGGTCAAGTTACTTAGGTAGAAAGTACCATCTGTTTTTGTTTTCTGATAAGATCACAAATGCATGATACCTTTGAGACATCAACAATGGAATTCTGATATTGAGAAGTTGACAAGGGGAAAAAAGATAAGCGAAAAAAAGCAGTAATTTCTCATCCATTGGTTGAATGACAACTGCATGCCAAGAGGGTCAGAACTACAGGTTACAAGCAGCACAAACAAGAAAAAGAGATGGAGACACCATCTTTTATCATATTGTGTCTATTTAACGCCAAAATGTTGCAAATCCAGCAACCAGATATTAGGAAATAATTTTTCAACATACAAGCGCCAGATAACTTAAAAGGAAAAATGCATTGCGGCACAAATGAAAAAATCAAAAAGAAAGTAATTCTCACCTGGACCCCATCAAGCACCTTATGATGATAAGCAAATATTATCATTTTGTGGGAACTGGAACTCTCTCCTGTGCTTTCATCTCCATCCACCTCCACCATGATAGGATGTATAGAGAGCCACTCAAAGAATCCAGGTAGTTTTGCCATACCAAGTGCTGAGAGCTTTGTTGACAATTTTTTATTCATGTCACTATCTACATGGACAAAGAAACAACAACTTCATTCTAGTGCACAAAACACTGGAACCCATATAAGTTCGAAGCTTTCTCAATATACTTCATATTTCAGATGCTCCAAACATATGTGTTCTATTCCATTTATATTTATTATGTACTATTTCTGGGTAGCAAACCATCAAAAATTCACAAAGCTTCACTAAATCCAGGTAATGGTATTGTCTGATAGATTCCATCTGTCCCCAAGCTTTCCAAATTAGCCCTATCCATATTTATGGGACCCATAAGAGATCAAAATCGATAATGAAGCTTCTGGAGTAATCTATCAACCTACATTCCCCGAAACAATGTACTGCATGCATTGACAATCTGCGTCAGAATTAAAACTTCAAAAAATCACTAGCACAATGGGACTAAGGCAGTAACTGCAGTCAAATACAAATAAATTGTCAGAGTAACATGATATTGAAACATATCACAAAAGTTAGCTGTGCTAGTTTTTGAATCAAAAGCCTCTAAAATAAAAAAGTCTTACATGGTTCACTGCAAGTAGATTAGTTTTTTCCACAAGATGTCCTAACTCCTAACCACAAAGTACATGGCTTCCCAAAGAAGCAACATACAATCTTAGGAGAGGCACCATTATATCTCAATGGTCAATAGTGAAGAACACGCCGTCTTTTACTTGTTTTGCATTATAGTACTAGAAAATCAAAAGGCTAGACCAGGGGCTGTGCCTGCAACAGCACCGTATCCAGTGTAAACACTAGCCAATCACAAAAAGATTGAACTTAAATCTACTAGTATAGAAAAAGGCACCATCAGAAAGGACCTTCACGTTTAAATAAGCCATTTCAGTATTCAGAGAACCAAGCTATAGTCATACAACTTGAACCTGAAACTGATAAAATCTTCTATCAGCTACCTAGATTTAGCCCGAGCATCTTCCACATTTACTCTATTCTAGATGCCTATTTTCATGTCGGGCACCGGAAGACTGTTGGATGTTCCTATTATTAGAAGTTGTAACAATCTTGACATGAAATTCACAAAAGACAATCAGAATTTGCAAGCAATATATTGAGTCTAACAAGAACTATAGAGAACAAGACGACAAAACAAAGTCAATCTCAATTCAGCAACATATTTGGATTACCTGTACAGATGCAATTGTAAACATTACGGTCGTCAAAGCTTCAGAAACTGAACAAAAGTGTTCAATTCAATTGAAAAAATGATTGTCATCTTTATAGAAAATTTTGTAACATCATAAACAGAAAGAGGGACAAATGGCATGTAATGGGTTTTGTATTCAGCTATTATAAGCAACATTGAGTCATCGATCATAGGCATCTACTGCCCGTTAACGGTCGTTCTCACAACCACGGAGTATATATCTAAAAGATATCAAAGGATACCTTGATCATCATCAGAAATGCGAAGAGGTGCATTTTCAGCATCACTATCTGCAGAAGCATCAACATTTTCCAGCCCCAGATTTACCATAGCAAAATTAATATCAGATCTCCTCAAAACCAATTTTATGATTTTCCGACGTTTGGGTGGTAGCTGCAGCAAAACATGCTCCTTTAGGCGTCTTATCTGTAGAATAGTCAGAAAGAATCAAATATCAGCAATAAGAAAATCAAACATTTAAGAAGCGAATTATACTTTTTACCCAAATTGTCAATGAAAATCACAAATCTATTCAACAACTTGTATTATCAGGTCTCAGAAGATTTTCGTCACTTCTGTTAGGTTGTCAACCAAATAGGCATAATAAGATTTCACAGAGCCCGCCCGCATAATGAGTAATGTCCACAGTGCTATAGCTATGTTGAAAGAGTCCTAGTTTCTTGAAATAACTCTTTTGACAACAACCATCAATAGTAAATTTGGAGTCGTATTCCTGGGAACCCAGATCCATTAACATAACAAAATGCAGTTTTTGAACACTTAGAAAAGCAAAAACAGCCACAATTAGAAGAGAAATGCTCAAGTTTACCATAACACTTTGCTTCAGTAAAACATTTAATTCCTCCAAGCGTGTCCCCTTTGAGAAATCCTACAAAAGAGAAATGATATCACATTCAAAAGTAGCATTTTGCATCAAATACGAAGTTGGAAAATTATTGGTAGAGAATATAATGACTTATTGGTAAATGAAAAATAAGGCAAACAGAAGCTAGACAAGATTAGAGGAAAAAAATACATCAGTAAAATCAATTCACTTAGCTTTTTGTAACATATATCATCAGTGCCAGTTACGAGCCAGATGAAAAAGTTAAATTATGTTTTACCTTTCACAAAAAGATAATGCTCCAAGAGTCAACCCACAATTACCTGAAAAACTTTTCCTTGACAACCCCGAGCAAATTTGATGGAGCAGTAAGTTTTTGCAAACTCATATTTGGTCTGCCCAAGCAAACCTGGCCTGCATCAATTAAGACACATTACCGATAAAACTGGATAGGTGTGAATCAGAACTCATTGCTATGGAAATGCTGAACTACTTACCATAACATATTTACCTGATGAAAAATGTCATAAGGCCTATTGTCACCTAGGAAAACAGGCAACCAATATTAGCATCATTTAAATTTTAAGTATGAGCTGACACAAAAAGACGTAGAATTCCTAGAAGAAATTACAATATAAAATTAAATACTACTGTGAAAATAAGAAAAGAGGTTATTAAACAATTCATTTAAGTGATTAAAAAAGTAAGATGATTTCAGCAACCTTGACAAAGAGGGAGTTCCTGATAGTAGAATAAGATGCTTGACCTTTGCAGCCACATCAAGTACAACCTTTAGCTGTAAAAAAAGTTCTCAGTGTGAGGATAGACAAAAACACAACAAAACATCAATAACTCAAAAGAGTTGTACAATGCATGATTAATGAAGCTAGCTAAGTCAATCTTTAAGGGGCTTTAAAATCAGTTGGGACTATTGGGTCCACTTCCACTTCATGTTGAGGAGTAGTTAAGAGGCGAAATAATTCTGCACCCCAAGTACGAGATCTGGAAGCAAACGAGTGAACCAAAGAAAATATATGCCCCTCAATTTAAATTTAAAATGACCAGAGTCCAGAAAGTGTTTAATCAAGAAACATGCTATAGAGAGCCAACTATTTGGATAAAAAGGTATAAACATCTTGATTGTACTCTTTCCTATGTTCTTCTTCATTTTCCCCAGCCAAATAAGTGAATAGATTTTCTGTCTATCAATTTCAGCTTTGAATTTTCACCATATGTCTAAATCAAAGGTTACATTAGATCATTAAAATCATCTAGTAACTCATAGGACCAATCTTGTCAAATGCCATCATATTATAGTTACATGACTTACATGTATATGTACATTCATGGGCTCAATTATCCCCTTTCTTCAGTTGAGTGATCAAATATATTCACTTAAAATTTTGAAATGGCCTTATTGTGATTTAAGAGATGCCATCATACCACCAAGATGTTATCAAACAAATTAAATTGAGGATCATACCTGGTTTTAAGATCTTAATGTATTTATCAGACAATATCTTAGTTTAAATTGGCACTAAAGTTTTGCTGAGAACTGAAAAAATAGGTCTTTCATATTACCTCAACTAAAAGCTTTAGTTGTTAGCGATGCAAAACATTACACATTTAATGCTCTAATATGTGGCCTCACTTGCAGGCATTTTCTTTCTTTTAAATCCTAGCACATGAAGCTCTTTCATACCTTAGTGGTGGTGAGATTTGATTACCTTCTCCTTAGTCCAACACTGATACTGTGTTGAATGAACTCCTCAACCGAGAAGCTTAGACCGTTAGAGAGGAGAGATATTTAATATTTAATACTCTGAAGGTGCATTTACTTTGGGATATATGGTAGGATATGCAGATCCGTGCCACCTCCTCCCTCATTTACTTGAAATGATGCTACCATCATTGGTAGAAGGCCCAACATGAAATCTAAGTTTTTTATGATGAGAGATTCCATGTAGAAGGTGTTATGGAAAAATCCAAAGAGATGGACTCATAAAGTTTAAAGTAGAAATTCTAAATAGTCACAGTAATGCTATGAAAAATGACTTCATTATCTTGTAAATGCGGTGGAAGAAAAATCAGAGTCCACAAAAGTGGATCTCTAGAAAAAAATAGTTCTTCCATCACCATAATCACTCCACACACTTCTTTTTTCCCCAAATAAAGTGCAAGAAACCCCAAATCACTCCTCACCCCTTTTCACCCTAGATTACTCTGAAAACCCAACAACAATTCAGTAATCAACTAATCATCTATATATTTTACTAGAGCTGTGTGTTGTGGCTATGTATGGCGGTTGGTGTGGTTGGTAAGATAGGAGTGGGTGGATGGGAGTGGGTGTGTCAGCTCTTGCATGAAGGTGTTGGTTTATCCTTGGGAGGAAATGGACACTGAACAGAGAAAAAGGAAAGAAACTAAAAGAAAGCTTATGAAATAGAAAAAGGAAAAAACAAAATAGTAATAAAGGGCACTACGGGTAATATAGCTTTAATCACATTATTATACCCATCAAAGCAAAAACAAAAAATGAAAAAACTTTGTAATATCCTTCAAGTAATCACACAAGGTATTATTCATGATATTTAATAAATCATATAATAATCATCCTTATTCTCATCATCACATTTTATCCATTACTCATAAGTAAATGAGGCTTAATAGATACAACTTGCACAACAATAAAAAACTTAACGGCAAAAAGAACCTTAGGTCATGCTAGAAGCCTAGACACTTTAAGGACTCTAAGAGAACTGAAATGACAATTTGCAGGCTGGTGTCACTATTTGTGGCGATTCAAACATGGATAGCCTGGAATGTGATATGATCAGCTCTAAACTACACGTAAGGTTTTAAATGAAAATCAACAGAAGCATAGAAACGTAGACAAAATAAATAATCTATATGTAATGATGGCTACCCGATTATAACATTTGAAGAAATGTTGATAAGAACAAGAAAATAAGTAGAGAGAGGGAGACAAGTATCAACATGAATGACATAAATACTGCTCATTTGACCTGGACTGATCCCTCCTATTATGATTAGGCAATCAACATGATATTATCAAAGTGATAGTCGACATCACTTTAGTTCAATCTCTTGGAGGAGCCAAATTGGAAGGTTGTATGTTGAATCTAAAGCCAAATCAACTTGAATTGAGCATTTTGTTTATAAATTTAGAGCTTTATGGCAAGTGTTAATAACTAAAGAACATAGGCAAAATTTAAAAGGTTCCAACATGGTCAGCCAAAATCCAAATAAAAAAGGGGAGGCTCTACAAGAACAATACACATCCCTATTGTCCTTTATCTTTGTTCGTTGAACCATAATTAAGTTTAACTCTCCTAATCTAGGCCAATATGCAGTTAAATTATCGTCTTTTCTCATTCAAGGAAGGAAAGTACATTTAACATATCCAAGACACAGGACATTTTCCTCCGCAAAGGAGCAAATGGAACCAATAAATAGTTGTGCATGCGCGTGCACACACCCAACAGTCCAATAGATCGTCGATTTTACATCTCATTCACCCTGCCTGATTTATGTAATAAAATAAAAGGCTAAATTTAGCTAAGACAGGGAGGGAGACATTAAAAAGCTTTCATAATCATACAGATATGTGCAATCAGCAGGGTTTAAGTAAGTTTTGAGTGTGACCAGGTCCATATGATTGCTAAATTCTGCATGCATGGATCCATGTTTTACTATCTACATGAAACTACAAACCCACCCAGGTTTGGTGTGACAGTCTGTAATTAGTAAGAATACCATTAGCAAGTTCTGTACCTCATCTTTTTCTGATGATTTTTTGTTACAGTTTAGATGATGTGATTCATCTACTATCAAGGTGACCCATTCTTGCTCCAACATGCTACTCTTCAAACGACGAAGCATGGTGTATGATATCACCACAACTCTTGGATGTTTAGCTAGCCGCACAGGATTGTCTTGATGACCAAAAACTGAAAGGAGAAAATAGAAGCAGCATAGCTTAAAGAAACAATATTGTAAGGGAGAGAACGTGATTTTATATGATGCCATGTATATTCAAAGACCATGAGTCAACATATGCCAACCTAGTTAATATAGAGAAAACCCTTAAAAAACGTAAGGGGTGTGCATTTGCATAATAAATTCATCTGAACTGGCGTGTGAAACCACATTTGAGAGGAGGTTACTGTAATCATATATAAATGGCATTTTCTATTTTCACACAAAAAAATTGTTAGGTTTGTGGAGTATCAGAGTGCAACTACCATTGTGTCAAGTCGAAGAAGAAGCAGCAGTGCAAGGATATGTCATTCTTGAACAATAAATCATGAGAAATTCAAGTAAAAGGAAAATGGGCTATATTCCCTAAATTGGGGATAAAAAACTACTTTGGTTACAAAGCACATCATCATGACAATTTGCTGATTCAGTGAAGACCAAAAGGTATCCGATAAGAATGTGTTTCAGCAAAAAGAAAATGAGAACAAAAAGGAAAAAGGATACCTAGGTGAATATCAGAAGGCAAACAAAAAGGAAACCAGCGCTCCAATTCTTCTGCCCATGAATATCGCAAAATAGCTGGGCAAACAACAAGTATGGAACCTTCCTTCATGAAACAGGCTGCAATTGCAATAGCCTATAACAAAACCATGTGCCTGATTAAGTTAAAGAATCTTTTGACCAAGACAGGCTTGCTAGCAATGAGTGCATAATATAAACAGGAGAACATACAACGCATGGTAAATTGTATCTGCAATGCAACAACTTGTAACCTTAACGAAACCTCAGGGAAATCCTTTTTAGAGCATCTTGAGAACTAACAAAGGCAGTTTCCCTATTCTTTTGTTTCTTTTACTCTTTTGAGAGCTGACGAGAGTGTGTTATATTCAACTATATTAACCCAGGGTAATGTACATTAAGATGTAAGGAACACTCCCTAGAACTCAAAAGAGACTGCTTCAGACTCTTACAGAATCCACCATAACAACAAACAGTACAAGACTTTTATGAAAGACAATATTCTCGGACCTAAAGATGGAGACAAGTTCCATTTCTAAACCACAAATTAGGTAAAAATTAAGGGACCTTCAGCAAGAAAAAACCCTAAACCTTCAGAATATTATAAATAATTGTTTTAAGAGATATAGCATCTGCTTATCTCTTTTAAGAGATATAGCATCTGACATTTTTCTCCTGCCAAGAGTGGTAGGCAGAAGCACTAAAAAGAAATTTTAGTGAGAAGCAATTTGAATACACCAAACTAAGACAAGTTTTGCAACTCTTTCTGATGGATTTTCTTGAGAGCTTCGGTGGAGATACGTACTTTTACACCAAAAAAAGGGCCTGCAACTGCACTTCACATTGTCTAGGCACACTTTTTTAACATTTCTAATTTTCTGACATATTTTTCGAGCACAGGCATTTCCTTCTTCTGTCCTCTCTTAAAGCTTTCAGTTTTGACAACTATGGGCAGCAGCAACTTCAATAAAATCCCACTCAACGAAAGCAGCCAGAATGCCTTCAGCAATATTGAATCCCTAATGCTATCAGTTTTTGTGATGGAACTCTATACCCATAGAAAGAATCTACTTAACTAAAGAACCCAAGATACCTTCCATCTTGATTACTGACAGTTGGTGATATTGCTGAGTTGTAAAACAGGAACAAATAGAGCTCAATGAGAATAAAAGAAAAGAAAAAGGAACAGTTCCCAAAGTGGGCCCTCACAAATGATTTTCAGATTCTTTTATATTCATAACTCTATTCCTACCTGGAGGGTCTTTCCAAGCCCCATTTCATCCGCAATGAGACACCGACCACCCCTCCTCAGTCCAAAACGAACACCATCAAGTTGAAAAGGTAGAAGAGCATTTAGCAGAGTTTCCGGGAGCATGGCAATCAACTCATCTACTTTTTCATCAGGTAGATGTTCAGGCCTACAAGGTATCCATTTTCCAGCAATGAATGAATGTGAAAGCCTCTCAACAACATTAAAAGTTCCCCAAGGTATCTCTTCACATTCAATGACTTTACAATTCTTTAAGGACCTCAAGACCGAGTGATAATCATAAAGCCTGTAAACACAGGCCTTTCCACCACCTGTGTTCTGGGTGTAGTGTGAAAAAATAACCTGATCAAGACACAAAAAGAATAAATATTGTTAACCAAATGGCAAATACATGACACAAACTAGAATGTAGTTTTATCCATTAATCACTAGTAGGATGGACACATCAAAATCCGCATATATTCTACTAGGAAAATTAATCTGTGTGTTTTTCCCTTCCAATTGAAAATGATGGAATCCCAATAATTGATTTCAAAGAAAGGAGAGCTTTAATAACCAAAAGAGAACCTTAGGAAAATAACATAACTATGAAACCCATCCATTCTATTTTCATAAAATAACAAACTAAGTAAATGATGAATCTTAGACTGCATTATCCCAGCAACAATACTACAAAGGAAATAAAACTAATTCCTCCAGATTTGGAAATAATTCCTCAAAAAATAAAGGGCACCCCAGCTCTGTTCCACCTCATATTCCTTCTACATTTCAGTATCACATCCAGGCAGCCACAAATAAAATAATACAACTTAATTTTTTTATTCTGCAGATGATACACTTTCATTTTTATCATCATTCATATTTGCATATTGATATTATTTCTGTTTATATACTGCTAAACTAAATTTCTAATTCTAACTTTCTATAACATTGTCATCTTATTGTAATCGTGTATATTACTCACCACAAACAGAAAATATAAATCCTGGAAAATAAACTATAAACAATTCCCTCAAAATTGAACGAATTCCTCGAGAAACCAAATCTTAGTCAATCTGCATTTCAATATCCTATTTTCCCAACGTCCCAAAAAACAAAAAGAAATAAATAAATGACGGAACAATTTCTAAACATACTTACATTGGAGAGACAATCTCTAAGCTCCTGAAAGCAAACATCTTCACCAGGAAACACAAAACCCTCAACAGCAACAGGAGTGACGGAAAACGAATCAGGCGAGCATATTTCAAGTCGGACCCGGAACTTCTCGGGGTTTTCGCACGGCCAGGTCGACTCAGAGACAACGGGGTGTTTGGTAACAAGGAAATTGGCGGTGGCCTCGGGAGAAGTCTTGCGGCATTTGAAGAGTCTCCAAGGGTTGCTCTTTTTATGAGTGGTCTGTTCGGTGAGAGAGAGGATTGCCTTCCGCTTGGCTAGGGCTGCGGCCCGGTTTGCGTCCGCCCGTTTTCTTTGTTCCTCTGTGATTTCTTCTTCTCTTTCCATTTACGTTAAGTTTCAGTGTGTTTCTTTTCGTTTTTGTCCTTTCGAAATGAGAGAGATGGGGGAGCGGGGAAAATCAACTGGAAATGTGCACGTGAATGTCACGTGAATGTGTTTAAGATGCAACAATTGCAATGCAAGCCCAAACTTTTCTCGGGCTTTCTACCGTCAGGCGTATCTACATGACGATTTTCATAAAATCTATATCATTGAAAAGCTACGAATAGTTAATAGAGAAAAATACAAAAATACCCTCAAAGCATATAAGAAATAAGTAGTCGCTAATTAAAATAGCGATTTCTTTTTACGCATGCATTTATATTGATTAAGAGTATGAGACATAATTAAAAATTAAAGTGTATTATTAATTAAATAATGTAAACCAAATTAGTGTAGTCACTAGTCAAAGTAGCGATCTCCTTTTACGCATTATGAGACATAATTTAAAATTAAAGTGTATTATTAATTAAATAATATAAACCAAACTAGTCGCTCATTGAACTGGTGCATGAAGAAATTGCTCAACATCAATAATACAATGGTGTCTGTCAATAGTGTTTGAATTCGAACATCACTCATTGAATTGAAACCCAAATGGTACACCAAGATGTTTGAATAATTTTATTTTCTTAATATGCATGTATAGATATATTTTATTTCTTCAGTACAAAAAAACATTATATGGGCATATTTGCATCACATATGTGGCTTAGGGAAAAAGCGATTTCTTTTCTACATGAATTAAAAAAATAAATTGAAAAGAAATTTAAGGAAAACATTTACATTGCATTGCTCTTGAGGTAAAAAATAATTTTTTTCACTTGAGTGGCTAATCATAGTAGCTTGAGGCACTAAGTTAAAATTTATTTGAAACAAATGTTATAGCAACATCTAACATAATTACAAAAAATATTTTTGCTCTTTAAGCGACTCAGATATTTTTCTTCTTTAATTGCTACTGATGAAGCGCCCCCTCTCGGAATAGCACCTAAGCTGAGACACCACTCCAATTCAATCTTAATTCAAGCCCGTAAATAAACAATATGATCAATAAACCAATCAAAAAAATTCAATGCTTATCAAACACATATAGCAGTGGATATCAAGCTTACCAACTTCTCAAAACATTAAATACAATTCATAACTTCTTAACCACTAACAAAACATATACATGCTTTAAGACATCAACGCCAATCCTAACATATCACCATGCCACTAAATCCAATTATATCAATCAAAGGAACCCATTCCATTACATAAAGCACTTCTTCATTTCCCGTCAAAACTTTACTTCCTTCACTTAAACTTGTCTGAGAGATAAAGAACGGGGGTAAGTCCGAAGGACTTAGTGACGGATATCATAATAGTAATTAAAAGAAACTTGTCGAGAAAAGAGCATCTCAACAGTTCATAGTTCAATATCAATACAAGTGTCAGTACGAATTAAGCAAGAACATATCATTATCCATCAGGATATAAGTACGAAAACGTGACAGGTTTATCAAAACAAATCTTATTCAATTCAATCGATCATATTCAAGCGTGGCAGCTTGACACAAATTAGATGTTTAGGAATCTCCCCAGTACATCACAGACAAACAAACAGAAGATGCTTAGGAGTGTCTCTAGCACATCACTGACATATGGTAGATGCCCAAGAGTAGCCCTAGCACATCACAAACATACAGACGGTAGATGTCCAGGAATAGCCCTAACACATCACAGACAAACAGACGATAGATGCCCAAGAATAGCCCTAGCACATCACAGACAAACAAACAGAAGATGCCCAGGAATAGCCCTAGCACATCACTAACAAACAGACGGCAAATGCCCAGGAATAGCCGTAGCACATCACAGACAAACATATGGTAGATGTCCAGAAATAGCCATAGCACATCACTGATGCTCAGGAATAGCCCTGACACATCTAGGAATAGCCCTAGCATACGGCTAACAAACGGACGAAAGATGCCTAGGAATAGCCCTAGCACATCACTTATGCTCAGGAATAGCCCTGACACATCACCCGTACCTAGAAATAGCCCTATCATATGGCTAACAAACAAACGGAAGATGCCTAGGAATAGCCCTAGCACATCACTGATGCTCAGGAATAGCCTTGACACATTGCCCATACCTAAGAATAGCCCTAGCATATGGCTGACAAACTACATACCCAGGGAATAGCCCCTAGTATACAGAGAACAGAATACTCAAGGATAGCCCTTGACGTATCATACTTATAGACAAGTACTCAGAGAATAACCGCTAATGTATCAGACTTACAAACAAGTACAAGTGCCAAGTACAGTTGGCAGATGCCTAGGGGAAATCCCTAGCGCACCGCTAATACTAGATAACGATAATGCCGACAAGGTAAACAGTAATAGTACAGGACAATATAGATATCAGAACAGGCAGATAGTAGAACAGACAGTATAGCGGAACAGTCAAATAACAGGACAATCGAATATCAGAATCATTCAGATAACGGGAAGATAACAGAACGAACAGATAACATATATTAGATAAATGTTCTGGGCACTAGAACAAACAGGAAACAGAATCATAACAGAAATAACTCTCACAGGGGTGTCCGGATCAGATAACAGAATATCAAAGAGATCTTAACAGATTACGGATTTCAATAATAGTACAGTCAGTTCAGAAATAGTAACCCTCACAAAGGTTTATCACAAATACCGAAAAGTGAAATGAAGTGCCAAATAGGCAGACCCTCACCTCTAGTATCCCAAAAAGAAGTTGTCGTTACCTATTGCTCTACGGGACCCACGTCACTATCACCTATCCAAAGAAATTTTCTATAGTCAAATTTCTCGTTCAATCCCTAATAGACTTCTAGAAATTACATCACAAGCATTCTAATGTCATTAACTTATCTACTAACACGATAATATAGATTTAATAGCATCTTTACAAAATTCTCCAATAAATCAACATTGCTCGATTTAACCACGATGGTTTATATCGATTCCAAAATAATATGATATCTTGTTCTTTGTTCACAAGGTCATTGTCATGCCATATCATTATCATAAACCACACAATTATGATTCAATTCCTTACATAATCAACCCTAATCAAATATTACTTAATCTCATAATATAATCCTTAATACCATTATTAAATCTAATTTTTGGCATTTTGCAGGATAATTCTGGGTCCACAACTCAATATTTCTTTGCATGGGAATCAACACACATATATATAGGCATATCATTCATCCCAAATTCCTATTCGTAGCATGGATACAAGCTTAATAGGAAGGTACAACATATGCATATATATATATACAACAAAACTCTTTCTTCTAATCCTTTACCACAAACCACTCAACAAGACCTTAGATTCATGAACCAAACACACTATTGTGTTCGTCATGTCGAGGGGAGAAAACTATCCTCCCGCCTTCAGAAAATTGCTAAACCACAACCATTCTTCGCCTTTTCTCCTCCTGAGTCCAAATCTCCAACTTGTTTTCAGTTTTGAAGCCTGGATACCCTTCAACCGAAGCCAAAACCATCAACACTACCTTTCTACCGCTGCGATTATAACTCATCTTCCAACATTGTCCGCTATGCTAAACTTCAATGCAAGGTTACCGGTGTGCTCTCTGTGCTACAGACTCCCAGAAAAGCTGCCCAAAAACTCATCTGTTGCAGCGTCACCGTGGATCACCGTGGCCAACTTCTTGATCCCAAAATGATGGTGGCCCGCGGGGATTTGTGTGCATGCAGTGGTGGTGATTGGGTGCTAGGGCTAAGGAGATATGGTTGGTGAGGTTGGGTATGGAAGAAAGTCATCGGAAAGTGGTCACTAGTGAGAGAGGGAAGAAAGGTGAAAGGGGTAACGCGGTGATGGTGAAGAAGAGATGAAATGAAATTAGGAAGAAAAAAAATGTTTTTATTACATCCAATTTTTTGAAATTACAATTCAACCCCTCAGCTAGTTTGGTTATTCAATTGAGCCCTATCAATTCGTAAAATAAGTCCTTGACCCTAGTTGACTAGGAGTTTTCCATGCAAACCCCTCAAGTTTCACTTGAGGGCCAATTAAGTCATCAAAAATTACAATTTGACCTCAATACTTCCCAAGATTTTGCAATCAAGTCCTTTATATAATAATTTCGAGCCCTAAAATTCAATTAACCAAAATCTTAATTTCTAAATCTCAATTTCTGAAATACCGAATTTTAAGGGTGTTACACTCCTCCCCTTTTAAAAGAATCTGGTCCCCAGGTTCTTATCTGAGTATTATTCTGACTGGCAGAAAATAAGTAGATTCGGTCAGTCGATCTACATTCTCTTTATTTTATCCTGCCAAAATTACTTCTTCAAGTCCGATACATCTTCGTGCTTCTCGGATGCATCGGGTCTCTTGACTTGTGTGCTTCACTAGCAACTTTCTTCTATTGCTTTTGGCACACATGTTTCTTACAGAACAGAAAGACATCTTGATTTTCGGTATTGAACTCAGATCTCCAAAAACTTCTAATCTTTCTTTAGGGCTCATCGCATTTCATCCTAAGATTCGGACTGCACTTATCTCTGCAATCCTATTTGCCATATTAATTTTTTAACACATCACCCGTTCTCAGGCTTTCTGATGCTCCTGCTCCTAGTTAGTGAGCCATCCCAGCTCTTCGGCTTGGGGCATTGGCCACTACATTCGCCTTTTCGGGTGACAAGTGATGGAGAAATCATAATCTTCTAGGATTTGCATCCATCAACACTGTTTCCTATTCAAATTCTTATTCTGGTCAAATAGTTGCCCTTTGTGAGTTAATTTAGTCAACATGTCAGCTAATTTCAATCTTCATTAATAGCTGACAAGACACAGAAAACTACGAACTTCTATCATGTTTTTCCAGTCTCTTCCAGTTGACTACTGTCTCTATCTTAGAGGGATCAACCTCAACCCTATATTGGGATATTATGTGCCCAAGAAAAGCCACATTCTCTATCCAATATTTGTACTTACAAGCTTTGCATACAACTAATTCTCCCTCTTAGGGCTCCGAGAATCATGTGTAAGTGCTTATGTGGTCTTTTATGGCCTTCAGCTGGTAGTACCTTTACTTCTTCCAACATTCAATCTCCCCTTTGTCCAGGAGGTCTTCCCCGCCGTCCAGCTCTAAGAGTAATGGGTATACCAGAACTTCCTTGCGATGCCATCGCTATTACCAACTCTACCAAGTTTCTACAAATAAGAAAAATAGAAGAATCAGATAAGATCAAATCAGACTCCTAGACATATAAGTCTAATAATTCTATGATATACCACAAGATCCCATAGACATCCTGCAATAAGCAAATCATCTCACTAATGGTAACTGATCAACTCATCTTAAATCCTTGAATCACTTTCCAATAAACAAATTTACCTAGAACTCATACTCAAACTAACCTAAATAAAAAATCAGTCACAGATTCTAATATTACCAAATAATATACAATGCTTAGATCATCGATAACCTAGGCTCTGATATTCTTTAACTTATTCACATCTTAAACATTTCCACAGTCAAGCTTAACTCTACTATCCAAGAGTTCCATATCCGAGGATCATATCTCAGCATTGCTCGGGCCTCCCAAACCTAAGCTCTGATACCACCACTGTAACGCCTCCTCTCAGGATAGCTAAGCTGAAGCACCACTCCAATTCAATCTTAATTCAAGCCCGTAAATAAACAATATGATCAATAAACCCATCAGAAAATTTCAATGCTTATCAAACACATATAGCAACGGATTTCAAGCTTGCCAACTTCTCAAAATATTAAATACAAGTTATAACTTCTTAACCACTAACAAAACACATACATGCTTTAAGACATAAACGACAATCCTAACATATCATCATGCTACTAAATCCAATTACATAAATCAAAGGAACCCATTCCATTACATGAAGCACACGTCTTCATTTCCTGTCAAAACTTTACTTCCTTCATTTAAACCTGTCTAAGAGATAAAGAAAGGGGGTAAGTCTGAAGAACTTAGTGAGGGATATCATAACAGTAATTAAAAGAAACCTGTCGAGGAAAGAGCATCTCAATAGTTCATAGTTTAATATTAATACAAGTGTCAGTACGAATCAAGCAAGAACAGATCATTATCCATTAGGATATAAGTACGAAAACGTGACAAGTTTATCAGAACAAATCTTATTCAATTCAATCAATCATATTCAAGCGTGGCAGCTTGACACATATTAGCTGTTTAGGAATCTCCCCAGTACATCAAAGACAAACAAGCGGAAGACAGACGGAAGATGCCTAGGAGTCTCCCTATCACATCATTGACAGATGGTAGATGCCCAGAAGTAGCCTTAGCACATCACAGACATATAGACGGTATATGCCCAAGAATAGCCCTAGCACATCATAGACAAACAGATGGTAGATGCCCAAGAATAGCCCTAGCACATCACTGACAAACAAACGGCAGATGCCTAGGAATAGCTGTAGCACATCATAGACAAATAGATGGCAGATGCCCAGGAATAGCCCTAGCACATCATTGATGCTTAGGAATAGCCTTGACACATCGTCCATACCTAGGAATAACCCTAGCATACAGCTAACAGACGGATGGTAGATGTCCAGGAATAGCCGTAGCACATCACTGATGCTCAGGAATAGCCCTGACACGTCGCTCATACCTAGGAATAGCCGTAGCACATCACTGATGCTCAGGAATAGCCTTGACACGTCGCTCATACCTAGGAATAGCCCTAGCATACGGCTAACAGACGGATGGAAGATGCCTAGGAATAACCCTAGCACATCACTGATGCTCAGGAATAGCCCTGACACATCACCCATAGCTAGGAATAGCCCTAGCATATGGTTGACAAACTGAATACCCAGGGAATAGCCCCTAGCGTACATAGAACAAAATACTCAAAGAATGGTCCTTGACGTATCATACTTACAGACAAGTACTCAATAATAGCCCTTAATGTATCAGACTTACAAACAAGTACAAGTACCAAGTACCAAGTACAGTTGGCAGATGCTCAGGGGAAAATCCCTAGCACACTGCTAATACCAGATAATGATAATACCGACAAAGCAAACAGTAATAGTACAGATAACAGAACAGACAGTATAGCGGAACAGTCGAATAATAGGACAATCAGATATCAGAATCGTACAGATAACGGGACAGATAACAGAACGAACAGATAACAGAACGAACAGGTAACATATATCAGATAAATGTTCTAGGCGCCAGAACAAATAAAAAACAGAATCATAATAGAAATAACCCTCACAGAGGTGTCCGGATCAGATAACAAAATATCAAAGAGATCTTAATAGATTACGAATTTCAATAATAGTACAATCAGTTCAGAAATAATAACCCTCACAGGGGTTTATCACAAAAATACCGAAAAGTGAAATGAAGTGCCAAATTGATAGACCCCCACCTCTAGTATCCCAAAAAGAAGCTGTCGCTGCCTATTGCTCTATGGGACCCACGTCGTCGTAACCTATCCAAAGAAATATTCTATAGTCAAATTTCTCATTCAATCCCTAATATACTTCTAGAAATTACATCACAAGCATTCTAATGTCATTAACTTACTACTAACACGGTAATATAGATTTAATAGCATCTTTACAAAATTCTCCAATAAATCAACATTGCTCGATTTAACCACGATGGTCTATATCGATTCCAAAATAATATGATATCTCGTTCTTTGTTCACAAGGTCATGGTCATGCCATATCATTATCCTAAACCACACAATTATGATTCAATTCCTTACATAATCAACCCTAATCAAATATCACTCAATCTCATAATATAATCCTTAATACCATTATTAAATCTAATTTTTGGCATTTTGCAAGATAATTCTGGGTCTACAACTCAATATCCTTTACATGGGAATCAACACATATAAATAGGCATATCATTCATCCCAAATTCCTATTCTTGGCATGGATACAAGCTTAATAGGAAGGTACAACAAATGCATATATATATACAACAAAACTCTTTCTTCCAATCCTTTACCACAAACCACTCAACGAGACCTCAGATTCATGAACCAAACATACTGTTGTGTTCATCACGTCGAGGGGAGAAAACTGTCCTCCCGTCGTTGCCGTGCCGCCTTTAGAAAATTGCTAAAGTACCACCGTTCTTTGCTTTTTCTCCTCCTGAGTCCAAATCTCTAACTTGTTTTCAGTTTGAAGCCCGGATACCCGTCAACCGAAGCCAAAACCGTCAACACCACCTTTCCACCGCCATGAATGTAACTCCTTTTCCACCACCGTTTGCTGTGCTAAACTTCAATGCAAGGTTACCGGCGTGCTCTCCATGCTACAGACTCCCAGAGAAGCTGCCTAGAAACTCCTTTGTTGCAGCCTCACCGTGGATCACCATGGCCAACTTCTCGGACCTAAAATGATGGTGGGTGCTGGGGCTAAGGAGAGGTGGTTGGTGAGGTTATGTATGGAAGAAAGTCGTCGGAAAGTGGTCACCGGTGAGAGAGTGAAGAGAGGTGAGAGGGGGAGGGGGGTAACGCGTTGATGGTGAAGAAGAGATGAAATGAAATTAGGAAGAAAAAAATGTTTTTATTACATCTAATTTTTTGAAATTACAATTCAAGCCCTCAGCTGGTTTGGTTTTTCAATTGAGCCCTATCAATTCGTAAAATAAGGCCTTGACCCTAGTTGACTAGGAGTTTTCCATGCAAACCCTTCAAGTTTCACTTGAGGGCCAATTAAGTCATCAAAAATTACAATTTGACCTCAATACTTCCAAAGTTTTTGCAATCAAGTCCTTTATATAATAATTCCGAGCCCTAAAATTTGATTAACCAAAATCTTAATTTCTAAATCTCAATTTCTGAAATACTGAATTTTAGGGGTGTTACAACTCACAATGGCAACTAATTGCAAATATTTTTACTCTTTAGTCGCTACTTACTATAACGACTTATTGTAAATATTTTTCCTCCCTACTCACAATAGGGACTTGTTTTTGTTTTCAATGACATCTCTTATGTTTTTGCAAAGAATTATCGAGCTAAAATATATTTTTTCCACCTTAGTCGCTATTCACGGTAGCGATTTTCTTGTTGATTGTACAACACCACTTATTTATCACAAAATCTAATCTCGATTTTAAAATAATTATTTCACTTTAGTCACTACTCATAGTAGTGATTCTTGCTTCACTCTTACCTCTTTTCAAAGAATTATCGAGGTAAAATTCATTTTTCCACCTTAGTAGCTATTCACAGCAGCGATTTTCTATACTATCTTCCCCCCTTTCTACACTATAGTTGTTAGTTAAAGTAGCGATTTTTTTGCCTTAAAAATTTACACCTCGATTTAAATATAATATCAACCGACATAATTTAAAATTAAATATAATTAGTATATTATTAATTAAATAATGTAAACCAAACTAGTCATTCACTGAACTGGCAATTAGTAGTAGCATTAATAAATAATATAAAATTTAATGTAATATAATTAAAAATTAAATGTAATTAGTATATTATTAATTAAATAATGAAAACAAACTAGTCACTCATTGAACTGGCGATTAGTAGTAGCATTAGTAAATAATATAAAATTTGATGTAATATAATAATAATTAAATAAATAAAGCAAGTAATCACCTTTTCAAATGGCGACGATTTGTAGTAGAAAATGCACGTACATAGTAATATTAATTTTTATTTGATGAGGGTAAGAATCGTATATAATTGGATTGGGACGGAATCTGAGTGGATCGACCTACCTGGCCGAGTAAATGAGCTGTACAGATACCTGGGCTGAGTCCTGCAACCACGAGCAAACGTCAGGCTAGCTGAGATGCCCTCGGCGTAGGCTCTCCGACGCTCAAGTTAGTATGAGGTCGGGTAGATAAGGAGCAGCAGAGTAAGGGCTTTTTAGTATAGAATGGCATACCTTTAAAAGGCTGGAATTGGGGTATTTATAGTCCCAAGTAGGAGATCAAAATGTCCGTGGTACCTTTGCTCTTGCAGGGATGACCTTTGTCCTTGCATGAGGGTTGTTAAGTCTTTTCCTTATCTGAAATCCTCTTTCCAGGTGGCACCCCCACATCCTTTTGGGATATGGTGGAGATCTCGTATTTAATGCAGAGGCAAGCCGCCTGTCAGTGTATTTAATGCCGACAGCGACTAGTGGTGAGAGAAACCTTCATGTCTCATAGGTCGACCAGAAGAGGTCGAGATATCTCCCCGATCGAATCTCTCTGACCACTCTGGTCGAATGCATGACCTTTTCTGGTCGAGATGTCCGCGGCCGTGGGTCTATCCGCCCATTCTGGTCAAGTGCATGACCTCTCTGGTCGACCTATTTTGGTCAGTATGTCTCCTCAACCGTGGGTCTTTCCACCCACTCTGGTCGAGTGCATGACCTCTTTGGTCGAATCTCTCTGACTACTCTGGTCAAATGCATGACCTTATTGGGTCAAGACGACTCTCTAGTAGTGGACTTTTTGACCATAACCTGATCGATTGAAGAAAGAATGATAGCCTTTATTGGTCAATTAGCCCAATGTATTCTTGGGCCTGGGATAGTTCTATTGGGCCTGTTGGGCTCATCTTACTTCCCCATATCATTATTATTATGAAACACATAAATAAATAAAACCAAGTAATGGCACTCTAAAAGGGCGACTAGTTTCAACTAGTTTTAGTAGAAAATCATATATTTAAAAATATTATTTCTTTATTTCGTAAAATACATTAATAATAGAAGTATAATGAATATATTAATATCTAAGAAAAGAAAATACCAAATATTCACTACTCTAGATGGCGATTGGATTTAGAATGTATCTTACAGGTTCCCTTATATTACCTTTCCTCAATATCTTGTTCATTCGCAACAAAATATTTTCTTTGTGTGTCGGTAAAAAAAAAATGCTTTTGGGGGGAGAGATACTATTTCACCAATCGAGTCACAGGTATCTAACATATTCATACCTAACGATTTTCCACAAAGTGATGACGAAACGTATAACTTGTACAAATCTTTCCATTTTCCAAGTTGATACGATCCATTCATTCGTAGAACTATTTACTCAATCGCAGACATTTCTGGAACACCTCTAACAGAGGGACAAAGAGCCAATTTTGAAAGAACTTATTGTCAACATATACATTGCTATTTTTTTTATCTCAAAACACTATTTTTTTTTATCCTAAAAAAAAACTCTTACAATTCTTCCAAAAAAACTCTATATCCTGAAAAGCAAACCTAACTCCTCATTTTCTCACTCCATCTCTTACATCTCTTATTCAATTTTCAATGACTTACTTCACTCATGTATATATAATTTTGTTTTTATATATATACAATTCAATAAAATACTTCAGCATATTTTGTGGTCAAAACTATTTACCCATTATAATAATTTATAAAAATATAAACTTTAAAACAAAGCACCAATTGAATTAATTACAAATTATTTTATTACAATAATATATTAATTATTACATATATATACACACACATCATCCAATTATAAATATACATACATATATAATATATTACATAAAAAAATTACTTTAACCCTACAATGAAAACAAAAAAGCAACTGATTTGACATCGATCGTAAAGTTGGACACCTCCCAAAATATAAACAAACAAACAAGGCATTTTCAAATCATTTTCCATATTTTCCCAAAACTATAGGAATTTTTTTTGGGAAATGCACATTCATTCAAAAAAAATTCTGGGAGTTGAAAAATATTTTTTGAGAACGTAGGAGAACAAAGCCTTACAGGATGTTTGATTTTATTCCCATACCCACTTTTTTCATTTTCTATTTTACCAGAAATGGAAACCATCATTTTTTAGAAATTACCACCCAACATCATTTTCATTTTCATTTTCAAAACACATTCTCCAATAACCTATATATCTTTTCCGAATAACATATATATCTTCTCTCTTTATTCTGTTATTTCTATCTCTCTTCACCTACAACCTATTAAAACCAACACAATCATTACATTTCCAACATTTTATCTAAATATAACTCATTTTCAACTCATTCTCATTAACTAACTTTTCAAATTTTAGAAATGATGGAAATGGAAATAAAACCAAATAGCCCCTTAGTTTATAATATTACCATTATATATTAAAAAAGAATAATCCTACAACAAGAATTGATATTATTGTTGCTATCATTTATAGGGACAACTTTTGGTGTAAAATTAATTAATTTGAAAAAGTTTATAGACTCTCACTTTTTTGTCATGTACCGAGATTAAAATAGAATATTCGCAGCACAAAAAGAACCACAAAAGAACTATAAACACTTATTAATTATTTATTAATATACATACATATGGTTATGTACCCGATATTTTTTTTTATTTTTTATATGTAAATTTGCAATATACATATATAATTTTATTAAATTTGTACTTTATGAAAATCGTGTAATATTGTTTCAAGTAATGATGAATGGTAGCTAATTTTTATTACCAATATTTAATTTAGTAATTTACTAATAACATTCACTAAAAAAAATATAATATTAGTGAAAAAATAATAAACAACAATTTAAAATTTTTCACTAATAACATGTATTGAGTGACAAATAACTTTTATATTGTCACTAATGGTTATTTTAAAGTGACAAGAATTTTTATCTTGTCACAAATTAACTGTGACAAAAATTAATATTTTAAATTGTCACTATTAACAATTAGTGACACCTCTAGTGTGACAATTTAGTGACAATAAAAATTATCACTATAATTTCTGATAAGGTTTTCATTGTCACCATAGGTGCACTAATTGTCTATGATGACAATTATAACACTATTCTTATCACTATTTAGTTTGTAATAGACAACAATTATAACACTATTTTTATTACTATTTAGTTTGTAAAAATCATTTTGTCACCTAAGCTTTCTATGGTCCGGTAGGGTCGTACCTACCGGATGGATCCCGACCAATGAAATTTTGCCATTTATTATTTGATATTAATATGGGATTAGCACATTAAGGCTTTGAAAGCACAATAAACTTATTGGGTCCAATTTAGTTTTGACTGGAGGTCGGGATGCGTCTCTATTATTGGGGCCTTATTCAGTCAGGCCCAAATTCAACTAAAGAGGTCGAGATGAAAATTCGAACAACAAGGTTGAATAAGCTGGCCTGATTAGCAGATCCAGGTGTTTAGCGACTAATGATGCAACCTGCACCATCCCATCCGCCGCATTAAATGCACTTGAACCACTCGTCCATCCGCACTTAATGCTATGACGGCGTGTCACCTCCGCCATTAATGTTGTTGCATCCACATTTAATGACAGCATGGTCTCCCCATCCGTGGAGCTTAGTGGTCAGCATAGTAAACAGTTGCAAAGCATAGGCTCTGGTCGAAATGACCATGACTGCCCCTACTAGCAGGAATTCCGCTGGGAGCTTGTTAAGGCGATTTTCGTCTTTTCAACAATGAGCATACACTATAAATACTCTCTTCTATCAACCAAAAGGTAAGATATTCATTCGGAACCAAGCCGTTACTCTGCTCATTTCATTTCATAATCCAGTCTAGAAACTGATTTAACCATCAGAGGGTCTTAGCTAAGGACCCTCTCGACTAGCCTGACGTTTGCTACTTGGTTGTAGGTTCCAACCCACACCACTTTTAGGTCGAAAAGCCTCACATACTAGGTTTGTTACCATCATTCAGGTCGAAAAATAGTGTGTGCCTGCTAAACCATCACCAGATATGATTATTCTCATGATGTTCACAATGCATAAATAAATGTAATGACTATATTGTCCCCCATTCAAAAACTAAGTAATCAATGTTCCTTCTAACCAATTTAGTAATCATTGTAAATCTAACTATTTAGTTTGTAACACACAACAATTATAAAACTATTTTTATCACTCTTTAGTTTGTAAAATCATTTCATCGCCTAAGCTTTCTATGGTCCAGTAGGGTCGTACCTATTAGATGGATCCCAACCAATGAGATTTTGCCATTTACTGTTTGATATGATTGCTTTCATGATGTTGACAATACATAAATAAATGTAATGACTATAATGTCCCCCCTTCAAAAAATAAGTAATAAATATTCCTTCTAACCAATTTAGAAATTATCGTAAATTAACACGCAAACAGAGTAGGACAAAATATATAAAATAATATATATACACATATACATACCTGGTTTATATATATATATATATATATATTATTAAGAATTAAGATGTTGCTATCCCAAATAGCGACACCTTTTCTTTTATAAATTTAATTCTATTCTTGAATTTTCAAAAATTAATTGCAAAATTTAAATTATAAAATTAAAAATATAATTTTTTAAAGTTGGATTGAATTCCAAACTTTTCAAAAGTTAATTAAAAATCTAAAATTAAAATATAAATAAATTAAAATAATAAAGTTAAAAAAAATGAAGGTGTCGCTAATCAAATTGGCGACACCTTCAAAAGTAATAAATAGCCTCCCCAAACTCTGCTCACCCTCCAGTGTGTGTGCGCGTGTACATGTATAATATATATTATAAATAAACTTACCCCTTAATAACATTATCTATATCTATATATATATATATATATTATTAATATATTGCATTTATAAATAATAATTTTTCAATATATACAAAGGTGTTGCTACTTCAAGTGGTGACACCCTTGTATTTTTATATAAAAAAAATGACATGTTTTACATATATTATTTTAAATAATAAATTTATAATAGTTACAAAGGTATTGCCACTTGAGGTAGCGATATCTTTGTATTTTATAGTAGTTTGACACTTTTCAGTTTAATAAAGTATTAGGGTTAAATTTGTTTTTTAAGTTTAATTGGGTCCATACCTCTTGTACGACTGTGATTTAATTTTACGTAATTAATGGTTTAGATTGATCCTGTAGGTATAACTCTAACCGGACAGTAGAAAGCCCTCTAATTTTTAGTGCAATAATTTAAATCAATTGTTTCTTTTTGCAACTGTCGATTCATCCATTTAACAATTGCCTTTTATGGGAAATAATCAAACTGAATAGGTCACTACTTCAAACGGCATCTACATTTAAAGAAATTAGAAATTGTCTTCTTCATAAATAATTAGATATTTAACATATATCAAAATTTTCTACAAATTGCTATTTGGTGTAGCTACAACGTTTTGTGAATATCATGATACTAACACCAGCGACAAGATGTTTGAATAATTTCATTTTTTTAATATGCATGTATAGATATATTTTCTTTCATATTGAGATATTTGTATCACATATGTCGCTTAATTAGGGAAAAAATGATTTCTTTTCTACATGAATTAAAAAAAAATTGAAAAGAAATTTAAAGAAAATATCTACATTGCTCTTGAGATCTTGAAGTAAAAAATAAAATTTTTCACTAGAGTGGCTACTCATAGTAGCGATTTCTTACTTCACTAAGTTAAAATTTATTTGAAACCAATGTTACATCAACATCTTATTTTCAACACATCGCAAATATTTTTTTCCACTTAAATAGCTACTCACAATAGGGACTTGTTTTCTTTCATTTTTTAAATGACACCTCTTACCTTTTTTTAAAGAATTATCGAGCTAAAATTTATTTTTCAACCTTAGCCGCTATTCACAATAGCGATTTTCTTGTTGATTGACATGATTTTTTTAAATGATACCAACCCTACTTATTTATCACAAAATCTAATCTCCATTTTAAAATAATTTTTTCACTTTAATTGATACTCATAGTAGCGATTTCTTGCTTCATGGATTTATTTGAAATAATTTTCAACATTTCGGAAATTTTTTTTCCTCTTTAATCGCTACTCACAATAACAATTAATCACTACTCGCAATAATTTTTTCTCTAAAAATCGTTACTCACAATAGGGACTTTTTTTTTTTTATAATGACACCTCTTACATTTTTTCAAAGAATTATCGAGCTAAAATTTATTTTTCCACCTTAGTCGCTATTCACAGTAGCGATTTTCTTGTTGATTGACATGAGTTTTTTAGATGATACCAGCACCACTTATTTATCACAAAATCTAATATCTATTTTATAATAATTTTTTCACTTTAGTCGCTACTCATAGGAGCGATTTCTTGCTTAAATTATTTTCAACAGTTCGGCAAATATTTTTCCTCTTTATTCACAATAGCGATTAAATCTCTTTTTTCCTCTTAAAATTGCTACTCACAATAGGTACTTTTTCTTTTTATTGACACCTATAACCTTTTTTTTTCCAAAGAATTATCAAACTAAAATTTGTTTTTCCACCTTAGTCGCTATTCATAATAGCGATTTTCTTGTTGATTGACATGGTTTTTTTAAATGATACCAGCACCACTTATTTATTACAAAATCTAATCTCCATTTTAAAATAATTTTTTCACTTTAGTCGCTAGTTATAGTAGCGATTTCTTGCTTGATTTATTTGAAATTATTTTCATGCAAATATTTTTCTCTTTAATCGCTACTCACAATAGCGATTAATCACTACTCACAATAGGAAAATATTTTTTTTAATGACACTTCTTACCTTTTTTCAAAGAATTATCTTCACAGTAGCGATTTTCTTGTTGATTGACGTCTTTCATGATTTTTTTAAATTATATCAACACCACTTATTATCACAAAATCTAATCTCCACTTTAAAATAATTTTTTCACTTTAGTCGCTACTCATAGTAGTGTTTTCTTGCTAAGATTTATTTGAAACAAATGGCATTTTCTTGCTAAGATTTATTTGAAACAAATGGTACAATTATTTTCAACAGTTATGGAAATATTTTTTTCTCTTTAATTCGCTAATCACAACAGGGACTCATTGCAAATATTTTTCTGCACTCATTGCAAATATTTTAAAGAGAATAACGGCTTATTGTTAGTATTTTTCCTCTTAAATAGGGATTTTTTTTTCTTTTAATGACACCTCCAGCTAAAATTTATTTTTCCACCTTAGTCGTTATTCACAATAGCGATTTTCTTGTTGATTGACATATTTCATGATTTTTTTAAATGGTACAACACCACTTATTTATCACCAAAGCACCACTTATTTATCACAAAATTTAGATTGATCTCTATTTTAAAATAATTTTTTCACTTTAGCCGCTACTCAAACTAGCGACTTTTGCTGCAAGCGTGTTTTTATATTTAAAATTTAGGCCTTTTTATGTTTTCAATGCTATAAGGGGCAAATTTGTCAATAGTTCCTTCAGCATTGTCACTATACGTACCAAAATTTTGAATGGCATTTTTTATTGGCCAACTACTGTCAAGTAGGTATGATGGTACCTGACGGTAGAAAGCCCCAACTTTTCTTTGCCTTCTTTCTTTCTTTTTCTTTTTCCTTTTTTTTGATTGAAATGTAAATTTCATTAATTCAAAGAGAGTATCTACAAGGGGTAGTTGGGTAATTCCAATCGCAACAAAAATTAATAGGCAATAATAAATCAAGAAGACAGACACCAATCCAATTAGAGGATTTAGCCTAAGAAACAAGATTATGGACTGCTCTATTAGCAGACCTATTCATAAAACAAAACCTCCAAATAGGCCAAACTTTCTAAGATTTTTGGATCTCCAGAAGCTTAGCCCTAGCTGCTCACTCAATAACACTAGTAGGATTTTTCACCATTTCCACAAGCCCACAACAGTCGCACCCAAAAAGCACATTCTTCAATTTCCAATCCCTAATCAAATTAGTAGCTTGCTCAGAGTGCTTGTTTCTACTGCGAGGTCATCTTGATAATACAATTTCATCACCTTGGCGAAGATAATAGACCCTCTGAAATTCTTCAAAATCACATATATGAAGGCCTCTCTATTTTTGAACACGACATCTATATTGACCTTAAATCCAACCAAGGGGAGGAATAAATCATATGTCTTTGGTAAAGGAGTTGCTAGCAACAATCTTTTTCATTTATTGAGCCTTTTAATGACTATCAACTTCCTCAACACCAAAGCAAGCCAAGCATCCTCATCACGCAGAAGACAACCATGAATAATATCATTTTTTTCTCATCCAAACTTGATACATAGTGATAGATGTGAAAAAAAAAATTTCTCCACAAGTTCAGTAATGGGAAAAAGCCAAGATGAGGGGTTTACCAATTTCACAGGCCCAATCCACAATAGATACAACTTGGAAGTGTTCTAATTTGAAAGATCACTTGGATGCAAAGAAGATCTTCACAGTGAGAGGGCAACATAAGAACAAATATTTCAAATCTTTTTTGTTTTTTTTTTTTGGCATATACGGCATGAGCAATCAAAGACATGAAAAAGTTGAGATAATGTACTTTTTCTAGGGAGTAGATTATGGAGAAAACTGCCGAAGGAATGTTTTATATCTATCATAAATCAGTACCAACCAAACTTTGAGCCATGGTATGAGACCATCTGAGGGTAAACTAGAAAAGTTGTTGAGTTTAAGGTACAGTGATTTCATGTCACAACTACTTAACTTGGAGGTAATCCAGATAAGTCTTCTATCCTTTGAGAAAGGATAAATTACAATTCTAAGAATGTGACGAACAAAATCAGTGTGAAAAAAATTCCTTCAGCCAAGAAATGTTCCATTCAGCAATGAGTGGACTGATAAGATTTTTCACCAATGTAGATTTGAGTGGCATTAATGATGACTGATTCAAAGAGACCAAAATGTGAGAACTGGTAGATGGGATCCAAGGCTCACTCCAAGTGCAAATTGTGGAATTAGTAGACATAGAGAGGCATGAATATTTCTTGATGAAGCCTTTGCACTTCATAATACACTACCATGGGAAAGATGAACCATTCAGGGCTCCAGAGATCTGAAAGAAATTATTCTACCTAAGAAACTTAGCTTTTAAGAGTGTCACTGAAAGAAACTCCTCATTCGTTGCCATATTTCCATATAAGTCTAGAAAGATATGCCTCATTGAACTTTGCAGTATTCCAAAATCTTAAACCACTAGATCTTTTGGGTTTAGAGTTTCAGCATTTAAGTTTCAACACTTTTTTTTTTCCTCATATCCCCACAAAAAATTCATAAGTAAGAATCAACTTTATCATACACTAATTTTGGGAACAAAGAGGTAGCCATTTGAAAATTCAAAAGAGATTGCACCACACTTTTGATCAAAACACCTCAATACAGGAGGGACATAAGCTTGCACTTCCATCCATTAAGTTTTGATTCAGGCTTTTGAAACAGATCACCAGATTCTTCTTTATGAGTATGAGTTCGACCGAACCATTTCCCCTAAGTATTTGAGGTTATGGTTACACTCCACTATGCCAAATAACTCTTTCATTTTCTTTTGGATCCTTTGGTTCGTATTTTTGCTAAAATTCAATCTAGAATTTTCTTTACTAACTTTCTGACCTCCACAATTTTCAATTTTTTCCAAACAATTGAGAATGAAGTTTACTTCTTGGACGTTGGCTTTGTAAAAAATTATTAAATCATCAACATACATTAAGTGTGTTATATGTGGTGCAGTGCGATAGATTTTAACTTCTTTAATGAGAGCCATTGCTTCGTCCCTCAAAAGGAATCTAGAAAGAGTTTCGACATAGATAATAAATAAATACAGGGAGATTGGATCTCCTTGTTGAATGCCCCTCGATGCCTTGAAAAAGCCATAGGGAAAACTATTAATGAGGATAGAAAATTTTGGTGTAAAAATATTGCATGATCCAATTGATGAAGATACACGAGAAGCCACAATTTTTTAGGATTTGTGATGATGAAGACCATTCCACCCTATCATAAGCCTTAGCAAAGTTGATTTTCAAAGATGAGCCCCAATTTTCTTTTCTTCTTATCAAGATTATGCTAAATAATGATTTTGTTTTCATTGATATTTCTTTTAGCCACAAACAGCATTTGATTTGGAAACACAACTTATCAAATAACCCCTTCAATGTATTTCCCAGGATCTTAAAAATGATCTTATAAGTGACATTACAGAGGTTAATAGACCTATAATGTTCAGCTTTTAAGGCATTTTCATTTTTAGGGATGAGAAAAATAAATATATGATTCGATGCTTTAAGAAGAAAATCAAAACAAAAGAAATGAAGTGTACAACATTAATCACCGTAAGCCAGTAACATCCTAAAAATATTTGAAAAATCTTGAGGAAAGACCATCCGGTCCCGTTGGCATTCATTTCAAAAATAATTTTTTTTTTAATTTTCATTGATGATGGAATTTGGCAAAGCAAATTATTATCCTCTAAAGTGATAACAAGTTGAAAAAGATTTTCAGGAAAAACATCATCCATATTTAGGAAGTTCAATTAGAAAATATCTTGGTAATTAATAATTCAAAAATTCAATTCCAATATCATGCCACTCATGTTACAAAATGCATGGTGCAGCCAGGATGCATTCCATTTTATTGAATCTAGCATAAATAATGGTAGTGAGATGCAAATACCTCTTGTTTGCATCTCCATCACGTAACCACTTAACTTTTGCCTTTTGCTTCCATAAAATTTGTTTCCTTTTCAGTAACTCATCCAATTCCACTTGGAGCATTTCCTCCCTAACAAGATTTCAATGGTCTAGTCACTTCATTGAAGTTGATCGATAAGATCTTTTTACGGATTGGAATTTTGTTTGAACGTGACCAAAATAAAATCAATTAAAATTGCAAAGAACACACTTAATAACTTTAGATTTGAGATAAAGTATCATCCAATGGGAAGTAGCAAAAAGAGTTCTTAACCCACTAATAACAACATAAAAACAAGTATTATCCTTAGCCCACATATTTTCATACTTAAACGGCTTGGGTTTACTGGGCAGAATAGGCCATGTATCTAGCAAAAGCGGCCTATGATCAAAAGCACAAGTAGTGAGGTGGTGACAAAGGTATTGAGAGAAGAGAGAAATCCATTTAGAATTAGCCACACCATGATTTAATTTTTCTTGAATATTTGTCAAATAACCTCTTTTGTTATTCCAAGTAAATGAATGCATCCTAAAACCAAGATCAATGAGATAAAGAGAATTAAGGTCCCTAAAGAAGAGAATGTCCAGAAGAAAAAGCAAAAGAATTCCTCTATTTTTCTTATCTTGGGATTTAATGCCATTGAAATCCCGTACGATAAGCCGAGGATCATTGTGGGAGAAAACATATTCAAAAACATCTCCAAAAAGCAGCTTTAGATATGGATAGTGATGGGCAATATAGACAATGAGGTAAGTTACAGTATGAAACAAGAGCTAAAATGAAGAAATTATTTTGGACAATTATGTCCACTTGCAAGTCATCAAACCAAGCGAGGTGCACGCCCTAAGTCCAATAGGAAAAATGGGAACAAAATTTTAAAGTTTAGCAATACGAAGAGCATGAAGGATTCAAGGAGCAAGAGAAGTTTACAATTCCAAAGAAAGAGAATGATATAAGAATGAGAAGAAATGATCACTCTAAGAGCTCTAATTGCCTTGGGTTAGGCCAACCATTGGCAATTCCAGAATAAAATCTTCATGAGACTATTTTGTTGGCCCCTTTGGGCCCTTGGGTTCATCAAGTTTAATTTCATTTATAACTACTAGAGATATAGGTTTCTTAGAGATAAGATTGAAAATTTTTAGGATAAAGTTGCTGGTATCGCCAAGAATCTCTATTGCTTGAGGTTTAGTTCTCTTTACTCTGATAATTCTTTTCTAGATAAGGATAGTTGTGTCCTTAACAAACACGCACCCTTTGTCCTTCACATCATCATGTTCCAATGTAGTGTCAAAGATATGGCAGTGGGCAAGGGATATGTTTATAGGGTCGCACTCCATATACAAGGTATTGGAATTCTGAGTGGATTTTTTCGGCTTTTTGGAAAGGAATATATAGGCTGGGCTAAAGAAATTTTTTAGTTGATATCAATAGGCTTGGTCACTGAATTAGTAAGGGACGTTGGCTTAGCTGAGAGAAAATGGGCCATAATTTTGGAAGTGTTTATAGATATTTTAATAGCCCATTGGATAGGGTCAAAGGATTAATGAGCTTAGGGCTAGTTAAGTTTGAGATAGACTCAACCAAAGGTACTCCAGGCTGCAGCAGACGATTGATTATCGAAGAGGGTTTTGCTTTTGTCAATCATATGTAAAGTTACCACATGTTGTACGTCAACTAATCCTTACCTTATAGTATAGTTATTATTCTCTTTTTTTTCCTAATTGAGAAGACTAGCTTCAATATTTGTCAAAGAAAAAAGAGAAGACTAGCTTCAAAGGGGTTAGTCTTTCATTCCTTCATATACTACTTCTCCATCATGCAAGGATGTGTCTTTTAATAAAAATACCAACATATGCAATATTGATAGTTAAATTAAAGATAGTTTTATTTTAAAGTTAAATTCACATTTTGAAAAACAAAATCATTCACTCATGTAGATAATATTACACACATATATATTCTATATATATGTGTGTGTGTGTGTGTTGGAAGAATATTTCATGAAATTATCTATGTGAGTGGACATATTTCCATCTTGCATAACTTTATTGATGCAGTTCAAATTTGGAAAAAGGGATTTCTTTGGAGATTACCAATATGCCAGTAATTGCAGTAGGTCTCTAATTCATGAACATTCATACTCAAAGAATTTGTTCGAATAAGAAGTAATGTGATTAGATGATCTTTTATATCTTTAATGTCAATATTCATAATTCTGAGGTTTAGGTATTACACTACTATGTGCGATTGTCCGTCTTAATGTCTTTCACTGCTTTAGTGATAATTTTATTAATGTGCCCTTCAAGCATATAATTGGTATATAAGACCTCCTATCCCCAAGTGGAGATTTATTGTACAAGTTCATGTTAGGAGTATTATTGCTATTATTTATTTACTATAGTTTTTAGTTTTATTTATTTATTTGTTGTTATTACTTATTCTTATTCTTCTCATTATCATCATCATCATTATTATTTCGTAAAACTACTTGATCGACCATGAGGCCGATTGAGGTTATGGTGCATTCGATGACTACTCATATAACGTCAAATATTTTGCTAAGTTCATAAATATTAGATTGCTTTTTTTTTTTTTTATATGAAATGACCCATAGCAACATAGACATGCTATTCTAGTTTATCAAATCATTTTGATATCATGCACAATCCAAACTCTTATCATCATCCAGTCATCTGCATAATCTAGATAGAATTAAAAAGTATATAAGCTAAAAGATGGAGCCAACAAGGAAAAGAATTCAAGTAAAGAACTTTTTAATTAAAAAAAATTGACCAGGCACCTTGGTAGCCCAGGCAACGTCAAGGTTACTTGAGTAGCTTGACCATGGTTTGGGTGGGCACACAGCTTAATGGAAAACCTAAGGTCAACCGTGCAAGCCAAAAGCATACCTTGCTGGGTTGTGCCTGTGTGGCCATCCTAGAGGTCGATCACAATGTGCATTCTCTATAGTATGTGTGGTAGGAAGAGCCACCTAAGGTCAGCTATGAAGGTTAGTGTTAGTGTTGCCAACTGCCCCTAAGATCGGCTAGTGGGAAAATTTTCAAAGTTAGTTCCATAAGGTGCCTAATTTCATGTTTTCTAGCATCACCATTGAGAATGTATTCATCAGTCTTTGCTTGCTTAGTCTATTTCTATTGAGTTGTCAGAGTTAGAGAGTTGGAGTTAGAGGATGATGAGAAGTTTGGTGACGAGTTGGGTTAAGAGGTTAAGGGTCCATTTGGCTCTGCACGATGAGTTTAGGGAGGAGTAACCTCTTGAGGCAAATTTAGCAAGTGACAGTAATTTATCCGTTATATTAACATTCGGAGAACTTCAAATCTCTTACTAGGCGAGGTTGTGAGAACTCATGGGCTATGTGTTAACCTATTTAACCTAAATTTATTAATATATTCTATGGGGCTTCAACATTAGTTTGTTGAGAAGGATCTTATGGTGACAATAGAACACTTTCATACTCTTTTCATGGTTAGGAGAGTTCTGAATGAGACTTTCTTTCATTTTTTTTCCTAAAGCTAAATGTAGGTTCATTGGAGGTGTTTCTTTTTCTCAAGGATCCTGGAAAAAGTATGGCAACCTTACTTAGGGACATTGTAGGCCCTAGGGAACCTTGAGGTCGTCAGGGGAGGAATGTGCTTAAGAGGACCATAAGGTTGCCTGATTGAGGACCATCTAGGGAAGCATTTATCTCGAGAGACCTTAAGGTTGACCAAGGTAGGGGATCTCAAGGGAGTGGCATGATGACTCTATGACGAAGTGGTTGATTAGGTTTTTAAAGTTCCTTTCACCTTTTATAGTTTTTTTGGCGACGTGTCAGGTGAATTATCTCTATTATTTATGTTGGGATATTATCTTGTATCATCATTTTCCCTATTGTTGGGAGTTTATCGAACATTTTAGTTCATGTTGGTGCATTCAATTTCATTTGACTTGACCTTTTCTCTTTTGAAGTATGTTTGTGTTGTATACCTATGTGTTTTTCTATATATGTCTTTGATTGTAGAATCTTGAGACTCCAACCCAATTTTTGCATTTTATTGCTAAGAATGGAGATAATTTATTTATTTGACGAGCACTTAATTACTTGGCCAAAATCTTAAATTCTTCGATTAGAGCTAGTGCTTGCCCTCGACTAAGGTTGAGAATAACTCATTTTTCAGGGTCTACTGGGGTTTAGGAAAAAAAACATTCATGTTTTGGCTGGTTAGTATTGGTCAACATCTAAGGTCGAGAGTATGTTATGCTTTTGAGATCACTTAGGATCTTGAGTGAAATTTCGATGTTTAAGCCAGAACTAGTGTTGATCATCCTATGGGACTTGAGGTAAGTTATGTTTTAGGGATCACTTACGGCCAGTTTGTTTTCATTTTCAAACCCCATTTTCGTTTTCTCCTCAAAATGAAAATAGAAAACTATCAACTTCTACACAATTTTCTCATACATTTTCATTCTCAAAACATTACTTTTTAGATTCTCTCTCCATTTTCATACCTTTTTCAACCCCTATTATTACCTACATCTACTTTTTTTATTGCCAATACTTCTCAAACAATATTCACCACAAAAATATTATAAATTCAAAATCAAATTCAAATTCAAACTATAATATTATTTTTTCAAACAATCACACATCACATCATCATTAAAATTCAAAAAGTACACAACTTTTAATACAAAAAACACCCAACATCCAAATACATCTCATTTTCATAACTATATAAACCTACAATTTTAAACAACACATCTAAACACAACGCATTTTCAAAAACACATTTTCTAACTAACTTTTCACTATGCATTTTCACTAGAAAATGAAACCAAACGGGCCGTTAGGATTTCAAGCTAAACTTTGATATCCCATCTGAAGTTGGTGTTGATCAATATCTGGAGCTAGAGATGAGTTATGTTCTCGAGATCACTTAAGATCTAAAGTGGAACCTTGATGATTCTACTGTAGTTGGTATGTACTAACCTTTAGGGGCAACAATGAATTATATTCTAGGACTATTTAGGATCTCGAAAGTTGTTCCATTAGAGCTTATTTATTTAGATGTTTGGGGTTTTGCCCTTGTTACCTCAATTGATGGCTTCTAATATTAACTAATTTTTGTGTATCATTTCACAAAATATATTTGATTATTTCCTTTGACAAGAAAATATGAAGTTATCTTTGCCAAAGGTTGTGGAAAAATATTTTCAAAAAACCATTGTTTCTTTTTATTTGGATAATGGCAAAGAGTTTCTTCATCTTCATTCCTTCTTTGAAGAACACGATATTTCTCATTATTTTACCTCTCTATATACATCAGAACATAATGCCACTACCGAGCATCACCTTTGCCATCTTGTGACGACAAGTACCACTTTATTGTACGTTGCAAATTTACCTCTCATATTTTGTCCTCATGCTTTTCTCAATACAACGTATCTTGTCAACCGAATGCTAACCCCTATTCCCAATCATGATTCTCCATATTTTTGTATGCATGGGCATCTTCTGAATTATGCCAAGCTCAGAGTCTTTTATTGTTTGTGTTATCCTTGGCTTCGCCCATACACCAACAATAAACTTGAGCCTCATTCTCAACCTTATGTGTTCATTGGTTTTTTTCACAATCAAAGTGTCTACGAGTGTTTCCACACTCTTACATCACTTATTTATTTCTCTCAACATGTTGATTTTATTGAAACACAGTTCCTTGTACAACACCTTTCACCTTTCCTCTTCTACACCTACACATGAAATTATTGAGGTATGGTCACTAGTTCACTTTGTTATTCGCTTATCTAACTTGAATTATGTCTCCTCGATTGGTCTTCACCTTCCATCAATAGCTTTCTTTTCCTTAGCGGCACCCTCAGGAAATAATACTTTATCAAGCAACCTAGAGAACTTCTCCATATCATTATCTGATAAGTATAATACTTCTCCCTCTATTATTATGTAGTCTTCGTCTCTTTCTTCTTTATCAAATTCATTCCCTATTGCACCCAAACTAGCTCACCTAATGATCACATACAGCAAAAATAATATCACTAAACCTATCCAAAGGTTATATCTCTCAACTACTACTACCCAAAAGTCTACCAGATCTCCTACAGATGATATAAAATACCATTTAGCCTAATCATCTCCAAACCATGTCGAGCATAGAAATATCAGTCAAGACTTAGAAGATCCCAAATAAAGTGAAGCCATGGAGAGGAAAACTTAGTGTATTACATGTTAAGAGAACATGGTCTATTGTAGAGGTACAATTGAGCTGAACAGAGTCGAGCGAGTTGAGTTTGGGAAAAATTTTTGAGCTCTAGCTTGAGCTTAAAATATATATTTTAAGACCGAGTTCGATGAGCCTAAAATTTTAAGCTCTAGCTCAATTCAACAAAAATTCAAGCTTGGCTCGGCTCAACTCAATAAGGCTGGAATTGACAAATGAATTGTAAAAAACTGCAGGCTCGAGCTCGAGCTCGAACTCAAAATAAAAAAATAGTAATATAATATATATTTATTAATAAAATAAAAATAAAAATAATATTTAATTATATATTGGCTTGTTAGCCAACTCGAGAGCCTTAAACCTAGCTCACAAGCCTCGAACCTAAATACAGGTAGCTCGAGATTGGCTCGAAATAGAGCTCGACTCATTTACACCACTAGTCTCTTGTGCCTCCAGAATTCTCAACTAACCTAATCGATTGTAAGTGGGTGCTTGAGTTAAAGCCAACTCGAGAGCCTCAAACCTGGCTCACAAGCTTCGAACCTAAATACAGGTAGCTCGAGATTGGCTCGAATTAGAGCTCGAGCTCGATTCAGCTCGACTCATTTACACCCCTAGTCTTTTGTGCCTCCAGAATCCTCAACTAACCTAATAGATTGTAAGTGGGTGTCTTGAGTTAATACAACTCTATAGATCTATAAGTTGCTATAAAGCTAGTCGTGTGGCTAAGGGCTTTAATCAGCATCGAGGTATTGATTTTGTTGAGATATTTTCACTTGTTGCAAAGCATAACATTGGTAGACTTTCTCTCTTTGGTTATTTCTTAGGATTGGCCTTTGAGGAACTCAAACCTTGCTCACAAGCCTCGAACCTAAATACAGGTAGCTCGAGATTGGCTCGAATTAGAGCTCGAGCTCGATTCAGCTCGACTCATTTACACCCCTAGTCTCTTGTGCCTCCAGAATCCTCAACTAACCTAATCGATTGTAAGTGGGTGTCTTGAGTTAAATACAACTCTATAGATCTATAAGTTGCTATAAAGCTTGTCGTGTGGCTAAGGGCTTTAATCAGCATCGAGGTATTGATTTTGTTGAGATATTTTCATTTGTTGCAAGGCATAACATTGGTAGAATTTCTCTCTCTGGTTATTTCTTAGGATTGGCCTTTGAGGAAAATAGTTATCAAAATGCCTTTTACATGGAAAACTTGATGAGGAAGTTCATATGTCTCAACTACCTGGTTTTGTTACTGAGAGATTGCCAAACTATGTTTGTCGACTTCACAAGGCTCTTTATGTCCTCAAACAAGCGCTCCAAGCATGATATTCAAAGTTAAAGACATATATTTTGTATCTTTATTTTATTAATTCACTATCTGATCACTGTGTTTTCGCCTTTGCTCAATCTGGGGTAGTTATTTACTTGATTGTATATGTTGCTAATCTAACCATTACTGGGAGTAATCTTCAAGTGGTTAATCAATTCATAAAGCGATTAGCTGCCAAGTTTTCAATTAAGGAATTGGGAGATTTGAATTTCTTCTTTGGTGAAGAAGTTGTTCGAATTTTCACTAGTTTGATCTATCCTAGAAAAAGTATATCCTAAATATTCTTAACACTGCCAAAATGCTTGGTGCCAAAGCCATTAATACCCCATTGTCAATGGGCAACCTTCTTTCTCCATAGGATAGCTTGCATTTAAATGATCCAAAAGAATTTTGTATGATTGTTAGGAGTTTCCAATATCTACAATTTACACAACCAAACATTAGATTTGTTGAAAATAAGCTTTCTCTTTTTACATGTCATCCAACAATGAATTACTGGTCTATGGTTAAACATGTTTGTCGTTATTTAGGGGGTACACTTAATCATGGTCTCTTTTCCCATCACAACTCTCCACTTGATCTTCATACTTTTTCAGATGCTGATTGGGTTAGTGATAGAGATGATGGACATTGGAGCATACATAGTGTTTTTGGGTAGAAATTTGATTGCTTGGAGCTCTAAGAAGCAACATTATGTTGCCCATTCTTCAACTAAAGCAAAATAACACGTTGCTTCTGTGAACATTTGAAATACGTAGGGTGCAAAGCATGCTCAAAGAACTCTTTTTTTCGTTCTCCATCCCTATCATTTATTTTGACAACCTTATTACTACTTATCTTATTACTAATCCAATCTTCCACTTTTGAATGAAGCATATTGAAATTGATTATCATTTTGTACACCTATGGTTCAACAGGAAAGAATTATAGTCACTCATGTTTCATCCTAATAGCAGTTTGGTGATGTTCTAACAAAGGTCTCATTATGCTTTTTGTGGTGTCTGTCTATGACCCACCATCTTATGATGAGGGGGGAAATTAGGAATTAGGATACCTTCTCCAAAATAAAGATAGAAGGATTTTTAATTCTTTTCTCACTTTTATTTCCTTTTTTCCTTTTTATTTTTTATCTTTGATTGTAATATGATTATTGATAGATTGTAATTTTATTCCTTTCTAATTTATTGATTATCTCATTGTATAGATTCACGACATACTGGCAATATAAGACATATGAAAATCCACCATACTTCTTTAGTGATGTGAAATTTATGGAGTAAATTTTGTAAGAAGAGTATCTAATGTGTGCTTAAAAAAAACCTCCTAAATTTTAAATTTATCTGTTAAATAAAAATGTATGATTATGAATATTTTAAATTTATTTGATACGATAAAAATATATGATGCAATTTTGGATATACACAATATAATGTTCTGGTTATAATAAATAATTTGATTATATTTAAGTCAATAAAAAAATCAAACTAACAACCAATTAAAACTTTTTAATTTAATTAAAAAACTTAAATTTCAAGAATTTAAAATTTAGTCAAAATTGCACAATTTTTTATGAAACACCATGAATATATATATATATATACACTACTATTATAGCTCGATTACTTGGTGATATGAGGTGTAGAGTGATGGGATGAAATGAGGAATGAAGAGTAGTATTAAGATAATTTTGTACTTTTTAAATTATATTTATTTTGTGGGATAATATGAATGATAAAAGTGGATAATTGTATTAATTGTTTACTTTAATGAATGATAATAATGGATAAATTTTAAAAGATTAAAATACCTTCAATTATAAAATTATTTATTATTCTATTTAATATAAACAATTTATTTTTCCTCCATTCCAACACAATATCAAACTATTTGATCTTCTTCCCAAAAGTTCCTAAAATTATTTCTTCTTCTTTATCCAACTAATTGACATAAAATGTTGGGCACATTTATTTTATTTTACAGTTTTTTATTTTCATTTTTCTAAACTAAAATTGAATATTTCATTTAAAATTAATTTCTTTTCAAAATACTATAAAAATTTCTTATGAATATCATTACCTCTATTACAATTATATATATATGTATATTTCATCTTTCAATTATTTTTAATATAAATATATTTTGCTTAATTAATATATTGTAGTAGTAGTAGTAGTAGTACTAATAATAATAGAAGTTTAATATGAATATTATTAATTAGAACTAAATTTGAAAAAAAAGATTTTTTATAATGAAATTTATTTTTCTCAAAAAGAAAAACCAAATATAACTTTATTTACAATGTATTCTCCAACCTAATTACTTAAATTCATTGTTCTAAATATTATTCTAAGGCAATCAAAAATAATTTTAAATATAGTTTAAATTAATTAACTACTAAACATAAAATACAATTCACAATAAAAAACATTTCAAAATATTTATAAAAAAAACAAACAAAGAAGAAATACATAGAAGTGCTCCTGGCCAAATCCTCTCTCATTGGAGGAGAAAGTAGTCCTTTTATCTTCATCCTTAATAACAAGAATTGTTAGATGAAATTGTCCCTTCAAAATGGAGGGTCGACTCATATTCTAAGGCCCTGTTTACTTTGATGTATTAAGTGTGGATATGCTATTTTATCCAACCTAATACCATGTATACTTTGTTTGATAGAAGTCAATAATATTTCCTGGCCATGTATTAAAATTGCTCATCATAGAATGAGACACCCCACTTCATTCTAGTACTATTTCGAGGTGGAATGTGGTATTTATGAATCAAAATAGAATGTGCAAAATATCCTTGTAGCATTGAGACAAATTGCATCTATTATCCTTATTCACTTTCCATCAAATGACATTTAATTAAATAAACTCAATATTTTATTTTATTCAAAATATTAATTTGGTTGGGAAATATAAAAATAAAATTAATAAGATACATATTATAAATATGATAATTTATCAAAATAAACATATTACAATTATTAATAAACTAATTTATTATTTAAAAAATTGTATAAAGTATACATGATATTTATTTAATTATCTAAACGCATCACTCATTTCATTCTATATTTCAAAATTTGTGCTACAGTACCGAGCTAATCCTTCATTTACCAGGCTTCCATCCATCAAAAGTAAATATAGCATGATTTCAAAATAAACTTGGCCTTGATGTACAATAATCGTAGTGCTAGTTTAGTTGGGATGATAAGATAGGATAAAGTGTTTTTATCGTACCTTATCATTGGTTTGGTTGGAGTAACAATAAACACTCAGATTCGCATGAATACTAAAAGCATGTGCTTATATGTGCAACTCCTATAATAAATTAACCTGTCACCCCCCATGAGTTTATTTATCCATGGATTTGCTTCTTGTGTTGAAATTATCTATTTATCCTTAATTTTTGAAACCAATTGATCATAATACCATTTTTTATTATTCAAACAAAAATCTATCTTCTATTCTTGTCTTCCCAAATCCTCAAATCGGCATTTCTCAACCTAGGGCTTCAAGCGATTTCTTTTGCAACTTCAAGAGGTATCTCAATTTTTCTTAAATGCTATGCCATATTTCTTCCTAGTCATGCCATCAACTACATGCAATTATAAAGGGAGTTTCATATGATGCTGTAAAGGAAAAAGGCTTTTTTCTTTTTAAAAGATGAGAAGACATTTGAGATAGCTACAAGTATTTTTGAAAAGGATTCTACTGATACTTAAATAAGTATATGCATCCAATTAAGAGTGGTCAGAAAGGAAGACAAATTGGGGATATTAATATTTGAATGAGGAACAAAATGATAATTTGATAGATGTAATCAAGATGTTTTAGTATTGAACCAAACACAGCAACTAGCAATCATGTGGACCACTTAAAAATAAGGGCCACTTTTTATAAAGTACCAAAAGCACTTTCCAAGTTTTGTTCAGTCCCCACTTGATTTTTTATAGAATGAACTCCCTAGTTTTGTTAAAATTTTAGAGATCATTCCCTACCCACTTGATTTGGCAAAAATACCCTTAAGTATAGTATTTTTCACTCATTTTTTTTACTTCTTCACTATACACACAACCAAACACTATGCCCTAGCATATGTACTTTTATTACCAGAAATAGAAAGAAAAATCATAGAAGGAAACCAAGCTTGTCGGCGGGAACGAGAACATCAATAGAGCCAACGACCACCATATTTTCTTCTTCTCTCTTTATTTTCGTCATTTTCAGGTTTTTTCATCTCAGTTTCTTTTGAGTTTATTTTCATCTCAGCCCGACCACCACATTTTCTTCTTCTTTCCATCTTGTAGTCTTTTGAAAATGTCAACTAGTAGTGAAGGTGGAGTGTTCACTCAAGCTTTAGTGAGTTGCCGCTACAAAGACCAGCTCCATATAATGTCAATTAAGGGTAGTACGACTTTAATGGACATATACCTTAATCTCGCAAGAAAATGGAGTTAAATCAATCCCGAACTCTTCACTTTGCAATACATAGCTCCACATCAAAGATTGTACGTGGCTTTGATCGATGACGATGATGTCATGAATATGGTCTTACTGCATTTGACATTGAAGGAGAACATTATTGACATTCTAATAAATCGAAAGGATGACTCAAGTAGCAGCAGAAAGAAGAATAATGATGTTTTAAGGTAATACTTCTACAGTACCTGAACTGTACTGCATTTTATAAAATTCTATACTTGAAGTGTTCTGCAATTGTACTTCTTGTATTTCAAACTCTTTCTATACTTGGAGCGTTCTACATTATACTTCATTGCAATTAAAATTGTACTGTAATGCTAGTTTTTATACTATTCTACATTTATACTTTATTTTGCCTAAAGCTGATTGTGCTATTGAAGTTTTATATTTCGAGCGTTCTACTAATTGATTATCCAAAATTGTACTACAATTGCTAGTGTTTTATACTTGAATTGTTCTGTAATTGTAGTTCATTTACTTGAAATTGTACTTCATTTATCTGAAGTTGTACTACAATGCTAAATTATTTTTGTTCGACTATTCTACATTTATACTTTATTTTATCTAAAATTGTACTGTATTATTGAAGTTTTATACTTCAAGTGTTTTACTAATTGATTATCCAAAATTGTACTACAATTCTAGTATTTTATACTTGAAATGTTCTGTAATTATACTTCGTTTATCTGAAATTAAATTTTATTTTTCTGAAATTATACGACGATACTGAATTATTTTTTTCGATTATTCTACATTTATACTTCATTTTACCTAAAGTTGTACTTTATTATTGAAGTTTTATACTTCAACTGTTATACTAATTGAATATGCAACATTCTACTGCATTGCTAGTGTTTTATACTTGAAATGTTCTGAAATTGTACTTCGTTTATTTAAATATGTACTACGATGCTGAATTACTGATCTTCAGTATTCCACATTTATACTTCATTTTACCTAAAATTGTACTGCATTATTGAAGTTTTATACTTCAAGTGTTCTACTTGTTGATTATCCAAAATTGTACTGCAATTGCTCGTTTTATACTTGAAGTGTTATGAAATTGTACTTTATTTGTCTGAAATTGTACTTCGTTTTATATTTCATTTTACCTAAAAGTGTACTCTATTATTGAAGTTTTATACTTCAAGTGTTCTACTAATTGATTATCCAAAATTGTACTGCAATTGCTAGTGTTTTATACTTGAATTATTCTGCAATTGTATCTCATTTATTTGAAAATGTACTACCATGCCGAATTATTTTTCTTCGACTATTCTACATTTATACTTCATTTTGCATAAAACTGTACTGCATTATTAAAGTTTTATATACTTCAAGTGTTCTACTAATTGATTATCCAAAATTGTACTGTACTGCTAATATTTTATACTTGAAGTGTTCTAGAATTGTACTTCATTTATCTAAAATTGTAGTTCGTTTATCTGCAATTTGTATTTCCCATCTCGGGATAGCACCTAAGCTAAGGCACCACTCCAGTTCATTCTTAATTCAAGCCAAGAAGTAAGCAGTACAGTTAATAATCCCATAAGAATTTTTTTTTTCAAAACTTATCAAAACATATAGTAGCAGATTTCAAACTTACCAACTCTTCAAAACATTAAATAAGTCATAATTCAGCTTCTTACATCTAACAAAACATATACAGGCATCACGTCATCGACATCAATCCGGACATACCACAATGTCACTAAATCCAATTACAGCATTCAAGTGAACCTTATTAAACATCTGAGCACCCATTCTATTACAAAAGATATTTCTTCACTCCAAGTTGGAACCTTATATTCTTCACTTATACGAAAATCAAGATAAACGGGCGATAAGTCCAAAGGACTTAGTGAGGGATAATTGTAACATATATAATAAGGATCTGTCGATGAAGAAATCAACTCAACAGATCATCAACCAATAATTAACGAAAATACAATAGGATACGTTCAAATAGTCAGGAACAGTCTAACAGGTAAAATACAATCGGTCAGTCAGATTACAGTTGGACAGAATAGTCCTGAATAACATTTACATTTCAATTAGTCTTATTCAAGTATGACAGCTTGGTACACGACAGTCGCTGACAGACGATAGATGCCTAGGAGTAGCCCTAGCACATCAAAGACAAACAGACGGTAGATGCTCAGGAATAACCTTAGCACATCATGGACAAATGGACAGTAGATGCCCAGGAATAGCCCTAGCACATCACGGACAAACAGTCAGTAGATGCCCAGGAATAACCTTAGCACATCACAAACAAACGGACAGTAGATGCCAAGGAATAGCCTTAGCACATCACAAACAAACAGATAGTAGATGCCCAGGAATAGCCCTAGCACATTATTGATGCTGAGGAATAGCCCTGACATATCGCCCATACCTAAGAATAGCCCTAGTATATGGCTAACAGACAGACAAAAGATGCCTAGGAATAGCCCCAGCACATCACTGATGCTTAGGAATAGCCCTGACATATCACCCATACTTAGGAATAGCCCTAGCATATGGCTGACAAACTGAATACCTAGGGAACAGCCCCTAGCGTACACAGACTTACATGATGAATACCCAGGGAATAGCCCCTAGTGTATCAAACTTACAGAACATATACTCAGGGAATAGCCCCTGACATATCAGACGTATAGACAGTTTAGAACAGTACAGAAATGCCGACAAGGTAAACAGTAACAGTACCGGACAATACAGATATTAGAACAATACAGATAACAGAACGAACAAATAGCATATATCAGAAAAATCGTTCTGGGCGCCAGAACCAACGGGAATCAGAATCATAACAGAAATAACCCCTATAGGGGTGTTCGAATCAGATAATAGAATATCAAAGAGATCTTAATAAATTACGGATTTCAATAACAGTACAGTCACTTTAGAAACAGTAACCCTCACAGGGGTTTATCACAAATACCGATAAGTGAAATGAAGTGCCAGATTGGCAGACCCTCACCTCCGTAGTCTTAGAAAACTACAATCGTCGGCAGCAACTTACTGGTCCGCGAAACCCACTTCTGCGTCACCTAGCCAAAGTAATAATCCACAATCAAAATCCTTATTCAACCCCGATAACATTCAATAATTACAATATTACTATTAACCTTATATCATATTCCGAATCATCAATAATAGGCTGATTAGCTTAACAACCCCAATTATTGCCATTAGGTCTCAAATTCATAAAATTAGGGTTTTCTCTTCCAATTAACTTGATAATTCCCAATATTTTCATAAATAATATAATATAATCCAAATTCACCAAACTTATACTGGCACATGCTTATACCGATTCTTAGTCCATAATATCTCAAATTACCCAATTATCATTTCTTAAGTTCCAATTTCATAAAATCATAAATTAATCACTTAAATAAACTCAATTAATCCTTACTTAACATCCACTAATACATAATCCAAGCCAATTATGCGTAATCCTAAACCAGGCATGGCCAAAGCGTAAAACAAGTATATAAGTCCTCAAAATACAAGGTTAAGGAATATAATACAACATATGCATGTATATATACAAATATACACACACATAAACATCAACCAACCTCTATACCCTCGATCTGATCAGTCGGACCTTGGATTCACAAACCAAGACCACCATCATGATCCTCGCAATGAGCTAGAGAAACTGCCTGAAAGTCACCGGACTGCCTCTGTCCGCTGCCATCGAAAAACTTCAAAACTACCACCCACAGAATCCTTTCAACTCAACTAAGCAAATCCCCAAGCCAACTAAGCAAATCCCCAAGCCAATTTCTCCAAAAACCTTCAGATTGGCCTTCAATTTCCGTCCAAAAACCTTCAAGCTTTGATCAACCAAGTTTCTAAAAATTGTAAATTTACCCCAAAACTTTCAAATATTTTGCAATTAAGTCCTTTTCATTTCTTTTTCGAGCCCTAAATTTCGACCAAATTAAATTCTCGAATTTTCAAATTCTTATTTTCCAAAATTCTAAATTTTAGGGGTGTTACAATCCTCCCCCTTTAAATGAATCTGACCCCCAGATTCTCATTTGAGTACTGTTCCGACTGACAGAAAATGAGTAGATTCGGTCTGTCGATCTATATTTTCTTTTCATTACATTCTACCAAGATTACTTCTTCAAATCTCGATACATCTTCATGCTTCCTAGATGCATCGTATGTCTTGACTTGTGTGCCTCACTAGCAAACTTTCTTCCACTTCTTCTGGCACACATGTTTTCTTACGGAGCAAAAGGACATCTTGATTCAGTATTGAACTCAATCTTCCAAAAACTTCCAACCTTTCCTTTAGGACCCATCGCATGTCATCCTATGATTCGGACCGTACTTATCTTTTCAATCCTTCTCGCTACATAAATTTCAGCTCAGCGCCCATTCTTCTATCCTTTAAAGCCTCATTCATATCATGCAATTTTTCCTCAAGACCTTGACACCACCTTAGAAAGTTTTCCTTTTCCTCTTTAAAGACTTTATTCTCGATCTTCAAATCTTCTACATTGTCTTCAAATGCAATATTACCTGCGACGATTCCTTTCCTATATCTCCATATAACCAAATTGCTGCCCAAAATCCACATTCTAAGAATAATATCCCTACATAGCTAAATATCTCTTAACTCAAGCGCTTACATTCTAAATGACTCCCAATTCAAGCTTAATCTCAAGTAAGTCTATCAACTCAAACTCCTCTAAGCTTCCAAGAATAAAAGGAATAGAAGAATCAGATGGAGTTAAACCAAACTCAAGGATACACAAGTCCAATCATCCTATGATGACGACAAGATCCTATAGGCATCCTACAAAACTCAAACTCATCTTCCCAATATCAACTGATCAAATTCATCTTAAATCCTCTAATCACATAAGAACTCCCAATTAAGTCATACTTAACTACCTGAACGAGAAGTCAGTCACAAATCTCAATGACACCCAAATGATATTCAAAGCCTAAGTCATTGATAACCTAGGCTCCGATATTCTTTAACTTATTCAAATCTTAAACATTTCCACAATCATGCTTAACTCTATTATCCAAGATTTCCATATCCGAGGATCATATCATAGAGTTGCTCGGGCCTTCCAAACCCAAGCTCTGATACCACCTCTGTAGCGCCCTATCTCGAGATAGCACATAAGCTAAGGCACCACTCCAGTTCAATCTTAATTCAAGCCAAGAAGTAAGCAGTATAGTTAATAATCCCATCAGATTTTTTTTTCAAAACTTATCAAAACATATAGCAGTAGATTTCAAACTTAACAACTCTTCAAAACATTAAATAAGTCATAACTCAACTTCTTATATCTAACAAAACATATACAGGCATCACGTCATCGACATCAATCCTGACATACCACAATGTCACTAAATCCAATTACAGCATTCAAGTGAACCTTATTAAACATCTGAGCACCCATTCTATTACAAAAGATATTTCTTCATTCCTAGTTGGAACCTCATATTCTTCACTTATACCTGTCTGAGCAAATCAAGATAAACAGGCGGTAAGTCCAAAGGACTTAGTGGGGGATAATTGTAACATATATAATGGGGATCTGTCGAGGAAGAAATCGACTCAACAGATCATCAACCAATAATTAATGGAAATACAATTGGATACGTTCAAACAGTCAGGAACAGTTTAACATGCAAAATACAATCGGTCAGTCAGATTACAGTCAGATAGAATAGTCCCGAATAACATTTACATTTCAGTCAATTTTATTCAAGTGTGACAACTTGGTACACGACAGTCGCCGACAGACGGTAGATGCCGAAGAGTAGCCCTAGCACATCAAATACAAACAGCTGGTAGATGCCCAGGAATAGCCTTACACATCACAGACAAACGGACAGTAGATGCCCAAGAATAGCCCTAGCACATCATGGACAAACAGAGAGTAGATGCCCAGGAATAGCTCTAGCACATCATTGATGCTGAGGAATAGCCCCGACACATCGCCCATACCTAGGAATAGCCCTAGCATATGGCTAACAGATAGACGAAAAATGCCTAGGAATAGCCCTAGCACATCATTGATGCTCAGGAATAGCCCTGACACATTGCCTATACCTAGGAATAGCCCTAGCATATGGCTGACAAACTGAACACCTAGGGAATAGCCCCTAGCGTACACAGACTTACAGAACGAATACCTAGGGAATAGTCCCTAGCGTATCAGACTTACAGAACATATACCAGGGAATAGCCTCTAGCGTATCGGACTTACAAATACTCAGGGAATAGCCCTTGACATATAAGACGTACAGACAGTTCAGAACAGTACAGAAATGTTGACAGGGCAAACAACAACAGTACCGGACAATACAAATATTAGAACAGTACAGATAATAGAACGAACAGATAACATATATCAGAAAAACCATTATGGGCACCAGAACCAACATGAATAAGAATCATAACAGAAATAACTCCTACAGAGGTGTCCGAATCAGATAACAGAATATCAAAGAGATCTTAATATATCACAGATTTCAATAACATACAGTCACTTTAGAAACAGTAACCCTCATAGAGGTTTATCACAAATACCTATAAGTGAAATAAAGTGCCAGATTGGCAGACCCTCACTTCCGTATCTTAGAAAACTATAATCGTCGTCAGCAGTTTACTGGTTCACGAAACCCACTTTTGTGTCACCTAGCCAAAGTAATAATCCACAATCAAAATCCTTATTCAACCTCGATAACTTTCAATAATTACAATCTTAATATTAACCTTATATCATATTCCGAATCATCAATAATAGGCCGATTAGCTTAACAACCCCAATTATTGCCATTAGGTCTCAAATTCATAAAATTAAGGTTATCTTCCAATTAACTCGATAATTCCCAATATTTCCATAAATAATATAATATAATCCAAATTCACCAAACTTATACTGGCACCTACTTATACCGATTCTTAGTCCATAATATCTCAAATTACCTAATTATCATTTCTTAAGTTCCAATTTCATAAAATCATGAATTAATCACTTAAATAAACTCAATTAATCCTTACTTAACATCCACTAATACATAATCCGAGCCAATTATGCGATATCCTAAACTAGGCATGGCCAAAGCATAAAACAACTACATAAATCCTCAAAATACAAGGTTAAGGAATATAATACAATATATGCACATATATAAACACATAAACATCAACCAACTTATATACCCTTGATCTGATCAATCGAACGTCGGATTCACAAACCAAGACCACCGTCACGATCCTCGCGACGAGCTGGAGAAACTGCCTGAAAGTTGTTGGCCAACCGTCAGACCACCGCTGGAAAACTTCAAAACCACCATCACAGAATCCTTTCAGCTCAACTAAGCAAATCCCCAAGCCAATTTCTCCAAAAACGCTCGAATTGGCCTTCAATTTATGTCTGAAAGCTTCAGCACCACCACTTCCGCCATCTCAGTTTTCACCCAATTCCTCCGTCCATGGTGGCCGGAACTGAAAAATGAAGCCACCATGTTGACCCTTGTGCTGAGCCCATCAAAACCCACTACTCACATCCAAGGTTCCGTCGCCGGGGATGAGAGACCCATCACCATCGCCGTGGCCGAGACTTTGAGCTTCGATTCCCAGTGATTCACCGGTGGGTTGGGTGTAAACTTGGTATGGAAGTGTTCCTTGTGAAGAGAGGAACACAACGGTAGCTAATTTGATGAATTTTAGTGGCCAGAGTGAAACGCTGGTGAGAGAGAGAGACGATCGGTGCATAGAGGAGAAAGAATGAAGAAGAAGGAGTTGACTAATCCATTAAAATGTCATCTTTCAAAAATTGCATTTTTATCCCCAAACTTTCTCCGAGCTTACACTTAGGTCCTCCAAGTTTTCCAAACTTTTCATTTCGACCTTGGAATTATTTAGTGCCTTATTTTAGCCCCTTTGACCCTAAATAATGGCTATGCATACCCCAAAATTCTCAACCTTTGATCAATCAAGTTTCTAAAAATTGTAAATTTACCCCAAAACTTTCAAATATTTTGCAATTAAGTCATTTTCATTTCTTTTTCGAGCCCTAAATTTCGACCAAATTAAATTCTCGAATTTTCAAATTCTTATTTTCCAAAATTCTGAATTTTAGCGGTGTTACAAAATTGTACTTCATTTTACCTAAAATAGTACTCTATTATTGAAGTTTTATATCTCAACTGTTCTACTAATTGAATATGTAAAATTATAATGCAAGTACTAGTGTTTTATGCTTGAATTGTCCTGTAATTGTACCTCATTCATTTGAAATTGTACTTCATTTATTTGAAATTGTACTTAATTTATTTGAAATTATACTTCATTTTATACTTCATTTTGCTTAAAATTGCACTCTATTATTGAAGTTTTATACTTGAACTGTTCTACTAATTGATCATCCAAAATTGCTCTGCAAATGGTTGTGTTTTATACTTGAATTGTTATGTAATTGTACTACCATGATGAATTATTTTTCTTCGACTATTCTACATTTATACTTCATTTTACATAAAACTTTATTGCAATACTGAAGTTTTATCTTCAAGTGTTCTACTAATTGATTATCCAAAATTATACTGCATTGCTAATGTTTTATACTTGAAGTGTTCTGGAATTGTACTTCATTTATCTAAAATTATACTTCGTTTATCTGAAATTGTACTTTATTTTAAACTTTATTTTGCCTAAAATTGTACTCTATTATTGAAGTTTTATACTTCAACTATTCTACTAATTGAATACCAAAATCGTACTATAATTGCTTGTGTTTTATACTTGAACTGTTCTACAATGGTACCTCATTTATTTGAAATTGTACTACCATGTCGAATTATTTTGCTTCGAATATTCCACATTTATACTTCATTTTATATAAAGTTGTACTGCAATATTGAAATTTTATACTTCAAGTGTTATATTAATTGATTATCCAAAATTGTACTACATTGCTAATGTTTTATGCTTGAAGTGTTATGGAATTGTACTTCATTTATCTAAAATTGTACTTCACTTATATGAAATTGTACTTCATTTTACCTAAAATTGTACTCTATTATTAAAGTTTTATACTTTAAATGTTCTACTAATTGAATATCTAAAATTATACTGCAATTGCTAGTATTTTATACTTGAATTGTTATGCAATTGTACCTCGTTTATTTGAAATTGAACTACCATGCTAAATTAATGTTCTTCAAGTATTCGATATTTTTACTTCGTTTTACTAAAATTGTACTATATTATTGAAATTTTATACTTCAAGTGTTTTACTAAACTAATCGATTATCCAAAATTGTAGTACATTACTAATGTTTTATACTTGAAGTGTTTTGGAATTGTACTTTATTTATCTAAAATTGTACTCTATTATTGAAGTTTTATACTTCAACTGTTCTACTAATTGATTATCCAAAATTGTACTGTAATTGCTAGTATTTTATACTTGAATTGTTCTATCATTGTACCTCATTTATTTGAAATTGTACTACCATGTCGAATTGTTTTGTAATTGTACCTCATTTATTTGAAATTGTACTACCATGTCGAATTATTTTTCTTTGACTATTCTATATTTACACTTCATTTAACATAAAATTGTATTGCACTTATCAACTCCAAGGGATGCATTGGAGGAGAAAATTAGTTCAACCAATGCATCGCACAATGAATTGGCTTTAGTTAGCAAGTCAATTGATGCATGGAGGCATTGCATATATGGAGAGGGTCAAACATTCAAAGATGCCGAGGAGTTCAGAATTATGCTTAAGAATTATGCAATAGCTACTATGTGGTCATTTCAATACAAGAAAAATGACAACAAAAAAATCATATGTGTTTGCAGCAACGAAAATTGCAAATAGAGAATCTATGCATCGAGGCATGAGGCTGATAAGTTATTTGGCATTAAAAAATGCAATCTAAGGCACACATGCTGTGAGGTTAATCTTCGGACAAAGGGACATCCTAAAGTCGATTCTGCTTGGGTTGCTAACATAGTTAAGGATAAATTGAGACCAGAGCCATGTTATCGACCCTCTACCATATTGAAAGATATCCACAGAGAATACGGTGTGGAACTTAGATACCATAAAACAGGGATAGGTAAGGAATTAGCTATGCATGATATCCATGGAGCTGAAAAGGGATCTTATGATAAATTGAGGTGGTATTGTGATACAGTGAAGAGGATAAACCCTGGAAGTATTGCAGACTGTGAGATTGACCCAATTAGTCAAAAATTTCATCGGCTATGTATATGTTTTAGTGCTTGCCTTATTGGTTTTCTCAGGGGATGCAGGCCGTTGATATTCTTAGATAGCGTCCATATTAAAAATAAATATAAAGGAAGCTTACTCAGTGCTGTCAGTAAGGATGCCAATGATGACTTATTCACGCTAGCATATGTAGTTGTTGACTCTGAAAATGATATTAATTTTGGGTGGTTATGCTTTAAGCTAAGAAGTATCTTAGATTCTCAATATATACCTGGCTTATCAAGGTTTACTTTCTTCTCCTATCAATATCCAGGCCTTCTTAAGGCCATCTCCTTGATATTTCTCGATAGCCACCATACATATTGCTTGAGACACTTAGTGAATAACTTCAAGAAACAAGTAAGAACTTTATCTTTACTTGTGAAACAATTATATGAAATAAACTCTAATTTATAACATATAGCATATTACAATCCTATTAGTTTAAATTCAGGTATTAAGGAAGTACCCCCTACATAACAAGAAACATTGGGCTTCTATTTTTATGAAAGCTGCATATGCATTAACAAGGCAAGAGTGTACCCGACATATAGACAGCATTTTGGAGTCAATGCCGCTTGCTAGAGACTTTATTATGTAGTCTGACCCACAATGTTGGGCAAATTTCTTATTCAGTAGAGATCGATAGGGGGTAATAAATAATAATCAAGCAGAATATTGGAATAATTAGGTGAAACTAGCCCGATTTATGCCAGTTGTAGCCATGGTTGATCACATATGCATGCAAATAATGGTTATGATACATGATTGATGAGAAGAATATCACAATATGGTTGGTTAATTATGTCCCAAGCAAGAGAAGAAGTTAGCAATCAATTATATGCGTTCTTGTACCTTAAAAGTTGTCATGTCTAATGGTTGGAGCTTCGAGGTGATTGACCATGACAAATCGTATACTATAGATTTGCAGAGTAAGGTTTGTTCGTGCAGAGCATGGCAGATTGATAAAATATCATGCATGCATACTTGTGCTTGTATCGAGTTAAAGTTGCTTTCACCATATGACTTTACCGATTAATATTACAAAGTTGAGATGTATCAACAAGCATACCAAGCAATGATTAACCCTATTCCTACTTATGATATGCATATGTTCCCTCTAGATGATGACGGTATCATTAATGTACCTGATTTTCGATCTCAGCACGGTCATAGAAGGACATAGAGGATTCCATCAGAAATTGAGAAACGTGTTATTAAGTGTACATAATGTGGCAGGACATGGTATAATCGTCGAACTTGCAAAGAATCAGTAAACTAGCTAAATTAGCTGAACTGTGTGGTTGGAGAAGAATTTTGAAGAACTTTGGATTGTTAAATTGTACTGAAATTTTATTATATTTGTGAATTACTTTGGATTGTTGAATTGAACTTTATCATTAACAACTACTTTTCACTACGTATTTTCAAACAGATTTTGTGAACATATTCGGTTTCTGATATTCTCCTTCAAGTACTTGATTTCGGGACATATGTACTTCAGCATGGCATATATATACTTTATTTCAAGTGAAAATATACTAGTAGTTGCAGGTGCATGTTGTTCGAGATATCAGGGCTTTCGTATTTCAACAAGGGAGATTTATACTTGATTTTGGGACATATGTACTTTAGCATGACATATATGTACTTGATTTCAAGTGAAAATATACTAGTAGTTGCAGGTGCATGTTGTCCGAGATATCAGGGCTTTCGTATTTAAACAAGGGAGATTTATACTTAATTTTGGGATATATGTACTTCATTGTTGTAATTATGTACTTGATTTCAGGTGAAAATGTAGCATGTACATGTTGTTTGAGATATCAGTGTTTTCGTACTTCAATAAGGGAGATTTATACTTGATTTTGGGACATATATACTTCATTGTCACAATTATGTACTTGATTTCGAATGAAAATGTATCATGTATATGTTGTTTGAGATATTAGTGCTTTCATACTTCAATAAAGAAGATTTCTACTTGAATTCGGGACATATGTACTTCTAGGGCTGTAAATGGATATTCGAAAATTCATTTACCGTTCGCATTCGTATCCGTTTACACATAAATTATCCGCATCCGTTTAAAGTGGATATTATCCGTATTCGATTAGTGGATATCCGATTATAAATGGATAAGGATATGGTAAATGCGTATTCGATCCGTTTAATATCCGATCCGAATATATATTTACTAAATAATATATTATTTATATTTTTCAATAAAAATCTCATAATCCATATATTTATATATATAAATTATAATTGAAGAATTAGGAAGAAAAAAGAATAAATTTAAGAAATTATTGTAATATAGAGAAAAAATTAAAGAATAAAGTTAGTCAACACAATTATTGTTGGTTGACTATATAATTAATATACTTAAATACCATTATTATTACTAATAAGTACTAATAATCAATTATAAAGTCAATTATTAATTAAAAATTATGTTATTTGTTTGATTACTTCCATTTTAATGAAATTATATAGTTTCTTCTATTAATTAAGATATGTATTTGTTATAGGTTTATAAATTCACATATCTGGATATTCGTAAATGGATATCTAAATAATTATCATCAAAATAAATATAAAATAATAATTCGAATACGAATAAATTTAATAAAATATGAATATATATATAAATAATTATAATCGAATACGGATATATCCGAATCCGACCGATATCCGATGGATACGAATTTGGATATCATTTTTAAATATCCGTCAAATCCATATCTGTATCCGAATATTCGAAAAGTTAAACGAATACGAATATGAAAATAGTGTATCCGATCCGTTTAATATCTGTTTACACCTCTATGTACTTCATTGTCACAGTTATGTACTTGATTTCCAGTGAGAATATAGCATGTACATGTTGTTCGAGGTACTAGTGCTTTCGCACGTCAATAAGGGAGGTTATACTTGATTTTGGGAAATATTTACTTCATTGTCGCAATTATGTACTTCATTGTAGCATGTACATGTTATTCGAGATATCAGTACTTTCGTACTTCAATAAGGGAGATTTATACTTGATTTCGGGGCATATGTACTTCATTGTCGCAATTATGTACTTGATTTCGAGTGAAAATGTAGCATGTAGGATGTACATGTTGTCTAAGATATCAGTGCTTTCGTACTTCAATAAGGGAGATTTATACTTGATTTCAAGGCATATGTACTTCATTGTTGCAATTATGTACTTGATTTCGAGTGAAAATGTAACATGTACATGTTCGAGATATCAGTGCTTTTGTACATCAATAAGGGAGATTTATACTTGATTTTGGGACATATGTACTTTATTGTCGCAATTATGTACTTGGTTTCGAGTGAAAATGTAGCATGTACATGGTGTTCGAAATATCAATGTTTTTGCATTTTAATAGGGGAGATTTATACTTGATTTTGGGACATATGTACTTCATTGTCGCAATTATGTACTTATTTCTTGATCTCGGGAATTATGTACTTGATTTTTGTACTTCATTGTGGCAATTATGTACTTGGTTTATTGATTTTTGTACTAATAGTGATGAAATTGAGTTTTGCTCCATGTTTTGCCTTTTATTTCTTAGTAATTAACAACTATATCTCTAAAAATGTGTGTAATATTTAGTATGATATGGATACAATAATGTTAAAGTATTAAAGTGATAACCACTAGTGCTCAACAGATTAAAGTTATCATTCGTAATAGTGTAAAGTATACTTATGCATTTAAAATTGTAAACACATGAGCATTTTACGATCATATCTATCTTATCACCTGTACAAATATGTACTTCACTTGGTTCGATAGTCTCAAAATATTGTACTTGAACCTCGCTACCATTATTATAGATTAATTTATTCAATTGCACCAAGTGTACTTCAACATAACCCTATATATACTATGTTTGTTCCATATATATATTTTATTTATACTGAAAATATACTACCAGAGCATGAACAAATACGTGAGATATTACTTTACTAGGAAAGATTTATATTTGATTTCGGTATATATGTACTTCATTGTAGCAGTTATGTACTTGATTTCTTGATTTTTGTACTAATGGTGATTGGCTTCAGTTTTGTTTCATGTTTTGCCTTTTATTTCTTGGTAATTAACAACGATATCTCTAAAAATGTATGTAATATTTGGTATGGTATGAATACAATAATGTTAAAGTATTAAAGCAATACCACTTGTGTTCAACGGATTAAAGTTGTCATTTGTAGTAGTGTAAAATATACTCATGCATTCAAAGTTGTAAGCATATGAGCAGTTGATGATCATATCCATCCTATCACCCATATAAACATGTACTTCACTTGGTCCGATAGTTTCAAAATATTGTGCTTGAACCTCACTACAATTATTATAGATTAGTTATTCAATTGCATAGTGTACTTCAACATAACACCATATATACTTCGTTTGTTCTATGTTTGTACTTGATTTTTCGTTTATTGTACTGAACCTCACTACAATGTTTCACTTTAATCCATCATTCGCACAAAATATACTTCGTTTGTTCTATGCTTATACTTGATTTCCCACATATTGTACTGAACCTCACTATAATGTTTCACTTTAATCGATCATTCGCACAAAGTATACTTCAACATAACACCATATATACTTCGTTTGTTCTATGTTTGTACTTGATTTCCCGTATATTGTACTGAAACTCACTAATGTTTCACTTTAATCAATCATTCGCACGAAGTGTACTTCAACATAACACCATATATAATTCGTTTGTTCTATGCTTTTACTTGATTTCCCGTATATTATATTGAACCTCACTACAATGTTTCATATTAATAGATCATTCGCACGAAGTGTACTTCAACATAAAACCATATATACTTTGTTTGTTCTATGTTCGTACTTGATTTCCTATATATGTACTAAACCTCACTACAACGTTTCACTTTAATCGATCATTCGCACAAAATGTACTTCAACATAACACCATATATACTTCGTTTGTTCTATGTTTGTACTTGCTTTCCCGCATATTGTACTGAACATCACTACAATGTTTCACTTTAATCGATCATTCGCACGAAGTGTACTTCAACATAACACCATATATACTCAATTTGTTCTATGCTTTTACTTGATTTTCCACATATTGTACTAAACCTCACTACAATGTTTCACATGAATAGATCATTTGCACGAAGTGTACTTCAATATAAAACCATATATACTTCATTTGTTCCATGTTCGTACTTGATTTCCTGCATATGGTACTGAACCTCACTACAACGTTTCACTTTAATTGATCATTCGCACAAAATGTACTTCAACATAATACCATATATACTTCATTCGTTCTATGTTTGTACTTGATTTCCCACATATTGTACTGAACCTAACTACAACGTTTCGTTTTAATCGATCATTCGCACAAAATGTACTTCAACATAACACCATAAATACTTCGTTTGTTCTATGTTTGTACTTGATTTCCCGCATATTGTACTAAACCTAACTATAATGTTGCACTTTAATCAATCATTCGCACAAAGTGTACTTCAACATAACACCATATATACTTCGTTTGTTCTATGTTTGTACTTCAACATAACACCATATATGCTTCGTCTGTTCTATGTTTGTACTTCAACATAATCTTATACATACTTTGATGGAAATGTATACTGACATATAGAATAATCTTAATAAAATTCTCTAAAATGTCAATAAAATTCAAATTAACTTCTAATGTCACTGAAATTCAGAACCTTACATTTTCATGACTTAAAAGAGTGTATGCCATATGTGCATAAATTGTATCCATGGAGTATTTTCTAGCATACTTCTATAAATTGCTAGTGTCTTTAGCAAAATGTTCTGCCCAAAGGCACACAAAGACACCACAATCCAAAGACCTTTGTTGTTGTCTGTATTTTCATACTGTCATGTTTTCATCCATCCACATGACACCCCAATGAAAACTTTAGGTACTGAGAATAGAACGCTAACACAGCTTACAAAAATATTGATCAGTTGTTGACACCCTACTTTATGAAGAAATTTTCGGGAAAGAAAGTAAACTTATAATGGCAATAGCCGCCGGCTTGTATCTGGGGGCCATTATTGAATTCATGTGTATGAAAGCATGAGTTGAAGTGTCGAGGACAACTAAGAACCTATGATGGCCCCGATTAATCGGTAGCATTATGTAACGACACCTGTTTACAACATCTAAGGTGATCTCTTCCAAATCTTTATGAGTGAAAGAGTTAAGTCCAGATATAAACTTGAAAAATTCTTAATCTTTTATATCCTGGATGTTGCATCGCTCGAGTCGGGATCATATATAAGCCTATGAAGTATAAAATAAATGGTTAATCTCACTTATAACATGAACAAAATGAAGTTAGGAAACCGCTACATACCTATGCTATCATGGACATAAAATAGACATCATGGTGACACTCTTTCCTGAAAAATGGGCTACATAATATCGACATGTAGCACTCCAACCACAAAGGTACTCCCAAAATAATAGCTTGCAAAGGTGTCTTCTCTCTAGAATGTATTTTCCTCTCTCCTAGACAGTCACCCTACACAAGTATATGTTTTAATTGTTAGTTCAGACACCAATTTATTAAAAAAAAAATCATAAGCAAATTTTGTTACCTCAAATTATCTCTTTGGAGAAAATTGTCGATGAATTCTCGCTCTTTTTCTGGAATACGAAGATGACCTTTATAATCAGTCCTTCATTTATAATGATCAAGCGCTTTCCTCTTTAGGGTACTTGATTCATCTCTTATTTGCGGATCGGGCTGTTGTCTTTTATCTCCTGGAGTATAAAACATCAGCATATTAGGTACAAAGTATCAACTATTGAAGTACAAAAGATCAACACATTAAATACAAATACCAACCAATGAAGTATAAAATATTTGCACATTTAAGTACAAATATCAACCATTGAAGTATAAGACATAAGCATATTTAAATACAAATATCAACCAATGAAGTATAAGATATTAGCACATTTAAGTACAAATACCAACCAATGAAGTATAAGACATCAACACATTTAAGTACAAATATCAACCAATGAAGTACAAAAGGTCAGCACATTAAGTATAAATATCAACAAATGAAGTATAAAAATCAGCTTATTTAAGTACAAATATCAACTAATGAAGTACAAAAGATCAGCACATTAAATACAAATACCAACCAATGAAGTATAAAACATCATCACATTTAAGTACAAATATCAACCAACAAAGTAAAATAGATCAACACATTAAGTACAAATACCAACTAATGAACTATAAAACATCAGTACATTTAAGTACAAATATCAATCAATACAAATGAAGTACAAACAGACCAAGTACAAATACCAGCAAACTGAGTACAAATATCAACAAATGAAATACAAATAAATTTAGCTCAAGTAGCAGTACAAATATCAACATATTAGACATAATAAACAATAGTTAAAAAATAATACAGTAAGTAGTTTTCAATACCTTCTTCTATTCTTGTTGTTTGTCCTTTTTTCCACAAGGACGATAGGTTTTTGTCACTTGTCTTCCACGTTTGGCTGGTGTGGTGCTTGGGAGGGGTGACAAAATCTGTTACTTTCCTTTCTGGATTTTTGTCATCTCAAGTACGCATATTTGTTACAATCGATAACAAGACATTTGTCGTTCAATTTCCGATTCTTCAAACTCTGCTTCATGAATTGGTGCATGAAGTTTTGTGGTCAAAGGGATGATAGGAGATATATGATTATGATGGTGGTTTTGTTTGACTTTCTTTATCCAAACTATCTTGACCTCATCACCAACACCATCATCAATCCCTAAATCAGCTTCTTCTGCATTTTTCTTCCCAGAATCATCATCTTTTTCTCTGTATCATCCACCAAATCATACTCCCCCTTATATAGATGCACACTATCTTCATCATGATGCTCCCTTCATCAGTCTTATCCTCAGCAACAATCTCCTCCTAATCCTGCTCTTTGATTGCCATCATTTCTAATTTCATAATCTTTTCCTTCAATGATTGAATTTCTACATCTTTCATTGTAATAATTTCTTCAAATACTGTATGATCACAAATATGTACTTTAGTGACAGCATTAGTGGCAGCCTCAGATTTCTTGATCAAAACTGCCAAGTCTAACTCATTTGGAGCAGGGTTGAGGGCTACAACCTATTACAATGGAAATACTTATCAAATTCAAATTATTATCAAAGAAAATAATATTGAATTATTACCATATCTCTTTCAATTTATTCTCAGCCTCATTCACATTATTTGGGAGTTTGCTATCCTTCCACTAGTAAAAGCATAGAAAATCAAACAAATGTTTTGGTAAACCTAATGATGGGGATGTGTTCTTAAACCCATGCCTGTCATTCATAAATGAAAAAACTATACTCACTTAAATGTAAATATAATCAATGTTATTAGTAAAATGAAAATCACTTACCATGCATCAAACCGACTGTGCACCCTTCAAGGTACTTTTTCTTGCTACTTTTTCCACCTACTCCTCATACATGATTCCTCATATCTTCGACAAGAAAGTTGAATGCAGCTATGCCCCATGCATACAAACCGACTTTTGACAAATCGTCCAAGTATGGTAGGAGAAATCCTGGAGTCCAATAATTAGAAGTTGGAAATAGAAAATAAATGAAAGATTTTTTGCATCAAACCTCGTACGTATAGCTTCAAGTTGAATGAAGTTAGAATTTGAATTAGGCATATCTATGTGTATATAAAAATGAGTCTTCTTCAATGCATCAAAGTGTTTTGACCACCCCCTCTTGGATTTCACATGCTCCAATTTAGTTTGAAAATATTGAGGGGAGCAACGAGAGTAGACCTCATTATGTCTTGCCTTTGCTACAATCAAATATAGAAAAATTAGTATATAATGTACTAAAAGATTGAATGTTTTGTACTTTAATTTCTTGTAAAATGTATTCTTTAAATACACAGATTATATACTACCATTTTCAGATAATGTGTACTGAAAGGTTGAATATTTTGTACTACAATTACTTGTAAAATGTACTCTTTAGATACACAGATTATATACTACCACTTTCAAATAATGTGTACTGAAAGGTTGAATGTTTTGTACTACAATTACTTATAAAATATACTTTCGATACACAGATTATATACTACTACTTTAAGATAATGTGTACTAAAAGGTTGAATGTTTTGTACTACAATTGCTTGTAAAATGTACTTTACATAAACAGATTATATACTACCACTTTCAGGTAATGCGTACTGAAATGTTGAATGTTTTGTACTTTAATTACCTATAAAATATACTTTACATAAATAGATTATATACTACCACTTTCAAATAATTTCAATGTATAATTTCAGGTATAAAAAGTATAAACACCAAGAAAGTGAAGTATAACTTTCATGCCTTTCAAGTACAAATAAGAGATTTTCAAATATTACAACAAAAATCATATATATAACAAATGGGTTCAAGTTTTTAAAAACTAAAAAAGAGTTCAAACAAAGAAAGATGAGAAAATCTACTTGTAAAACTGAAAAATACTGACCTTTAAAGAAAGCAAAATCCATGAAATGAGAAACAGAAAACATACCTTTATGTCTTTTGTTCTCTTCCTTTTGTTCTTCGCTCCTCGTAGGTGCTCTTGGTTGTTCCATTTTCGCAGAGTTGCAGAGAAGTAGTTTTTTTTTTCTTGTCGCATTGATTTCCTTTTGCTTTTTCTATTCTCTCATATGTTCATGCCTTTTTGTTGGTAGACGAGAGGCCATTTTTCGTACCTTTTGCTTGGTAGAGGAGTAGACAGTTTCCAAAAAAAAAAGCATGCTTTTGAAGAAAAGTTGCCATTTTTTTGAATGGGGAGAAAAAAACCGCCATTTGCTAGTTTTTTTTTTTTTGGTTATTTTGGTTAGGTACAAGGGTATTTAAGTCTTTCTAAAAGATTTGGGGAGTGATTCCTAAAGTTTTGGAAAAAGTAGGGAGTTTAGTGTTTAAAAAATCAAGTGGGGAGTAAAGTGTAAAATGAAAGTAGGTAAAGAGATTTTAGATTAATTAACCGTAAAAATAATCATGCCAACCAAACCACACTACAATAATAAAAAATCACACGAATTATCACATAATAAATAATCACAAGACAACTTAAAAATCCAAACAAACTAATCTGACACTTTAAAATACATACTGCACACATTCCCAAATGGATTTGTGTCGGACGAGAAGTCAGTTCGGTGGAGACTTCATTTGTCTTGTTTCTCTTTCCTCTTCACAGGTAAGTCTTTAATCTTCTTTGTCATTAAATTTAATATTAGGGTTTAGGTTTTATTGAATTAAGCCTATAAAGCAAAATTAATGTGGGTTTTTTTGAGTTTGAATTTGGAGGTGGGTTTCTCGTTGCATGGATATCTTGAGTTATGGTTGTTAAATTTTTGGGAATATCTAGTGCAGAAACTAGAAGGGGTTAGGTGGATTTTGGTAAAACAATTAGTTTGAATTTGGATTTTGATATTTTGCATATTGACATGAAAAATGGGCTATTCTTGCATATAAAATAGATGAGATTGAATTTTAATTGAAGAATCTTGGCTTAGAGAGTATTGGAAAGTTGGGTATTGAACTTAGGGGTTGTTCGCTAGAAGTTTGGTGGAAAGATTGAACTTTTCTGTTGATTTGTTATTGAGGATGGATGAAGTACTATAGCCTTGCATATTGCATTGCTATGTTGGATTTATTGATTTTGGACTTAATTCCCGCTTGGGCGCTGTTTTGTAGTGTTTGTACAAGTTAGTGAAGTAAATGCTTGGTATGGTGCCAAAGTAATATGTTTGTTAAGGCTAAATTTAACTGAAGTAGTAAAACACCATTTTCTTCCCCAGATTTGAGAATCCTTATGCTATATTTGGACTTTTGGACCTGGATTTTGGCGAGTAAATGGAAAAGGAAAAGGCAAAGTATAAAAAAGATAAAGCACAAACAACTATTATTTGAAGCAAGAAAAATATTTCTTTTTCCCTTAATAAAATCCAAGCACCAAACATAGGATTAGCTTTTGTGTTTATTTTGAGGGCTTTAGGTGTATATTGTTTATGAAAAATTTTCTGGAACAACTTCTGTATATAAAGTTAAGGTGTCAAATTTTGTATAGGGAAGATATTTGCTTGTTTTTGGTGAAAATAGTTCAAATAGGCTGCTCCATTTGTGAGGCAATTTCATAGAATTCTTAATTTAAACTACCAAGCTATTAATCTCATTTTTATGTGAAATTTTACGACATCATGTTTCATGTGTAGTTTTATGGTAAAGTTTAACAAGAAATAACAACTAGGGAGTTCTATGAATCATACTATATGAAATGAGATTTATGTAATTTTGTTGGGTTTTACCTCAGATATTTTAGTGTAAGTTTGGAATCTTGACTATCATTAAAAATTGGTATTTGACTGGTTTCTCATTCAGTTAAGATATTGATATATTTTGGCAACCCTCACATTTTGAGGGTGGTGCCGATCAAGTAGAAATGTTATAATCGTAAGTTATTATCAAATATGAGTTGCTTCAGTTTTAGCCTTTTAGGTGATCTAATAATTGAAGTTTCTTGCTGGTTTTTAATGTTCAAATATGGTTAACTATTCAACTTTTTGAAAAGATGTTGATGAAATTTTGTCTTGAATTTGTTATTGGATATTATGATTGCCTTTTGTATGTGCCTTCAATTTTGGAAATGAGAAATCAAGAATTCTCCCAGCCCCATCCATATGATTGGAAACCTAATCCAAAACTTTGAATTTTCATTGATTGCAACTGGGACCTTAGGCTGTACCTTGTGTTGAACCACTCTCTCTCTCTAAACAAACATATGTGCTCTTTTTGGGGTTTTGAGAGTTTGAAAATTTTCTCTTTTCTTTTTCGCATTTCTCACAAGTTAATCTTTACTTTGAAACAGTTCACAAGATTTATAGCCGGTAGCTCATAAACGTAGAGAGAAATGGAGAATGGAGGCTATGAAATACATGAAAATGCCAATGAATGTGTGTAAAATCTTAATTTTCAAAGACATAGTATATCTTTGAGCTGTAAGATGTCTTTTTCTTATTTATTATTCTCTAGTGATTTCAAGGCCTCAGTCTTAAACAACTGGAAAAATCAATGCATGTGAAGGATGTCCTGATCAGGAGGCTTGTGCTACTGCTCCCAAAGGACCTAATCCAGGTTGATATCCAATTATGTTTTTAATTTTTCTTATCTAGATTATGCAATATGCTTTCAAAATTATGAATAATAATTGTAGATATCTGCTGCACAACCTATTTTTTGCACTGCAGATGAATTAGAATACAGGATTTCCTAAACTTTAGGCAAACACTTGATGATCTTTTACCTGCCTTTGCATTATCATCATCAATTATCTTTTGTTGCCACTACGATATCATGTATATAATAATTACTCATAAAGTGGGGGCTTCGAGTTTGTACCTTTTGTAATGGGCTATAAATGCTTTTTTAATGATTGCTGCTATATGTAGGAGCTTGTTAGGAGGAATGATAGGAATCTCATTTTCAATGGGTGCAATAGCAACATATATTTGTAAAAGATGTAAATTATGGTTCTTGAACAGTGGCATTAATAATTAAGGCATCATAATCAATTCTTTAGAATGCAGCCTGCATGCTTGTGTGTTTTGAGCTACATATAAGGGATTCAATCCCTGACAAATCAATATCTTGATAATTGTAGGACTTAGGCATTGTCAGTGCTCCTTTTACTTGATTAATTGTTGTATCATTATTGTAAGTGGAAAATTCTTTTACTAGTAAAAATAGTAGATCATTTAATTCAAAATTTTCCTCAAAAAACTCAAGGAAAAGCATGGAAGTGTTTGAAAGAGCACCGCTCCATTACAAATTAGTAGTATTGATCTTTATATGGAAAAAACATTGTTTGAAGTGTAAAAACAATATCAAAATCATTTCTTTCTCTATTTACCAGTTCTTTATTAAGAATTTCTAATTACTAATTATTATGAATCTTATGTTTGATATTGATGGTCAAAATTGTTTACATTCATGGAGATATCAAATTGTAAGCCAAAACTTGGTTGGATTCCCTTGTCGATTTTGCTTAGATATTTTTTGTCTATCAATTTGACTTGTTTGATCATTATGGATAGCTTGATTCATGATAAAAAGTTCTATGAATATGAATTTGTTTATGGAGCTTTCTGTGGTTAGGCTTTCTTTTTTAATGATAGTAACTAGTAAGGATTAGAAGAATCAAAGCTTTGTTTGGTTCAATGAAGGGGGAATCGAAAAAGAAATGGAAATGGAAATGGAAGGGGAGTTAAGTGTAGTACTTTATGTTGGAAGCAGACAGATTATAAACAACAGTTTTCAACTATAAAATTGTTTATAATGATAGAAGCATTGTTCATAAAACCAATAGTATAATTATTTTCAAAAAACAACATGCAATATAACATACATTCCAATAATTCAATGGCAATTCAGTTTGAACAAGCTAAATCAAAAGAAAACAACCAATTTGTATTATGACAATGCCAAAACTAAGTTAGTGTTATAAAGGAAAACTTATCTCTAAGTTGTTGCAAGACTGAATTACCAATTACTGGTTTACCTTGAAGAAATTATCACCCCTTACCGGTGCAGAGAGTACTGCGAAACTTTCTCCAAGATAAGATAGTCCAAAAGCTATTTGTTGCACTCTAGAATAGCTCCACTCTGAACACTACTCAATCGTCGAAATTTGGTAGCATAACACTAATAATACACTAAGAGTGTAAAGCAAACAATATTACTGTATATCAGAAAGAAAGAGAGGAGAATAAATATCCAGAGTTGGCTGGGGTAGCCAGTAGGCTTTTATAGGTGAGCCAGGGGCTAGAAACGTGTCCAGATTCATTTTGGACTAGGTGCAAATGTAACTCCAGAACTATTTTTGGACAATTTTTGTAACTTGTAGAAATGGTTGAAATTGTTCTACAACATAATATCAGATAATAATGGAGGTTTGACTTATTTTGAATTTAAAATCTAATTTTAAATTTTAAATTCCTAATAAAATTAGAATTTGCAGTTGAAATATTAACCCGAACCTGAGATAATTCACCTAAACACCTATCGCCGGAGCCAAGCCGGGCCAAGCAGCGGCACGTGCGTGCTAGCATACCCTTATGAATCCTTTAGTTGATACTCTACCAAACACCAATACTTGAATTACATATAAGGTGTTTTCCGTTGGAAAAACTTTCCAATGTATTTAGTATTAAGCACAAGAGCCTTTTATGCTCACACTACTCCCCCACACTTTGTCTCATAACCAATGTGGGATTTTCCCACATTTATAATCTTTTGCCCTTTTGTTTCCCTCTTTGTATTTTCACAACAACTATGGATTCTCACCAAATTGGCATCAATCCATAAGTCCAAATTACTTCTTAATCATGTAATTAGTCTCAAATCCATATTTATTTGATGCCAATTACAACAATCCCCCACAAATCTATAGTGTTGGACTATCAGGATTATCATAACTTATTTTCGATATTGGTACCTTTCGATTTGAATCACCACCTAAGTTATCCAACTTATGCCACCACAGGGATAAATGGATTAAAGTCTTAAAATTTGGCTCTTAGATGTGGTGGTATCCATTGGTAACAACAAGCTACCTGGCTATGTAGTAATCTTTAGGTTTGACACATTACGACCATGTGTACCGATCCCGTATCATGAATGATTTTGAGGAATAACCCTTTTTCTCTAGTCCCGACCAAAATGAGGCATCTCTAGGAATGTACTGCTTGTATCTCATCAAAATGACTTGATCCTATTTAGAAATTGAACTCTTACTTTACTAGAGTACTTTCTACGTATGCCTGAGGACAGGCTCAGATACAAAGGTATCAGTCTAAATAAGGTGCAACTTGATACACTTAGCAGCTTGTTTATACCATATTGAACTTTTCTTGTGGGATCTCCACTTGGTATGTTAGGTTGCCACTGTATGTGCATCACTGATGGGTTTCAATCCTATCCCCAGCCTAAATTTTTGGACTAAGAACAACTTAAATCCTTTGCTCAAAGGATCGACCACATTGTCTTTGGATCCAACAAAATCAATGGTCACAACTTTATTAGACACAAGCTCCCTTATAGACTTTAGCCCAACTTGGATTTACTTCTTGGTCTTTTGATTAAATTTTGAACTTCTGATTTTTGCAACTATAGTTTGGTTATCACAATGCACAGCGATCATAGGAAGAGGCATACTAACCATGGGTAATTAAACCATCAACCAATGTAGCCATTTAGCCTTTGTCCCAGTTGTATCCAAAGCACATAATTCTGCCTTAAATATAAACTGAGTCACAAAAGTTTGTTTAGTAGTTTTCTAGGAGACAACACCTCCACCTAAGGTAAACACATACCTTATACACCCATTACTTTCAGAGTTTTTGGCTACCCAGCTTGCATCACTGTACCCCTCAAGTATTGCAGGGAATCTGCCATAATATAGAGCAAGTGATACAGTGACCTTTAAGTACCAAAGTACCCTATCTAAAGCCTCCCAATGGGTTCTACTGGGACAACTTCTATATCTTGCTAGCTTTGAGACTGTGGACGAGATATCCGGTCTTGAGCCATTTGCAAGATATTCCAAGCTCCCAATAATTTGAGAATACCTCAATTAAGACACACGGATGCTACTTTCATTCTTGAAAAGAATCATAGAAGGGTTATATGGTGTCTTAGCGATTCTATAATTCTTATAGCCAAATTTCTTGATAATCTTCTCAACATAATAAGATTGAGAAATGACTATACCCTTGGTTGACCGAATCAACTTGAGTCCAAGAATTAGATTAGCCTAATCCATATCCTACATTTCAAACTTACTTTCTAAGTATGATTTTGTCTTATTGATAATCTCAAGGTTAGAACCAATTGATGGAACATCCACGTATAAGCATAGCAAAATACAGTCATCACCTTTAACCTTATAGTAAACGCACTTATCATTCTCATTCGTTGAAACCAAATGATAAAATGTTTTTGTTAAAATTTTCATGCCTTTGCTTAGGCGCTTGTTTCAATCTATAGAGGGATTTGACAAGCTTGTAGACTTTTTGCTCGTCACTAGGAGCTATGAATTCCTCAGGCTGATCCATATAAATCTCTTCCTCGAGGTCACTATAGAGAACACATCCATCTGGTGAATCGAGAGATCATATATAGAAGCCAGTGTGATAAGCACCCAAATTTTAGTCAACGGAGCAACCGGGGTATAGCTATCAAAGAAATCTATTCCCTTTTTTTTGTTTAAAACTGGCCTTAAACTTGTCTATAGCTCCATCAGACCTAAGTTTCTTTTTAAAGATCCATTTGCATCCAATCATAGTGCACCTCGGAGGTAGATCTATTAATTCCCATGTCCAATTAGAGACACATTAGAGACAATGGAATTCATCTCACTTTCGATTACTGCTTTCCAATGCTTGGCTTTTGATGAGGCTATAGTATTCTTGAAGGTCAAAGGATCATCCTCGATGTTGTAAGTGATAAAATCACTTCCAAAATCCTTGATGACCCTACCTCTCTTAATCTATCTAGGTTCATCTAGTTCTTCAGCTTCTATGGATGTTGAACTAGAACTACTTGGATTAACCCCCACATTTGACATATTTTCCACATGTTTAGGAATAGAGGTCGATGTAACAGCTGAACCCAAAGAAACGTCCTGAGGTATTTACATTTTCATGGGAAGCACATCTTCGAAAAATGTGGCATCACGAAATTTCACTATTGTGTTAACCTTTATGCCAGGGATTTTAAACTTAATTACCAAAAACCTCAATGCATAGCTTGTTTCCGCACAACCCAAAAAGACCACATTAACAGTTTTGGGACCAAGATTTTTCATCTTGTGTTATGGGACTAGTACTTTTGTAAGACAGCCCCATACTCGAAAGTATTTTAAGCTAGGTATTTTACCTTTTCAAAATTTAAACGAGCATATTCTTTATGTTTCAGAGGGATTCTATTCAGATATGGCAAGCTGTATTTAAAGCCTCTTCTTATATGTATATATATATTGGTAGTCTAAAATTCAAAAATAGACTATCAACCATGCCTTTAAATGTTCTATTTACCCCATTAGATGATGGAGAGTAAGGAGGAGTCTATTCATGAATAATACCAAAGTTTCGACAATATTCATCGAATGGATTCCACTCATACTCTCCACTTCTATCTCATCTTAACCTTTTGAGTTTTTTACTAGTTTGATTTTTAGCTTCGTTTTTTAAAATGATAAAATTTTCAAGTGCTTCATCCTTATGTTTCAACAGATAAACATAACAATACCTACTGTAATCATCTATCAAGGTAAAGAAGTATCTTTTATGATCTCATTGAACTCACAAATATCTATGTGCAGAAGCTCAAGTAATTCACAATTCATTTCAACCAATTGGTAAGGTTTCTTATTTGTTTAACTTTAACATATATTTGACATTTGTGACTACGTTCAATATTATGTTTAGGTATTAAATTAAGTTCATCATGCATTTAACAGAACCAAAATCTAAATGACCTAAACGACTGTGTCATATATCAGAACTTTCAACAGTATTCACTAAAGATTCATAATACGCATTCTTACTAATTGAATGAGAACAAATATACTTAATTTTTAATTTAAACAAACCATTAGATAAATAACATTTTCCAATAAATAAACCATAATGTTGAATTACAACTTTATTGAATTTGAAAGTAAGCTTATAGCCTTCCCTAATTATTATAGAGCTGCTTATAATATTTCTCCGTGTGGTTGGGACCTGGTGCACCCTCTGTAGAGACAGAATGCAGCTCGAAGGAAACTCTAGGTCCATGTGTCCTATCCCAAGCACTTTGGTAGCACTGGAGTTCTCCATCGTCACAGATTTTCCATTTTCCATCAACTAGTTGGTAAGACACAAATAGCAATTTATCAGCACAAACGTGCACATTTGCCCCAGTGTCTATCAACCAATCAAATGGTTCATAAATAGTATAAACTTCAGGTTTTAAAGTTACATATCTATCAACGATCATCTCTAGAGCTCTAGCATTGCTAGTCTCCACAATAGCCATGTTGACCACTACGGGGGCGATAGAATTGGGTTTGGCTTTAGCTTTCGTCGAAGGACATTCCTTAGCCTAATGGCCTACCTACCCATAATTCTAGCATGGTTTGTTTGCTTTTGGTTTCTTAGCTTTAGCTTTGTGCTTATTGATGGTTTTAGAGTTCGAGTTCACTTAGTTCATTTTATTGTTTTTTTCTTCCCTTCAATTACCATGTTTGCCTTAGGTTGGTGCTCGAATGGAACCCCATAAGTTTGATTCTGGTGTTCCTCTTCAATGCTTATAGCAATCATAAGATCATCCAGGGACAACTTCCCTTTCTGATGCTTGAGTGTCATTCCAAAATTTTCCCAAGAATTAAGAAATTTATCCACCATGGACATGACCGAAAACTTCTCAAGCAGTGTCATATCAGCATCAATAAGGGCATGTTCAAGGTTGATCAGTTCATGTGTTTGTTCGGTAACAGACTTTCCCTAAACCATATGATATTTCATGAACTTGGAAACTGAATACTTCTCGAGCTCTTACTCTTTAGTATTATATTTGAACAAGCATAAACCAATAATTCAATGGCAATTCAGTTTGAACAAGCATAAACCAAAAGCAAACAACCAATTTAGAATATAACAATACCAAAATTAAGTTAGTGTTATAAACGAAAACTTATCTCTAAGTTCTGTATCGTGACCGAATTTGTTGCAAGACTGAATCAACAATTACTGGTTTGCCTTGAAGAAACTATCACCCCTCACTGGTGCAAAGGGTATTGCGAAACTTCCTCCAAGATAAGTTCAAAAGCTATTTGTTGCACTCTAGAATAGATCCATTTCGAACACTACTCAGTCGCCGGAATTTGGTAGCACAACACTAATAATACATTAAGAGTGTAAAGCAAACAGTATCAATGTATATCAGAAAGAGAGGGAGGAGAATATATATTTAGACTTGGCTGTGGTGTGTATTCTGCCTGCAGCCAGCAAGCTTTTATAGGCGAGAGAGGGCCAGAATCGTGTCCATATTCATTATGGATCAAGTGCAAGCACCTGTAACTTCAGAATCGTTTCTGGATAGTTTTTGTAACTTGCAGAAATGGTTGAAACTGTTCTGCAACATAAAATTAGATAATAATGGAGATTTGACTGATTTTGAATTTTAAATTTGATTTTAAATTTTAAATTTCAAATAGAATTAGAATTTGCGGTAGAAAGATTAACCTGAGACCCAAGACAATTCGCCTAAACGCCCATAGCCGAGCCGAGCGGTGACAACGACGCTCATGTGTGGGAACACCCTTATGAATCCCTTAATTGATACTTTATCAAACACTAATACTTGAATTACATATAAGGTGTTTTTCCATTGGAAAAACTTCAAATGTGAGATAAATGGTCTAGTATTAGGTACAAAAGCCTTTTATACTCCCACTATTCCCCCACACTTTATCTAATAACGAATGTGGGATTCCCCTATATTCATAATCTTTTGCCAATTTGCCCTTTTGTTTTCCTCTTCATACTTCCACAACAACTATGGATTCCCACCAAATTGGCATCAATCCATTCTTAATCATGTAATTAGTCTCAAATCCATATTGATTTGATATCAATTACAACAATTTCGTGGTTTGAAATGATGGAAGTAAAACTTTAATACATTCCTTTGTTTGGTATGATTACATTTTGATGTTTGACCAGTTCACCATTATATCTTTATTTGGACATGAAAATGAGAAGAAAAAAAAAGGGGTAATTAAATTGAGGGGTTAATGTCTTGTCTCGCACATATCAGCCAACTTCAGTTGGAAAATTTGCTTGGAGCCAGTTGGAGGGGTTTCTAATCCATCCTATGTCACCTCCTCTCCTATAACCACAAGAGGATGTGTTCATACTTACAATATAGTTTCTCCGATAATGTTGTTTTTCAACTAAAAATAGTAAATGAAGAAAAAGAGGGGATTAGTTAAGGCCAAATCATTTGAGAGAAAAATGAATATTATATGTGCTTTTGGACTTCTTCAAAACTTGCACAAAGAACTAGCTTTGGAAGAATTTATAGTATGTAAATCATCTGTAAAACTATGTACATCTGCTTTCTCTTTAGTTTATTGTTAAGGAACATCAAGTTAGTGTTGGTAAGAGTACATTCTCAGTTCAACTATCTTTTGCCCTGGCTGCTACGTACGGATTTCCAGGAGGGCCTCCGCCCTCCTGGATATTGTTATCTGTGGTCCAAACATCGCAAGGAAGATACTTGCTTCGATGATGGTAAATGCCGGGTAAGTGCTCTTGCCTTGAAAACGATCATAGAGAAGCTGTTGTCACAACTGAAGGTATCGAGAATACAGCACACATATATATATATATATACTAGAAAAGAAGCATCGTGCCTGTGTCTGTGCCTGTGGAGCTACATGAGAATTTTTTTCACATTTGTATCTATTGTTGTACAAGTTTATCAGAGAAATAAATTAGAGTCGAAATAATTAAATGTATATTCTTATGTTTTATATAATTTTAAAAAAAATTGTTATAATTAAGTATAAAATTTGTATACTTTGAAAATATTATTAAATTTAAAAGCACTTTGGTATAATGTAATTATACGAAAAAAAAAAATTGTATAAACACTAATGAATTGAGATAATTAAATGTATATTCTAATTTTTTTGTGTTCGTGTAAATTTTTTAAATATTAAAAAGTAATCGATTGAGATATAATGATATACTCAATTAAGTAAATAAATTTCCATACATCTCTATGTAAGAAACCTGAAAAGTTATTGCAAAATTCCATGTAAAATAGTAACACATTCTTTTTTTTTAATCAATAAACAATAATACATTCATAATATGAATATTAATGCAAAAATTATAATAAAGACTCCAATAGAAAAAATAACTAAAAATATATATATATGTAAATAAAGAAATAACATCTTCCATTTATTTATTAATGGATAAGTAAATAAAACAACTCAAGAACATCAACTACGAAGATCAATTATTTTAGTATTCACAACTTCCAACATATCATTAAAATTAAACAATTTGGTAGCATCATCTATTCATTCATATGTAAATAACAGATTCATTTTTTAAGGTGGCTCCTCATAATTGTTTCAGCAAAAAGAGCCACAATAATTCATACCACAAAAAGCAAAAATAAAATAGCAGTTCATAGTGCATCTCAGAAAATGAAGATAAAAGAGTCATTGAAGTTTCATGACATCCAAAATTTTCACTTAATAAGTCAATCTATGAACAAAGTTTTCAAGCTCCGGTTCATTCTAGAACAAAGTCATGTATGTATAAAAAAAAAATTTATGAAGAAATTGACTAAATGTAAAGAGAGAATACTTTCTAGAACATTATTTATCTAGCGTATATTTTCAACTATCTCATACAATTGAGTTAGCCAAATTTCATTATCAATTTAGTGACTTTTTGGTAATATTGTTTGACCTTTTTAAGTGAATTGCACAAACAAGTTGATAAACTGAATTTGTGCTTGAGTTTTGTTCATCCTTAAGCTTTTTTGTTACAATAACCTTCTCAGCAACCAAGTAAGTAGAGTGGAAACCAACACCAAACTGCCTAGTCATGCTCACATCAACACTAGCAGCAAGGGCTTCCATGAATTCCTTTGTTCCAAACCTGGCAATTGTACCAAGATTGTTATCCAAATCAGCATTGGTCATGCCAATACCACTGTCAATAATAGACATGGTGTTATTAGTCTTATCAGGGATAATACGGATGAAGAATTCTGGTTGAGCATCAAGATTGCTCTTGTCAGTCAAGCTTTCAAAATGGATCTTGTCCAAAAGCATCGAATTGGAGGAATTATTAATTAACTCATGAAGAAAGATCTCCTTGTTGTTGTAAAATGTGTTGATGATCATACTCAAAAGTTGTTTGATCTTAGGCTGGAAAGCAAATGTCTCAGCAAGCAACATCTTAATTTCTGCCCACTACTACGATCTCCACTGATTCTTCTGGCAACTAATTTGCTAGGGCTGTAAATGGATATTCGAAAATTCATTTACTGTTAGCATTTGAATCCGTTTATAAGACATATTATCCGTATCCGTTTGAAGCGGATATTATCCGTTTCGATTAGTAGATATCTGACTGTAAACAGATACGAATATGGTAATTGTCTATCCAATCCGTTTAATATATGCTCCGGATACATATCCATTGGATATATCCGTTTATATATTTGATTATCCGTAATTTAATTAAATATGTTATCCATATCTAATAAATAATATTTCAAAAATTATTATATATATAATATATTATTATACATCATAAATTATTTTTATTTTTTCAATATGAAATATCATAATCTATATATAAATGAATATAAGTATAAATTAGTAATTAAGAATTAATAAGAAAAAATTAGTAGTTAAGGATTATAAAGAGTCGATAGATGGTAGTAATGATAATTAAACACTACTAAATCAAGAAAAAAAAATTAAAAAATCAATATATGAATGATAAAATTGATCAATATAAAATTATTGTTGCTTGATTTTATAATTAATCTATATTAGTGTCATTTTATTAATATGGATTAATCATAAAGTTAATCATTAATTTTTTAAAAAATAACTAAATCAAGAATAATTGATTTTTAATTCTAAGATAAAGTAGTAAACTTTTTATTTAAATAAAAATTATTAGAAAAAAAAATATTTTATTACAAGTTAATGAATTCGGATATTCGGGTATTTTTAAATGGATATTTGGATATTTATAAACGGATGTATCCTAATAATTAAATAGATACGGATATATTCGAATTCGGATGTTATTAAAAAATATTCGTCAAATACGAATATGGATATTATAAAATTTAAATGGATGCGGATACGGATACAACATATTCGTACCATTTAATATCCTTCTGCAGCCCTACATGTGCATACCCCATGATAATTCAAATTGAAAAAGGTTGTCTTTTAATGAAGTGAGAAAAAGTACCTTTAGAAAAGACTCCTTCTACTCCTATGATAAAATACCATGAAATATTTTATAAAAAATGTTCATCTATGGTAACACGAAAGAAAAAGTATAGTCCAGATGGTAAAATGTCAGGAAAAAAGTTAGTTAGCAAAGTGTTAAAATGCACAGAAAAAAGCTAGTTAGCAAAGTGCCTTTATCCCTTAATATTTTAGAGTTTAAGGTTTATAGAGTTGTGGGATTTTAGGATTTAGAGTTTAAGTTTTATACTTAGATAAATTTTATTAGTTTTCTAAATTAATAATACTACAAATTTACAAAATGAAATTGTGAATTGATATATTCATCTTATATTATACATATAGAGTATAGTTAGATATTTTAAAATATTTAATGTACCTTTAGCTAGTTAATAATTTTAGTATTCTACTACTTTATTTCAGAATTAAAAAATTAGTTATTCTTAATTTAGTTAATTTTTTAATTAATGATTGACTTTAAAATTAATTAATATTAATAAGATGACTAAAGCATAAATTATTTATAAAGTCAAGCAAAAACAACTTTATATTAATTAACTTTATCATTCATATATTTATTTTTCAATTTTTTTTATTTAGTATTGTTTAATTATTATTACTACTATCCATCAATTCTTCATAATCCTTAACTATTATTTTTTCTTTAATTACTAATTTATACTTATATTTATTTATATATAGATTATGAGATTTAATATTAAAAAATAAAAAGAATTTATTTATGCATAATACTATATCATATATGATAATTTTTAAATATTATTTATATATTAAAATATACAAAAAAATAAAATATATTATATATAATAACTTTTTAAATATTATTTATCAGGTAAAAAGGACGAATTTAATTAAATTACGGATAATCAAATATATAAACGGATATATCCAACGTATATGTATTCGGAACGGATATTAAACGGATTGAATATGCAATTACTATATTTGTATTCATTTACAGTCAAATATCTATTAGTCGAATGCAGATAATATCCGTTTTAAATGGACATGGATAATATGTTCTATAAACGGATTCTAATATAAATGGTAAACAAATTTTCGAATATCCATTTATAGTCCTAATCACGCTAAACATGGAATGGAGAGAGATGATTGGGTGGAGTAGGAGATTACAGGTCAAGAGCGTTTGAGTAAAATTTAAACAAGAAAATACTTAGTTCCTTGAGGGTTTGTTTGCTTGCCAGGATTGTATAAGATTGAATGTTTGGTTGGCATATCTGAAACCCATGATTAATAAAAAACCCATATTCTATCCTAAGGTATTAGATTATGTGTCCCACTCCCTTAGCTTGATTAATAATCCTAAAATTAGAAGCATTGGAATTAGCATATTAGATGATATAATTATCCCTGCATAATTTTTAGACACTAATATTTTTATGTATATTTATATATTGTTTTATATGCTTAATTAACAAATATATATATATATATCACTAAAACTTGATTTATATAACTAAGTTTTTATGAAAATACTAAATTATATCCATAATCAAACTTATTCTTATAATATTCTTATAAAATATTTATCTAAGAAATATAAAACTTTTTATATAAAAACTATTTCTTCTATAGTAATAAGATTTCATAACTAAATTTTTTCCTATAAATTGAAAAATGAATAATATTATTTTAAATATAGATTTGCACTTAATATAAATATATTTTTATAAAATTACAAACTAGTATCCATAAACACATCAAATATAAATAGTTTAATTTGTGAAATAATTGTAAGATCTTATAATAAAATTTTGAAAGCTAATTATTTTTTCAAAATAAAAAATCAACTTTTTTCTAGGTAATAGTAAATCATAAACGGTTGAGAAAAAAAATAAAATAAGATACTTAATCACTACATGCACAATATATATTTAAACTCTTTCAATGAAAATGTTTGAACTATTAAAAAAAAAGGTGAAGGATAATTTTTATATTTCACATTTGTCATAAATTACAATTTAAATATCCAAACAACTGATTGTATTAAAATTAGGATATCCAAACTAATAATTCATACAAGCAAACAAATATTAGATGATAATAATATATTTTATAAATAATGAATTATACACTTATCAATCACATTCAATCATATCATTACAAGCAAAATAAGCCCTTACAATGTTACCAATTGCTACTAATCTCCCCTAATAGGAAAAAAATACATCCAAAAAATACCACCAACTAATTAAAGATAGACAAGCTTCCAGCATTTTGAAGCAAATTTCAAGAAGTGCCAGGAGGTTCAGCAACCAAATCCCCATTTCAGCCAAAATTTCAGTTCAAAAAACAATTGAAATCCATGCCTTTTGCAGCGAAATTCTCTTGCCCCCAAATAAATCCAATTTAAGATATATTACAGGGACAAAGTGCATGCTCCAGCACATACCAGGGGCATCCAGCTCGAAGCAGCTAAGAAGTGCCAGTTTCAACATTTTGCAGCAAAATTTTGAACAGATACTGAGTTCAACTCCTCCTACGCGCAATTTTCTGGAATGAAAAAACTCAACAATCTCTATAAGTGGCCAAGGATCGTTCCCACACTCCAGCAAGATTTTCAACAAAAGTTAAGAATTTCCAAGATGCCTAAGTTCGACTGGTCATTGCATCAGAATTTCAGCAATTACCCAAGCCACTCCAGTTGTCCAGTAGCTCAACCAGTTGAAACAAAAATTTCGCCCTGCAAATTGGACAACATATTAACATCCAAATGGAAAAAGAGAGCTGCGCAGCAAGAAAATAGCTCCACTGCTCAACAATTAAGACCCATTTCCCTCATTTTGCTGCTGTTAAGAACCCAACTCCAAAGCTCAATTAGCAGCAAAATTAACATCAAGGCTTTCTGGATTTCATTATGATCATTCTAGCAGCAATTTCCTTCAATACTTTCCACAATCAAATTATCAAAATAAATCCAATCCAGAAGCAGGAGCAGGAGCAGGAGCAGGAAGATGTAAGAAACTCATTCTAGCAACCACAGTAATCTACATAGCAATAGTAAAATATTTTAAAAAAAGCTCACTTACAATCCACATCATGAACGAAAAAAAAAAAAACTGAACACTAACAGAAAACATCTTGATGGGTTCATTTTAATAACAAATTTCTCATCCTCATTATTAACAATTATGTATAAAGACTAAGAACAAATTTTTCAAGACAAAATTACAAAAAATAAGCATAACTATAAATTCAAAAAATACTCACATTACCAACACAGAATAATCAAAACCCGCCAAATATTTTTTTTCAAGAATAAAAACGTAAAATTTGAACATAGCTGCAATAAAACAAAAAAACCCACATTCATCTTAGACATAATCTATCTATAAAAAATAACACAATAATACATCTCCCACCAAAGAAAATCCACTGAAGAAGAAACCCAAAAAATCTCAAAAAGAAGTTTAACATACAAAAATTTGTCAACCACAGTGGTCAATGCCAATATCTTAAAATTTTGGAGTAGGAGCACACGTCATACAAACAGAGGTTGATTTAATATGGTACGTCAAAGACTTTAAATGTTAATCTAGAGCACATGTTTACCCACTCAAACAGACAGAGGAGAATGATAAGTAGCAAATTTTCTGTCTCTATGCTCTTAACTACCAATTTTCTCTTTAATAGAATATGAAATTCCAAAGTGATGAAGATATATCTGAGTTTCCCACATAATTCCTTGTGCAAGCAGAAGCAGTAAATAAAGGGCTTGGCCCCAATATTTAAAAGCAAATTGGCTTTTCGAATATCTTATTTGCAAAAGATTGTGTAAGAAATACTCTTGAGGTCCACGATGAAACCTCTAGCGCATATGAAATTACAAATGTACAAGACAAGATTGTAGCCTGTGTATGAACCTGAATTGGAAGTGATTTAGGAACAGGAGGGATAATTTGCGGCCCACAGATTATACTGCTTCTCAAAATTGCATAGTTTTGGCAGTTTGCAGACACATAATGCTCTGCTGCAACTTTAGATTTCTCATAAACATTCAAGGGAACAGTCTCATCCTCTTCCTTATAGAAGGATTTTAGTCCCTTCATAAACTGAAGAAAATCCACATCATTTTCAGATGGGAACTGAGGAATATGAAACATCACTTCTGTTTGCGTTTTAATTTATTATTCCTCTCCATTTTGGGTCTGGATAACAACGGAGAGACTTGTACCAGAAAACAAACCTTCAACTTTTGGCATTTCAAATAAAAGCCAAATGCATGTAGAATAAGTAAGACTATTAATTGATGTGATAAGAAGAACCATTAATGTGGAAGATTGAGAGAAGTCCTTCAATTTTCAGAAACCTCCATAGGTAGTGGCACCAATGAGCAATGAGACGAACTCAATCTCAAAATTGTGGAACATAAACATAAGCATTAAACTTCCTAAGTAATAATTCCTGAAAGAATTCAAAAATTGCAGTACAAAATCAAGAAGACACAACTAACCTTGATTAGTTAACAAATAAATCAGAAGGCAATTACTCTCTCCAAAGCTTGATAACCATTTCACAAGAGCGTTAGGCACATTTATAGACATGGCCGCCTCCAGATCCATCTCCCACACACGAGGGACAAAAAGAGCAGCACAATTGATCACCACGTCAGGCTGAAAACCAAACGCACTTACAAGTAAGCCCTTTCACAAAAACGATTCAAATCAATAGCAAAAAACACAAAGAGAAATCATCCATAATCTTTAGCTCTCTGGGGGAGTTAAATAGTTTTGATTTGTGAGTTTTTAGCATGTAGTAGTCAAAGAACTGAAGAAGTAAACACTGATATATATATATATATATATATATATTGGTGTTTGGAGGTTTTGATCAGGTATTTCTCTCTCGGGATTTGATTTTCAACTTTTTTTCCTTTCTTAGTTTTAGTTGAAGGTTGAATTTAGGTGGTATTTTCCTTTTATCTGATTAATTTTTGGGTTGTGCATGTTTGGTTTGGATCATTATTCATTTTCAACATCCTAAAATCTCAGAAGATCTGATGAACGGCCAAGCAGCAAAATAAACCATTCATCACAGCTTATCATTCTGCTACAGCGGCCCATTATCAAAATCAAGCTTGTATAGGTTTCATTACAACCAGATTCAAATTTCCCTAACCCTATCCAACAAGAGGTTCGAAAAACAAACAAGAAGCCAAGGATCTGGTGCACTGCACAAAGGCTCTCTGTGGCAGCAAAATCAAACAATAACAACCAAAATGCATCTTGTTAATCCGCAAAATGAACTGAACAGATTCTCGGAGAAAATTATGTCCCAATGCATCAGAATCATAAAATCAGCTGCAAATAGTCCGATTCAAATTATAATAAAAAGCACAAAATGTCAACACACCAGAGCTTATTATAGCAGCAAAATCCAAGCAGTAACATGCTACTGTACACCCAAAGTTCCAAATAGCAAGCAAATATTTCCAAAGACGAGGTGTATTTACAGTAAACCAAAAAAATCTTACATTAATGACCCCAAAAAGGTATTTACAGTTCGGTCAGAAGGATTATACTAAGTATGAGCTTTTGTTCGTGTAGTAAAGGCTCCAAAGTTCGGCGTTCAATAACTCCAGCAAGTATTTGGTACCTATGCGACATACTCTTAGATTAATGAGCTAAACCAAACATAATGCTGCAGCAGCTTGACAAACGATCTCATATGTTAAACTTTCCCAAGTACATGGCTAGCTGGTAATAAATTTTCCAATGAGGAGCTCGAGCCTAGAAGCAAGAACTAATTATTAGACTTCTAGAAATATGTCAAATTGGTAAAATTTATTTCAATGTCAAAGTATTCAAAGGACAACAACATGTCATTCTACAGAAAAATGAGTTTCGCAGAGAATCTAACAATCAAAGGCAAATTATACATACAGTTCGAACAAGATTTTGTGCCTTTTGTCCTGAACCAGCTGAATCTCTCTCATGCCATAAGTGATGTTCCTTCTCTCCCGACTTCTGAAAAACTTTCCTGCATGTCATGTCAAATGTATGTTGTTAAGCTCGTATGTAGACAAGAAGCAAAAACCATTGCTAAGAGATAGAGGTAATTAAATTTAAACTCTCTCTCAATAAAATACTCCTGTCATATGCAAAAAACACTCCTGTCCTACGCAAAAAACGATCCACTAGCAAATTAATGCAGATGTTCAGATGATGGAAAGGCTGAACATATATTTTTTTCACAAAAAAGAGCATACAATGTATACTCTCAGCATTAAGAACAATGGAACAACAGAACTCATACCCATCAAAATGCAAACAAAGATAAACCCCCAATAACCCAAAAAATCAAAAGAAATTTGAGAAAGACGAAAATTTCATAAACAACAACCACAAAACCTGGGGGAAACAAATGAAAATAAACAAAAACCAAAGAAACAGAGTTAATGTAAACAATATTCACGTTATGCAAAAGAACATTCCCCTCCTTACCGCATAAACATAGAAAACACAATAATCAAACAAAGAGTAGCAAGAAAGGAAAAAACCCCAAATAAAAGCTTGAAGAGCTTTTTTGTTAATTAATTCCATTATGCCAGAAGAGGTCCTTGAACAATGCATGAGCGCACAGGTAGATAGATTAGAGAGCTTTTTTGTCAAATAATTTTGACAGTGCTAGAAGAGGTCCTTGAACAAGGTATGAATACGGGTAGATTGAAGAGTTTTTCTGTCTATTAATCCATCATGCCAGAAGAGGTCTTGAATAAGGTGTGGGCATGGATAAATTGAAGAGCTTTCTTGTTTGAATTAACTGTGCCCACAAGTTAATTGAAACGTCTTATGCATCAGAAAAAGGGTAAAGTTAATTAGAGATGCTAAAAAAAAAATTAGCTCTCTTTTTCTCTCTTTTTTTTAAAAGAAATATAAACAACAAATTGAAAGTTTGGGTTGCCTTCCAAAAAACGCCGCTATTTAACATCTTTAGCTAGATGTGGCTATTCATCACGTCATAAGAGATGGACTTTCTAAATGAATTTCATCAATGTGATATACTTGGGGACCTTCATAAAAAGGTTTCAAGCGATGCCCATTGACTTTAAAAATCTTACTAGAGTCCATGCTTTGAATTTCAACTGCACCATGAGAAAATACGTTAGAGACAACTAAAGGGCCTAACGATCAAGAACATAATTTTTCCGAAAATAGTTTTAAACGAGAGTGGTAAAGCAAAACTTTTTGCCCAATTGAAAAACATTTTGGGAAATGATCTGATCATGAAAGGCCTTCGTTTTGTCCTTGTAAATTCTGGAATTCTCATAAGCCTCACAACGAATTTCTTCTAACTTTTGCAACAGTAATTTCCTCTAACTCTTGCAACAGTAATTTCCTCTGTTCCACAGCTTCATTCATTTTCATTTTGCAATGCTTGATGACCTAGTATGTCTTATGTTCTAACTCCACGGGTAGATGATAAAATTTCCCAAATATCAGCCTGTAAGTAGATATACCTATGGGGATCTTGTAAGCTATTCAGTAGGCCCAAAGTGCATCGTCAAGTCGTGTACTCCAATCTTTCTTGTTTGGATTCACCGTTTTCTCAAGTATAGAATTGATTTCTCTATTGGACACATGTGCTTGTCTATTTGTATGTGGATGATAAGTTGTAGAGACACGGTACGTGACATGATATTTCTTGAGTAGAGCCTCTACAACTTTATTACAGAAATGAGTTCCACAATCACTGATTATAGCCCTGGGTGTTCCAAACCTAGCAAAAATATGAGATTTGACGAATCTTACAACAACTTTAGCATCGTTAGTCTGGATCGCTTTAGCTTCAACCCACTTTGACACATAATCCACTGCAAGAATAATGTAACTATTGCCAAAAGAAGAGAGAAAGGGACTCATAAAATCAATACCACATACATCAAATATTTCGCAAATAAGGATTGGGGTAAGTGGCAATTGATCTTTTCATCATAAATTTCTGATTTTTTGACAATTTTCACATGACTTGCAGAATGTATAGGAATTGCAAAATAAAGAAAGCTAGAACAATCCACAATTTAATACCTTACGGTCAGTTCTTTTCGAACCGAGATGTCCCCCATATGCATATGAACGAAAAAAACTTAAAATCAAATGGATTTCAGTTTGAGATACACATCACCTAATACTTTGATCATAATAGTATTTCCACATGTAAGGATAATCCCAAACATAATACTTAGCATCACTTTTGATTTTATCTTGCTGAGCTTTATACAAATCCTTTGGTAGTGTTTTAGTAACTAAATAGTTAACAATATCAGTGTACCAGGGTGTTATCTCTTGGACTGAAAAGAGGTGCTCGTCTGGGAAATTATCCTTCAGTAGCGATGGCTCCTTGTTGGTGATTAAGCGACTTAAATGATCTGCAACCAAATTTTCTGCACCATTTTTATCGCGTATCTCCAAGTCGAATTCTTACATCAAAAGAATCCATCTAATAAGCCTTGGTTTTGCCTCTTTTTTCGAAAATATGTACTGGAGAGCTGCATGATCAGAAAAGACAATTACTCTAGTACTAAGCAAATATGAGCGAAATTTCTCTAATGCAAAGATAATAGCCAAGAGTTCTTTTTCTATTGTTGAATAGTTGCACTGAGCAACATCGAGTGTCCTCAAAGCATAATAAATGACGTGAGGAGATTTGCCAATGCCTTGTCCAAGAATAGCACCAACTGCATAGTTGCTTGCATCACACATAATCTCGAATGGAAGGCTCCAATCGAGTGGTTGGATAATTGGCGCTGAAGTCAATGCCTCATTTAATTCATCCAATGCCTTTTTGCATGCTTCATCGAACTCAAACACTATATCTTTCTACAACAGCTTACACAAGAGTTGAGCAATCTTAGAAAAATCTTTGATAAAGTGGCGATAGAAGCCTGCATGTCCAAGAAAAGAACGAATTTCCCGCACACTGGTGGGGTAAGGTAAAGATTCAATCACTTCAATTTTTGCTTTATCAACCTCAATCCCTTTTGAAGACATAATATGCCCTAGGATGAAACCTTGTTTAACCATAAAGTGACACTTTTCATAATTCAAAATAAGGTTTGTTTCAATGCACCATTTAAGTATTTTTGTAAGGTTAGTTAAACATGCATCAAAAGAATCACTATAGACTGTAAAATCATCCATGAATACCTCTATGATGTTTTCCACATAATCTGAAAATATACTAACCATACATCTCTGAAAAGTAGCAGGATCATTGCAAAGGCTAAATGGCATTCGTCGATCTATGAAAGTACCAAATGAGCATGTAAATGTTATCTTTTCTTGATCCTCAGGTGCAATAGGAATTTGATGGAAATCAGAATAACCATCAAGACAAAAATAATGGCTTCGGCTGGCCAAACGTTCAAGCATTTGATCGATGAAAGGGAGGGAAAAATGATCCTTTCTAGTAGATGCATTCAGCCTGCGGTAATTTATACATACCCGCCATCCATTTTGAATACGAGTGGGCACCAATTCATCAGTTGGGTTCTCTACTACAGTTATGCCTGTTTTCTTTGGGACAACTTGAAATAGGCTTACCCATTTACTATCCGAGATTGGATAGATTAGCTCTGCTTCCAGAAGTTTTAGAACTTCCTTTTTCACCACTTCTATCATTAGAGGATTCAATTGGCTTTAGGCTTCCCTAGAAGGCTTGCAATCTTTCTCCAACAGTATCCTATGCATGCATATCGAAGGGCTCAATCTTTGATGTCACTAATAGTCTATCCAATAGCTTTCTTGTGGTCTCGAAGTACTCGAATCAACTTCTCCTCTTCCAAGGTGTTGAGTTCATTGAAAGTTATCACTAGTAAAGTTTCATTTTCCCCCAAAAAGACATGCAATGGTTTTAATTCCAATTGCGGTGCCTGTAAAATAGAATGAAGAAGTTTTGCGTGAGAATGGGGTAATTTAATAAAAGAAGCAGTAGACTTAGCTAATTGTAACAATTCCAATTCGTGGACTGCGTCTTCCAAGTTAGAATCCATGTAAAGTCCCTCCTCACACTTCTGTAACTCTTTTGTGTTGAGACTTTTGCAAAGTGCAACATTCAACTTATCATCATCATTCAAATCAAAGGTTTTATAAGTCAAAGAATCAATAATATCCACAACAAAAACACAAGACTCATCATTAGGATATTTCATGGCATCATAGATATTGAATTTAATTATATTACCATCAAACTCCATAGTGAGAGTACCATTATGCACATCAATCTTAGTCCTGGAGGTTTTGAGAAAAGGTCTTCCCAACAATATTTGTGATAACTTAGGAGAGTTATCTTCAGACATGTTAAGTACATAAAATCAGCAGAAAAAATAATTCGTTAACTTGTACTAACACATCTTTTAGGACTCCCTCTGGATATACAACAAACCTATCAGCAAGTTGAATAACTACTCATGTTTCTTTCAAAGGACCAACATTCAAAGAGGAGTAGATAGAAAAAGACATGACATTAATTGAAACACCTAAATTGTACATAACCTTTTCAATTCCAACATTGCCTATTTTGCACGGAATAGTAAACATACATGTGTAACACCCTTAAAATTCGGTATTTTTGGAAAATAAGAGTTGAGGAATTAGGAAATTAGTTGGTCGGATTTTAGGGCTCGAAAATAAATAAAAAGACTTGATTGCATGAAAATTGAAAGTTTTGGGGATGAATCGCAATTTGAGAAGACTTGACTGGACCATTTTTATAAATCTTGTAGGTTCATATGGAATTATTATTGGTTAAAGGGGTCAATGTGAGGCACTCATTAAGTTGAGAGACTGAAATTGAAGAAGGAAGAACTTTTGAGGACTTCAGTGAAGGTTGGAATAAAGTTTTGGGGGTGAAAACCCAATTTTTGAAAGTATGTTTATATATAGCAAGATAACCCCCATTTTCTTCTCTATTTTCACCTTGCACCCACCATTTTCCTCCTGCAGCCACCTTCTCCAGTGAACGGCGTTACCTTACAAGTTATAGACCAAAATGTTCCTCTCTAAACAAGGAACACAAATATACCAATTTCTTCCTAGTTTGACCAACGAATCAGCCAAAATTTGAGCTCAGATATTTAGCCTTGGCGGGAGTGGTGCTGGGCAATCAGAGCTCCAATTGAGGACCTTTTCGGCGGCAGAACAAGAAATTGACCTGGGCGTTTGATTTCAAGAGTTGAAACGCAGCTTTTTGTGGAGGTCTTGAGATTTTCCGGCAACGGCAGCGGCAACGGCAACGACAGGACATAATCTTCGTCTCGTCGAGGTGATCACATGCATGCAAGTTGATCGTGACTTCTAAGCTTCCATAAAAAGATATTGGGTAAAAACGAGAAACTTGTGTTAAAGTTGTATGCATGTGTATGTATGTGCCTCCAAATCTTATGATGTATTATATAAACGAAGAATACGCACGATTTGATCGAAAATATTGAGATATGCATAGAATTACATAAGTTAATGGATCCGAATTTTGTCATATCACGTAATAATCTTGATAATTAAGTTAATTATATGGAGAAACCCTCGTTTTATGAATTTAAAACCTAAGTGGTGATAATTAGGTTAATTGAGATGATATAGAACCAAGATTTTGGTCATGCATGTACCATTATGAGTTTAGTGAACTTGGATTTGTATTATCATGTGATAAATTTGAGATAAATTGGGATTTTTGAGGGATATTGGACCATTGTCATCGATTTAATATGTTGTGGAAAATCAATTGGATGATTTAGGATCCAATTATATTCCTTTAACAAGATCAGCGTTATTAGCGTGCCTTTTTTGAGGCTATCGATTTAGGTGATTAACTATTAATTTTGGCCGATGTTTGTGCAATTATGATTATATGGTCGAATGAGGATTTTGACTGTAAATAAATTACTCTTTTGGTTAGGTGACGAGAAGTAGAAAATTGCAGACCAGTAGACTGTGACCGCATTTCTAAGGCTTTTAAGGTGAGGATACGCCAATCTAGCGCCTCTTGTACCTATCGATTTTCTTGATAAACCCCTATGAGGGTTTGTATTGACTTAATTACCGTACTCTGTTAATTATTGTTACCTCTGTAGGGGATCTACAAATTGGTTATTTCTTTGTATGAGCTTATTTCATATCTATCGGTGAACCCATTAGGTTCTGCTAATTTGATATCTGTCTCGAATATCGTTGTTGATTGTTGAACCTTGTGAGATTCTCTTGATTTGAAACTAATGGGTATTTTATCCGTCTTTTCTTGAAAATAACTATTTTTCAATCAAAATCTATGAATCTTTCTGAACTTGTAAACTCTATTTGAAGTTGATTGTTCAAATGTATTGTTGATCGCCTTGTTGGCATATTTGTTAAATTGTTCTGCCCTATTGGCAATTGAAAGTTGAAAATCTTGACCATTTTAAATATCTTGTTCTGTCAGTACTGTAAAATATGTGTCGGGCATAGCAAAGAGCCACACTAGTTGACAAGGCATGTCCAGTAAGGCCTCTCTTGAGTCTGTTCCCGTTAGCACCTCTGGATTTTAGTGCTAAACTTATTTATGCCAGAAGTTCTCTTACATTGTTCATGTACCTTGTTTATTGGAATAGGCCTTGTCGGCCGTTATTGGATAATGTTTTGCCATGTGTATGGCAAATCATGTAAAGTTCCAAAATGTTCATGTTATTGCTTTAAAAGTTGAATTGATATCTGTTGGCATTATATCATTCAACCCACGGGGATGCCCTTGAGAAGTTCAACCTAGAGGGACACCACGAGAAGTTGGGCCTGGGGCTAGGTCCGAAAAGACAGTCGGGCGGTACGAACCGACAGTGACAGATCTCCCAATTAGTACCCACTTGTGATACTGACTTACAAGTATTTGGAGGTAGCAAATTGTGAGTGGCGGGATCGGGCATGCCGTCGACCATGCCATAAAAGCAAGTTGTTACACGTCGAGCTGTGTGCTCGAGTAAATGGAGAGATAAGGAGAAAGTTTTCAAGTTCAAGTTAAATGCTACTGAAGAGATAAGGAGAACGTTTTCGAGTTCAAGTTAAATGCTATTGAAAAGTTACCTTGTATTCATCAAGGAGCAATAAGAAAGAATGCCAATAGGCCAGCTAAATGTTTAAATGTTTCATGTTTTTGTGAGTCTAAATCTAATTATCGTCAATCATGAACAAATTATCTAATTTATTATTAATGACCTTGTTTATTTTCATTGAAAAATTCAACATTTTTCCTCTATCTACCGCTACATATTTCCCTTACTGGGTCCTTAAGACTCACCCTCTTATACATTTCTTAAATATTTTCAGATAAGTATGAATAGTGAAGAATGAGGACTGATACTTGCTCGGAAGAACTGTTTTCAATAGGTGTTTGGATATCATCTAACGGTGACTATGGGATTTGAGATTATGGACAAGGCTGAACTCAGTTGGAAGACTTTTAGCTTGTATATAATGTTTGCGTGTAGTGTTATTTTAAGTTGAAATATGTCGCTATTTATAAGATATTAGAATATGAATATGTTGCACTTCTTGTAGTGTCTCTTGGAGTTTGAATTTTATTATTTTTGGTTGTACATATTACGCACTCTGAAATGATCTTTTGAGTCAGTGCTAAACTCATATCACTTGAGTTGTAAAATTTTGGGTTGCTCTGCAGTTTTATGAATTGAAATTGAATTTTGGAGGTTCGTTTGGATTTAAATTATTATGGTAAAGATTTGAGTAGCACCTCGGTTCGAAAGCAGGCACCTCCCATACGGGGTGCTACAGAGGTGGTATCAGAGCTAGGTTTTCGAAAGCCCGAGCTACACTACGACATGATCCTCAGATATGAAAATTGTGGATAGTAGATGTTAAGTTCGATGCTGGAAAGGATGACGTCGTATGGAATTATGGCGTTATATGAGTAGTTTCAGCCAAGGAAGAATTTGATGAACATATGACTAATTGGAAAAATTTGTACTCAATATATAAAGAATTACTCTGGAGATCCACGTTGTGAGAGCCAAATTTATGGAAGTTTTATGTGTCAAGTAGGGATTGTTCTGAGAAGATATGTAGTGGCTAGAAGATGATTACCTTAGGACAAACAAATTTCTGCCACTTGCTTACGATGAGAATTAGACCATATAGACACATAGAAAAGAGGATTAATGTGGAAAGGAGTATATTTGGAAAGTAAACAATCATCAGGAATGCATGATGACTGACTTATGTGTATGATTAAGATTTAAATGGTATGATTATGTTGACTAGGGATGACATGATGGAAAGGGATCACTTTAGATAGGGATGAATCTGGTAGTTGAAATGGCATTTAGGAATAATGGGGCTTGGCATGCATATACATTTATGACTCGAACAGAATGACCATCTTGAGAATCACTTTTGTTGTTGAAATTTGGATTAGTATTAATTACTGGATGAAATCCATAGATATTTGAAGTGTAAAGAGGGGTTTAATAAGCATAGATTCTATAAGTAGGAGTTGTCCCTCAGTGGAATCAAGATAAAGATGTGGGGACTTGTGGGAGTACAAAACATTTTTTGTTTAGTCCTTGTCCCACATTGGAAACAAAGGAAAAACACAGCATACTATACTAGTATATAATGCTAATTGTCCCACATCGAAAATAAAAAAAATGTATGGAAAACTTTACTAGTATATATAATACTAGCCTTTCTTGTCCCACATTGAAAATTCCTTCAAAGTTGCTCCCCTCCTAGCAGTTATAAATTAGTCTGCTGAGTATAGACTAAAGGCATAACAACAGATTCTCTTTTATCCTTCTCATATATTTCTATAATGGTGTTGTTTATCATTTTATGGCAACTGAGTGGTGATCGAGGTAAAGCTTTTTGGAGTGCACTAAAAGGCTTCTAAGACTATTTTATCTTGGAGGAAGTTTCGCTACACCCTGTGCACAAATGTACGGTTTTCTGCCGTGTTCAAAGAGTATTCCAGGCCATGTTTTCTTGATTTTGGTCTATGAATACCTTTTGTTCCACGGAGAATCCTACGTTGCTTCGGGAGGGGGCGATAATTTCTTCAAGGCAAATCAGATTCTGGTGATTCAGTTTGAGTTCTGTTACGATACAGAACTTGGTGTTTGAATGTAGTTGAAATTTGGTTGGCATAGCTATGCTAGGAAAGGTAATTACGACAATAGTGGATATGATTTGAATGACTGTCGGCAACATGAGATGAGACAAAAATTAGTACTTGATAAAGCATAATTCTCTAACAAAGCTTGAGGATGTCAAATAGATTGACGACGATAAAAGCACCAATATTTTAGGAAATAGGAAATGGAAATCATATCCTAGACCTACTGATGGAATTTGAGACTATAGGTTATGGAAATTAAGATATAATCAATGACAAAAAGATACATTTCCAAGACGACTAGTGTATGATCCAATAATCTAAAAATGTCAAACATGGGGCTTTTTGAAATTTAAAAAGGCAAATTTGGAGAAATAGTTCACCTTTAGACGTGCTTTATGACATTTTAAGATTTATGAGTTGATGATTTAAAAAAAGGCATACGGATAGAATAATATTGGATAAAATTGTATGATATTACTTAAACGATATAGTTGTCTGGAGAATGGTTGTTGGTAACAATGGAGTTCTGAGAACTCATAGTAAACGTTGGAAGAGAAGTGGGCATAACCAGCTGTAGGACACATGAAATAATAGTAAGGATGAGGAAATCAACTAAATAAGAGTTGGGAGAATAAGTATGAATAACAAAGAAAATGTTGTTATTATTTTGGTGCATAGGATCATAGAGGAAGGATATGGATCAGTAGCATACTAGGATGAAATTATCTAATTTGAGGATGTAGAAGGTGCATGAGAATGAGACCAAGATTTGAAATGGAGACCGCAGCCTGCCATTGACAAGGGAAATTAAGGATCATGAGGTGTGTCAATCAGAGAAGTGGTCAAAGACGCACATATATGCATATGGGTGACTAGTTAGCTCAGTAAGTAGAATATGATGAACACTTGAATATTACAATGATATACTGGATTTAGTAAGTTCTACCCCCCATGATTTAAATATTTGATATTATGTAGATTGATAGCTTAATATTCTCATAAATTACTTGGTAACTGATTGGGGACAGCCCAATAGGCCCAACCCAAAGACTACAGACCCAAGTGTGTAGCAATAGGCCCATGTCATCCTCGGGGCCCAATCACATTATCGACCTCGGTCAACCTCTCACACCTCTTTTTAGACAATGCACTAGGCAACATAGATGTCGTTCGACTAGGCCGTAGGCTGGATTCAGATGTTCAGCCCATTCGATCGTAATGTTCGCCTCTTCTTTCTACGGTCACCAACCCCATCTTGAGATTGACTCCAACATCGACCAGGGAGGTCGACATGTTGCAGGATCCCTTCTCTACTGCATTAAATGCCCTGACAAGCAGCATGTCTCTGTATTAATGGTGTGTGCCGCCCCTACTGTCGCGTCAGGCAGGAGGCACGCCTCCAGTGTACTATTCTGCCCATGAAACCTGGATATGAAGCCACATAGAATAGTACAGAAATGGGGGATGACCTAAAGCTCCTCATGTAAGGACAAGAGCTTTTTTTGTATGCGAAGGGCATCTCAGACAAATCCCTCACCTGGGAAAGGCTATAAATATCCCCATTCCAGGCTCACAAAAAATATGTCATTCTATACTGCAAAGCCCCCACTCTGCTGCTCATCTTATTTGGTCATTTTAATATTGATTTGAGCATCGGAGTGCCATAGTCGGGGGCACCTCAGCTAGCTTGACTTTTTCTTGTGATTGCAGGACTCTACCCAAAAATAAGCTATTTGACCAGACAGGTCCACACCTCTAGAATCTACCTGAATTTAGATACACACTATTTTTACCTTCATCATTTGGCACTGTTTATGGGAAACTTAAGTCTACTATCGAAAAATGGTTAACACTAGGCGAGCCGCTTCGAAAAAAGAAGAAAATAGGAGATCTGCTACTCCCCCTCCACAACCCTAGTAAGAACTTTGCATACTAGGATCGAGCGCCCAACTGGAGCAGGTGGTCACCCTGACTATGCCTCAACTAATGCAGCTCATTAGTTAGCAGATATTCCCACAAATTTCTGCTCAACTCTCTGTTGCCCTGAATCACCACGCCGTCCAACTAGAACTGACAGCCAACCCTACTCTGCAACCAGCAACCCTGGAAAAAAGACCGTCGAAGAGAATCGTGGCCGACCAAAGTCTAGGCGATCTCCCCCAGATGAGAAATCAGTCCAAGCCTAAGGAAATGGCCCGCCTAGCTCCCCGCGAAGAAGTGGCGGATTCAGTCGACCATGGCGTTTGACCCTTTCGAGCCCCATAGTGCGGTAGGTTCGAGTGCTCAAGACCTTATTCGTATAGAAATGGATCCTAGGCTGATAGAGAAGAATGAGATGAGGTATCTCATCAGGTACAACAGCTAAATAGGCGTCTCAAGGAAATATCGAGGAAGAACACTGATAGGAACCCATACCATGAGGGCACTCCCCAATTTCAACGTGAGAGAGAATCGCCCTTTATTTAAGAAATCGTTGACGAACAAGTAGTTGTCGACGCCAAGGTCCTGATGGGTTTTCCTCGATACGACGGTTCATTGGACCCCAACGAGTATCTCCTCCAGTTTGAGCATATGATGCAGCTACATGGCCACAACGCATATATCCATGCAAAGATGTTGGTGACTACTTTCTAAGGCATAGCGTTGGATTGGTTTGTCAAACTCAAACCGATGTTGATTTACTCGTATGACTAGCTATGTGATAAGTTTTTGCACCAATTCGCTAGTCAGAGAAAAGTGAAGCTCCCCTACACTCACTTGCACACAATTAAGCAAAATGAAAGGGTGTCTCTAAGTGACTTTTTCACTAGATTCAACATCGAAGTCCTAAAAACGACAGTCCACGAATCGAGTTCCTGATCGATATGCTCTTTCTGGGCCTCCATCATAAGGAGTGCGCCAATATTCTAGTTAGGGAAAGACCCAGATCGATGGAATAATTGCTCGACCTCACGGAGAGGTATATGGCACAAGACGATATAAATAAGTTGAAATATGAAAACTTGGAGGTCGAGAGGAGAAAAGCGAAGGAGAAAGACAACCGTTAGCAAAAGGACAGTCATTTGTCCCCCATCAAATGTTTCTATGATTACACGCCGTTCAACCTCCTAAGGAAAGAGGTGCAATTTGCCATCGAACACAACAACCTCTTGAAGAGACCCAGGAAGCTGACGGAGACTGAAGCAATGAAGAAGTATAAAAAGTAGTGTCACTTTCATCGGCAGAAAGGGCATGACATGGAGGACTGCTTCAACCTCTACGATGAAATTGAGAGGTTGATCAGGCAAGGCTACCTCAACAAGTTTGCTGATGAAAGTACTAAACGAGAGCAAAGGGCGACCAACCAGACTCCCCGAAAAGAATCGTCAACCAGCCCAAGGAAGGAAGACAAAGGAAAGAAACCTACCTACAATCCCCGCCCACCAATCAGATGGGTCATCGACACCATCGCATGAGGCCCCATAGGGAGAGACACCAAATTGGCCAGGAGGCAGAACAATGCAGGTTAGAATCGACCAAATCTTCTCCAGTTGAAATAGTCTACCAGTTGTTCACGAGTGCAGAACTAATTTCTTTTTCGGATGATAACCTTTCACATATCAAGGGTCAAGGATCGGACAACAACCTAGATTGCCCCCTGGTCGTATTCGTGGAAATAGCAAACTTTGAGGTAAGAAAAATACTGGTTGACAACGGCAGCTCCGCAAACATCATATTCCTGTCAACCCTCCAAAGGATGAAACTAGGAAAACTCAAGTTTGAACCTATTAGGACCCTGCTGGTCTGGTTTGGGGGAACAAAAATCACACCCGAGGGATCCATTAACCTCTCCACATCATTCGAAGAAGCACCGGGAGAAGAACCCTCATGATTAGCTACCTGATCGTTGACGTACCTTTTGCATACAATGCCATTGTGGGACGACTGGCCTTGAATGATTTTTGTGCGATAATTTTGACCTACCATATGAAGGTCAAGTTCCCGACCTCTGCAGGTATTGGGGAACTCTTGTGCAATGTCAAAGAAGCCTAGCGATGCTATACCATTTCGGTTGAACCCACATCGCAAAAGACTCAACCCAAACTGAATCGCTCGGGGGATGCCCCAGTAGCGAAACGCGACGAGGGACAGTAGGTCAAGAAGCGCAAACTTGAAGACACTAGGCTCGAACCCATCGGTGAGTTCAAAAAAATTGAGCTAAAGCCTAAAAACCCTGATAAGACCACTCAGATAGGAAATGATATAGGTTATCACATGAGTGTCTTATGGTCGATTTCCTTTGAAGAAAAGCTTCCGATCTCCAGGGAATCGACACAGTGTCATTATCCATCGCCTCAATATGGACTCTTCGTACAAACCAGTTAAGCAGAAGACGAGGACTTTCAATGATGAGAGATCCCAGATCATCGAGGATGAGGTTAACAACTTTTAGAAGTAGTAGGATATATTGTAGAAATTCAATATCCCTCTTGGCTTTGTAATATTGTACTTGTCTCTGAGAATGAGGTAAAGTAGCGTATGTGTAATGACTTCATGGATTTGAATAAAGCTTGCCCTAAACATCTTTACCCCTTGCCTCGTATAGATTTATTAGTTAACTCTACTGCTGGTTGCAAATTATTAAGTATGATGGATGCATTTCAAAGCTATTACCAAATATTCATGGCACTCGAAGACAGGGATAAGACCTCTTTCGTCATCCCCAATGGTATATATTATTTTTTGGTCATGCCTTTTGGGCTCAAAAATGTAGAAGCAACTTACTGTTAGTAAACTTCATGTTCAAGAATGAGATTGGAAAGTGTATGAAAGTTTACGTTGACGACATGATTGTAAAGATAGAAAAAGTTGAGGGTCACCTAATTGACCTCGACCATACCTTCTTGATACTATGGGCATTCAGTATGAAACTAAACCCTAACAAAGGTACCTTCGGAGTTTGAGGAGGCAAGTTCTTGTGTTACATGGTTAGTCAAAGGGGGATCAAAGTGAACCCACAGAAGATCCAGGCAACTTTAGATATCACCCCCTCGGACAGTCCGGGATGTACAATGCCTGGTCAGCAGAATAATAGCCCTTGGCAGGTTTATTGCACAACTAGCCAACAAAAGCCTCCCCTTCTTCAAAATACTCAGGAATGCGAAAAAATTAGAATTCCAATAGATTGAGCAATGTGACCAGGCTCTGGTCGATCTCAAGACATACCTCTCATCGCCATCCATGCTTGCCAAACCTAAGTCGGGAGAAGTTCTACATCTCTACCTAGCCATGTCTACCATCTCGATCAGCTCAGTCTCGGTCTTGATGAGAGACAAAACTCATCGACCTATTATTATTATAGTAAAGCGCTACAGGGGCCTGAGCATAATTATATGGAAATCGAGAAGTTCGCCATCACTCTGGTTATAGCAGCATAGAAGGAAGTTACAGCCTTACTTCCAGTCTCATGCGATCATAGTGATGACGAATCGGCCTTTGAAACAAGTGTTGTCAAAGCCAGACACATCAGGAAGACTGACCAAATAGGTCATCGAGCTTGGGAAATTCGACATCACATTCCAATCATGGACCGCTATAAAATCATAGGTTCTAGCCGATTTTGTCATTGAGAGGCTCGACCTCCCTAACCGATGTGACCAGAACTCCTCTGTATGGACATTACACGTCGATGGATCAGCAACCACATATCTCATTTCGCTCCCCACTAGTGGAGGAGTATGATTTCGCAATCAAACTCGACTTCCCAGTTACCAATAACAAGGCAGAATATGAAGCCCTCATTGCCGGCATGAACATGGCAGCAACTCGCAGCGTCGAGTAACTAGTGGCGATCACTGATTCTCAGTTGGTTGCAGAACATGTTGAAGGAAACTTCGAGGCCAAAGAAACCAAGATGAGTCAGTACTTGGTCGAGGTGAAAAAATTACAACAGTCATTCAAGACTTTCAACCTCAACCAGGTACCCTGATAAGAAAACGAGCAGGCCAATGCCCTCTCCTAGTTTGCAAGCTGGATGAGAGAAACTAGAGAAAAGGCAATAACGTTTCTGGTTGCCAGCAAACCCTTTATAAATATTCACGACTAGAACATGGTGGGGAGCATCGAAGAAGCACCTGCCTCTTGGCAAGATCTAATCAAGCTCTACCTGAGCCAAGCAATCATCCCCAAAGACAAAAAAAGGGTGCGTAGGCTTAGAGGTCAAGCAGCCAAATTTGCTCTTGACGAGCCTGGATAGCTTTACAGGAGATCGATAACTGGACCACACTTGAGATGTTTAACACCCGACCAAGCACACAAAGTCTTTCATTGAAGAAACACCTACCTCTTGGCAAGACCCAATCAAGCTCTACCTAAGCCAAGCAATTATCCCCGAAGACAAAAAAAGGGTGCGTAGGCTTAGAGGTCAAGCAGCCAAATTTGCCCTCGACGAGCATGGACAGCTTTACAAGAGATCGATAACTGGACCACACTTGAGATGTTTAACACCTGACCAAGCACACGAAGTATTTCATAAGATCCACGTAGGCATTTATGGAAATCATTCTGGAGGTTGATCCCTTGCGCATAAAGTTATTCGATATGGGTACTTCTGGCCCACATTGTTAAAAAACTCTGTCGACTTCACTAGAAAGTGTCCATCCTGCCAATTCCACTCAAATGTACCACACCAACCAGCGACGTCGATGATAAATGTGAAGATCGCTTGGCCATTCGATTAATGGGGTATTGACATACTTGGCTCCTTACCAAAAACATAAGGCCAACGAAAATTCATCATTATCGTGGTTGAATACTTTAATAAGTAGGTCGAGGCAGAAGCAGTCCCCAAAATAACTGATACGACCATCAAAAGTTTCATTTGGAAGTACATCATTTGTCGCTTTGGTTTACCTAAAATTCTGATCTCAGATAACGGAAACCAATTCCAGAGAAAGGACACAAGGAATTGGTGTGAGGCTTTAGGGATCAACCAACACTTTACTTCAGTGGGAAACCCCCAGGCTAACTGTTAGACAGACGTCATGAACAGAATTGTCCTCGGCCATCTCAAGGCTCGACTAGAAGGAACAGGAACAAGTTGGGTGGCCGACCTCCCTAGGGTACTATGGGCATACAGAACGACCCCACGAACAGCCACTGGTCGCAATCCCTACAGTTTAGTCTACAGCACCGAAGCTATCATCCCATCTGAACCAATACAGCACACAACTCGAGTAATCTATTATAACCTAGTCAGAAATGTATCCGAAAGGACACTCGACCTAGAAACCATCGATGAGCTACGACACGAAGCTTATAACACGATGCAGCAGTATAGATAAAAAATGACCGAATGTTACAATAAAGTAGTTCGACCACGTAGCTTCAAAATTGGAGATCTCATCCTCAAGAAAGTCGAGGTGTCAAGGAATGTAGGAAAACTCGAGCCAAGATGGAAGGGACCATACTTTGTGGTTAAGGTGTCAAAGCACAACGCGTATCAACTAGCGGACCTCCACAGCAATGAACTACCACAACCTTGGAATACTATAAATCTAAAGAAGTTCTATGTATAAAGAGACTATTGGTCTCCGTTGTATTTCCTAGTTAAAATGAAATTTTTGACACTTTCTACAAATGTCTACCGACAACACCTTGGAGTCGACCCTAAAGTCAACCGAGCAGCCTTCAAGCCACCAATTTTAGGTTCTTTAGCTAAGACTAAATAAACATATTGATCGTTTATAAGTCGACCCCAAAGTTGACCGAGTAGGCTCCAAGCCGCCAACTCAAGGCTCTCCAGCTGAGATCAAATAAATGAATTAATATATATAGTCGACCTTGAAGTTGACTAAGGCTTTTCAGCCATGATAATAAATGAGCTGGTCGCTTACAGTTGACCCCAAAGTTGGCCATGTAGGCTTCGAGCCCCGAAATCAAAGATGTACAACTAAATCAAAGAATAATAAATAAAACTCGACCCTATCATCGAGATCTAATCAATACGATGCATTAAGTCCATATAATTAGTTCGATTAGGCATTTTATTTTACCAAAAATATGGCAGCACATAATCAACACTAAGGGTCGACAAATGTCTTGGATTAATTCCATTATTTTTATTCCCACACTATTTCAATTTGAATTCTTTGCTCAAAAACAATAAACATTTGACAAGAACAAAAATGTTAAAATCAAAGTAAAGATCAGTACGCTTCGTCAAGCAAAAAGCATTTCATTCCATACCAATATCTTCGATTACAACCTTCCCAAAAAAAACACATACATGAAAGGAACAACACCATGTAGGGTGACCAAACATGAATAGTAAGGAGCTCAGCGGTTGCTCGAGCCCATGCCCTTGGCAGGCGCACCTCGAGCACCCTCCTCAATTGCCTGATTGAGTTCGTCGCTCAAAGGGATGAGGACCACCACGTGGCTATTCACCATTGGCTCGGACATTGCAGTAGCAAGCTGAACAACAGCAGTCATTGGTCGAGAGGCCCTACCTCATCTGCCAAGAATTCACCTCCGATAGGCGACAGAAACTCAGCAGCATCGACCATACCATCGCGAATCTCAAACACAAACTCGTTTGCAAAGGCAAACTCTTGTGCCACTTCATCCAACTTTTTTGCCGCTTTAGCCACCCTCTGTTGTGCCGCCGTTAGGGGCTCGACAAGAGGAGCCTCTACAGCTCCCTCGACCACAGTGGTCTTCGCAACTCCCTCCTCAGCTTTGTCGGCCTCCGGATACATCTGCTGCTGCTCGTCCAAGATGGGGCTAATGTGATCTTTATCCTCCACTTGAATGACATAGCCCAAATACCCAACTGCTTGATCACCTTATCGAACGCTTTCTTAGCGTCATCTAAGAAAAAGGCAATGTTGGCATCCTGGAACGCCAAGCACAACATGAATTGCTACACGACCTCACGCTGTAATAAAGGTAACTTCCTGTAGAATTCAGGTCGAGCCTCCCAGATTGCCGCATTTCGCGCAGCTATCCGACTAGACTTATAACCATGCTACGCATCCATCCTACCCTAGTTCAATAGCTCACCATCCTTGTCTTCTTAGTGATGGCGGCGACCAACTAACTATCCTTCAGTTGGAGCTGGCTGTTGAGCTCCTCGACCTCTCTGTTCAGCTCCTTGACCCTTATTTGTGAAGACTCAAGCTGAGCCTTGAGCGTCTCCAAGTCTCTCCTCTCCTGAAAATGCTCACGGTCGGCTAGGGCCAGCTCCGACCTCTTATAAAAATGGTAGCCCAGCTAGCTCACTTGAAAAATAAAAATTCATGATGAGTGAACGATACTCGACCATCAAATAAAAGTTTGACAAACTTATCGACGAGGCCCTTAACATGTTGGAGTGATGGGCTAAAGCTTTGAGTGCAACGTCTTGGCTTAACCCCATGAGTTTTTTCTGATCGTACACGAACAGTCCGACCATATCACCTTTAGCGAAGTGGCCCCGATTGATCCTACCATCTCCATCGAATACGAGTTGTGCACTGCCATGCTCGGCTCCATACTGAACAGGGGCGATGGGATCTTTGGCAAGTGGAACAGCACGTCATCCCCACGCTGACCAAACGGGTCGTATCCAGTGGGCTAGCCTAACCCTATAGCTTTCCCTTTGCTCTTTTCAACCGCTGTTCTCTTCGAAGCAGGTCCAGCTTGCTCGACCATCAGCCCCTTACCTGGACCCGTCGGGCTGCTTCAGGTAGTCACCACGAGCCAAGCTAGCAACAAAGTGGGTGACGATAATGGTGTCATGGCCTCAGGCTGCGCCATCTCGACTAGAGTGGCCCCTCGTCGGGCAACTGCAGCTAAGTGACGTTGCTCATTTCTCTGAGCCCTCACTATAGCTTCTGTTCTTGAGCAATTCATTGTCTCGTCCCGATCTACCAACAACACAAATAGCAAAAGATTAGAATTGAGCAAAAAGGATGGCAAATAAACAAGCTAATTAAAAATCGACAACACTAGCTACTTAGTCGATCACCTGTTGGCAAGTCCAGCTAAGCTGATGATAAGCCAGTTAACACCAAACTCCTTTCCTCCATAAACACCGAGGCCTCCACCTGACCAAACTCGACCAAGTCTTAGATGAAGCTCTTAGGCCAGGTCGAAGTCAAGTTACCCAGCATCTCGACATGCCATATCCACCAACCCCTTGGGATATTAAAGCCCCCAGCCACTTGACATATACATAACAATTTTTTCACTTATGCCCGTAGGAAAAAGCTAGGGTGACAAGAAATTTTTGATGGGGTCAAGCAGTGAGGTAATAAAAACTCGACTCATCAGTGCTACCTAACTTTTGGGACATCGGTAGGTAAAAAGGTTGGAAGACTTCACGAAGGTGGCGGGCTAGTCAAATAAGTGCATTAAAATGACAAAGCTGTATATGGTCGAGAAGTAATTTGGCAGTAGTTTGGTTATACATACTTCTAAACCCCTAAGTAGTTCAACTACAAGTCCAACCAAGGGAAACCTAAGATCGCATCAGAAGGCATCCTCAAATATAGTTATACACCAAATCGGGGGTTGATGCATTATATCACGCAATCCAGGTACTATCAGCTAATACTCCTTGAGGACATAATACACCTGCCTAATGTATGCTAGGTCGACAGGGGTTATCGTAGGCACTATCTCACTATAGTAGTTAAGGGTGAATAGTTGACCACGCGATACTGGGGCTTGACTTGGCACAGCATCACCCCCTCCAACAGTGCGATTGCTGCTCGAGCTACTAAAGCTCGAGCGACAGATGAGCTGTTTGACTCACTTGTCAATCCCCCTAATTGATCAGAATGAGTGGCCTCACTATCCCCCCTGGTTACCCTCAGAAGTAGATAAATGCTGCATTTCTCAAACAAAGGAGAAACTCGAATAAAAATGAGGAAGTGACTTACTCAATTTCGATGAAGCCTAAAGCACAAAGCAATTGTAGGAAAAGTAGTTGGCTCAGAATTCGACCAGATGCAGAGCAATAAAAGTAAAAATGAAGACTTTAACCGCACCTATTAAAAGTAAAAATGAAGACTTTAACCACCCCTATTTATATTGCAGGAAAAGTAGTTGGCTCAGAATTTGACCTGGCACGATGTAACCAGTGCATTAAATGCACTAATCGGGGTCAACTTTTAAAAATCGTCATTGACTCGCACTCGTGTCTTCACAACAAACTACTCCCCAATCCTTCTCGTCGATCACCTCGTTCAAAATTCAAAAGTATGAGGGACTCATGATATGGGACGGCCTAATAGGCCTAGCCCAAAGACTACAGACCCAAGTGTGTAGCAACAGGCCCATGTCATCCACGAGGCCCAATCACATTGTCGACCTTTCACACCTCTCTTTAGATGATGCACTGGGCAATACATATGTTGTTTGACTAGGCTGCAGGCTGGAGTCAGATGTTTGGCCCATTCGACCATAATGTTCACCTTCTTCTTTCTATGGTCGTCAACCCCATCCTGAGGTCAACTCCAACGTCGACCAGGGAGGTCGACACGTTGTAGGGTCCCTTCTCTGCTGCATTAAATGCCCTGAAAAATGGCATGCCTCCGCATTAATAGAGTGTGCCGCCTCAGTACCGTCCCTACTGCTGCGTCAGGCAAAATGCGCGCCTCCATTGTACTATTCTACCTACAAAACCTAGAGATGAAGCCACCTGGAATAGTATAGAAATGAGGGATGACCTAAAGCCCTTCATGCAAGGACAAGAGCCTTTTCTGCATGCGAAGGGTATCTTAGATAAATCCTTCACCTGGAAAAGACTATAAATACCCCCATTCCAGGCTCACAAAATGTATGCCATTCTATACTACAAAGCCCCCACTCTGCTGCTCATCTTATTTGGTTATTCTAATATTAACTTAAGCGTTGAAGCGCCATAGCCGGGGGCACCTCGACTAGCTTGATGTTTGTTCATGATCGCAGGACTCGACCCAGAAATAAGCTACTCGACCAGATAGGCCGACACCTCTATAATCTACCAAAATTTAAATACTTCTGTTTTTACCCTCATTAGTAGCCAATTTGGTATTATTAATATCTAAGATGCACGATATGGGTAAATCGATCTCGAGCTCGATCTCTAAGGCCAGGAATTGCGATATGATGGTATACGACACTACCAGAACATCCACAAATATGAATGTGATCCTCAATTGACTAAATTATAGTAGAGGGTCATCAATCAATGAAGCTAAACATTCGAATCTCGAGATGAAGATGCCTTGAATTAGAAAATCTCGTGGGAAGAATTGGAGATAATGTTAAGTCTTATTTCTCCCCTGCTAGTAGATTCGAAGATAGGAAGATAGGTGGTATAAAACTTATTGCAGTGAAAGGACGGACCTTATAACCCTTTTTGATGAGCAAATGAGCTTAGTAATATGGGAAATACAACAAAGACCATGTAAAGGATAACCTTGAGAAATTTTTAAAGTTTCATTCCCTTAGTTACTGAAAGGGTCAGACTAGTAAACTATAGGGATGTGAATTAAGGAATGATGAGAAATTGGAATATCAAGTAAACTTGATGAATAAAGGAATTAAGGATACTACTTACTCTTGGGAAAGACCTTGCATCACCGATCATAATTAGTAGAGCAATAGTAAAAGCTCAATAAGACTTATAAAGTTTGAGAAATTGGGATTTTCCCCCCTCATAAATAAGCTATTTTAACCAAATGCACGTGTTTGGGGTTTGTTTAGAACCAAAGTAAAGGAAATAATATTATTGAATAAGAAACTCAAGGAGAATATAGGTTAAGAATTGACCTTTTCTTGTAATAAAGACATTATGAATTAAGATAATATGTTGGAATTGATTTATAAGGATCTTGTTAGAACCTTTAAATTGTTTGGAATTAAGGAATAGCTATTACGTATATGTTTAGGCTATGATCTCTCGGACATTTAAGGAAATAATTTTACCCAGGTTACGAACAATTAAGTACGATCAGAAAATATGTCAGGTACAAGTTATTGGGGTTCTTCTGATTGGTATAAATAAGTGCATTAATGAGATCAACTAAGGAAATGCTAGATGCATATATGTTTTGTAAAGGAAATTTGGAAATACAAGGATAATCTCATGCTTTTGGAAAACTTAAGTCATAAGATGATCTATTTTGCTTATGTTCAGGATTGTTGAAATGGTGATTACTTAAATTAAACAGAAATATCATTTAAGAGTTGAAAAAGAGGAGTTCTTGCTGATGGTGAATGTACTGGTAAATATGCTTTGGGTCAACCTAAGATTGACAAACACTTTAGGTTTGAAAAGAAATTAATATACTCAGTGATTGGCGAGATAAGTAAATGATATGTATAAATGTCACCGAGATAAAGGAAAACATATGGCCGAAGGTTTTGTCTAAGTTCTTGATTGTCAGAAGAGAATCTGACATTGTATATTTTGGCTTCACACCCCAAATAGAGTTTAAGGAACAATAAGCGTATGGGTTATGTCTATTCCTAGTGTGCTAAGTTTTTGCGAATCTGTATCTAGTTGCTTGGGAATGTATGATAAGTTATGAATGTTAAGTTTGAGTTTGACTACTCATTTATGCGAACATCATATAAGTGTGAACTTATGATGTTGTTAGTTGTTTATTGTTGTAATGGTTTTACTATCTTTCATATAAAGACATGCACTCTGTTACATCTAAGATGGAGGATATATTAAGAATTAAATTAACATGTGATTGAGGCATCGAGGAACAAGAAGGTTATGTGTCCGGTGTTAATCGAAGTTCATATAAAAAATGAGAATCTGGGGACCAGATTCTTTTAAGAATGGAGGATTGTAATACCCCTAAAATTCGGTATTTTTGGAAAATAAGAGTTGAGGAATTAAGAAATTAGTTGGTCGGATTTTAGGGCTCGAAAATAAATAAAAAGGACTTGATTGCATGAAAATTGAAAGTTTTAGGGATGAATCGCGATTTGAGAAGACTTGAATAGACCATTTTTATAATTCTTGTGGGTTTGCATGGAATTATTATTGGTCAAAGGGGTTAATGTAAGGTATTGATTAAGTTGAGAGATTGAAATTGAAGAAGGAATAACTTTTGAGGACTTAAGTGAAGGCTGGAATAAAGTTTTTGAAAGTATATTTATATAGCAAGACAGACCCCATTTTCTTCTCTATTTTCACCTTGCACCACTGTCTTCCTCCTCCAGCCACCTCCTTTGGCGAACGACATTACCTTACACGTTATATACCAAAATGTTCCTCTCTGAACAAGGAACACAAATATACCCATTTCTTCCTAGTTTGACCAGCATATTGGCTGAAATTCGAGTTCAAAGATTCGACCTTGGCGGGAGGTGGCGCTGGGCGATCAGAGCTCCAATTGAGGACCTTTCCGGTGATGGAACAAGAAATTGACCAATGCGTTTGATTTTTGGAGCTGAAATGTAACTTTTTGCGGTGGTCTTGAGATTTTTCGACAACAGCGAATGGCGGCGGCGATCACATACACGCAAGTTGATCGTGACTTCGGAGCTTCAATAAAAAGATATTAGGTAAAAACTAGAAACTTGTGTTAAAGTTGTATGTATGTGCCTCCAAACCTTACAATGTATTGTATAAATGAAGAATATACACTATTTGATCAAGAATATTGAGACATGCATAGAATTACATAAGTTAATGGATTCGAATTTTGTCATATCATGTAATAATCTTGATAATTAAGTTAATTTGATGGAGAAACCTTCGTTTTATGAATTTGGAACCTAAGTAGTGATAATTGGGTTAATTGAGATAATACAGAACCAAGATTTCAGTCATGCATGTACCCTTATGAGTTTAGTGAACTCGAATTTGTATTATCATGTGATAAATTTGAGATAAATTGGGATTTTTAAGGGATATTGGACCATCATCATCGATTTAGTATGTTGTGGCAAAATCAATTAGACAATTTAGGACCCAATTATATTCCTTTAACAAAATTGATGTTATTAGCATGTCTTTATCGAGGCTATCGATTTAGCCGATTACGTATTGATTTTTGGCTAATGTTTGTGCAATTATGATTATATGGTTGCATGAGGATTTTGACTGTAAGTAAATTACTCGTTTGGTTAGGTGATGAGAAGCAAAAAACTACAGACCAAGTAGACTATAATTACATTTCTAAGGCTTTTAAGTTGAGGAACCTCCAATCTGGCACCCTTTGTACCTATCGATTTTCTTGATAAACCCCTGTGAGGGTTGGTATTGACTTGATTACCATACTATGTTAATTATTGTTACCCCTATGAGAGATCTGCAAATTAGTTCTTGCTTTGTATGAGTTTATTTCATATCTATCGTTGAACTCGTTAGGTTTTGCTAATTTGATATTTGTCTCAAATACCGTTGTTGATTGTCGAACCCTATGAGGTTCTCTTGATTTGAAACTAATGGGTATTTTATCCGTCTTTCCTTGAAAATAATTTTTTTTCAATCAAAATCTATGAATCTTTCTCAACTTGTAAACTCTATTTGAAGTTGATTGTTCAAGTGTATCATTGATCGTCTTGTTGGCATATTTGTTAAATTTCTCTTCCCTGTTGGCAATTGAACATTGAAAATCTTGACCCTTTTAAATATCTTATTCGGTCAGTACTATAAAATATGTGCCGAACAGAGCAAAGAGCCACACTAGTTGATAGGGCATGTCCAGTGGGAGCCCCTCTTGAGTTTGTCCCCATTAGCACGTCTAGATTTCAGTACTAAACCTATTTATGTCAGAAGTTCTCTTAAATTGTTCATGTACCTTGTTTATTGGAATAGGCCCTGCCGGCTGTTATTAGATAATGTTTTGCCTTGTGTATGGCAAATCATGTAAAGCTCCGAAATGTTCATGTTATTACTTTAAAAGTTGAGTTGATATATGTTGGCATTTTGTCATTCAACCCACGGGGATGCCCTTGGGAACTTCATCCCGGAGGGACGCCACTAAAAGTTGGGCCCGGTGCTAGGTTCTAAAAAACGGTCAGGCGGTATGGACCGATGGTGACAGATCTCCCAGCTAATACCCACCTACGATCTTGACTTACAAGTAGCTGGAGGTAGCAAATTGTGAGTGGCAGGATCAAGCATGCCATCGACCATGCCATAAAAGCAAGTTGTTATACATCGAGTTGTGTGCTCGAGCAAATGGAGAGATAAGGAAAAAGTTTTCAAGTTCAAGTTAAATACTATTGAAAAGTTACCTTGTATTCATCAACGAGCAATAAGGAAAGATGCCAACAGGCCAGCTAAATGTTTACATGTTTCATGTTTTTGTGAGTCTAAATCTAATTATTGTCAATCATGAACAAATTATCTAATTTATTATTAATGACCTTGTTTATTTTCATTGAAAAATTCAACATTTTTCCTCTATCTACTGCTACATATTTCCCTCACTGGGTCCTTAAGACTCACCCTCTTAAACATTTCTTAAATATTTTCAGATAAGTATGAATAGTGAATAATGAGGACTGATACTTGCTCGGAAGAACTGTTTTCGATAGGTGTTTGGATATCATCTAATGGTGACTATGGGATTTGAGATTATGGACAAGGCTGAACTCAGTTGGAAGACTTTTAGCTTGTATATAATGTTTGCGTGTAGTGTTATTTTAAGTTGAAATATGTCGCTATTTATAAGACTTTAGAATATGAATATGTTGCACTTCTTGTAGTGTCTCTTGGAGTTTTAATTTTATTATGTTTGGTTGTATATATTACGCACTCTGAAACGATCTTTTGAGTCAAGGCTAAGCTCATATCACTTAAGTTGTAAAATTTTAGGTTGTTGTGCAGTCTTATGAATTGAAATTGAATTTTGGAGATGCATTTTGGATTTAAATTATTATGGAAAAGATTTTAGTATCACCTCGAGCTGAAAGTAGGTACCTCCTAGACGGGGCGCTACAACTTGGGTCCTTGCATTTAGGGGGCAATTTCCTTTGTAGCACTGTTGAGACATTTTGCCCCCACACTTATTCTTTCATCAACCTTTAATTTTCTTTATTTATACACAATTCTTTAAGAAATTTAGCATACCGAGGTATTTGCTTGATTACATCTAGCAATGGGATATTTACCTCGACCTTGCAAAAAGTTTCAAGAATCTCCTTTTTCTCTTCACGCTTTTTGAATTTAGCAAACTATGTTGCACTTCTTGTAGTGTCTCTTGGAGTTTGAATTTTTTTGTTTTTGGTTGTACATATTGCGCACTCTGAAATGATCTTTTGAGTCAAGGCTAAGCTCATATCACTTAAGTTGTAAAATTTTGGGTTACTGTGCAGTCTTATGAATTGAAATTGAATTTTGGAGATGCATTTTGGATTTAAATTATTATGGAAAATATTTTAGTAGCACCTCAAGCCAAAAGAAGGGTACTTCCCAGACGGGGCGCTACAACCTGGGTCCTTGCATTTGGGGGGCAATTTCCTTTGTAGCACTGTTGAGACATTTGGCCCCCACACTTATTCTTTCATCAACCTTTAATTTTCTTTGTTTATACACAATTCTTTAAGAAATTTAGCATACCGAGGTATTTGCTTGATTGCATCTAGCAATGGGATATTTACCTCAACCTTGAAAAAAGTTTCGAGAATCTCATTTTCCTCTTCACGCTTTTTGAATTTAGCAAACCTTTCGGGAAAGAAAGGGTGTACAACCAATGAACTTGTCACTTTACTGCTAGGTTCATTCGAATGTTCAACTGAATCTTGGGGCATGACAATCTCTCTTTCCACTTCTTCCACAATGGTGTTCTCTTGTGTTTTCTTGTTGGGTTCTTTCAGCTCTTTACCACCCCTCAAAGTAATCGTGATGGCGTTCTGCTAGGGGTTGACAACTGTTTGCGAAGGTAGCTTCCCTTGGGATTCTATCTTACTCATTGAGGTAGCTAGCTGACTCATCTGATTCTCCATATTTTGAATGCTTGCTCACGTCTCCTGTTGAAATTGCTGAGTGTTAGTCGCAAGCGATTTAGCAATCTCTTCAAGAGACATACCTATATTTGAAGAAGATGGTTGCTGTGGAGGAGGCAGTTTTTGTTGGAAGTGTTGGTAGTTCTACAGTCTCCCCCCATAACTGAATTCGAATTATCCCTCCATCCTGGGTTGTAGGTGTTTGAGTAGGGATCGTACTTCCTTTGTGGTGGTCCAGGAAATCTTCCTATTGCATTGGTATGTTCACAGGAATCCTTTTGGAGTGTAGGACATATATCTATAGGATGACCAACTTTATTGCAAATCCCACGAGCCTTAATTTGCTACGTATTTCCTATAATCAATTATTGAACAACAGAAGTTAAAGTAGAAATTTGATGCTCAAGAGATGAATTACTTACCTCATTGACCCTTCTAGGAAGGTCCCAAGAGTATCCGAATTGTTGGGAGTTGACAACCATTATAGAGATTAATTTTCTAGCTTCGCTTGGAGTTTTATTCACTATGGCTCCTTGACTTGCTGCATCCATCATCTTCCTTTCCATTGGTAGAAATCCTTCATAAAAGTACTAAATGAAAAGTCGCTCAGTAATACCATGTTGTGGGCAGCTTTCACAAAGTTGTTTAAACCTTTCACAATATTCATGAAGATTCTCCGTATCTCTCTATCTTATCCTGCTGATCTCTTTTCTAATACTAGTAGCACATGACGCAGGAAAAAACTTCTCAAGAAATAATCTTGCCATTTCCATCCATGGAATGACAAAGCCAGGGGGTATGTAAAACAACCAATCCTTAGTTTTATCTGCTAAGGAAAATGGAAAAGCTCGCAACTTGACTTGTTCCTCAGACACCCATTGGGGTTTGATAGTCAAGCACACTACATGAAGTGCCTTTAAATGCTTATGGGGATCTTCATTTTCCAAATCGTGGAAAATGGGTAGTAGATGGATTAACCCAGATTTTAACTTAAAAGGTGTTTCCAACTCTGAATATTCAATGTAAAGTAGTTGTTGAGTCAAATTCGATTCAGCTAACTCCTTTAAAGTTCTTTCACAAGCCATTGTTTCCTCTTGTTCTGAATCGCTAGAATTGATTAAGGTAGATGTATCTAGATCGAGATCCAAAGGTGATGATTTGTCTTCTTTTTGCACTCTAGTCTTCTTCCGTAATCTATGAGCAGTATTCTCAATCTCAAGATTGTATTGAAGTTCACCTATACAAGAAGATCAAGGCATTAAAAGAAACAAAATTATTTGACACCAGTCCCCAACAACGGCGCCAAAATTTGATAGGTGTTGAATCCAACAAAAATAAATTCCTACTCTAAAGATATCATTTATAATCAGTGGTGAGTAGGGTCGTATTCCACAGGGACTAATAAATTTTATTTCTTGCAAGCTTATTAATAAAATACAAAGATGGGGGATTTTTATGGAATGAAAAACCTAGAATTTTAAAAGTAAAATAAATCAAATAAAAAATCAATGAGAATGAAATCTAGCCTAAGGTAAAATCTCAGTTTGGTTCACAGGTTTGATCATTGATGCAAAGATAAATTCCCTTTTTCTTGAATAGACTGGTTATAGTTACGTGGACGCTATAATAGCTAATCTCTCCTTACTATCTCGATAACTAAGAAAAGCTTGTTAGTTATTTCCCTTGCCAATAAACAACCCTAAAGAAATGCTTCTAGAATTTAATTTATCAATAGCATTAAAAACTAGAGAGATCCAGCCCTAGCCAACAAACATACACAAGCAGGGTTCATTTAGACTAGATTATTTATCCACATAACATAAATCATGCATATCACCACACATAACTATGTTATTTTCCAGGAGTATTAGAACAATTAAACAATTACGGATTTAATGTTCTAATTGAAAGAATAAATATTCTAAGCTATCAAAATTGGGCCCTAAATTAAATAAACCTGAATATTCGTAATGAAAACAGAAGATAAAAAAATATTCAAGAAATAAGAAATACGAATAAAACTATTTAGATCTCACAAATACTAAAGAACCCAAACTTTGATAATCCCTTATGTTAGAACAAGAGTTTAGCAACTCATGTTTGAAAGAAAAATACAGGAAAAATAAAATATATTAAATGAAAGAATGAAAAAAGCTTCCTATGAAAGATTCTTAGTTCCCCATAAATAGCTTACTACTTCTAATGCAATTGAAAAACTAATAAGAGTCTTACCAGAGTAGGTAAACTTAAATTCTCCTAATTTAAAGAAATTGAAATTAAAATATTCCAAACATATACAACTGCCAAAATAGGTTAAATGCTTCCTAATCAAATTTGCATAAAGTTTTGGGAAGGAAGACACGTCCGCACTCAAATTATTCCCTTCTTCCATTCCTCATCTCCTCGGGAATGCGACCTTTGCTCCAAGCATGTCAAATGCTTGATTTTTAACTGCATTAAGCTCGAATCTTCAATTTACTTCACAAAATATAAAATGAAAGTTAAAACCCATCAATTAAGTATTTTTACTATTAATCATAAAGAGAAATTATACAAATTAAAAGATAAAAATGCAACTTAAAAGCATACTTTTGAACCCAATGATAGTAACGTGAAAATTATATATAAAACTGCATATTGAAATCACACTAGCTAGAAACAAAAAGCAGAGATCTTTGGCTATAATGGGACGAGTCCATAAAAGATAAATTAGTCTATTGACAACCGTGTTGTTTTGTAGATTCGATTTAGTAAGACTTGGGAGTCGTGATTGTTGGGACATCACGATCTTTGATCTTATGAATTTCATACATTGATGATAAAATATTAATATTGTAAAATTAGAAAGAAAAAAAATACATATTGTAAAAGGCAAGAGGCCATAGAGACCTGAAAGCCAGCCTAGTTAGCTACTAGCAATAGCTGCCTAGCTAGCTAGGTTCAATAATATTAATTAAAAGTATAATAGAGTTTAAACATATTCCAAATCCATTGTTGTGGATATTGTTTTTAACGGCTTTGGTAAGGACAGATATTGATAACCACAGAATACAGATACATATAAGTTCATGGCTCACATTATATTGCAGGACTTCAACTTCATTTCATTGTTGCACATATATAAGGTGTGGTAGTGCCTGCTTGCCTACTGCACTGAGAGCTAATTAATTTAGAGAAGAATTAAATATATGTCGATGTGGATGTGACACTCAATTAATGATTGGAATTTCATTTCAATATAATAAGGTGAATACAATAGTTTGTATATATTTATGTGTGTTGAATTATTGGGTGGGACATGAGAATTTTCAAATATATATATATATATATTTATTTATTTACATTTTCGTAATGTTTTTATCAAATGGACGATAGATTCTATTAGAGTTTATTTGTTACTTGCTCTCGTGGGCTTCGGATTGAGCTGTGTCTTCTTCGGTCCCCAATCCCGTTGTACTCAAAGAAACCAAAGAATAAGAATAATAGATAAAAATAAATATATTTTTTATAAATTTTAATTTTGAAGATATACGATGCGTTTATTTTATTTTTTGCCAGTTGATTTAATAATTAATAAAGAAGAAGAGCAAGGAGAAGAAGAAGTAAGTTGCAAGTAATTTTTTTTCAAAAAATTAAAATAAAAAGACTTGAGCAAATGATGGGTATATGAGTGGTCCAGTCTAGACTCTGGACATGTTATCTTCAAGTAATACCTGGCTTCATTCATTATATGTCCCAACTCCTACCTTTCAATTTCCTACGAACCAATCATTAATTTGCCACTTGCTTGGTTGGAGGACCCAAAGAAAATAACATTCTTGTGGGGTTTCTCAATTACTTTAATATCTATGGTTGATCTATATCTCCCTTTTTCTTTCCCAATTTTGTTTTTCCTTGTAACAACAATATTCAATGGGATTATAGTTTTCAAAAACCCATTTATGGTTTGAGAAGAATATGGGCCTCAAGGGTGGTTTGGAGTAGGAAAAAGAGCATATATCTTTCATATAATTTGTTTTTTTTTTCTTTTAATTAACATACAAACATATATCAAGAGTTCGTTAAAATTTAAACCTCATACATATAAAGGATGAGGCCGATGCCATTGACCAATTAATCACTCAATGTTTCACATAAGTATGTAGATCTATATTTTAATAAATTACATATACCCTCAAAATACCAGATTTACTTATATTTTTAGGCAAACAATGAGTTTTATTTTAATTGCTAAGATAAATTATTATCCAAAGTACTGCACCTTTGGATAAGAAAGTTATCGAAATTAACACTGAAATATTGAACTTATATTAACTTATTTATTGGAATAAAAAATTTCACATTCTCTTATTCTCGATGAATGCTAATTCTTAAATTGAAACTTCAGATAGCAACTTTTAAGTGGTCGTTATATTTTTGTCAATGAACTATCATAGTTGCTTTATGCAAATTGCTGTTCCAAATAGCTACTTCATAACAAGCTGTTCTGAGTAGCAACTTGCAATAGAGGCTTTGCAAGTCATTAATACTTGGGATGTTGCAAGGGAAAAATGAGTTTTAACACTTTATGTTTTTTCACTTTTCCCTATATATTCTCATTTCAAGTTATCTATGTTACTCATAGAATGCCATAATGTATTCTTCCTATTCACCAGGTAGCAATAAAGTTGGCATATTTTTATTTTCTAATTCCTATTATTATACATGTTTAGGATAACTTCCTCTTTATAATGTTATTACCAATTATAAAATTAAGAAAAAAAACACGGGTAACAAAAATATATAGTTTTAATAAAATCATTATAAAGTGATCAGGTGCATGTTTATCGAATTAATTGGTTTACACTTTGGATTATTATAGCAACAAATTTAGAAATGGCATTATTTACCAAGCCTTAAAGGCTTAAAAATATATAGAATCACTACTAAAAGATTAGGGTATTGACTATAAAAAAAATTGTTATGTAACTATTTTTGTAGCTACAACTACAAATTATAGTTACATATTTTTTTAGTAAATATAATCTTATTAAATAGTAAATAATAAAAATTATTAGGTACCAATCCGCAACCTTGGTGGTGGAAGCAAAGTAGATTAGTTATGCATTATTTATTAAAAAAATTATATGCATATATGTTAGGATCTCTTCCAAAATTAGTTTTGACTATGCCTATTTTGCATTGATTCAATTTGCTTGAGATCATTATGCCAAGTGCAGATTTTATGGTAAATGACCGTCTGCAGCAAATTTGGAACTTTCCATCTGTAAGATACTCTATTTATGGTATCTTACCATTCCTCCACTCAAGGAGAAGAATCAGCTGCTAGAAAGGAAACTACACTGTCAAACTTATTCCAGAGGATTTGCATTCAACTATTTAAAGGAACGATGTATAGTGAGTCATATCAAGATAAATAAGGATTACTCCTTTGCTCTCAAATATTGTCTTTCTCAATCTCTAGATAGGTTAGTTAAGTGCTTATCGCAACCTGTGAGGTTTTGAGAAATTAGCTTTGCTTATTGTATTTTTTTCTAATCTGTTTGGTTAATAACATGCAGGTTAAAAATCCTAAGTCTTGTGGCTTAGGCAGTAGATTAGGCTTGTCGAACCACTATAAATACCTTGTCTCTTTTCATTATCCTATTTCTTATTTCCGTTATTTTTGGAATTTCAGTTATATTTGGAAGTTCCAGTTTATTATCTCTGATATATTGATTGACTTCCTTGAGTCTATTTTCCTTTTGAGACTCTATAATCTTGCAATTGGTACCAAAGCTGAGGGCTCATATATAAGCCTTAAAAAACTTGAGTTAAAAGATCCTAATGGCTTCTTCTAGCTTTGATGTGTATGTAGAAGGACAATCCCATACTCATCCCCTTCTATTTGACAGGACCAACTATTCAACTTGGAATAATAGAATTGAGGAATTTTTCATAGAATTGGATTACAACCTATGGAGTATAGTCATTGATGGACCTCTTATTCCAACTAAAAAAGGTATGTCCCCAACAAGCAGACTAGAACTTACCACTAAAGATAAGAAAATGCTCTCAATGCATGAATGCAAAAACAAAAAATATAATTTCTTGTGCACTAGTCAAAGAGGAGTACAATCGAGTTAGCACGTGTACTTCTACAAAAGATATGTGGGACATGCTCCAAGTCACCCATAAAGGGACCTCTCGGGCAAAATTAGAGTGAATTGCTTTGCTCATTCACTAATATGAATGAATGCAGGTGAAACAATAAGCCAAATGTATTCTCGCTTTATGAAATTAGTGAATCCTATGTTTGCATTGGGGAAAACAGTGTTTGAAAGTGAACAAATACGAAAGATCCTAAGATCTTTGCCCAAGGAATAGAACCCCAAGGTCACTGCAACTCATGAGGCTAAAAACCTCGAAAAGATGACCATGGGAGAACTGATCGGCTCACTCACCTTTCACTAGATGACTCTCCTTAGCAAAGAAGAAAGCTCCAATAGAAAAAGAAAGAAAAATATTGCTTTCAATGCAGAACAAGGAGACTGGAACGAGGATCTTGGTGATTTAGACGAAGAAATGATTAATGAAGAAATAGCCATGATCAGCAGGCGACCGCAACAACTTACTTAAGCCAGAAATCATCTAAGAAAAGACTTCAGAACAAATTCTAGAAGAATCAATGGAGAGTTTCAAAGAACTGAGCAAGTTATATGTCATGAATGCCATGAGGTCAGACATAAAAGACTTGACTGTCCGAAATTAAAAAATGAGTCCAAAAACTAAAAGAAATCTCAAACAAAGAGCCATGACCATTACTTGGGATGATTTAGACTCTGACCAATCTGATAATGAAGAAAATTGTGTCATGGCAGACAAACAGGTAGGTAACTTTACAGTCTCAATTAAGTTCTAGCAGTTTTGAATTTGATCATGATTTTGATAGGGATCTTAATATTCATATAGGATGCCATAACCAACTGACTGAACTTCAGATAGAAATAAATCTTCTTAAAGGACAACTTGAGATTACCTTAAATGAAAAAGAAGAACTAGTCTATTACTATGATAAAACCATAAAGAAAAATTCAGACGAAAGAAATAGACTAGTTGAGAAAAATAAATATCTAGAAAATGAAATTCAAAACTTACTAAACAATAACTATAATTTCAAAAGAACACTTAAGGGGAGGAATAAAATAGAATTTAGAATAAAGAAACAAGAAAATGAAATAAGAAAACTTGCCATTATTGCACTAGAATAGGTCATATGCCATATAAATGTTCTATAAAAAGAGAAATTGGAATCAAATATGTGTGGGTACCAAAGTCTAACAATTCAGGACCCAACAAAAAATGGGTACCTAAATTCACAAAATCGTTTGTTGCAGAAACCAGTTCAAATAGATCTATGGTATTTGGATAGTAGATATTCTAGACACATGATAGGAAACAAATCATTCTTTTTTTAACTACAAAAGTACAACAGAGGAAATGTGTTGTTCGTGGATAATACAAAAGGTAAAATCATTGGCAAAGGAACAGTAGGTAACAAGGATGGAACTTCCACTGAAAATATTTGGCTGGTAGATAGGTTGAAACACAATCTTCTTAGCATAAGTCAATTATATGACAGTAGATACCAGGTACATTTTCAACCCTCTAAATGTGTAGTAACTAAGCATGAGGAAACCGTTTTCACTGCAATTAGAGAAAAGAACATATACTGTATAAACATAGAAGATCTATCCAAACAAAATGTTGAATGTCTAGTTGCCACTGATGAATCTTGCTGGACATGGCATAGGCATCTAGGTCATGCTAATATGAAACTCCTAAACCACTTAGTTAAAAAGGACCTAGTCAAAGGCATCCCTAAAATTAAATTCATGAAGAATAGAATATGTGATGCATGTATGAAAGGAAAACAAATATAAACATCCTTTCAACCAATAAATGATATTGCATCTTCCAAACCTCTGTAACTTCTCTATCTTGATCTACTTGGACCTGTGAAAACACAATCACTTGGAGGAAACAAATATGTATTTTTTATTGTGGATGATTTTTCTCGCTTTAATTGGGTACGATTTCTTTCATACAAGAATAAAGCTCTAAATCACTTCATTATTCTCTCAAAAAAATTCAAAATGAAATGGGCTATATGATTAAAACTATCAAAAGTGACCATGGAAAGGAATTTGACAATCACAATTTTGCTACTTTCTGTGATGAATTTGGTTATATTCATAATTTTTTCGCTCTAAGAACACCTCAACAAAATGGGGTAATTGAAAGAAAAAACAGAGTCTATAGGAGATCGCTCGAACAATGTCGAATGAGTATGATCTTCCTAAATATCTTTGAGCAGAAGCAATCAACACAGTTTATTATGTTATCAACAACAAGGCCATTTATTAAAAGGACTCCCTACAAACTCTGGAAAAGTAAGATACCTAATATCTCCTATTTTTGCATATTTGGATGCAAATGTCACATCCTAAATGATAGAGAACATCTTGCTAAATTTGATCCAAAATCAAATGAAGGTATATTTGTTAGTTACTCAACAAATAGTAAAGCTTATGGAGTTTTCAATAAAAGAAAAAAAACAATACAAGAATCCATGCATATGGTATTTGATGAAGCCAACCCTTCATTGGCCAAGGATACCTTGAGTATAGAAATGGCAGGGTTTGATCAGGTTATAGAAGTACTCCAGCAAGAAAGAGAAGAAGAGAAAGAAGTATCTCAAAATACCACTGAGACAATCTTAACTATAAGTGGAACTCCGATGAAGAAAAAGGAGATCAAGTCAGAAAATTCAAGCATACATCAAGTCATCCAACAAACAACATCATTGGAGATCCAGCAGCAGGAATTACTACAAGGTCCAAATCCAAAATGAATGATATACAATATTCTAACCTTGTTTTTTTGTCTGACATAAAACCAAGCAACGTAAATGAAGCTCTAAATGATGAATCCTAGCTCAATGCAATGAAAAAAAAGCTTCATCAGTTTGAGAAAAATTAGGTTTGGACCTTAGTTAAAAGACCCGATGATTATCTTGTAATTGGAACTAAATGGGTTTTTCAAAATAAAATGGATGAACAAGGTAATGTTGTTAAAAACAAAGCAAGACTTGTAGCCAAGGGGTACTCTCAACAATAGGGTATTGATTATGCTAAAACTTATGCACAAGTTGCACGTCTTGAATCAATTCGCATGTTGTTAACTTATGCATCATATAAAAATTTTACCTTGTTCCAAATGAATGTCAAAAGTGCTTTTCTAAATGGCCATTTAAAAGAAGAATTTTTTGTAGAACAACCCTCAGGTTTTGAAGACTCAAAATTTCCAAACCATGTTTTCAAATTATCAAAAGCTCTTTATAGTTTAAAACGAGCACCCAGAGCATGGTGTGAACGCTTGAGTTCCTTTCTACTATCAAAAGGTTTTTGCATGGGTAAAGTGGACACTACACTTTTTACAAAAAGTTCCAATAGTCATTTACTACTTGTTCAAGTATATGTTGATGATATAATCTTTAGGGGAACTCTAAAGGAACTTTGTGATGAATTTGCACCACGTATGACAAATGAATTTGAAATGAGTCTTATAGGTGAGTTGAACCTTTTTCTTGGATTGCAAATTAAATAAACCTTAAATGGAATTTTCATATCACAAGAAAAATACACTAAAGAATTGCTAAAGAAATACAAAATACACAATTATAAAGAATCCAGTATTCCCATGGCATCATCTACTAAGCTGGAACTTAACTCTGAGGGAAATAGTATAGATGAGTCTATGTACAGAGGCATGATTGGAAGTTTGCCATATCTAACTTCCAGTCGACCAAATATACAGTTCACAACTAGTCTTTGTGCACGTTTTCAAGGGAAACCAAAAGAATCACATCTCAAAGCTGTCAAAAAGACTTCATTATCTCAAAGGAACTGTCAATCATGGTATTTGGTATCCGTATTCTAAAACCTATAATTTGGTTGGATTTTCTAACATTGACTACGTAGAATGCAAAATTGATTGAAAAAGCACCACTAGAACTTGTCAACTACTAGGCTCTTGCTTGGTAAGCTAGTGCACCAAAAAAACAAAGCATAGTAAACATGTTAACCACTGAAGCAAAGTACATTGCATTAGGTAATTGTTGTTCACATGTATTGTGGATGAAACAAACTCTCAGTGATTTTGATTTAAATTTTTCTTACATACCAATTCTTTGTGACAACACAAGTTCCATTTGCATTACAAAAAATCCAGCGTATCACTCCAGTACAAAGCATATAGAAATTAGGCATCATTTCATAAAAGATCATGTTCAAAACAATGATGTATGCATAAATTTTATAGAAATAAAGAATCAATTAGCTAATATATTCACCAAACCACTCCCTGAAGATCGTTTTTGCTTTCTCAAAAATAAGTTAGGCATCATACCATTCAATATGTAAATTTTCTTAGTTATGGCATATTCTACCTTGTATATGCACTTATTTTTGGTATGCTTATTCTTTTGAGATTCTTCCAAACTTTTTTCCAAATGCGAAAGATTTTAAATATATCACCAGTGTATGCATATTCTTTTGAGATTCTTCCAAACTTCTTTCCAAATGCAAAATATTTTAAATATATCACCAGTTTAAGGAAACAAATAATTTCCCTCAATTTTTTCATGTTTTAAATCTTTTTGAATATTTTTTTGAGAGGGAAAACCAAGCAAATTAATTGCCTCTAGAAAATAAAAAATCTATTCTTTTCATACAAACCTAAGTAGCCCTCTATCTCCTAGAAAAACGTCTCACCACATTAACTAAAGGAAACCCTTCTTCTTCCCAAATGGCGAAAAACTCCTCCCTACGATGCTTATCTTTCTCACATCTCATGGTTGACAGTCCAAAATCACCATCTCAAACACTTGTTGATTATGCCTCTAACATCAAAGAATCTAACCCATTCGAGCACCATCATTCACTCTCCACTATGGAAATGCCTACTGCTAGGCGGCACTCCACCTGGCAAACACCTCATTCCTCACCACCTCCATCTACCTACCTTTCTTCAAAAATTGGGATTTCAAATCCATCCCTGTTTCCCTAAAATTTCCCACACACCATGCTAAAAATTTCTTCTCGACCAAAATTCTTGCACGAAAAATCAATCGTGGATGATTAATTAACTTTTTTGACATACCATTGTCTCCCTTCCACAACAAGGTCAAACAAATTGGTTGGAAGTCGTTGATGACCATTGATGAAATAGCCTACCCACTTCTTGTTCGTCTCTTTTATGCAAATATGATTGTCGAAGAAGGTATTGATCCTGCCAATGCCTATGTTCACTCAAATGTTATTGAAATTCTTATCTCTTTTGTTGTTGAGAAAATAAATCAGTACTTAGGGCTTAATAATTCTGGGGTTCAATTCTTTGCCTATGAGGAATGGTGTCACCTAGATTGCTTTGGTCTTAATCTTGTTAGCAAGATATTTTGGAATGGGAAATCACCAAAACTTGCTGCTAGGGTTGCCCTTAACATGCTTCCCCTTGACTATTTCTTTGTACATTATTTGATCATGTTGACCATCCTATCTGTCTCTTCCACCAATGGGGGTCACTCTGTGGATATGAATAAGTTATCAGTGTTTCTTTTGTATATGGCCGCCACAAGGCAAACCGTTAACATAGGGCATATCATTCTGCATAACATGATATATGCTCTTTGCCATCCTTCCAAAAATTTACCCTATGGTATACTTTTCACTCATCTCCTCCATCCTGAAAATGTTTTATGTCCACCCTCTTGGGCTGAAGAGCCAAATGAATGCAAAGTTGTTGACTTACTTGGTCTAAAAAAGATGAAAATTCAAATTAGTGAAGATGAGGTCTATTTCAAGGGTACTTCCACCTCTGCTACTATTCCTTCTACTCCTCGTCATACTTCTCGACATACCCCTAGCAAAAAACTAACCTACATCCCTGTAGAATCAGTCCATGACACTAACTCTACTGCTACTGAAGGTGTCACCTCTAAATGCAAAAACAAGTAGTTCGAAGTTCCAACTAATGATATTCTAACATTTGTTCAAGCCATTGCTCCTTCTGTTGAAAGCAGGATCACAAAATTTCTGAACTAGCTACCTCAGTGGAAGATGACTTTCGTCGCTGCAAGAATAAGATTTATGATATTCATGACGAAATCAAAGACCTTTGCTACTCCCTTCGCAAAAGATCTCATAGTCGTTAGACTTTTTGATGATGAGGGTGAGACATAGTATTGTTTACCGTTCTTAACAACTACTCTGTTATGTTTTAACTTAAGTACTATTTTATTTTATGATTTGGACTAAAATCACTTGCATTGCATCTATGGTACTAAGCTTTTTGACAGGGGGAGAACAATGATACCCTATTTGAAACTTTATTTGACAGGGAAATATTCATTCTGTTTAAGGACTTTGTGATTTTTGTAGAATATCATATCTAAATTATGACATCTTATCTATTTTTAAGCTTTATTTGTGTTCTTAAGTATTTCTGATGGGCGAGAAAACATCCTCTAAGATTTGTGGTGACTTCTTTTTGTTTGATGAGGGGAGATCTTTTTTATTTGCATCCTACATGTCTTTTATAAAAACTTATAAGCTGATGTTATAACTTTTTCCATAGTTTGTTGATTTTGGAGAAAACAGCAAAAGTTGGCATCGTTAAAATAGGGGAGATTGTTAGGATCTCTTCCAAAATTAGTTTTGATTATTGCTTATTTTGCATTGAATCAATTTGCTTGAGATCATTATGCCAAGTGTAGATTTTTTGGAACTTCTTTCAAAATTAGTTTTGATTATTGCTTATTTTGCATTGATTCAATTTGCTTGAGATCATTATGCCAAGTGTAGATTTTCTAGAACTTTCTCTCTGTAAGATACTCTATTTATAGTATCTTACCGTTGCACCACTCAAGGAGAAGAGTCAGATGCTGGAAAGGAAACTACATTGTCAGACATATTCTAGAGGATTGCATTCAACTATTTAAAGGAACAATGTATAGTGAGAGTTGTATCAAGATAAATAAGGATTGCTCATTTGCTCTCAAATATTGTCTTTCTCAATCTCTAGATAGGCTAGTTGAGTACTTACCACAGCTTGTGAGGTTTTGAGAAGTTAGCTCTGCTTATTGTATTTGTTTCTAATCTATTTGGTTAATAAAGTACAGGTTAAAAATCCTAAGTCTTGTGGCTTAGGTAGTGGATTAGGTTTCCCGAACCATTATAAATACATTTGTCTCTTTTTATTATCCTATTTCTTAGTTCCATTATCTTTGGAATTTCAATTATATCTTAAAGTTCCAATTTATTATCTCTGATATATTGATTGAATTCCTTGAGTCTATTTCCCTTTTGGAACTCTATAATCTTTCAATATATATATATATATATATAGAAAAGATAATTAACTACAAATTGGTCGTAGCGATTTTATAGCGTATCTACTTTGAATTTAATTATAACAATTTTATAGTTAAAGTTATGAATTTTTTATTTATCTATAGATTGATTGTAGCAGATGCCGTAATTTTTTGTAGTGTCAGAAAATATCATCAAATTAATTTCTTTTCATAAGAATATCTCACAAAAATGCTATAATCAAATTTCTAATGTATCAATGGGTGCAATTCGGTTTATTTGACAAAGGTCCATAATGGAGGATATATGTAAAGAAAAAAAACTGCAAATTATAAACAATTAACTAAATATTTCGCAAACATTAAAAAATAAGATTATATATAGCATGTGTTTTTCTATTTTCAATCATTTTCAGTATAAGTATATATCGTTGATGATAGATTCAAAAGATATCAATCGTGTAACTAAATTAAATCGGGAGATATCACCTTTTGAAAAATATATCAAATTGCATTCATTAGATACTAAATTTGGATATCTATAAGGTGATATGCTTACTTTCCCCCTCACCTTTCTCTTTGTTTTAACATTATTTTTGTTCTGTGAATATCTTCGTTCAAGCTTGTGAGAATCCTGTTTCTATGTATAAGTTATAATGATGTGAATACTATATATACTGAAAAGGATCTGTTTGCCATTGAAGTTTTATGAAAAAGACCTTTTTCCCTTTTAACCCAAATTCATACTTGGAAACAATCAACTCTACTAAGAGGGTGTTTGGGTGAGCTTCTAAGCTCCTCAAAACATCTTAAAGATATTTAAGAGCTTATAAGTTGATAAAAAGTGTTTGGTAATTTTTTATTTTTTATTTTAAAAAGTGCCTATAAGATCATAAAATAAGATGTTATGAGCTTATAAGCTCTTTTTAAAAGAGTAAGGAGACTTTAATTTATTTTTAAAATTTTAACAAGTTCCTTTTATTTTTAACTATTTTAATTACAAAATTGTCATTATTAACATCTTATAAGCTTCAAGATCTTATTTTATTCAAACACTTCAACAATTTATTTTAAAAATGAGATTTAACATCTTATAAACTCCAGAAACATCTTACAAGATATAGGAACTTATAAGATGTTTTGAAAAGCTTATAAGCTAGAGGGAGATGCTTGAAAGCTTATAAGATATCAAAAGATGTTTGGTAAATTTTTTAGAAATGAGTTTATAAGCTCTTAAAATAAGATGTTAAGAGCTTATAAGCTCTTTTTAAAAAAAGTAAGAATTTTCTAACTTATTTTTAAGATCTTAACAAGCTTTCTTAATTTTAATCATATTAATTACAAAATTATCATTATTAACATTTTATAAACTCTAAAATCTTATTTTATTTAAATACTTTAAGAATTTACTCGTAGCATCTTATAAACTCCAAAAATATTTTATAAGATGTAAGAGTTTATAAGACCTTTTAAATAAGTTTAGTCAAACACCCTCCAAATCCACTCAAGATCTGACCCGAAAATTAAATATGCATAATATTATTGAATGGCTCAGATTGAGCCGATACAATGACTTATTAGTTGGCAATATGGCCCTATACTATAAATAATTCATTAATTACCTATTAGGTAGGAGATATGCTTTATTTATTGTGAATTACTCTCTTTTTCAATTTATTTTAAAAAAATTTATAATAACTTAAGTATTAAAAAAAAAATTACTAGAATACTTCAGTGATTTAATTAATCTTGTTCACACTTCCAAATTACAAGTGTGCATCAATTTGACTCCTTAAAGATCTGCTCAACCCTAAAAAGGATCATCACATCAACTTAAATTTCTCGATCCATATATACTTATGAATATATCAAACAAAATATAATGTACATGTTGTGCCACATGATTAATCTCTTCGTTATAGCAGTGTGTGAACTTTTACCATCTAATGTCTATCAACTATGCAAGTTGCCTTCATGTCTTGAATGAATGTTGTCATCTCACTATAAATAGTTGATTTTCAAAATCCTTTTGTTTTTCAAACTTTGCATTATGACATACGTCAAAATCACATCCCACTTAATTAATTTGATGGAAAGAAAAAAAGGAAGGTGGTACGCATACGGACTGCTTAAAATCAGTAGGTTGAAAAAAAAGTTTTGGGCGGGTGGGTGGCTGGTTTATGTGACTAGTTGTGGCCGATTTACAACTTTAACAGAGTAAAATTAAAATAAGGTTTGGATGGTGGAAATAGTAGTGGCTTTTTTATATATATAATTAAATATATCTATACTTTGAAGTCTTCAGAGTTTTAATTTAAATTTTAAATTTATACATGTGAAGTCAATATTATTGAATCAACTGACATTTCGCGGAAACGACAATGGCTTGAACTAAGGGAGGTTTGAATTGTGGAGAGTTATGTACAAAGGTATAGGAAGAAAAGAAACCTTTGTGCAATTTTTGATAATAAATGGGCTAGTTTTTAAATCTGAAAATTATAGTTGACTATATATGAAGCATTTTGTAATTGAGTTAGCATAAGTGGTTGTAACAAGTTGAATTGAGATTGAAGTTGTGGGATTGGTGGGAGTAAGAAGGGGAAGAAACCAAGCATTTTATTTCAGAGAATATCATAAATTGTTTTAATAAAAATAGTTGAATACAAATTATTCATTTTACTTAAACTTTAAATTCATTAAGTATAAACAATTATATAATTTATTACGACATATAAAAATTATTTAAAAGAGAATTAAATATATTCTCTAGATTCTTGAAATAGCTAAACAAATTGATGATGTATCGAAAATTGAGTTAGAGTTCTTTTCGGTAGTTAGCAAAGTTCGAGGTTCTTTTACACGGGAATGCGGTGTAGAGAATTCCGAACTATCGAAGGTTCTTGAAGTTCGCCTATTTTTATAAATTATTTCTTGTCCTCAATTTCTTTTGAGGCTTAGTATTTATAATCCTTTTTCCTTGATAGGCTTCGACCTGTTAGAGTTTTGGTGTCCTTCTTGATGGGCTTAGTTAATTTGGCTTTCTGATCTTTTTATTCATTTATTCTCTTTGACCCATTAGTAATTTTTTTAGTCTATTTGATGTTTTAACCTTTTGGAAATAATCAATCACATTACCTAGCCCTCCTAATTTCGATTTGAAAAGTTAATTTTCATGTTGAAAATATAAAATAAGGTTCAATTTTAATTTTTACTTTATCTTAATTCATTAAAGTAAGATTATTAATTTAATTAATTTTGATTAATTGCATTAGGTGCGGGAACGCAGAAATCTGAGTTAGGATTTGAGTCGAATCAAAATCAATGGAAAAGAGAGAGAGGGCAGTGACGAGAGCATTGTTGTTAAGTAGTTGCCGACCATATTGGGGCAGTCGGCATGGGTGTTTTCGAACAAACATCAGTGGCTGGGGGTCTATTTGGTTGTCCACATTTTGAGGTGCATGCTGGGCACCTATGTTGGTGTACGCCAATGCTTATCAGGTACCAGTTGGGCATCCAGCTTCTTCTTTGATGATTGAGTTGGTTGATCGACTTCTATCTTAATGTAGAGCCATTTGCTCTTTCATGTGGAAGGAATCATCTGAGTGCCACATGATGGTGAAAATATCATTATTTTTGGGGGACTTAAAAAAATTTTTAGCACGAAGACCCGTGTTATGGAGGACGTTGAGAACACCTATCAAGAATTCGCTCATTGCGAAAGACTTAAGACAATTTTATTTGGATGTTTTCATGCTTAGGGAGCCTTTGAGGTTGTTAACAAGGACCATGATTTTATGAATCTCTCTTGTTTCTTTTAGAGAGTATCTTGTTCACCCAACATCAGGATGAACCCTATTGATTCTTGGGTCTTTGAGGTGTATGTTTCAATATCTACTGAAGATTTAAAATTATGTTTAACTTGGTACGTGTACAAAGTGAATTTATAATCTTACAGTAACTGAGTGTAAGTGTATGGACTTACATGTCAGAGCGAAATCAACCATATGATCTCGCTTTACATCTTGTGTAGGACTTAATTTTTTTCATGGAGCTTTTCATTATGGAAATCCTTCAACATCACTCGTGGAGTTTTATGTTCTTCGAAATACTTAGATGTTCACCAATGCTTATGAGGAGGTCTTCATGGTCAAGATAGATTCTCAAGGATAACTTGTTATCTTATGCTCTAGACACTAGTAAAGTAGGCGCCTCTATGGCTACTAGCCATAGTAAAATTGACTTTATTTACATTCAAGGGGACTTTCTCTCGTGTTGTGCTATTCTCAAAGTTCATGAGGTCTTTCAAAGTTAAGTTATTTCGGGAGCCTCCTAGGGTCTCTTGTAGAGGCATTTCTATAGGAATCTCTTAGGACATGCTACCACATCACATTGTTTTTGTGCAACCTTTGGAGGTCTTATTGCGAAGATGTTGCTTCATGCTTGGAAATTTTTTTTCCGCTAAGGTGCTATGATCTTACTCTCAGGAGTATCTTTTAGTGAGCCTCTTCATGGGATCTTATAGTAGTTATGGCTTTTGCAAGCCCTCTTTGTTTCTCTTCAGGTGGCTAAGTTTTAGCCAGATGTAGAGTGATGTTGATACAGGAGATAGAGAGAATCTTGATTGGAGTTATCTTCTGAAAGATATTCCACATATGGGAAATATTTCATTCTTATTATTTGCATAATAAGTTTTATCTTTTAGATTATTTTCTTTCTAGATAAATATTAGATTTTAAATTTTTATTATTATTTAGGAGTTAGATATTATTTTACATTATCTTTTACAGAGTTAGGCATTATTTTACATTATCTTTTACGGAGTTAGGAGTTTTAGAGATAAGCATGAATTTATCATATTTCTATCAGTTATAGAATTAGGATTCTTTGAGATACCTATGAACAGACTCACATATTTAGCTTGAAAAACAACAACTTGGGCAATAGAATTCTTTGGCTTTCTCTCTATAAGGAAGATTTTCACTTTGTTTTAAAGCTTGTCATGTACAGGCTTTCTTTTACTCAAGTTATTCATGGAATAGCTTGTTTTCTTTTCTTTTTCTTTCCTCCTAGGCTTTATCTGCTACATCAATATGGTATTAGAGTAGGTTTGGCCTTTTTTGATGGGTAATATAGGAGTAATTGATGGTTCGTGAAATAACCAAATGGTTGGTGGAGATTAGACTTCCCCAACTCTACAAGAGGAGATTTGTGCATTGAAAAAATTTCTTGATTGTAGATTGGAGGAGATGAATTTGCGTATGGATGCTCTTAGCAGAGATAGGAGGCCAAGGCGTGAAGCTGTGAAATTTTCCCAAGCACCATGACTAGTTAGACGTGATCCTATTCGTCAATATTATTGTTATGCCAATGTGGAAGATTCAAAAGAGGAAGAAGATGAAGATATCAAATGCTAAATATGGGATGAGGAAATCAACAAAATCAGCCTACCCAACATCTTGCTAGAGATGAAGATTTTCACCCAAAGGTAAATCTCCTATACTTTAATGGTAATTCAAATATTAAACAATTTATGGATTGGGTTGTAGAAATAGACAGATTCTTTGATTATTTCAAAGTTTTTGAGGAGTCAAATTAGTAGCTTATAGGATAAAGGGAGCCGCCTCTGCTTGGTGGAAACGTCTACAAGACACAAAGAGGCGTAAAGGTAAGGGGCAAGTCCAAATGTGGTACCGAATGAAGCAGTTATTAAAAGCTAGGTTTCTACCCCTAGATTATGAGTAGTATCTACTCTTGCAATATCAACAGTGTCACCAAGGAGATAGATCGTCGCATGAATAAACCATAAAGTTCTTACGGCTTGCTGAACGAAACAACCTAATGGTGTCAGACAATCAACAAGTTACAAGATACCTCAATAGCTTGAAGTCTACAATTCAAGATAAGATTGGCTTGTGGATGTTAGAAAATGTTTCTCAATCACAAAACATAGAGCTAAAAGCTGAGATGATGCTACAAGGCAAGACGATGGAATATTTGAGGAGGAATCAACTTCAGTTAGCACCGAAAAGTATAGAATAAAACATGTCAACTTATAACTCACAAAGACAAATTAGAAGATCGCATATGATAAAGAAGTAGGTAAAAAATTTGATGGAGGTAACCAAGACTCAAACACAGATGCAGAAAAACCCATGCATCAAGCCGATTCCTAGAAAGTGCTACTGTTGTAATCAACATGGACATTGTTCTAGTAATTGTCCAAGAAGAAAAGGTATCAACATCATAGAGTATCATGATTTTAAAGAACAACTTAAAGATAGAGACGAGGTGATATGCAAATTTGATGGTAATGAAGATGAAGAAGATTTAAAACATGGCCAAACTCTTGGGATTAAAAAAATAATTTTGGCACCAAAGAAAGGAGATACAACCTAGTGCCACCATCTTTTTCAAATAAGGTACATCATTAATGGTAAGATTTGTAACCTAATTATTGACAATGGCAACAAGGAGAACATCATTGGGAAAAGTACTATTGAAAGGCTGCACCTACCAGTGAAAACACATCCAAATCCTTATGATATTGGATGGATCAAAGTAACAGAATGCTACAAAATTCCTTTCTCAATTGGAAAGTATAAAAATGAAGTGTATTGCAACATGGTAAACATGGACATTTGTCGCCTGCTATTTGGTAGACATTGGCAGTTTAATAAGAATGCACATCATTTTGGACTAGAAACATATACAAATTGGAGATGAATGGAGAAAAGATGAACTTGTTGCCGCTGACTAAGACATTTGAGGTCAAAAACTTCTGAAGTGGAAGGTAAATCTTTCCTGACTCATTTAGAGAATGAGTTACAGGTTGTTTACAGAGAGACTCCACCAATTTATTACTTAGTAGTAAAGGAGGTTTTGACTGCTATGAAGGATTCTCCAAAGAAAGAACTTCCTGAAGGCATACATTTGTTATTTGAAGAAAATGATATTATCCATAAGGAGCTGCCAGCAGAATTACCACCAATGCTATATGTTCAATCAAAGGTCAGTAGAAACTTGAAGAAGCTAATACCAAGTATAAAGTAGTTGCTAATAAACATGGAGACTTCTTAACTTTTGAAGAAGATGATGAAGTTATGGTTTTCTTGAGAAAAAAAGACTCCCGATTAGTACTTACAACAAGTTGCAACCAAAGAAGTGTGCACCTTATCATATATTGAAGAAAATCAATTAGCATAATTGTGGTGGAATTGCCAAATAATATGTGAAAGCGATTGATCTTTATCCTTATTATCCATTCAATAAGCTTTTATATTCAAAGACGTTGATAACTCAAGGATGAGTTATTTTCTTAAGAGGAGAGAATGATACGGGAGATAGAGAGAATCTTAGTTGGAGTTATCTTCTAGTAGATATTCCACATATAGGAAATATTTTATTTTTATCATTTACATAATAAGTTTTATCTTTTAGATTATTTTCTTTCTAGATAAATATTAAATTTTAAATTTTTATTATCTTTTATGAGTTAGATATTATTTTATGTTATCTTTTGGAGAGTTGGGCATTATTTTACATTATCTTTTATAGAGTTAGGAGTTTTAGAGATAAGCATGAATTTATCATATTTCCATCAGTTATAAAATTAGAATTCTTTGAGATTGCCTATGAATAGGCTCACATATGTAGCTTGAAAAACAACAACTTGAGCAATAGAATCTTTGATTTTCTCTCTACAAGGAAGATTTTTACTTTGTTTTAAGGTTTGTTGTGTACAGGCTTTCTTTTATTCAAGTTATTCGTGCAATAAATTGTCTTTCTTTCCTTTTTTTTCCTCCAAGATTTTATCCACTGCATCAGATGTTTGCTTATGCAACAGACTTCGCATATTTGCTATAGATGTAGAGTAGTGTTGTACTTTTTTTTTTTTCGTACTGAGTCATTTGGAAGACTCATCTATGTGAATTTCTTCACTTTTGCAATGTTATCCACACATCATTGTGCTTTTGTGTTTACTTATTGGGGCATCCAGCTTTTGGGATGCTGGGGCACCCACAAGGTGCCCTAACTTCTATGATGCTCGACCATCTATTGGGTGCCCAGTCTAGGGTGTCTGGGCACCCATAGGGTGCTTGACGTATGTGATGTCCGAGTCTTGATTTCATGAAATGTTCATTGCACCTATTTTTAGGGAATGAAAATTTCTAGTGTCAACTAGTATTAAGTATAGCTCACTTTCTTAGGTAACTTAGAAAAAGTGATTTAGACAAAGCTTTGTGCTTTAGGAGTCACTCATAACATTTAGTGTAAGTTCGCATCTTTGTGGATGACATAAAGAATTTTTTTGCTTATAACTACTTTGTATTTTTTTCTACATAAGAATTTCAACTCGTTCTTAGTTTTGCTTTTTCTTTAGGAGGCCAAGTGTTGGCCAGACACTTTTTCACATGCTCTAATGATATTGATATTTTCTCCTTTCTTTCTAAAGGAAACTCTTCTAATCAACGTCATGTATACACTTATTTAATTGGCTGACTTTTAAGTATTATTGTGTTGTTGATAATAGTTAACGCACAACAGAGGCATAGGAGTAAGGTGTCAATGCCTTTCTTAGTGAGTTTTAAGGCAAACCCCTTGGAGGGTTTTCATCATAATTGCACGAGGAGGCACATGCGTTTCTCTATGGATGTGTTTTGTCATGATACTTAGGCATTTAAATCAAATTCAATTGATGGCCTTACTAGCGAGGCATCATCACAACACTTAGTTATTTGAATCAAATTTAGTTGTTGCGCCTTGCTGGTGAGGTCTTATCATGAAATCATGTGATATGATGGTGTTTCACATTGAGCCTTATTCGGGAGGTCTATACCTTGCTATCAAGTGTTGTAGAGAAGTTTGCATGCGAGCCTCATTTGTGAGGTATTTCTTCCCTGCTCTAGCAAGAGGATGGGGATGCTCATGAAGGTGGTGCTCTCTAGCATATTAGGTAACTGCTTTGGCCATAGCTTGCATGGATGCATTCTCTAATAGAACCATAAATGCTTCTTAAGTCGTGTGCAATATTGGTCCTCCAGGCGGTGAAGCCTGTTGCGCGGACATCTCTTCTAGTGGCGGATGCATTGTAGGTGCTAGCTCCAGTGCTAGATGGGACTGTACTTCAAGTGGGTTGTTCTTTACACTCTCACCTCATGGTGCAACTTGAGTGCTAGAATGTCAAGCTCTAGATGTTGTCTACAATCTCAATGTTCCTTGCTTTAGATAGGAGTTCCCACAAATGGCGCCAAAATGATACTGTACATAAATGAAATTGGGATCCTTTTTGGAAATCAACAAGTTTGATAGGGCTTTTGCCCTTGGAAAACTCTTGTATAAAGTTAGAGTTTGAGATTTTTTATAAATGATTTTTCATCCTTGCTTTGGCTTTAAAAGTGGATATTTATAGTGACTAAATACTTAGTGGGCTTAGGCCCACTTGGATTTTAGATGCACATTCTAATGGCCTTAATTTATTGGGTCATTGACTTTTTATTTTTATTTTTTTATTCATACACACACCAACATCAAGAGTCCGTTCGAACTCGAACTCCTAGTATCCTACATTATGTGAGAGAGTTATGCCACTGGGCCATTGACTTTTTATTTAATTATACTTTGTTTAATTGGCCCTTTTATTTACTTTTTTTTTATTTCTTACCTTACGGTCTTATTTTTTCATATCAATATTCTTTTTAGAGCAGGAAAGATAGTAACTTGAAATACAAATTACAAAGATTAAAAAAAAAAAAAAAATTCAGAGTCACCTTTTTATAAAAAATATTTAAAGTAACAAACAAATATTAGGGTGATGCTCACAATAAAATAAATCCAATGTAAAAGTATTCTTAAATAATAAACTGCATATAAGACATGACAAAAAAGAAACGATTATTTATGTGCTTTTATATAAATTTCAAATAAGTATTATTATCATACATTTCAATTCTGATTAATTGATGATGAATGTATTTTGTGTGAAATCATGAAATATCTATACATATTGAACTTCAATATCTAGTTTTCATATACAATATAATGAGAAATTGTATTTTCGGTTATAATTGGAAATATATACAGATGCATGACGCATGTAATTTTCGGATTCCACTAAAAGGAAAGTTCTTTATTCAACGATGAGGAACAATTGTTCTAACGTAAGTTGATTAATTAGGAATCATTTCATAACCTTTAAAATAAAAGGAACTTCCTTTTTAGCCCCAAAATCTCTGCCAAATTAGAACTTTGATTTTCACATATACATACACAGAAATAAGTAGATTTTATGTTTACATATATATATATATAATTTTAATATATTACCCATTTATCATTATATGTGAAAACAGCAAATACATTTGTGTATTTATACACCACACGCACATGTGTGTGTATATATATATTTATATGTATGTATACATTGTTAAAATAAATCTATGATTATTTTAATGGTGATGTTGACCAATTACCAGTACCGCACCATAAACGTGCATTTTCAAAGAGAAAACTCTTTTTGCGTGTTCTGATCAAATGGATATTCATCCAATATTCAACTCTTTAAGACTTAGAGGGTGTTTGAGTGAGTTTATAAGTTTTTCAAAATATTTTATAAGATGTTTGATAATTTATAAGATGTCAAAAATTATTAAGTAATTTTTTTTAAAAAAGAGCTTATAAGCTTATAAAAATAAAATGTTATGAGTTATAGGCTCTTTTAAGAAAAGTTAGGAATTCCTAATTTATTTTTAGAGTCTCAGCATACTCCCTTGATTTTAAGCACATTAATTATAAAATTGTTATTACTAACATCTTATGAGCTTTAAAATCTTATTTTATCCAAACATGTTAAATACTTATTTTTAAAAAAAGATCTAGCATTTTATAAGTTCCAAAAATATCTTATAAAATGTAGAAGCTTATAAGACATTTTGAATAAATTAAACCAAACACCCTCTTAATATTAATATATATATATATATATGATCCTTGTGCCTGTTCATATTTATTTGCATATTTAATGGGTTAATCCCCTGCCAATCTTAATACATTGAATGTGTCTGATCGTTTGTGTATATGCGTTCCTATAGGGATTTGACTCAGTTATCTGAAGATCAAGTTTGACTAGAATTAGGATTCCTTCTTGAATTAGGATTCCTTCTTGTATTAAGTTTTCTAGTTCTAAATGAAGTAGTTAAGTAATTTTCTGTTATAAATAGAGGTATTTATTTGATTACTTGATAGAGAAGACACTCGTGGAATTCATGATACTCATGGAATAGTTGTTGTGAGTACGAGTGGGGCAGTACAAAGGAGTGGAGTGAGTATCTCTTTGATAGTTATGATAGGGGTTGTACAAGGGGTTTTTTGGCTTGAGTTGGGGCATGTCAAATTCAAGTGTTAGCTTGTACTGATAAAATTCTATCATAATTGAAGAAAGAAAACTCCCGTGGAAATAGACGGAATTTGTTAAACCACGTAAATTTGTATTTGTTTTATTTTTCTATCTGTTGGGTATTTGTTTTTGTCATCAACTTTGTGAGTGTAATTTGTTAATTCCTGATAAATTAAATTTTGTCCCTAAATTGCTTTTGTTGTGCTCCAACAGTTCCAATGATTGAAATTGAATAGAGACCTTCTCTGAATGGACGACAAAAGGGCTTCCCTTATTTCAACTTATTCGCAAGAGCCAAATCTCCTATATTTACCACCTAAAAATTAAAGTATCCTCCCTTTTGATATGTTTTCGTATAATTTTAAAATGCTTTTGTTCTTACTTTCTAATTCTCACAATTTAAACCAATAACAACTCAGTATTGCTATTGTATCGTCCAATTGATGCCGCTTTATCATAAATTTTCTTTTTATTTATTAAAATTCAAATAATTTTTTTAAAATTATTATAAAATTGTAGTATTAAATAGAAAATAAATATTTTATTTATTTTATGTTATAAAAGTTATACCACACATAGAGTGTGCAAAATTATTAGTAAATTAAGTATATATGTGTTATGTTCATATGCGAGTGAAAAAAATATATACAACTTTAGATATATATAATACTAGCAGTTATTTGCACACAATGCTCTCGTGCATAAAGTATTTTTGTATAGTATATATTGTTTGTGCATTTTTTCACATTCACTGTGTTAAAAAATTAACTTTTGGTGGTTCTTTTGGCATGTAAATTCTGTTGAATGTATAGAATAAATAAAAGAACACATTTGATATATTTTAAATGTACCATAACTTTTATTTTAGAGAAAAAAGATTCTTTCGTTTGATAATAAAATAGGTAAAATACATATAAGTATACAAGCAATGTACATGTATGAATTAGAATAACTTTGTTGAGAAAGATAAACTATATATATATATATATTCTCATACATACTTTAGTACATTAATCATTTATTATATCTAGATAAGGTTATACATTAAAATACTTTAATTAGTGAAAATATAATCATGAGTGGATACATATAGGCAACGACCCCCCTTATGCTTTTGAAAAAATAGCACACTGCCTCCTCCTTCTTATTGATGCAATTTAACTGTAATTTTTATATATAAAGACTATTACCCTTACTCATTTAATCAATTTTCAATTTATTTATTATTTTTCATATATTTTTATATAGCCTATATCATTCTTTTTCACACTAATTTTTTTACTGTTAAATTTAAAAAGAATTATTTTTAATTTATTTATTTTTCATTCTCTAATTTATTTATTTTTTTTATTTTTTATTTTTGTATATATTTAAATATAAATACGTAAATATATAAATATACAAAAATTATTTAATAATATTTATGGATATATTTATAGTTTGTATATAAATATACAAAATTTATACGTAATATATTATATATTTATGTTTAATATATAAATATATGTAAATTATATAATAATATTTATGTATATATTTATATTTTTGTATACAAATATACAAAATTTATATGTTATATATTATATATATATGTAAACATAAATATATTGATATATTTATAAATATATTTATACATAAATATTCATATATTATATTTCATTTCTCTAATTTAGTTATTTTTATTTTTGTATATATTTAGATATAAATATGTAAATATATAAATTATTTAATAATATTTATATATATATTTGTAAATAAATATGCAAAATTTATATGTTATATATTATATGTAAATGTAAACATAAATATATCAAATATTTACAAATATATTTATTCTAATTTATTCTATTTTTTTCATTTACATATATATATATATATATATTATATACAAATATATAATATACTATAAATATAAAGTATATAATATAATACATTATAACTACATAATATATTTATATATATATATATTAATAAATAAAATATATAACTATATTGTATTTATAAATACCTACCCCAGCCCCCACCCTACCCTAGCACCCCCACCCCCCCACCCATCACCTAACCCCCCCTCCCCTTTACCTTTAATGGCAGCCACAAAAACTGCCATACCTGGTCAGATCTGGCCAGGTTTGACCAATGGCCATCATGGCTGGCCGCATCCGGCCATAACGGCCGACAAAATTCATTTTTTTTAAGATTATATACATATATATATACACATAACGGCGAGCATGGCTGGCCGTTTTCCCCCTACGAGGGGCAGCTGCAGAGGCGGCCATGGCCACGTTCGCCGGCGGCTATGGCCACTGCTCGAGGGGTGGGGAGGGTTGGTGGGTTGAGGAGGTGGGTTATATATATATTTATATATGTATATATATAAATATACATACATATATTTGATTATATATAAATATGTTTATAATAACTATATATTTAATAAATATATACATATATATATTGTATATAAATATATTTCTATATTTTATATTTTTTTATAGGTAGAAATAATTTGAGTCGTTAATTTTATTCAATACATCCAACGGTTGATGTTTAGGGGCAAAATTGATATTTTAGCAATAAAAAATCCTAGATCAATTGCATTTGCGGCGCGTAAACTATACAACGGGATGGAGGGGGCTAATTTGCTATTTTTTAAAAAACATAAGGGAGGTCACTGCTTTTTTATTTTTCTTAGAGGAATTTTTTGCAATTTATGAATAACACAGGGAAGTAAAATGCAATTCACCCACTTAATAAACTAAACAAGTCAACTGAAACGTTTCTTTTTACTTTGCCTTCAATCCACCTACATATCTATGTAGCCAAACAATAAAATAAAAACTAATATTGAATAAAAGGACAAAAAACAGAAAATCTTTACATAATAATATTTTATTTCCGCTCACATCTTCACCATATGCACTTTTAGCACAGTGCATTCACATTCACATACTCTTATGTAGCAAAATTAATGTTCCCCGTGCAAATTTAGAATATAAAAATAAATACTCATTTTTTAATTGAATAATTGTTAAGCACCAATTACTAGTGATATGAGTCAATTTTTACTTGGGAACAGATGAAGTAAATATCCTCGAGTCATCACAATGTGCTGCAACCATCTTTGCACTCCTGAGTCCTGATGTCATGCAAAATAGAACTTAGGAAATTCGAATCAGATTTGACCAGTAATGTGAATATAAGTCAACAAAAATGAATGGAGAAGTTTTTACCTCTCTTTTATTTTTGGTGCCTTGTATGCATTAAGGGCTTGTTTGCTTGAGCATATAGGATTAGGTAAAATTCATATACTAATAATATATAAGCTAAAAATGGTATTTAATATCATGTAATCTATTATTTGCTTTAATTTTAGAAATTAGTGATATTCTACACTTGACACTATATAATGTTTGGTTGGCAAGATTGCTCAATATGATTACACTTTGTAATGTCCAAAATGTCCTAACTTCTAAAAATGTATATTTCCAAAATGATGATTAGAATTTTCATATGAGGGGTAAAAATGACTTTTTCATTCCTTATTATATTAGATTTAAAAAGATGAAAAATGGATCAAGCCATCTTGGCCCGATCCATAAACCAGCTTGGCCCATTATATCATATCGGATTGCAAATGTATTATGAGTCATAAAAATGTGAAGCAAACAAAAGATAAGACTTAAAAATATATCTATCATATCTTATCATGTGAAGCAAACAAGCCCTAAATATAGACTCCCAATAATCTCATCTCTTTATCCTCGTCCCTTTCCCACCAATTCTGGGATGATCCAATCCTTATTGATACCTTAGGAGGATTCTGACAAAATGAACATAACTGTCGGTACCCCAAATTAACCGAAGGGGAAAAAAGAAAAAAAAAAAAAAGGGAAGAAGAAGATCATCTCCAATCAAATGTAATGACAAAATGAATTTTGTTCCAATCAAAAAATTAAATTAAAAAAAAAAAATATATATATATATATATATATATATGTATATATATATAATTAAACAACTACATAACTAAAAGCGAGTTCATGTCAAGTTCAATAGTGTGGTAACAATCTCCCATTCCCATCATTAGGACAAGCTCAAGATATGCAAATATTTCAAAACAATAAATGATAAATTGGACATTCAAAATTGTCAAAAAAACCATCCTAGCTACCGACTAATTGAAGGGGCCTACCCTGGCCAGCATACAGCATATGTCACAAATTAGCAGGACAAGCATTTCTGATCAAAAATCTATGTATCCCAAATCCACATAAAATTTCAAAAAAAACATCATCAGATAAAAAAGACTTAGGTAGACTCAAAAAGTGGTAGCTAGCTAGGGATACAACTACTATATGCCTAAAACTTATCCTTTGCCCTGTTGAGCTTTCCTTGCTACCACATGTCTTGTTTCCAAATCTTTATCATTTTGAAGCTGACATATCTAAAGGGGACCATACAGCAAATTAAATAAATTCACACACACATTTACAACTCATGTGTGTGTGTGTGTGTGTGTGTGTGTAAATGCATAAACAGATAAATTTCTCAAGCTCCTATTCATTTGGAGGGAGAGAGAGGGAGAGAGGATAGAGTGTGGTATATATGAATGAATGATGAGTCAGTGTATAGTCCCCAACTGGAATCTAAGGCAGGAAAGACAAGAGCAAGTAGAAGGAGAAGAGAGGAACAGATCCCCTCACGTGCAATCAGACCAAAACCTCAGTTATGTTGTCCCCATGTATGCATGTTATATATGCTTTCTTATCCTAATATAATTCCCGAAGATTCTTCTGCTGCTACTTTTTCTCTCTATCTCTCTCTCTCTCTTTCTATACATATATATATATATGTGTATATCAAGCAATTAAAGGGAATTCAAAGAAACTTTTATGTCTGTCAGCAATTATTTCTTGATATGACTCCATATCATGATATGATGAGTTCAATTTCCAGGTTCACCCTTTAATTTCCTTTTTTCGGTTCTTTTTTCATCATTTCTTGAAACATATCCATGCCAAGCTCAGGTTTTAATTTCCATGTTCTGTTCTGAAATTCTTTTCAGAAAAGTTCAACTTTCTCAAATTAATGAATTTAAACAGCTGAAAGCCTCTCCATTCGTGCCCATTTTGTCTTACCCAATTATTACTATCTGGCTCCATTAATATGTTTTTTTCAGCCTGGGTTGGATTTAAAGTATCTTCTTCATTTTAAGCTTATAGATATCTATGTTTTTTTTTTTTTCCGGTTTTTTTGTGAAATGAATTTTCATGGCTCCCCAAATTAAACCTGAATTAATCTTGGTTGATATTATATCTGCTGGGTCAGGTCTAATAATTATGAAGTGACGACGGAGCTGACATGGGAAAATGGACAACTAGCGGTGCATGGACTTGGTGGAATCCTTTCTCCACAAACAAAGCAAACATGGAGTAGTACTACTAAACCAGGCGGCACTCTTGAATCCATAGTTCATCAAGCTGCTACTTTCAACAACTTCCCACAAAATGCATCTAGAGGGGATATTAATCAGGAAAAATATATTTCATCCTCTGGTGGAAAATGGGGGGAAAACTCCATGGAACAGAATGATCGTCATCAGGATCACGGAAATAATATGATATCATCGGGTGGAAAATGGATGGGGGAAAATTCCAGCGGCCACATGCACATGGAACAGGACCGGCAGGAGGAGGGAAGTTTAAGCAGCTCCATGGCTGCAGCATCCTCAGGCGGCGGAAAATGGAGGGAAATATGTTCCCACATGCAGGTGGAACAAACAAGCTCCATGGCCATGGCCACCATACCTATATCTCCCGGTGGAAAATGGGGGAATCAAAACGAACAGAATGGTGGCGGCGGGGTGAGAGTAAAAGTAAAAGTAAATTCCATGGCCGGCACAACTGCTATAGCTTCTGATGGAAAATGGAGGGAAAACTTGGGGCAACTGCAGATGGATGAAGAGAAATTAGGGGTGAAATATTTAAGCTCCAAATGGGGGGAAAATTACTCAGGAGCAGAAACAGGAGCAAGAGCAGGGTTGGTAAACAAAAGAGTAAGATCAGAATCGGAGCAATATTACTGTGAGAGGGCATCTGCAGAGCGGAGTGCATGTGGAAGTGCAAGCGCAACATTTTGCAGAGATAGAGATAGAGATACAACAATGATGACATGGGCTTCAAACGAATCTCCTCGAAGCTTCAAAACTCCCAGAAATACAGATGATGATTCTGCCTGTCACGCCTGCTCGGTAAACTCTTTCATTTAATTAATACTCTTCCTTCTAAAAAGGGTGTTTGATTTTATTTTCGTTTTTCTTTCTTTCTTTTTTTTTTTTTTACCATTTAATTTAATTTTAGAAATATTAAATATGTTATTCTTAAATATCTCAATTATATATGAAGTATATTTGTTGTGTAATTGGTGCATGACAGATTACTTGACAAGTACAATAATTGAATTTTATGACATGAATGGAAAGAACTGTATGTGAAGTTGGCTTAATTAAATTAGTACTTATAAGTCTATATTTATAAAGACATGCAATCAATTTTCACCAACATTGAATACTTGAATAATTAATGGTAGAACTAGCTAGAAAAAGATATATAACATTGCTTCAATATTGCCAAGAAATTTATGTGAACTAGAAATATGCAACAAAGGAAAAAAATAGAAGAAATATCATTCATAATGGGCGTGTGTACATGTATTCTAATCATCATAAAGAAATATCATATATATACATAGGCATTATTATTGAACATTATAAAATTAATTATCAAATTTTGAAATGCAGGAAAACCAGGATGGAGAACGCACGACCATAGGGGAAAGCTCCCGCTCCCAATCATCAGCCCGTCGTAGTCGTGCTGCAGCTGTACATAATCAGTCAGAACGGGTATTTAAGAACTGTGTGCTACAAAATTATTATATATTCATCATATCATTTCTAATGTGCAATTATTGAAGTGCAGTTTTGACCAATGCATTAGTTTTTTATTTTTCATTTATACGTACACAACCAAATTTCATTAGGTTTGAATTCTTAATCTTACAATTTATACATGGAACTAATGATATTAGGTCATATGATTACTCAACTGCATTAAGTAGTTCTTATAGGGAATATATGGGTTTAATTAAACATGTTTACAATGGTAGTCTACTAACCAATCATTTTTCTGTTGAAGGAGTTTTAATTTGAAAAATGTTTTACGAGCATATACTAAACCTATCGTTATCATACTGGTTGTGCCTTTCTGTTTGCCTTTATATTGATTTTAAAAATAAAAATAAAAAGTCATATTTTATTAATTAAAACTTTGGTATGTTTTTTTATTTTTTTTTTAAATTTATGCAAGATTTAAAATTTTGACTTGCCACACTATATAGAAAACTTATGCTAGTAGGCCATAAATCACTCGACACCTTTTGAGTTTAATATGTAGAAGATTATGATTGTTGAAAATGTTTAATATATATGAAGTGTATACATGTACATATTGGATGAGGATCTGTAGAGACGTAGGGACAGGATCAACGAGAAGATGAAGGCTCTCCAGAAGCTGGTGCCTAATGCCAGTAAGGTGAGGATTTAGAAGATACGTACTTCAATTTCACATAATTAATATGTCTTGCACTACTAGCTAGCTAGCTATCGACAAAGTTAAGAGGGGTTGTTGAATTCTTCCATAGTCGGCATATATATAATATTAGTCCTTGTTTCTATCCACATATGGATATGGATGCAGACGGACAAAGCATCAATGCTGGATGAGGTGATTGAATACTTAAAACAACTGCAAGCACAAGTTCAAATGATGAGTAGTGCAAGAAACATAAACGTGCCCCAAATGGTGATGCCTTTGGGCATGCAACAACAGCTTCAATTGTCTGTGTTGGCACGCATGGGAATGGGTATGGGTATGAATATGGGCATGGGGATGGGGATGGGAATGGGAATGCTTGATGTCAACAATTTAGCCCGGAATGTGCCCCATTCACTTCCTCCGGGTCTCGTGCATGCTGCAGCCAGCACCGCCCCTTCATTTTTATCACCGCCGCCTTTCACAATTCCGCCGGTGGTTGCCCCTTACACCACCCCATTGATGAAACCCAATGTTGATGCTGCCACTACTATTAATAACTCTGTTACTAATTTCAACGATGCCTTCAACACATTTCTCGCACAAGTAAGTAACTATTATTATTATTATTATTATTATTATACACAAATGCACATATACCTAGAGTCATTTGAGTTTAAACTTTGGATCTTAGACGCACAAGTCATGTGAGGTGTTGACACTCCATGAGTTGACTAGTAACTACGTGATTAATAGAGTTATGGTAAACTCTATTAATCACGTAGTTACTGGTCATTTGGTCGAGTGTTATTGCTTCACAAGTAGGTGACTATTATTATTATTATTATTATCGTCATCATCTTAGCGATGCATACACATTTAGAGTCATTTGAGTTTGAACTTTAAACTTCATACGTATAGATTATGTGATGCGGTGATATTCTATCAATTGACCTGTGCTTATTGATTAGTAGAGTACTTAAAGTCTTTCCCTTATTTGGTCAAAACATTTAATATTGTAGAATTTGGTTTTTTTGTTGGTTATTGATGAATTGTTTTGAACAGCTCATTTTAACTATTTTTTTTTCTCTTTGATTGAAATTTCTGTTTTGCAGCAATCGATGAACATGGATTTCTTGAACAAAATGGCAGCCCTGTATCGGATGCAAGCCAACCAGTCATCAAAGAAACCGGTTACTTTGTCACAGGCTAATGATGGTACAAGTCAAGGAGAGTGAGAATTAGAATAAACAGAAGCTAGTGTCAAACTATTGGGAAAGGATCGAATTCGGGTCGTATATATTTCATTGTGGATTAGGTTTAAAATGCATGGGTATATATTGATTGATGTATCAATTATTCTTCATTTGTTACTATTCATGTATATTGACACGTCTTCAAACAGTTTGTGTGTGTGTGTGTGTGTGTGTGTGTGATTGTGTGTTATTGGTGGTAGTCTTCCGTGATATGTGACGCTATTCTTTTAAATTTTTTTTTTTTTAGGAAACAACATTACAAACAATGAAATTTATTTTTTAAGAAGTTAATATTATCCTATTATCAAATCAAATAAATTGAAATATAAACTGTACAATCAAATGCATATATAGTGTACAAAGGCGCCCATTCCGAATCGAACACAAGACCTCCCACATAATAGAGGAGACTGATACCATTACTTTACAAGTTATTTCAACCGATTGAAATTTCATTTTCACTGTCAATTATATTTATATAAAAAGTTTGAGGCATTGAAATTCTATTTTATATTCATCAATAAGTATGATTTTAATTATTCAATCAACAATTATGGAAGGCAGAGTTTTTTCAGTGAAATATATAATTAAAAGATCCTATGTCTCAACTTTTCAAGCAGATTCTTTATCTTCCATTTTTTGCAATTTTGTATAAGGATAACTCCACGACATGGGCCTTCATTAACACATTGCTACAATAACACAACAACAACAACAACAATAATAATAATAAAATTCAAATATAATAATGTATCTAAATATATTATACACCTAAATTATGATTTTGGCCCGGACACCGTGATTTCAAAATCACATTACGTGTGAGAATATATACAATTAGAATTATCAATGAATATTTAAAAATTCAATTATTATTTGTATTTATATCCGTTTATACGAAATATTATTCACATACAGATATTATTTATATTCAATTAATAGATATTTAACTGTAAATATATATATATATATATATGATAATTGCACATTCGATAAATTTGGTATCTACTCCAAATACATATTCGTAGAATATATCCATTTATGTATTCAATATATAACATTTAAAAAATTTATTATATATAATATATTCTAATTTTTCATGTATTTTTAAAGATAATTGTTCACACAAATTTCGTTGTCTGCAAAATTAAATCACAAGACAAAGAAAAATAATGGACAAATTGAATTTATATTAAAGAATATGAGAATTACAATTTATCAGAGAAAAATATAAATTCCCTAACAAAACTAATCCCCTGATTCTTCTCCCGATATATATGATCCAAGGGCTTCAAGTTTGTTCTTGGATATATGGTGTAGTATCTTTTGACTTGGAAAAAAGACACTACGGAATTTGTTTGAACTCGAACCTTGACTCCGAGATCAAAGGACTTGATGACTTGATGCTTTGAAGAGGTATAGGACCTTCACGGTAACAATACGTTGTCGCAGCAGAAACTTGAAGACTTGAAGACTTGAAGACTTGGACTTGAGAATATGTGGATATGTGAGTATGAGAATATGAGTGTATGAATGTGAATGTATCCCATATGAGTCTCTAAGCATTCCTTTATATAGGCATTTAGCAGGAGACTCCGGAATGACTTGAACACCATTTGATAATTATCTCTTTTTGAAGATAATATCAAATATTCTTGACTTGATTGATCCATGTACATAGATATGCCACGTGTCACAATTTAATTAGCCTATGATTGTTAGGCCACCAAACTTGATTTGATTAACATGATACATCTCCATCTTGACACTTGTCAACATTTGATTTGTATAAAATAAATATTAAAATATTAATTAAAAATTAACTATTTATCATTTGGAGTCAAACTTAATAAATTCCAATACATAAAAACAAAATTTTAAATTAATAATTAATATACTATTTACACGTCATTTTTCAATTGGCCCGAAAATTAAGCCGTCTACAAATGCCCCCTCGAGACTTGTTCACGAATAATGTCTTCCAATACATTCCTGAGTGAATAAGTCACGATAATTATTTTATATATATATTTATTTAAATACATATAAATACACATAACATATGAGCCTTTAATATATATATATATAACGTCCGAGCCTCTATAATACACACACAAAACATATGAGCTTTGATATATATATATATATAACATAGCTTCTAATATATATATACACACACATATACTACAGAAGTAAATTGGAAACAACATGGTTTCCAGAATTCCAAAATCCCACACATCTTCCAAAATCATGTAACCGTGGCCAATTTGATTTCACTTTCCACGTAGTCAGCAAACCATGCAATTGGGTTCCACTTAGCCAAGCATTAAAATCCTCCAATTTATTTTGGTTTCTTCAAAACAAATCATGGCCCCCAAATAATTCTTTTCACCAATTAGAACTCTAGCGGCAGTGGAGCATTGGATTCTGTCTCACAAAGCAAACTGCTGCCACCAAAATCAGACTCCATGAAGAACTGCAAAACCTCACCTGTTCACATAAACAATCCAAGTAAAACTCAACCTACACTAGACGTATTTCAGCAAATGTCGGATTTCCACTGATTATGACAATCTCATTCTTTCCCTGATTCACTTCAACTATAACTCAAATTCGTAATCATCTGATTAGCATTTGATGAGATTGAATTAGTTTTGAATTAAATTCCTCTTCCAATTGCACTTGCACTAAAACACCTAAAAGGAGTATTATAAAAGCCAGATGATGTAAGATTAGTTTCACTCAAAGTAATTGATGGTAAACGCTCTGAGAATTTTTTGAATTGGGATTTGTTGGCTTCATCCGGCCCTTAAGTCAGCCGCCTGTTTCTTTCTTTGCCCCTTGCATACCAACTGTTTGAAAAAAATACTGATAGATTTTTTTTTATTCCAACATAGCTCAAAAGAGAATTACTTGGGCTTCCCGGGATTCATCAACAGAAAATCTACACAAATTTTTGAAGACTTCAAGTAAGTCATCAAATTGAGGGGCGCTCCTATGATCATTCCACTTTCTTCTTCATTCCTTTTCTTCCCCCTTTCTTTTATATACTTTCTCAAGTTTTCTTTTCTCTTCTTTTTCTTTTGTTGCAGGTTAAGAAACATAACTCATTCCTAATCAACTCGTGAGGATGTATATTGAGGATCACACAGAGCCATCTCCATGTATTATCATTGGGAGTGACAAAGACAACCTCAAAGTTAAAAGTACTAGATTAGTCATTCATAAATCGGCGAATGATGTTCTTCGTTCCATAACTCGATCTCCTAGTAATTCCATGCATATTCAGGAGTGGTCCGAGGAGGCAACCAAGGAAGTAATTGATCCATGTTCTGGCATTACATCTCGTTCTAGGATACTCCTCTTGAAGTCCTCTCTTCATGATGCCAAAGCCACTAGTTTGGAATTTTTATTTGCAGGTTACCATTCCAACATTAATGGACGCTCAGTGAGAATTCCTGCATCAAGATTTGGTGAAGTGTCTTTTCATGCAGGTTATTGGGAATGGACAGAAGATGTATTGGGACATCATGCAGACACTCTTCGTCAAGCTAGAATCTATGCAGCGGTCCATGCCTCGCTTTTCACATACGTCTCCCATAAGAACATCCTCCAAGCCTTCCTTGAGCTATGGTGTCCTTCCACGAACACTTTACACACTGCGACCGGTGAATTTTCAATTTCTTTATGGGATCTTCGTGTACTTGGTGGATTGCCTATTCGTGGAGGTTTCTATGATGAAGCTATCCCTACTGCAAAAGGGCTACTTGGTGACGACATACATGGTTCTTCTCAACCACGGAGCTGCAAGTATCTATTTTTGGCTTACCATATGCTTACCATATGCTTCCAAAGGATTCTGATGGTGTTCCTATTTTTGATTGGATTGGCTTTTGATTTAAAGGACCAACGAGATATGCGGAGCCCCCTTTGAGGTCTTCCAGAAAGAGATCTACTGAGCCAAAGATCTCTCACAATCCATGTGGAAGAATCGATGCATTACTTTTGCCTCGCACCAAGGAATATGATGAGCCATTTATGATGCTGGAGGTTGAAGAAGATGTTAGAGGGGAGACCTACTTGGTTGCTTTTCTTTCATGCTGGTTATACAGTTTTGTTCTACCACATCGCAAAGCAAATCTTATTCGTGCCACTGTCTTCAAGGTCGCTAGTAGAATGGCAAATGGTGATTGTTTTTCTCTTGCAGTTCCTGTATTGGCGGGCATCTATCGTGGTTTGAGGAATATGTCAACTTCGCCAAATCTTCAGGAATCTTCTTCTATTTTTCCCATTCATTATGTTTACAGTTGGATAGGGCATTACTTTAGCACTCATTTTTTATCCAAGATTGATGTAGGAGGAGTTGAGATGGTCAAGTATGCAGGGGAAAACATGGCCATCTAATGAATTGAACTTGAAAACAATCAAAGCTTCTTCGAATGATATATTTGAAATTGATAAACCATCCAGAATCACTCCAATGGTTTGATTGAACTTGAGAAGTAAGTCATCCAAATTTGCTCCAATGATATGATTGAACTTGGGAAGTCTTCAAAACTTATTCCAGTGATGTGACTAAACTTGGCGAGCCATCCAAAGTTGTTCAAATGATGTGATTGAACTTGGGAAATAATCCATCCACATTTGATCCAATGATATGACTAGCTTGTGGAAGCATCTAAACAAAAAACCTTCCTTTTTTTTTCTTTTTTTTTTTTTTTTTTTTGATATGACTGAACTCAGGAAATAATTCCCAAGCTGCCTACATACCCCAACAAGGGGATCAAGTCATTACGTAGTTCAAAGTAAATATTTCCTTTTAGGGGGGGTGCCGTTCACAGTTTATACTCATGCGAGCCAGGAGTATCCATTACTTAACCACATTAGACTAGGTGGGGTATTTAATATTTTAGCCACATAAAATACCTCTAGTGGGGAAAGTTAGCAATTTAACCACATGCACTACCTTTGGTGGTTACCGTACACAGTTTATACTTATGCGGGCCAGGAGTAACATACAGTTTAAGCTCATGCATCAAAGAGCAACATACAGTTTAAGCTCATGCGTCAAAGAGCAACATGCAGTTTAAGCTCATGCGTCAAAGAGCAACATGCAGTTTAAGCTCATGCATCAAAGAGCATACTTCTTCATGGGTAATATCGCTTCAAAAACTTGACATTTATGGGGCCTATGCGCAATCCATCTTTGTCTACCAACTTATAAGCACCATTAGTGTAGACTTCTTTTATCACATACGGACCATCCCATTTTGACATGAATTTACTTCCCATTCGCTGGGTAATGGTAATGGGCCTTCTTACTGCCAACACCAAATCTCCAACTTGAAAAGATCGCGGGCGAACTTTCTTATTAAATGCCCTTGTCATACGTGCTTGATAACATTCAAGTTGTTGTTGCGCTTCAAGTCTTTTCTCATCCAATGCTTCCAATTCTTCGAGTCGAAGGCGAACATTGTCTTCAGCAATAAGTCCTTCTTGAATTGCTATACGAAATGAAGATATTTGACTTTCAAGAGGGAGAACAGCTTCGACTCCATAAACCAATGAATACGTAGTAGCTTGGGTAGCAGTCCGATGAGTTGTTCTATATGCCCAAAGAGCTTCCCCAACTTTTTCATGCCAATCCTTTTTAGATTTTGACACTACTTTCTTCAGCAGGTTGCATAAGGTTTTATTAAATGCCTCCGCTAGACCATTTGCAGCTGCATTGTACATAGAAGAATTGTATTGCCTGAATCCAAATTGTGCACATAATCTGTCCATCAACTTATTGTAGAAAGGCTTCCCATTATCGGTAACGATGCAACGAGGCACTCCATATCTAAAAATCAAATGACAACGGATGAACTCAGCAACAGTTTCTTTCTTCACTTCCTTTAGGGGAATCGCCTCTGCCCACTTGGAGAAATAGTCTGTAGCTGCCAATATGTAAGCATGACCAGCTGACGACTTAGGAGTAATAGGACCTACAACATCAAGACCCCATGCATCAAATGGCCATGAAGCAACTGTGGGATGTAAGGGTTCATGAGGCTGGTGTATAAAGTTAGCATGCATCTAACAAGCTTCACATCTATTCGCATAACTCATACAATCTTTAACCATAGTAGGCCAGTAGTATCCCATCATCTTGATTTGAAAATGAAGCTTAGGACCCGACTGGTGAGCTCCACAAACTCCAGAATGTGCCTCGGCCATAGCTTTAGTTACTTCTTCACCATTTAAACAACACTGATAAGTACCTTCATAAGATCGACGATACAAAATGTCTTTGTATAAAATAAATCGAGATGACCTCCGACGCACCTCCGTCCTTCGACGAGGGTCTTGTGGCAACTTCTCATCCTTTAGATAGTCAATTAGTGATGTTCTCCAATCTTCACCTTCACTCACTGAGACTGATATGGCATTTGCATCTTCTCGATCAAGTTTTACGGGCGACGACACAATCCATCTATTGCACACCGGGACATTTTTCGTTTCTTCTTCAGAAAGGGCCAAAGTAGTAGCCAAGTTAGCCAACGCATCTGCCATCCTATTTTCTTTCCTCGAGATGTGGCTTAGGACAACATTTTCAAACTTCTTCAACAGACAAGATGCTAGCTGAAAGTAAGGAATCAAATCTTCCTTTCTAACTTCATAAACATTTAACAGTTGATTAATAACCAATTTTGAATCGCCATAGACTTCAATTTCTACAATTTCCAGTTCAAGAGTCATTTGAAGCCCAATAATCAAAGCTTGATATTCTGCAACGTTATTAGAGCACAATTCATTTAACACTACAGAATATGTCAAAACTTGTCTTTCTGGTGAAACAAATACAATCCCTGCCCTCGCTCCATCAGATCGAGCTGCTCCATCAAATAACATTGTCCATGCCGGCAGGATATCAACGAAGAGAGCCTCTTCATCAGGTAATTCATCGAATACTTCCCTATCTGCAGGAATGGGATGATTTGCTAAGAAATTAGCAAGAGTTTGTCCCTTAACAGCCTTTTGAGGTACATATGTGATTTCATACTGATTGAATACAACAGACCACTTGGCCAACCTTCCTGAGAGTACTGGTCTTAACATCACAAATTTAACAGGATCAGCACGTGAGATGAGTCGGATAGAATATGCCTCAAAATAATGCTTCAACTTTCTAATTGCATAAAATAAGGCAAGACAAATCTTCTCGACAGGAGAGTATTTCAGCTCATTCTCAGTCAAAGCTCTACTTAGATAATATAAAGCTTTCTCCTTTCCTTCTTCATTTTCCTGAGCCATGAGAGCACCGATTGACCGTTCTTGTGCTGCAATGTACAGTATCAACGGTTTTCCATGTATAGGAGCTCCCAGAACTGGTGGATTCATAAGGTACTTCTTTATGCTCTCAAAAGCATTCTCACAACCTTTATCCCATACGAAAGGAGCATCTTTCTTCATCAAGTGATTAAATGGTTGGCATCTTCCTGCAAGATTTGATATGAACCTTCTTATGAATGCAAAATTACCTTGTAAACTGCGCAATTCTCTAAGATTCCTTGGAGGCGGCATCTTCTGGATAGCATCGATTTTAGTAGGATCAACTTCAATTCCACGATGTCGAACTATGAAGCTAAGGAACTTGCCAGACGTGACACCAAAGGCACATTTGAGCGGATTCATCTTCAAGTTATATTTTCTCAGCCGATCAAATACCACGCGGAGATCTTCCAAGTGATTATCTCTTTTCTTAGTCTTGACCACGAGATCATCAACGTAGCACTCTACCCTTGTATGTAGCGTATCATCGAAAATGTTTTGCATAGCTCGCTGATAAGTTGCACCTGCATTTTTTAATCCAAAAGGCATCACCTTATAACAGTAAATACCCTTAGGTGTGCGAAAAGCCGTACACTCCTCATCTTGCAGCGACATTCTGATTTGATTGTACCCAGATGATCCATCCATGAAAGATAAAGCTTCATGTCCAGTGGTTGCGTCGACCATAAGCTCAATAATAGGTAGTGGAAAGTCATCCTTTGGACATGCTTTATTTAAATCTCGAAAATCAACGCAAATACGTATCTGACCATTTTTCTTCTTGACCGGAACGATGCTAGAGATCCAAGTTGGATATTTCACTTCCCTGATAAATCCTGCACTAATAAGCTTGTTGACTTCAGCATCAATTAGAGGGACGAGCTCCGGGCGAAGCACTCGCTGCGACTGCTTTACTGGACGAGCCCCATGTTTTATGCCAAGGTGATGGATTGCAACTTTTGGATCTAATCCTGGCATTTCTTTGTAGCTCCAAGCAAAGACATCCCTATATTCGCTCAAGATTCTGAAATATTGTTCTTCTTCTTTAGGATTTAAAAACTTGCTAACAAATATGAGACGGGGCTCTTCTATTATGCTAAGATTCAACTCCTTGAGTTCATCGACAGTCGCCTGTCTACCATCTTCAAGTTGTGAAGGAGCTTTTAGGACTTCTTCTTCAGAAATTTCTGAATCAGGCTCTTCATCAATAGCTATATGGTTACATGCATGTAACTCATCATCTTCTTCACTGTATGGGTGTTCGAGCTCAACAAGTCTCATTTTCTGAAATGTAATGCTCCATTTTAATGTTCCATCTGCTTTTAAAACTGGGGTAGGCACCATTATCCATGATGGGTAGTTTGTAACTTGTATAAAACCACTTGTCACCAATCTATCAAGTTCTTCAAGACACAGATCATGCGGTGTGAGATTTAGCTCCTCTTTAACACTTATATAATTGGAGCTGATGGTGATTTCCACTTCATCTTCATCTGCACCATTCTTTTTGCATGAATGTTCTATGATACGCTGCTTTATTTTCACAGGTTTGTCCATATTAATGACTAGGATTGTAGATTTTGCTCTATTCGATTGGGATAAATGAAGAGTTTGACTCTCATTTTTTGACTCCAACATATCAATCTTGTCGTCAACACTCTTTTTTGAAGTACTATTCCCAAGTCGATTGAACACAGAACCTCTTAGACGTGGACTTGTATAAAACTTGTTTTGATCTTTAACACCAAGTCTTTTAAAGATAGAAGGGCGAGTAATTGGAGCACTGAGACGGTCAAATACAGAAACTCGATGATTATCCCTTTTTTGCTCTTCTTGCTTCACGCGATTTTTTGCAGAAATATGTTGGACACCAGCACACTCATCCTTCTTTGTGATGCGTATCCTTACTGGTTCGGTGACTTTAAATCCTAGGCCAACCCTCGACTGTTCAACATAAAATCCATGTCTCCTTAGTTTATGTTTGAGTCCATGAATTTTTTCTCCAGTTAACTCAGGTTTGAGCTTACTTAAACTGGGAGGATCATCAAAGTCATAGCCAGATTTTTTGAGTAACTTGTACGCCTTATGATCGAATGTACCCTCAAATTCTTTGTGAGAAACTTCTGCAACAGATGGTCCATTATAAATTGATGAGCTAATGTCAACAATGGGCATGGTGAAATCCTTCCTCAAAGTTTGATAGTCGCTTGATCCCACCATCTTTAATTGGCTTCGAGCAGCATCATTCGCCTTAATACATGCTCCAAGTGGAATTTGCCTTTTCTCTTGAGATGACTGCGGTGTATATCGAAATAATGGTAAATTGGGCTCATCACTGCGCTCGTATTTTCTATTTGTCAAAGCCTCAGTAATTGTTAGTTTGCTGAAATTTTCAGAACAATCTTGTCTCCCTTCAACATAGTGGTTGCTTGGAGCCTTTGGAAGTTGCACTTCACTTGCTGAGTTAGGATCCAAATAAAGTTTAGCATCAGCGAAATATGATTCCGCTTCAGTAAATGGCTTCACATCTGCATCAACTTTCATAACTTCCCCATTTTTTGAATATTTGAAGCATTGATGAAGAGTGGAAGGTATCACCCCATTCTCATGAAGCCACGGCAGTCCCAGAAGCAAATGGTAGGAAGTCCTAGCATCAATGACATGAAATAAAGTACTTGCTTCCAAATCCCTGATTGTGAGGTCTAGACGAATCATACCAATAGCTCGCTGGCCTCCTTGGTTGAAACGTTGAATAGTTAGGCGGCTGCGTGAGAGATCTTCAACAGAAATTCCCAAATTCTTCGTAGTGGATTTTGGCATGATATTGATAGCGGATCCTCCATCAATGAGTATGCGGTTGACCTTTTGCTCCTGCATGAACCCTTAAACGAAAAGTGGCCTATTGTGAGGTTTTGATCCCAACAACAAGTCCTCGTCTGTAAAAGCAATTGCTGTACAACAAGAAGTGGAGTGTTGCTATTCAGTTTCGCAAGATATAGCATGCACTGCTTCAATTTTTTGATCAAGAAATCCTGTAGGAAAATAATCCTTCAAAGTCACTTGGCTCCTTTTGTAACCTGCCAATGAGTTTTCTAGCTTACCATCTGTGGCCTTCAAACTCTTTGTCGTCCTTGGTTGAGGGCATCTGGCCACATGTGAGACCTTAAATGCCAGTGGACGAGGTTGATTTGCATATCGTCTTCTCCTTCGTTGGTGCATCATGAGAGTCCACTCACTGCTATCTTCAGTTTTAGTAGTAGAACTCGTCCCCAACTCAGTCACTCCATCAACGAATTGAGTCTTCACTAGTACTGGATCTAAGTTTCCAAACTGGAGCATTGTTGATGCCCCCCTGAGTGAAGATGAAAAGACATAGTCCGTGCTTGCAACACATGTAGTATCTATTACAATTATAGCGCTAGTCAAGTTCGATCCAACTACATCCTCCATGTCAAGGATTATCTTTCCATCTCTTGTCAATGCCATGACTTTATCCTTGAAGACGAAGCAATTCTCTATTGGATGGCTGACAACTCGATGATATCTGCAATATTTTGGATCGTTGACCTTTCCAACTTCTTCAGGACGTTTTGGTTCTGGCAATTCGATCAACTTCCTTGTCAATAATTCATCAAAAATATGAGAAACATCAGAATCTGGGAATGGATATTCCTTCTCCTGCATATCTTTTAATGTCTTCTTGCATGTTGAAATGTGTTGATCTTCAGTTTTCTCAGCAGCTTTTTTATCACTTGTGGGAATTTTTATGGAGGTTGTCTTGATTGCCATGGATTCCCTAGTAGTTGCTTTGGCATACTTTTCGATTTTCTTTAAATCCCTCCTTTCTTTCTTCTGGTCTTCAATAGGAATTTCAACCCCGCGATTGGCAATGGTAAGCTCCATATCATGGGCACGAGTGGCTAATTCCTCAAAAGTACGAGGCTTGATCCCCTGAAGAATATAAAGAAGTCCCCAGTGCATACCTTGAATACACATCTCTATTGCAGATGTCTCTGAAAGTCTATCTTTGCAATTCAGACTTAATGCACGCCAACGGTTGATGTAGTCCACCACTGGTTCATCTTTCCACTGTTTTGCATTGGTAAGTTCAATCATGCTCACAGTTCGACGTGTACTATAGAAACGATTCAGAAACTCCTTTTCCATTTGATCTCAGTTATCAATGGATTCAGGTTCTAGGTCAATGTACCAGTCAAAGGCGTTTCCTTTCAATGAACGCACAAATTGTTTCACAAGAAGATCACCATAAGTCCCTGCATTATTGCATGTCTCAATGAAATGGGCCACATGCTGTTTTGGATTTCCCTTCCTGTCAAACTGCTGGAATTTTGGTGGTTGATATCCTATCGGCATTCTCAGCGAATCAATCCTCTTTGTATAGGGCTTCGAATACACAACAGAACTTTGAGAAGGCATGCCATACTGAGCTCTAATGGTATTTGTGATCATGTCCTGCAATTGTTGAATAGACAATGTAGCAATAGAAGTTGCAGAATGGTTGACCTTTCGATCTATTTCTCGTTTGTAAGGCATCTCCTCAACATGTTTTTGCATCATTATATGACCAAGAGAAGGTTGATGGTTGCAGGCAAATCCTCTAAGATCTTCCTCTTCCTGTTTGCTCATGAGTTGTGCAATTTGTAGATCCTTTTCTTCTACAATCTTTTGTAGGTCAGCTATAGCTTGAGCCATCCGAGCAAGTTGTTCATCCACCGTCGCTACTCCAGTCGCTGTAGTTGGCAGTTTAGCAAAAGATAATACCTTAGGATTCATTTCCCTTGGACTCTCAGAGTCAGAACCATCAGACGGAATGAAATCAGTATTTTTGCCCCCAGTCATGGGCTGATTGACAGATTCAGCAGCAGGGTCAGCAGCGTCAGTAGCATCTTTCTTGGCCAAGGCAAGTTGGTTCCTCTTAGGTGCCATTGAGTGGTTGCAAATATCTTCAAGATTCAAACGGGAGAAAGAGATGAGGGGTAGATTCGTGTCCCACCGGGCGTGCCAGAAATTTGTTCACACAAATTTCGTTGTCTACAAAATTAAATCACAAGACAAAGAAAAATAATGGACAAATTGAATTTATATTAAAGAATATGAGAATTACAATTTATCAGAGAAAAATATAAATTCCCTAACAAAACTAATCCCCTGATTCTTCTCCCGATATATATGATCCAAGGGCTTCAAGCTTGTTCTTGGATATATGGTGTAGTATCTTTTGACTTGGAAAAAAGACACTACGGAATTTGTTTGAACTCGAACCTTGACTCCGAGATCAAAGGACTTGATGACTTGATGCTTTGAAGAGGTATAGGACCTTCGCGGTAACAATACGTCGTCGCAGCAGAAGCTTGAAGACTTGAAGACTTGGACTTGAGAATATGTGGATATGTGAGTATGAGAATATGAGTGTATGAATGTGAATGTATCCCATATGAGTCTCTAAGCATTCCTTTATATAGGCATTTAGCAGGAGACTCCGGAATGACTTGAACACCAATTGATAATTATCCCTTTTTGAAGATAATATCAAATATTCTTGACTTGATTGATCCACGTACATAGATATGCCACGTGTCACAATTTAATTGGCCTATGATTGTTAGGCCACCAAACTTGATTTGATTAACATGATGCATCTCCATCTTCACACTTATCAACATTTGATTTGTATAAAATAAATATTAAAATATTAATTAAAATTTAACTATTTATCATTTGGAATCAAACTTAATAAATTCCAATACATAAAAAGAAAACTTTAAATTAATAATTAATATACTATTTACACATGTCATTTTTCAATTGGCCCGAAAATTAAGCCTTCTACAATAATATTTGGACTTTCAGATTACAACCACAAGAAAAAGGAATGAATTACTGATTAAGTTTTAATTTGTTGCAGATGAAAGGAGCAAGTCAAATATAATTAACGGTGTACTGCTTAATTTAATTAGTAATAAAGATATTAATAAGTTAAACTATAATATAATTAAATTGGTGAGGTTAGCTTTATATCAAGTGTTATGTTATGTTGTTAACTTTTTTATTATCATTAATTAAATTTTAGAAACAATAACTTAATTTAATTTATATAAGTATCTATATTTTTTCAATTCAAAATCTCATAACGTGTATATATAACTGAAGAATTGCAAGAAAAAGGTGAAAAACTTAAAAATTATAGTAATGTGGAGGAAAAAATGAAGAATCGGTATATGAATCTAAATCTATATTGAATATATATTTTAAATTATGTCCAGTTTGGTTCTTAAGGGGAACCATATGTTTATTTTGTTGAATTAGAAATTTATTTGAATTAAATTATTTAGGTATTTTTCTTATTTTGTTGAGTTGCTTTGAGGAGTTTTATGAGATGTTCTTTTTTTGCTACATTAGAAACTTAAATTTAAGGATTTTTTTTTTAATTTATAACACCACACACATTAAGAATTCGTTAAAGTTCGAACGCACGACCTCCCACATTATGTGGAAGACATATGTCATTAAACCATATGCCACTTTGATACTAAATTTAAGGATTGATTTATATTAGAATTTAATTGTGTTATTTAGTTTGATTACTTTTATTTTAAAGAAATCATATGATTTCTTCTATTACATTTAGACATTCGATATCGAATAATTATGATTTAATATTTTGATACGAATAATTATAATTAAATATAGATACATTTAAATTCTTTTGATATCCGCCAAATATGAATTCGATTGTCATTACCTATCCGTTGTCATGATACCGATACAAATATTTTAAAATTTAATTAAATACAAATCATGTAAATACTATGTACGTACCAAATCATTTCATGTCCATTTATATCCTTATATACAACTGAGATGTACATATTTTGAGGTAGGAATATAAGTAAAGTTATATAGTGACAATTGATACTTATATTTACTTCTTGCTTTTTTCTATTGAATTAGCATAAAGCCACTTTATATATATATATATATATATATAAACATTATAGATTCGTACTAAGCATATCCCCACATCGATGATGTTTTGTTTTTGTTTCATGTCATGGCCACCAAATTCAGTTGGGTATCAAATTCAGTCCTAGAAAAGAGTATGTGTATGGTCTTCATCATGCATCGATCTTATAGTCAAGACAAATCTATGCCAACCTAGCTATAAAAGGATATATTCATTGGAAAAAATTTCTACTACACACACACACACACACACACGGTGAAAGATAATTAAATCCCAAAATTGAATTTGGCCATGGCAGTCATGGCACATTACAATAAAGTTGTTGATAAGAACACAAGAGTTGGTCACCCTCAAGTTGAAGAAGATAAGGTTTCTTCATTACTTTGTGGGAGTACACTGTACATTGTGAAACCAAAACTTTATTTCTGGTGGTCCTAAATTCCAACCAAGCAATTTTATGAGCATGGTCACATATTTCATCCATTGGGGGCCACTAAGGAATATATAGATTCAAAGAACTATAACTATATATACCTTCTCTGCAGGTTACCCCGCCCCGGCCCTTATAATATGTATCTCCTTGATCAATAAATTCATTTTTATATATGGAATATTGTAGAATATGTTAGCTACCTATGATCATTAAAAATATAAGGTAATTAATAAGATAATTTATTGGTTGGAATCATATAAGAGATCAAGAAAGACTACGAATTATAAAGTCAAAATCTTATCATATTAATTTCATCATATTCTTGAACTACGATGTATATGGAGTCATAAAAATTAATTTCTTTTTAACTATTGAAATTCGCTAATTAATTTATGACGTTTCCGATCAAGTATTAATCTAATTCTAAATTTACCAAAAAACCCTTAACGGAATTTAAAATGTCTATTCATATTAATATTGCAAAATTCTTGTATCATTAGTGTATCTTGAGTTACATATTTTAGATTCACTACAAAATATATTGGCAAAAGTCTCTTGTGTGAGGCAACGGCAGCCTCAAAGCTAATGTTATATATACCCAATTGGTCTTTTATAAAAGCTAACAAAACCAACGAATTAGCCTTTTAAAATGATCAAACACGCTAGCAAGGATAGGACTGAGGGAGTGGGGCGAGGGAATCTAATTGGCCAATGGGTGAAAACATAACTCTTTTTCTCAAGTGCACAAATGGCGAAAGTACTCAAGGAAATTAAAAAGACTCAAATGAGTCCGTACGTTCGTGCAAGTTATATATCTTGGCAGAAATTAAAGGGGCAATTATATTTATTTATGTGTATATATATATATATATATATTCTTTTGGGTTTAAGGGCATTGTGAATTGATTGGATTTTTGAAATATTATCAAAATTAGAATTGTATATGATATTCACGATGAATACAGGATGAGAAAAAAGGAGAAAAATGTCGAGATGCATAGTTCGGTGCTGGAAGGTGGCGCTGCAGCACCTAGCCAAAGAGTAAGTCCGATGCTCCGACTTTTGAAAGTTGGTGCCAGTGTGTCGATGGTGACTCTAAGAAAAGTTAAAAAAAAAAAAAAAAAGGGCAAAGTTCGGTCTTTGAATGATTATGTCTTTTCATTTATTTTTATCCTAATTATAGCCTTTGTTGTGAGTGTAAAATTCGGCATAGTTATATGCCAAAATCAAATAACTAAATAAGAAATTTGAGTTTAAATTAAAAAATAATTTAAGGGTATTTTAGTGGATAGAACAAGTATACCCACGTTGGAAAAAAGGCTACGGGTGTGTAAATAAAATAGTTAAAATTTAATTTTAATGTATCCCGATGAACACACCCCTATAGAAAAGTTAGCTCAAAAGCTAGAGCTATGGCTTGAGCTCATAACTCTTTAGTGGAGTTGTAACTTTTCATTAAAAGAGTAAGTTATGGGATTTTATCCTATAATTGTGTCCTTAAAAGAAAGAATTATAATTCTAGTGAAAAATCATGTCTCGTCAACAAAATTGCATTGCATAACTATAAATATGAGTGACTATATAGAACCAACCCAAACCATTGAAAAAAAGAAGCATACATACTAGCATTTGCTTGAGCACTACATTAAGCACTTTCACATCACTATTCATTTCATAGAAGAGTTCCAAGTTAGAAAAGTTTGCTAGTTCCGTTCTATTGGAGTGCTACCTTAGACCGAAGGAGAGCCGTTGTATCTTGGGAGATTAAGTGCCAAGAGCCTTCTAGCACTGTCTGAGGGGCAATATTATCTTAAGGAGACTATTGGAGCAACATGCCTCGGCTAATATAATTTTTGTCTTGTATTCAAGTAGGCTTTTCTGTTTATTCTTTACTCAATAAATAATTTTATATGTTTACACAAAGTACAAGCATACACGGTATCTTAATCAAATATTTCTAACAATCTTAAAGTAATATTATTGTTCTGTTCGTTTGGGGTTAATTAAGATTCTGTTTCAATTAATTTTGTGTTTGGATATACATATATAGATTACTGTTAAGTGTTACGCAATGTTCTATCTACTTATTGAATCTAGGGGACAGTAAGACTATATGATTCTGCATATTGTGTTTCACAATTGAAAATAGTTATCCCAAATTATAATACATGCATGCACTCACTTACGGAGATCTAATGTGCACACTTTGATGTTTAATTTGTGTCTTTAGTCCATTGAGCAATCAGTTTCATTTTCTAGATTTAAAACTGAGCACCTATGATTAATTAATTCAAAGTATATATATATATATGTTAATTTTTATGTACGCATGAAAATACCTTTGTTTCTATTCATAAAGTGAATCAACAATTAAGGTCTTCTAATTAATTTTGCAGTTTTCACCTTAAAGAATTTATATTTAATTACTTTATGCTAAAATTAATTTTGTAAGCCTGTAGACATATAATATATTTAGTTAGTTAATATGCGTGCTACTATGCTTAAAGTGGTTTGGTAGCTTGAAGATTGAATATTTAGATTATCAGTGGAAAAGATTTCTTATTCTATTTGGAAAATAAATTTGGTACTTCTTACGGGTTCTAGGTTTATTTTTGAGGTAATTTTTTTATTTATTTCAAAATTTTCATAATGGCATCAAATAATGAGGCAACCAATATTGTGAGTATTGAGTCCAACGTTAACGGTATTGGTAGTGGAGTTCGAACTACTGTAATTGCTCCTACACCTATTGCGGTGGGACAAGTCTAAAAGTCCAAAAAATTCAATGGGCATGAGGAGATGAATCCTAATGTCACTGAGGTAGTCAAAATACCCGATGAGGTAGGAGACGTGAATTTGTCTGCAATTGTTTCTGAGGTAAACCTAGCTGAGAATCCCAATCAATGGTGGGTGGACACGGGGGGCCACTCGACATGTATGTGCTAGTAGAAATATGTTTGCAACCTACAAGGAGGTTGAGAATGAAAATTTGTACATGGAAAATTCCTGAAGCTCCGAGGTGTACGGAGTTGGCAAAGTAATATTGAAAATGGCCTTCGAAAAAGAGTTGATTCTCAACAATATGCTTCACGTGCCGGAGATTAGAAAAAATTTAGTGTCGGGGCTAATGTTAAGTAGGAATGGATTTAAAATGGTCTTTCAGTCCGACAAGTTTGTACTTACTAAAAATGGAATATTTGCCGGTAAAGGTTATTTGTGCGATGGTCTTTTTAAGATGAATGTAATGACCATCATAATAAAAAATGAACCAAGTATTGATTCTAGTAACAAAATAAACTCTTCCTACTTGCTTGAGTCGTCTAATTTATGGCATCATAGATTAGCTAGGACATGATAATTACAAGTCAATCCCTAAACTTGTAAACTTTGGCCTATTAAAATCAAGATGTGAAATTTGCATTGAGGCAAAAATGACAAAAATTCCTTTTAAGTCGATTGAGAGAAGCACTTAACCGTTAGATTTAATTCACATTGATATATGTGATTTAAAAATGGTGCAATCTAGAGGTGGAAAGAAATATTTTATAACTTTTATTTATGATTGCACTAGGTATTGCTATGTTTATTTACTTTCAAGTAAAGATGAGTCTTTGGAAGTATTTAAACAACAAAAGTGAGGTTAAGAATCAACTTGGGAGGAAAATAAAAACTCTTCGAAGTGATAGAGGAGGGAAATATGTTTACCCGTTTGAAGAGTTTTGTGCAGAGCATGGAATAATCCATGAAGTGACAGCTCCATATGCACCTCAATCAAATGGCATTGCAGAGCGTAAAAATAGAACATTGAAAGAATGATAAACGCTTTGTTAATAAATGTAAAAGCACCTCAAAATATGTGAGGAGAGGCAGTGTTAACTGCAAACCACATACTTAATAAATTGCCTCCCAAAAAACTAGAAAAGACACCTTATAAAGCTCGAAAAGGTCATCCACCTTCCTACTAATATCTTCGAGTATGGGAGTGTCTAGCTAAGGGAGGAGTTCCACCTCCTAAAATAGTCAAGATAGGACCTAAAACAGTTGACAGAATCTTTATTGGGTATGCACAATATAGTGCAGCATATAGATTCCTTATACATAAATTAGATATAGATGATACTCATATTAACACTATTATCGAATCAAGGAATGTAAGTTTACTTGAGGATATGTTTCCTTGGAAGAAGGAAGAAGGACAAACCTCAATTAAAAAATCTCGAGAAGTTCAAGAATCAGACAAGGAGAAAAATGAACTTAAACGTAGCAAGAGGGCTATAATACCTAACTCATTTGGACTCGATTCATTAACTTACGTGCTAGAAAGTGAACCACGAACTTTCACTGAGGCTATGACAACGCCAGAAGCTCCATTATGGAAAGAGACGGTAAATAGAAAAATTGAGTCCATCATGTAAAACCACACATGGAAATTGGCGGATCTTCCTCTTGGAAATAAACCCTTAGGGTATAAATGGATTTTCAAAAAGAAGATGAAGGCTGATGGTACTATAAATAAGTAAAAGATGAGATTAGGAGTCAAAGGATATAGACAACAAGAAGGTCTTGATTACTTTGACACTTATTCTCCAGTGATTAAAATAACATCCGTTAGGTTGTTAATTGCATTTGCAGCTATCAATAACCTTAAGATTCATCAAATGGATGTTAAAACAGCATTTTTTAAATTGTGATTTAGATGGGAAAATCTATATGGAACAACTAGAAGGGTTTGTTGTTCTAGGACAAGAGAAAAGGGGGTGCAAGTTAGTGAAGTCATTATATGGCTTAAAACAAGCACCTAAACAATGACACATAAAATTTAATCAAGTCATGCTTACAAATGGCTTTAGGATCAATTAGTGCGATAAATGTGTTTATGTCAAGGGTACCGCTTTTGAGTATGTCATTGTGTGTCTATATGTAGACAATATGCTAATTATAGGAAGCAACAATGACGTAATCAAAGCGACGAAAAAGTTGCTGAGTAGCAATTTTGACATAAAAGATATAGGGGTAGCGGATGTGATCCTCGGAATAAAAATTATAAAAACATCCAGTGGGTTGGTACCGACACAATCTCACTATATAGAGAAAGTGTTACAAAAGTTCTTGAGACAAGAACATGGACCTGCGAAAACTCCCATAGATGCAAATCAATAGCTTACCAAAAATAAAGGCGAGGCAAAGGCTCAACTAGAGTATGCGCGCATTATTGGGAGCCTCAGGTACATCATGAATTGTACAAGACCTAATATAGCATATGTTGTTGGCAAGCTAAGTAGATTTACTAGCAACTCGGGTCAAGAGCATTGGACTACACTAATTAGAGTCTTAAGGTACTTGAAATATACCTTAAGTTATATGTTGTATTATACAAGATATCCGGCTATAATAGAAGGTTACAACAATGCTAATTGGATATCAGACTCCAGTGAAACTAAGTCCACAAGTGGATATGTTTTCACTTTAGGATGAGGGGCTATCTCGTGGATATCCTCAAAACAAACCTACATAGCTAGGTCAACTATGGAATCTAAGTTCATAGCATTGGACAAAACAGGTGAGAAAGTACAATGGCTACGCCATTTCTTGGAAGATATCCCAAATTAGCACAAACCTGTGCCTGCAATTTGCATTCATTGTGATAGTCAATCTGCAATTGGTAGGGCACAAAGTAGTATGTACAACGGCAAGTCTAACATATATGTCGTAGATATAATACCATTAGACAATTGCTCTCTAATAGAGTTATCTCTATTGATTATGTGAGATCCCAAGAGAATATTGTGGATCCGCTGACCAAATGCTTAAATAGAAAGCAAGTTGGAAAATTATCGAGGGGAATTGGACTTAAACCTATAAAGTAAATGGGGCACTACAATGGGAACTCTACCTATGTGACTGGAGATCCCAAGAAATAGGTTCAAAGGGGAAACAAGTTGTTATGTCTCAACGTGGATGCATTGTGGGGGACCAACCTCCATCATATTCCTATGATAAGTAGACAGTGCCGCCTGCAAAAGGTTAAAGTTGAGCTTTGCTTTTAATGGCTCTTATACCTTGAATATTCAAGTAGAGGTGCAATAGGAACCTCTTAATAAGAAGCCACCTATGTGAGTAGGAACTGGGCCGGTCCTATGAGAATTTTAAAGGCTAAATTCTCAGATAGTACTCATGAATCCTAAGAATTGTTCAAGGTCGAGATGAACACATGCAACCGTAAGGACTTAGACTGATTATTGGGGAAGTTGTGTGAAGTTCTATTGTCTTGGTGTACATAAAAGGCCAAACAGTTCAAGACATCACGTTCACTAATTGGTGAGTACATCTGATAGTTTTCAGTAGGGAAGGTTCAAAGCCACAAGCTATCTATCTCGATGCAGTTTTGCTCAAGCTAGAACTCTTTTCGTGTGTGTCTGCATTCATATGCATAGTTGGCAAGATAATTTTCTTATTCATGTGGAGGATTGTAATATTCGGCATATTTATATGCCAAAATCAAATAATTGAATAAGAAATTTGAGTTTAAATTGAGAAATAATTTAAGAAAATTTTAATGGGTAGAACGAGTATACCCACGTTGGAAAAAGGGTGTGAGTGTGTAAATAAAATAGTTAAAATTTAATTTTAATGTATCCCGATGGACACACTCCTATCGAAAAGTTAGCTTAAAAACTAGAGCTATGACTTGAGCTTCTAACTCTTTAGTGGAGCTGTAACTCTTCATTAAAAGAGTAAGTTAAGGGATTTTATCTTATAGTTGTGTCCTTAAAAGAAAGAATTATGATTCTAGTAAAGAATCATGTCTCGTCAACAAAATTGCGTTGCACAACTATAAATAGGAGTGCCTATATAGAACCAACTCAAACCACTAGAAAAAAAAAAAAGAAGAAGAAGCATACATACTAGCATTTGCTTGAGCACTACATTAAGCACTTTTACATCACTATTCATTTCATAGAAGAGTTCCAAGTTAGTAAAGTTAGCTAATTCCGTTTTATTAGAGTGCTATCTTAGACTGGAGGAGAGCCGTTGTATATTGGGAGGTTAATTGACAGGAGCCTTATAGCACCATGTGAGAGGCAATATTACCTTAAGGAGACTATTGGAGCAATAGGTCTTGGCTAATATAATTTTTGTCTTGCAGTCAAGTAGGCTTTTTTGTTCATTCTTTACTCAATAAATAATTTTATATGTTTACACAAAGCACAAGCATACACAGTATCTTAATTAAATATTTCTAACAGTGAGTTGTATCTCTTAAGAAAAGGCACTAGTAATCCCTATAAAAAAACTTGTTATTCGAAAAGAAATCACAAAATATTAATATAACACATTAATACAATATCTACCGTCTTCCATTGCCTTTGACTACGTTAATTTATATCTATTTTTACTGTAGGAAACACTATATAATGGACACAATTTTATAATTCAAGTGAGTGTCATAAGAGTTTAATTTTGAAGTATTTCACAAAATCAAACAAGTTCTGCTATATTTCTGAGACTATTTGCAATTCTTAAGATATACCAAGTGATGAGGGTGAAATAAATTTTAAGGGAAATGGCATTCGCAGCATGCTTTGAAGCTTTTTGTTGTTCAACAAACTTTCAACTATCTAAATTCAACCTTAAGTGCTCCTTCGTCCATAAGTAGTGATAATTGTCTTGTGAAGACTCGCTTTCGCTTTTATCGACTCATTCTTCAAGGAGTACACAGTCCAATCCCTAACTCATCCCATTGCTTGGGAGCTTATAATTTTATATTCTATTTCATTCCCTGATCTCTCACAATACTATTTTGTTATTTAATCTTGCAAGGTGGTCCTTATTTAATTCTCTCAAAAATCTATATGCCTCATGCTATTCGGTTAAGAGTGTAGACTAGTGATGCTTTCAACTACTAGACCCATTTAGGATACAACAATTAAATTGATTCAACCAATTGAGGCTTTTTTCACAGACTCTTTGTATTGTGCATAGGCAATGCCACAAGTTAGTTTCATAACTTGTGATTGTTTGAGACAAGCTGGAAATATTTGTAATCAAAGAAGAGTTTCAGCTCATAGTTCAGCTAGAAGTAATTGTGAATATCCAATTTGTATCGGAAATCTTAAGTTCAAATGGCTTCAGTTTGAGAAATTAATTTCTACCAATATTAAGAAGCTTGATCATTTTGATGGTAATGACTTCACGTGATGGAAAAGAAGATGCACTACTTCCTCATCAAAACACTCAGTATAGCCTGTGTGTTAATCTAAGAAAGGCCTAAGGAGACTGAAGATGAAACCATTGTGTTGCAACCCATGCGAGGCAGAAATGGGAAAACAATGACTACAAGTGATGAGGACACATGTGAGATATACTCTCTTTTTGATGCCTATCAACATATATATATATATATCTACTATAAGGGAGCATCGAGAAAGGCTTGGAATATGTTGCAGAGGATGCAAATAACAGAAATTTAGTTGTTTTGATAATTATAAAATAGCTGATGATAGGTTAGTTATAGTTACAGAGCAAATGTATATATGGTTTAGATCGTATTTTATCTAATTTTAACCCATATATATAATTCAAGAATGGATGAAACTATAATTTGATCCAGAAATTAGTACTAAATCAAGGTGAACCAGTAGAACAACTTGGATATATATGGTAGAGTAATTAGATGAATTATGTATGCAATGAGATGTACCATATCGGACATTATATTTGTTGTTGAGAAATTAAGTAGATGCACAACTAATCCAAGTAGAATATTGCATTAGGATGCAGTTTATAAAGTATTTAAATACTTGAAACAAAACCATAAATTGTGCTTATGTTATTCTAATTATTCTTTAGAGTTCAAAGGTTATTCAGATGCAAATTGAATTACTGATCATGTTGGTTATAATACATCCACAAGTAGTTGGATCTTTATACTTGGTGGAGGTGCAATTTTTTTAGGGTTCCAAGAAACAAACCTATATAACTAACTGATTCTACTATGGCAGCTGAGTTGATCGTGTTGGTTTCAACCAGTAACCAAAGTAGAATGGTTAAGAAATTTACTCTATAACATTCCATTAATATAGGCAAAATCATTAACATCTATTTCAATTTATTGTTATGTTGAAGCAACTTTGACTAGAGCCTATAGAAGTCTATAATGGAAAGTCTAGACACACTGGTGTTAGAAAAAAGTAAAGCAGTTGATAGTTGATAGAGTGATCACTGTTGACTTTGTAAAGTAACGTAAAATTTTGGCAAACTCTCCAAAGAAGGGGACTCAAGCCCATAAATTGATCAACAATGGTGGTTATTAGAACTTCAAATTTTGAGTTCAATGAATCATAGTACATTGTAGAATGATTGGAAACACTACAAATTACTTGTCTCAAGCCACGTGCTTGGGTACTCACAAAGTTCAAAATATTTAAAAGTGAGCTAAAGTTGTTAATAGAGCTATTTGAAGTTTATACTTGTGTTACGAGAGTACTTAAAGGAACAAGTCTACTTAAGTAAGTAAGAAGTACAACAGCTTTTAGGAGTTAAAGGGCTTAACTTTAACAACAGTCACAAATACAAACACATGGTTTTTAGACATTCATGAAAATTGGATTGTTGTGTATGAAATGTGCCTAATGAATCAAAAAGGCTTTTTGTTTCAAAGTTTGCCCATCATACAATCCTGATAATTAGTAACGTTTTTCTTCAAATCTAATAGATGCCTTCATATGCATAAGTTCCAAAAACTATTGATCTTAGAGATTTTAAAAAAGGTGGTAAATTGTTGGGATATTTTCAAAATAGGAATTATGTGGAGTGAATCTCGAACTCACGGACATGAAAGAGAAAAAGGGAGAAAAGAGTGTGGAGAAAGATAGCCCGACGTCGCGCGAACACCATAGCGTTGAAAGCAGTGAATTGAAGAAAAGTTGAAATAATGAGTCAAACTTTGGGTTTGATTTATTGTGTTTCTCCAATAGTTACGAGAAGACACCCCATAAGCTCTATAAGAAGACTTTTATTTGATAAGAAATCATCAAATATCAATATAGTATGCTAATACAACCCCAGTCGTTTTCATTGTCTTTGATTACATTTATACCTTATTTTATTGTAGAGAATATTGTAATAATCGATATATTCTGTAATTCAAGTGAGTGCCACAAGAATTTGATTTTGAAATGTTTCACAAAATTAAAAAAGTTTTCATCATATCCTCAAGATTATTTGCAATTTCTAATGCGTATTTAATTGTGAAGGCAAAAAAAATCTTAAGAAATGTAGCATTACTGCACACTTTGAAACTTCCCACAGTTGAACAAACTGAAGTTGAACATTGAAATCTTCAGAGACAAGCCAAGGCTTGTGCATTAAGGAAAACCATATGATTTTCATTTTGCAAAAAGTGTCAACTTCCTAAAAACTCCAGCTAATTAATCAAATTCAAATAGAACAATGTCGAAGACAATTAATTAAGACAGCGGTCCAACGATGTTCTGTTCACATTTCCATTCTTAATAAATATGTTTCTGTTCACCCCAACCCCCACGTCTCCAAAGCACATAGATACACACACACACACACACAGATAGATGAATAAAAAGTATTACAAATTCTAAAAGAAAGTTTGAAGCTCTATCATTTTCAACGTTATTCTTATATTATTCATGGTGTGAAGTGTGAAAGGGTCCTCTCATCCCCTCATAAATGATTGACCCACTCTGAGATAGCGACGTGGTTTCAACAATCCAATTGTGCACCACTAATATGAACGTCATTGTCACCCACATGGACCAATAAATCTTCACAACAAGATTTTATCCAAGTTTGTTAATTAGTTCACATGAAGCACCACTGCCATTATATATATAGTTCCTGCAGAGTAGACCCATGAGAGATTGACAGCACTGAACTCCTCCAATCATAGAATTGGAATCAAGATTTTCAAACAAATTTGGAGTGTTCCTAGGTTAAACCGAACTAATTCACTGGCCTACCACCTCAAACTTTGATGTTATGTTGAAATCACATTCTTTTTCTGAAATACTATCATTATTAATTTGAAAGAATTGTATTTTTCATCTCATAAATTTATTCACTTTGTAATTCAACACTATAACTTGTAAAATTATAATTTTCGTTCTGCATGTAAAAAATTTATCACTTTTAGCTTAATATTTGTTGGTGCTCCAAATATTGACCAAAAAAGTTGAGCTGTCTCACCAATTTGATAATTTTTACTATTTTAACACATCAATATTTTCTTTTTTAACATGTCAACTCATGTTTTCAATCAATTTTTGGAGCTCCAGCGAGCATTAGCAACATGTAATAATTAATTTTTTTATACATATAAAACTAAATACAATTTTACTAGTTATAAGACAAAATTATAAAATGGGCAAAATTACATATCGAAAAACATAATTTTTCCTTATAAATTCAGCCGATGTTGTCATTGTAATGAAAAAGAAAATACAGGCATATAAATATAAGCTCTTAAATATCATGTGTGATCGGACTAATTGGGGGGAGTGGATTAGGATAACTCGTAGCCACCGGCGTTCTGTATGCCCACTCAGTACTTTTTGATGTGAAACTGGAATGCAATACAAAGCTTTTTACCAAAAGTTTATTGCCTCCTAGACTGGAAACTAGAATCTAAATCAGGTCCCGATTTGAACTAATATAAAATTGAATAAGACAAGTCAAGATGGAACCGGTCCCAGCAAAAGAAGGATGGACCACATTACTGGAATCATAAAAATGTCTTTTACTCTTGAAAGCAATGGCACAATCACACAATTTTTAGGGATATTTGCACAAGTTTGTATTTTTGAAAAACATTTGAAAAAAAGAAGTTGATTTTGAAAATTGAGAATGCCCGAAAATTTATAAAAGATAGCTAAAAAAAATGGTTGAGGATATTGCAGCAGATTATCTTTACTATTTTCTCTTCTTCTTTTTTTCATTTATTTTCTTTATCATCTCTTCTTTTTACTTCATTTTTATTTCCTGTTTGATTTGCGTTCAACCACCGCCTTAAAGATCCCCTTCCTCCGCCAGCCACCGCCACACACCCCCTCTTCACTTTCCTCCCACCATCCACTGCCTGCAAGCATCCAAGTCCTTGGAGATGAAAGAAAAGGGGCCGAAAGAAAGATGAAAGAAGATTTAGCTGGTGAACTACAAAATACAATCTTTTGTGTGACATGAAGATCTGGGTTATTGAAAATTTTAGCAAGTTAAAAATATCATTAAAAAACATCAACTACTTATAAAAACGCATGAGCAAGGGTAGAGAAGAAAATTTTTAAATTGAAAAAGACAAAATCCCACTCCAGATACTTCTATATTCTGGGCTGCTTTTGGCTTTTCGAAATTAAATAGAGCAGAAGCGAGTGGGAGACAACGGCGGAAAAAATCCGCTTCTTTTTAAGCAGTCCTCAGTAACCGATGCTCCTACTTAATCGATTAGTGTATCTAAGTAAAGCTGTTAAGAAAGCAGGCCAATGTTCGAATGACGGATTCGCTAAAAAAATTGGGCTAAAATTTAGAAATATGAGAAGCCATATCCGTAACTTAAAGGCCTAATTTACTTTGTAGTATTATGTGAGATGAAGCATTTTATCCCCCCTAATATCTTGTTTACTTAATAATATAAAATCCAAAAGTTCAGTATAAAATCCAAATCCTGTATGAAATGTCATACTTTGAGGGATAAAACATCACCCTTTTTTGGTGTAATAAAATAATCACACCACAATACTACTACATCAAATAACTTGCGGCCACAGTGTCAATCGCATTGTTTTTAAACTTTTAACAAACTTGTTGGGTTATAAAAAGAATTCTCCATACCTAATTCCCAAATACAAAAAAAAATATTATATTTCTATTCCTCTTCCATTTAATTAAAGGGTATTTTAATCTTTTTAAAATTTATTTCAATATTATCATCCATCAAAGTAAACAATTAATAAAATTACCCATTTTCATCATTCATATCATCCTACAAAATAAATATATATTTTAAAAAGTAAAAAATTATCCGAGTCCTACTCTCCATCCCTAATTTTATCCCATCATTCTGTATCCCATATCACAAAGTAAATGGATCCTAAGATAAAAATTATAAGCAATCAGTAAATATATAAGAGATGTATACAAACAGAAGATACAACAGAGGGGTCATGTTTTTATTGAGAAAATTCCCAGCTTAAAATGAATCAAATATATATATGTATATATATATATATGTTCTTTATTAAGTCCTGCTATATTCTTCACCTACTTCCCCAACTCAAAATTACAAATTGGAGTGTGCATATAATTCTTCCAGATATCAAGCATTTCCTGAAAATACAAAATTCGGAAACATAAGCACATAACTTAGAAGCTCCAGTTTGCATCAACATTAGGATGAGAAACGATATATACCTTCTACTTGGCTTGTATGTGCAGAAAAAAACCATAAAAATGCTGTCAGATCCAGCGCATCATGGAGAAAGGAGTGTTACTGCAGTTTCACTCTAGTAATGGAAAATGGTGTGCATAAAAAAATGCCGATAATTCAATCAATGGTAGGGAAGGATGGGGTGCAAAATCATGGCAAGTAGAGAGCTTTTCAAGCGCTATGCAGTCCAGGGAAGAACACATATTTCATGATTTGTAACTACTCAGCCATCAAAACATCATCTAGACTTTATTGAAGCATGACCAGTTTCTCCCAAATGTTTATGCAGTTTATTCCTGTTACAAGGATTGGAAGGATTTCAGAGAGGGATGGACAAAAATTGATTGAGGGGGCAGCTACAAATCTCATATATTAAGCAGAAGCAAAAGAAATATACCTTGATTCAAATTGTTCTCCACACTTCTCACATACGTTGTCAGACCCATTTGCTGCCACCTGAAAACATTGTTAGGCACCAAACTCGTTAAGACAGGAAAAGAATATTGCATAAAAATATCTATACTGTTTAATTAGAGCAAAACTAATTTCATTCATTAACCAGGAATTAACATCAGCAGAAAATAATAAGACTTTTTTGTTTGGGTGGGATTCTGCGGGGGCTGGTGGTGGTTGTTAATCAGTCTAGTAAGAAACTTTGACCATATAGCCCATGGAATGGTAAGCCATGTTTAGGTAAGAGACCTGAGCCTCGTAACCAGGCCATTTACCCAATATTCGAAATGGATCAAAGTAATACAGTATATTCCCATTAATTTATACATTATAATCATAGAAAATAGTAATGACATGATAAATGGACAAAACAGTACCCTGTAGTTTCAGTTATGCCTGACTCACATGTCAATATATTAGCATATGTAACGCAGCAAAAAATTGAAAATGGTTTTCATGATTCAGTAGAAAATCACTTATAAGGACAGAGTACCTTCTGTTTCCTTCCTTTGGATGCACCCTTGAGCTTGGAAGCATTTTCCTTCTTTGTTGTATGTTTCTTGTTTACAGCTTGCTGAGGATGTTTATGACCCATTTTTGTTGCATCATCTGCTCTCTTGTTCTCAGATTCATGTAAAGGTTGGGAACTTGACTCCCCAACATCATTATCTTGCTCATCATGTTCCTCAGCCTCACCATTTCTTTCCATCACATCAGCTTTCATTGTTTCTGCTTTTTCTTCTTCTCTTCTACTCCTGCGCCTCCTCCCTCCCCTGTTCCTCCGTGAACCCTTCATGTCATTGTAATCCATGAACTCCAATTCATCACTACTGATTTCCACTTGAACTGTCTTAGCTGGAGCCTTAGGCTGTTTCCCCACTTTGTTCCTACTCTTATGCCCAGATAACATAGCTTCAAGGACACTTGCCTCATCATCATCCGATCCCAGCTCTGCAGCTACCCCCTTCACTCTCCTATGATTATCAATATCAGCAAACTCGTTTGCCTCACTGGATTCAGTCTTCCCATCATAACTATCATCTCCTTGAATACCCACACTGCCCTCAAATTGCTCCTGTAACTCATTTACACTGTCATCTGCTGACAAATAACCGACATCATTTCCATCAACCGCCTTGTCTTCATCTGTCTCCCCTTCATTCCTATCTGTTGCTTCATATTCTGTATCTTCCTCACGAAATGCCCCTCTGAGTTCTGCCACCTTCTCTTTGTGCTTCTTTGACTGCTCATGGTTCTTCCATTGCTTATCACTCTTGAACTTCTTGCTACATACTACACAATACAACTCCTTTTTCTTTTCCTCCATCACATCCTCAGGCTCATCATCCTCCTCCACCTCCTCCATCTTCGCCCACTCCGGTTCCTCATAATTCCTTGCCCTTTCTGCTTTCTGTCTCTCCAACTCTTTCTTTCTCTGTTTCTCTTCCTCTCTCCTCCTCTCCATCTCGTCATTCCTCTTTACCTGCATATCAATTACTCTCTTATCCCTCTTCTTAACAAACTCTGCAAGTCCCCTCACTGTCTCATTATACTCTCTCCTTGCCTTTTTCCTTAACTTCTTGTTCTCCTCCTCCATTAGCCTCCTTGACTTCCTGTTTGGGCCTGCCATAACATCATACTGGTCTGCCCAAAAGAAGTCCAGTACTGTCATAAACCCCAACCAGTAGTTATAGAATGCAGTAACCTGCATAAAATAAAGTGAAATATTGAAAGTCTAACAGGGGATGTTCAAATTGAAAATTATTCAAAAAAAAAAGGTACGAGATTATCAATACATTTGATTAAGAAATGCAAAAAAATTCAGTCATCAATGAGAGCTCCAAATAATCATGCTGAAATTTTTTATATTCATTATTGAAAAGGAAACATAAAGTGACATCACCTGAAAAAAAATAAACGACGGTTAATTTACCCAAAGCGGAGGTTGCCATACAAAATTACAAATACTTCAAAAGATACTTGATCTGCAAAAAAGATACTTTTACACATGGGTTTTTTCTACTTTGACAGTTTTGCTAATCTTTCAGGCATATTAGTAGAAATCACTGAGTTGAGGTATAATAAACATGGAAATATAAAATAATTTTGTTGAAAATAAACAATTAACTGAGAAAATTTCAAATCTTATTTGAACAATTAACTCCACAAGATTTAAAATATTCAAATTACATAATCCTAAGTTGAATAGAAACTTATGCCATGCAAATATCTTGTAGGTTTGAATCTATATTTAGTGGTAAGAATATCCACTTGAGGGAGCTACAAAGAACTAAAACATGAATTAAGTCACTTGAGCCAAACTTCAAGTGGGTTAGCCCAAACTCATAACCACATTTCATAGAAACTCACTCACTTAGATGAGTATTTGTAGTATACATATCATGCATACCCCATGGAAATTCCACCCTAAGTCCTGTTAAGAGTCAGCATCCATCCTCACATCACAACAAAATCACATTTCACATTAGGCATGAGACACAGGCATTTGTCTGATGCTATAATCCAGCACTGAGGTATGAGTTGCTCCTAAACATTAAACCTTCGTTCGCCAATCAAAAAAATTTGGTAACTTCGGTGACAACATTATTGGCTTAACCTGACTCACTTGATGATCAAGGATTTAGCTTTCATACTAATCCTGAGGCAAATTTTCATCCAATTAAACAATTATAATATTGCCTTTTCTTATCATGTTTTGTCTTCTTGTTCCTCTTCTCCATACACATGCACCTAATGTTATAACAAACTCTAGAAGACAACACCATAGTAGTTTAATTAAAGTATGGAATAAGAATGGACAATCCACGTAGGACTAGAAATTTTTTTCATTGTTTCTTCACCCACCCTTTTCCTTCCACATTTTTTTTTTTTTTTTTTTTTTTTGATCAACACTTCCACTTGATACTTATCTCTAGCACATTTAGTAAGTCAAGGAAATCAGCTGTCATTAGCTCAAAAAAACTAAAACCCACCTGATCACCAAAGTATCTTATGCCAAGTAACTTCCACAAATTTCATTTCCCATTACCATATTCAATGGCATCAAATTGATGGAATAATATTAGTTCACTAAATTAATTTTGAAAAGCCCATTTGGCTGGAGGTGAAAAGTGAATGCATAAGAAAATTGAAAGCATAAGTGGGTTTATGAGAAAAAATTTACTTGTTTGATTTGCAAGAATAATTGATAGGAGGTATAAGACATCCCTCTGAAGCCTAATTTTGTTTCCATCCGAAGTTAGGCGGAGATATGGAAGTACAAAGCCCAAAGGACATAAAATTCTCAATAGAACTTTTATTTACCATTTTATCCATAATACCATTTTCTATCAACTTTGTCTTATCTTATTTATCTTGCCGTAGCTTACCGCTATTCCCCTCACTAAGATAACTATAATATATATATATATATATGTGTGTGTGTGTGTGTGTGTGCATATAAATATATTTCCTCCTCATTATAGGGGGTTTTCCTAGTAAAAAGGAGAAATGACACCACCATCACTACCGCTAATTCACCGAGCTCTGTCACATCAAAAAACCTTCATAGTAATTAGATATCAGGAACCTGAAAATATATATTTTTTCTTGTTTATTGCTTGCTAATTGAGCTACTATTGAAGAATTTTTTCCAAGTTTAATTTATCAATTGATTTGTAACTAAAATTATTCTAGCACAAAATAAAAAGAAAAGGCTTAATTGGTAGAACTTGAATAACTTGAGGTTTACCTTCCCACTTTATTTTCATTGTACCAAATACGAGTAAGTATTTGAGATTTCCTTACTATTAGGTCCTACCAAACAAATTGAAGAAAAAATACCATATTTTCAATCTGCAAAGTAACTTTCTCTCCCCCTTCTCCTTTCATGTCTTTCCTCCTCATTCAATCAAACAAGGCCTAATGCTTATTCCATTGGCCCCAGGTACACTGGTTCATGTTTCACATGCTAGGGAGTTAAATATACTTAGTCAACTTATTTCCTATGTAAAACTTCAGAAAATTCTACACTTTATCTATACTATATAAAAAAATAAGAGTCCTTATACTCACAAAATGACAACTTTCACATCATTAAACCAAACTACAATATACAAGTTATACTCTTAAATATTTTATTGGTTTGAAAAAAATATGAAGTCTCAAAAGAAATTTTACTTTTAAGCAAAAAACATACTTTTCTTCTATGTTCTTTTTTCCCCCGATTTCTTCTCTTTTCCTAGTTCCTACCGTCACAAACCATATATTCTTCCTAAAATTAATCTCATAAAATTGACTCATCAATTCTTTTTAATAGTAATATTGAATGCATTGTTATTTATCCACATAATTAGCATCAATAGACAATAATATAGTAACATGTATGACAGAAAGGCTAGGTATAAAAAAAGCGACAAAAAGCACAGAAGTGCATAGGAAAACTTAAAAAGAAATGCACAACTAGTATAAGCAGAAAAATGTAAAAATGGCGAGTCCTAGAAGTTTTCACATTTTCGACAAAAGTAATGTTTCGGTAGTTCAAACAACTTATAGGGAACACGCATGACATGTATATTTTGGTAGTAATAAATTGCAAAACCAAAAGGAAAGAGGGTCACGTAAATTCTTGCCTGAACATAAGGACTCTCCAAATTGCCCATGACCGGAGCTTCCTTCGGCAACAGCACCCCTAATTTCTTCGCAAAACTCAACTCATTGACGTAAATTTTCTCGAACAAATCGCCATAAACCTTATAAAACCCACGCCCCGAGTCCGAGTATCCAGAATAAACCGAATTCGAGAAGAACGAAAACAAATCCGGCACAAAGCTGGACGAACCGCTTGCGGCGGAAGTGGAGGAGAACAGAATTTGATTCCTGTGCGAATCGTACCAGGTGCGCTCCCTGGGGTCGGAGAGGACCTCGTAGGCGTTGACGAGCTCTTGGAAAGCGGCTGTGGCTTCGGCTTCGGGGACGCCGCTTTGGACGAGCTTGTCGGGGTGGCGCTGGAGAGCGAGCCGCTTGTACGCCGATCGGATTTCGTCGGCGGTGCAGTCGCGGCTCAGGCTAAGGACTTCGTACAGGCATCGCTTTTCCGACGATGCCATTTGTTGAGGCTGTTTGCTGGTGATGTTTTTGTGGGAATATGTTTGATTTTTGACTATTTATCGTATATTGTTAGGGTTTGGGGGAAAAGAGGATAAAGGGCTGGTTTTGTCTGTGTTTAGGAATCAAATAACCAAATTACAAGTGGGATTTGGATTTTGGAAATTTTACGACGGTGTTAAGCTGGAAAAACATAGGATTAGTTATTTAAACGGTGAATTTTGATTTGCCAATCTCGATATTCAACTACATACTAGGTTTAACTCCAGCTTTGTACTGAACAATAATTTTAAATTTTAAATTTTAAATTTATTTTACTTCATTTTAATTATAATTTAGATATTCGATATTTTTTTATAATATTTAGATTCAAATTTCAATATCAGATTTTAACATAAATAGTAAATTTTGATAAAAGAAGGGTTAATTAGAAAAACAGTAGCCAAACCAACTTTTATTTTAGGATTCAGTCCCTAATTTATTTATTTTTTTCCAACTCTACATTCCCTATTCAAATTTTGACTTTTGAGTTCACTCCCTACTTCAGCCAAAAAGACCGAAATAATTCTAAGTTATAATAAAACCACAAAATGCCTAACCACCTCTCTTCAAACACAATTTCTCTTCAATTGATTCGTCCCCCTCACATTTTTTCTATCAACAATTTCCCCTCGACTCTCCAAGCATTCTCTTTGCAAAACTATAGCCTTACTCTCTTTGATGCATTCTTGCTCCTTCTCATTGCTTCTTTTTTCAATTTCTTTATTCCCTAATAAATCTTTGAAGCCACATTTTGTCATTCTTGAAGACTCATGTAAGAAGGGTTCCATTTTCACGCAATTTTCGAAGAAAAAGAGGTAATTTTTCAGATTAGATTTTTATGTTCTTTCCATTTTAATGTTTGAATTTTCCTCAATTTTGTTTGTATTTTATAGTTGTTTTGGTTTGATATATACTTAATTTTGGTTATCCTACTTAATATTTTGTTAGTAAATACTCAATTCACTCCACATTTAGATTTTTAAAGAAAAAAATAATAATAATCTTACTGGATACAAATTTGAAAAAGTGATATTGATCCTTTTATTTATTGTTTTGTTACTTTATTCCAATTAGTACACATTTAATTTTAGATGTACATTAGTTCTTTGGTTAAGTAAAATTTACAAATATTTGTAATGTTATGTCAATTAAGGGATGTTTGAATCTTGTAATTTGTGTTTTGGCAGTTTTATGTCGATGATTGACAACTGCATAAATATAGTATTACTTGCAAATAAATTTGGTGCTAAACTATTAAGTTTCAGTATGTTTATACCCATTACAGTATTAAATTTTGAATTTGCTATAAAATTAATGTTGTATAAGTGAGTATACTAGAAAGGAAACCATTGATACTACAAAGGTTAGTTTAAATACTATGAAGTCTGATATTTAGTACTCCATCTCTTTGTATAAATACCAAACTTTTGTACACATAATACTATATAAGCTAATTTTAACATTAGATTTATTGATAAGAACACTGCATGTAATTATTTTTTAATACAAATTATATATCTTGTACGAAAAGGTGTTATTGTTGTCCATGGAGATGTTGGCGTTTAATATGCTGGAAAGACCCTTAGTGAATTTCAAGGGAAAATAGATTATTGAGGGTGCAATTGCATACCTAGCAATAGAAGATTATTGATTCCTTTTTTATCTCAAGATAATTTAGAGTGATAATGTTTATTACTTATTTTCCTTTTTAAATTAATATAATGATCTCTTCACTGATAATCTTGAATTCTTTTGCAGTGTCATTGTTTGAGATAGACAGAATATCGGGTGCATATGGATGCTACGATTCTTAATCGTGAGCATGGCCTTGCAATATTCTCATAGAATGTGAGAGTGACTTGTTGCATTCTGATACAATATAAGGATGGTTTCCCAGCACAAGAAAGAAAAAGATAGCTTAGCTTCTCAGGGGAAGCACCATTATAACCACAAGAAGTCAGGTTATGGTGACTAGAACAAGCAGATTTTCCACAAGAAGGCAAAAACAATTTAGGGTCTAAAGTTTTCTCAGATACTAAGACGATAGTGTTTATTATAGTATCTAATAATCATGCAATGACCAGATTAAGAAAATTTCAACTTAATTTCATGTACTAAGAATGATACTGTAAATCGAGAAAAAAAATATCATTTTTTTTGTTTTATGTACTTGATTTTTCAAGTTTTGTACTGAATTCACCTTGTTCTATACTTATTTGGTGTGTTTTTGTACTTGCTTTCTCTTTGGTCGAATTTACCTCAATTCAATGGGCAAAACAACATATAAGACCCTTTAATATGATAAAATCATGTTTAACTTCAAGTAATGGCTGTGATAGTATGTATGCAAATGGTTGTACACAATTTATCCACATTTGTATTCTCATTCATATTAGTATAAACTATAGATTAATAAGATAAGTGTATCCTTTCAACACCATCATAAAAAACTAATGAACCTCTCCCGACTATATCAATCATAGGACTAAAAATTATGGTTTAATAATCGTGCAATGGCTAGACTAAAACCAATTCGATTTAATCTCTTATGTAATAAGAATGATACTATAAATAAAGAAAATACTATTTTTTTTTAAGTTTGATGTACTTGATTTTTCAAGTTTTGTACTAAATTTTCCTCGTTCTGTACTTATTTGGCGTGTTTTTGTGTTTACTTTCTCTTTGACCGAATTTACCTCAATTCAATTGGTGGAGCAACATATAAGACACTCTAATGTACTAAAATCACATTTTCTTCAAGTACTGGGCGTGATAGTACGTGTGCAAATGATTAAGAATACAAGTAGTCGCATCCAACCACTTGTTTTCTCATTCATACTAGTATAAACTATTGATTAATGAGGTAAATTTTTTCTTTTAGTCTTATGTGTTGTTTCACGCATGGAATTGATGTAAATTGGGTTAAAAGAAAAGTAAATACAAAAACACACCAAATAAGTATAGAGTAGGACAAACTCGATACAAAATTGCAAATATCAAGTATAAAATTCTTAGAAATATGTACTTTTTTTGCCAATTTGCAGTGTTATTCTTAGTCAAGTAGGGATCAAGTGGAATTTAACTAGTTAAGACATTGCATGACTATAAAATCATGAGAGATTCATTGGCTTTTTAGACAGTGGTGTCGGAAGGATACATTTGCCTCATATGTTAATAGTTTATACTAGTATAAATGAGAATACAAGTGGTTGGATATGGGTATTTATATCCCCAACCATTTGAACACGTGCTATCACGACCATTACTTGAAGAAAAAATGATTTCGTTATATTAAAGGGTCTTATGCATTGTTCCACTCATCGAATTGAAGTAAACTCAGCTAAAGGAAGAGCAAGTATAAAAACACGTAAAATAAATACAAACACTAGTCAATTCAGTACAAAACTGCAGAGCTAAAGTATAAAAATTCCAAAAATTAGTATTTTTTTACAAATTTCCAGTATCATTCTCAGTACATTAGGGATTAAGTTGAATTCGTCTCAATCTGGCCATTGTATAAGCATGAAACCTCGATGTATTAGTCCTAGGACTGATATCTTCACGAGATGTTCATTGGTTTTTGATGGTAGTGTCAAAAGTATTCATTTAGCTCATGCATGATAGTTTACACTAGTATGAATGAGAATATAAATAGTTGGATGTGGGTAGTTGTGCTCCCAACACACGTGCTATCACTGTCATTATTTGAAGAAAATATGATATTATTGTATTAGAGTGTCTTATGTGTTGAGGTAAGACTGGCCAAAGGAGAAGCAAGTACAAAAACATGCAAAATAAATATAGAATCAAGGTGAATTTGGTACGAAACTGTAGAGTTGAAGTATAGAAGTCCCAAAAATAGGTACTTTTTTGTTGATTTTTAGTACAGGGTGTAAATGAGTCGAGCTCAACAAAAATTGTAGGCTCGAGCTCGATGAGCCTGTTTTTAAGGGCTCGAGCCCGACTCATCAGAAAATTTTAAATCAAATAAAAATATTAAATTACTAATATATCATAATTATTTAATAATAATTAATAAAATAATTTAAATTACAATTATTAATAAAATATATATTAAATTATTAATATATTATAATTATTTGATTATATAAAATAAATATTTAAAATTAGAAAAAGTAAATTATTAATATATATTAATTATTTAATTAATATATAAAAAATATGTAAAAATAGAAAAAAGCTCATGAGCCGGCTCATGAGCTTTCGAACAACTAAAGTAAAGCTTGAACTTGGCTCATGTTAGAACTCAAGCTCGAGCTCTAACAAGCTCGAAAAGCTCGAGCTTGAGTCGAGCTATAATCAAGCCGACTTATGAGGCTCATGAACCGGCTCTCATCTTACAGCTCTATTCCAGTATCTTCTTAGTACACAAGAGTTTAAGTTGAGTTTATCTAGTTAAAGCATTGCATGACAATCAAACCATAATTTATCAGTCTTAGGACTGATTTAGTTAACATATGTTCATTGGCTCTCCATGGTGATGTTGGACTCATATATTTGCCTTATACACTAATGGTTTATACTAGTATAACTGAGAACGCAAGTGGTTGGATGTAGGTAGTTGTATTCCCAACCATTTACACACATGCTATCACTATCATTACTTGAAGAAAACATGATATTATTGTATTGGAGTGTCTTATATGTCATGTCACACTTTGAATTGAGGTAAAATCAACCAAAAGAGAATTAAGTACAAAAACACGGAATATAAGTACAAAGTCAAGGTGAATTTAGTATAGAACTGTAGAGCTAAAGTACAGAAATCCAAAAAATAGGTATTATTTTTGTCCATTTCCAGTATCATTCTTAGTACATAAGAGTTTAATTTGAGTTTATCTAGTTAAAGCATTGCATGACAATCAAACCATAATTTATCAGTCCTAGGACTAATTTAGTTAACATATGTTCATTGGCTCTCGATGGTGATGTTGGACTCATATATTTACCTTAAACACCTATGGTTTATACTAGTATGACCGAGAATACAAGTGGTTGGATGTGGGTAGTTGTGTTTCCAACCATTTACACACATGCTATCTCTATCATTACTTGAAGAAAACATGATATTATTGTATTGGAGTGTCTTATGTATCTTTTCACGCTTCGAATTAAGATAAAATCAACTGAAAGAGAATCAAATACAAAAACACGCAAAATAAATATAGAATCATGGTGAATTCAATGCAGAATTGTAGAGTTGAATTACATAAATCCCAAAAATAGGTATTTTTTTTGACGATTTCTAGCATCATTCTTAGTACACAAGAGATTAAGTTGAGTTTATCTAGTTAAAGCATTGCATGACTATCAAACCATGATTTATCAGCCCTAAGACTGATTCAGTCATGAAAGGTTCATACATTTACCTCACACACCAATAGTTTACACTAATATAAATGAGAACATAAGTGGTTGGATGTGAGTAAGTATGTTTCCAACCATTTGCACAATTCTATCATTATTATTACTTGAAGAAAACATGATATTACTATATTTGAGGGTCTTATGTGTTGTTTCACGCTTCGAATTGGGCTAAAGTAAGCCAAAGAAAATGCAAGTAACAAAGCACACTAGATAAGTACATAACAGGGTGAATTCGGTACAAAATTACAAAGATCTAGTACAGAAGTCCCAAAAATAGGTATAAAAGTCCAAAGAATTCAGTACGCTTCAAAATACTTCACTTGCTAACTAGTTTTACCATATATCAATTTCTACAAATATGTACAACAATTATAGATATAAATCTGCACAATAGCTAAAAAGACAAATCTACGCCGGTATAATATCTAAAAATCTTCATATATTACAATATATGCAATAGCAAATAATCCAACAAAAGTTCAACATATATCAGTACATAAAAGTCCAAACAATAAAAATCTAATATGTCCTTCTAAAAGCAAAACTCAGCAGCTGTCATTGGTCCTTAAAAACCATGCAATACTTCTTTCATTGATTGTATCCCTTTCATGCACTATCTTCCTACAAATTAATCATTAAAAAACTAGATATTAGTTACAAAGTAATGACAAGAAGGTATATCAAGCATATATGTACAACAAAATAATAAACAAATACATCATCAATATCAAGCTAATCTAGCTAGTCGTAACTTCTTTGCATTTACAACGATTATGACCAGCTCTATGTTTACACATGATAACCAAAACATCAATTCGCGATGGAATTCTCTGTGTCATTCTACAACTTGGCTAAGGTATCATATCAGGTACATTAATGATTGGTTCTTCCTTTACTTGGTTGGTGCCTTAACTGAGAATAAAATGTTGTGGTATTAGTGTCTAAGTACTCAAATGAACAAATTTAGTATTTAATATATAAAAGATAAGTACTAAAATGAGCAATTTCAGTATTCAACATGGCAGAGCTAAGTACTTAAATGAATAATTACAATATTTAACATAGAATAGCTAAGTATTAAAATAAACAATTCCAGTATTTAACATAGAAATGCTAAGTATTGGAATGACCAAATACATTATTTAAAGTAAAAGACCTAAATAGTGAAAAACCAACAAATTCAGCCTTTAACATAGAAGAGCTAAATATTGAAATTGTAACGCCCCGATCGGGAGGCGTCTGCTTCCGACCGAGGTGCTACTCAAACAGTACTGCATGTCTTCTTTACAACAAAAAATGCATTTCTAAAAAATCCCAAAGTAATTAATTTCTATAACAACCTTTATCGGATGTTCTAGTCTGAATCAAAATATGGACTTCTATCATCCTCATTGCCTCATGTGTCACCTGGGTTAGTCTATCTTCATCACTCAATTCTATCTGGGGCAAAGAACGAAAGAAATAATAAAACAACGTAAGTCCGAATGACTTAATGAGATAGTATAGCAATAACAACAAAATGGCAGTTTCACAATTATGAAATAGGAGACAAATAGAAGCATAAATATTTTCAGAAGTTGTTAGAAAGGGTTTTAGTCAAAGTTTTGAGGTGATCCATCTCACCATCGTCTCATACAGGTGCTGAGACTTCACAAAATTCACTCTTTCTCACAAAAGTTTAAACCTCAACTATCATTATAAAGGGGGTCGATATGCCATTTGAACATTCACTAGATTCCAGTCAAATAATTGAGATTCAAAGTATAAGTGTAAGGCATACCGAATAAACTAAACATAATTTAACGAAACATTATCACTGTTAAGTTGTTGGCGGTTCTTCTACCTCGTCACACCACTTTTGAAAACATGAAAATCCTTATTCCTCCGTCCTGAGTGATCGGCTCGGATAATATACTATAACCAGTAGGCATGGCTAGCTACATGCCTCATCTCCCCGCGGCCAGTTACCTCCAACTAACCACAGGGTCAGATGTATTCAAGGGGTATTGGTTGAGGGTTGGTCGTCATCGGTCCGTTTCGCCCGGTCCACCCATAGGCAATCACAGGGCCCACCCCCAAAGGTATCAATAATCAATACAGTATCAGCGATCAGTAATCAGTGCCCCTCAGCATTCATATAACACGTCACTACGCCGTGACAGCCGAAATTCGGATGCTTAAACAGTTTTGACCCGTTTATGAGAAATGATCATGGCTACGACGGATAAATATATTGCAAAACTAGTGTTCCAGATAATATATCAAATCGCCATGTTTATATACAGAATAATCCAGCACCAAGCTGGTTTCCAGAAAGGTATGGCGATAAAATAGTATATTTCAAAATTACTTTTCCGCTTCCTCAACACAATCGCCAATTTCACATAAAGCGATATCAATCAAAATCAACAGAGGCACTTAGAATAGAAGGCGATGTGGAGTACTATTTTCAACACATAAATCGAAGGAAAGCAACGATCATGATATAATAGCAAGTATATAGGTTCTTTCCCTAGCAAAGAATCTCATACTAAGGAGTATAAACTCACCTGATAAATGCAAGGAAATTCCCTAGTCGGATAGATGCCCAGGTTCTGGCTGCCTAGTCAGACGATAAAGAACTGCCATGAGATAATACGAGTTATCGTCCTATCAATCCTTTAAACCTTCAATATAAATATATCTAACCTCCTTATTAAACTTAAGAATATTCTGACACAGTCCCGGTAATCCTTAAATGTTTTGGAAAGCCCATGACTTGGCTCCCTATTCAATTCAAAGTTCAAAATAAATAATCTAAATCAACATTGTGTTGATTTCTGAATCATAATTCTTAAGGTACTTAAATATCCTTATCAAGTTCCTTAGTCACTTTAACGTTTCAGTAATAATTTTAAATTCCGTGTTACACTCAAATATTCAAGGTAATCATATATCATGGCCCTTAGATCGACAAGTCGGTAAACTGGTTGTTAAAATCTTATTTAAGGTTTCAATGGAAATCTGATAATCCTTTCAAGTCAATTAAGTTCCATAGGATGCTAAACATTTATAGTTATCCATCATTGCTCTTAATTCGATGAATCGGTAAACAAATAATCAAAATTTCACTTGAAGTCTTATAGGTATTCATTTGGGCCGGTTAAGCTCAATATCATACTAACCACAAAAATTAATCCATAACTTGAGCTAAATTATAGTTTAACAGGTTTATTTTAGGTTATAATTAAACTCAAATTCGAAAATCTAGTTACATCCAACAATTTAATCGAATTGAAATTCGATTATTGAAAATTACCCAATTTGCGTCGAACCGAGATCTAGTCTTAAGCCGAGAATGGCCCAGTCGAATCCAGAACATAAAGTTGAGCTAATTGCCCTGAAGCCCCACCATGCGCCACCGCCGGACCACCATGTGCCGCCACCGAAGATGGGAACTAATACCACCACCGGTTGCGTCTCGACGAGAGCATCAAAACCCCCCAACCAATTTTTGATTTCGATCACCGTAAGCCGGTCAATTAGCCGCTCAAAGCGGCGGCCAAACCCTAACCTCCACCATCAACCACCACCGTTAATTCCACTACCACCGTGCCTCGAAACCCAAAATTGAAACCACCACCAGCCTACCTACCTCATCGCGACCAAAAGCCAGAAAAGCCCATCCCATTTCTACCACTAAAGATGGCGGAACCACAAAACCCACCGTCGGGTTCGATTTCCCAGCTATTTCGCTGGTATTTTTACATGTTTTTGGTATGGGATTGTTCGCAGCAATGAGATGAATATTTCTATCGGTTTACTTTCAGGGTTCACAGTCGTTCTCCAGCGATTTGCCGATGGGTTGGGTGTGGGGTTGATTTTGAAGATTAGACAAACTTTTGTCCTCAATTGTATAACTATAAAACATTTTTCAGCTTTCCTATTTTGATCCCCAAAACTTTTGACCGACTTCAAGTTCACCCCTAAAAGTTTCAATAATCTTCACTTTGGTCCCTAGCCTTCAATTGGGTCCTCCAACTTTTGTTTCTTACATATTGACCCATAATATTTCCATTCTTGGGCAATCAAGTCCAAATTCAATTATTCTAAAGTCCTCCAACTTTTAACTTCCCCATATTAAACCCCTAAACCTCATAATTTTATGCAATCAAGTCTTTTTCTTATTTATTATTAAATCCTTCAATTCTCAACATTTCTACCTAAACTTTAATTAATTTAATCTTAATCACTTAAATTGATAGTCCCAAAAATGGAGGTGTTACAAAAATGAACAAATTCAGTATTTTAAATAGAACAACTTAGTACTGAAATAGCCTAATCCAATATTTTACATAAGAGAGCAAGTATTGAAAAATAGAAAAGCTTAGTACTAAAATACATATATCCAGCATTTAACATAGAAGAGCGAAGAATTGAATTTAACAAATTTAGTATTTAACATAGAAAAACAGAGTAATAATAATGCAAAGAGATACCACTTGTGACAATAGAAGTATGCTAAACAATAAATACAATACGAAATTGAAGATATGAAGTATTAACTTGCTTATATAGCTACTTTGCCTTCCTCATCCACTATCTTCAGTTTTCTACACAACCATCATGTCAACTACGGTCATCTTTAAGCACAAATGTAGGCAAATCATGTTGGACACATCCTCGTTAGCATTCAAAGTCACATACATTTTCTGATTGAGAGCAAGGTATTGCATTGTGTGGAATTAAGGACAAATTTCACACTATTTTTTCACAAGTTGGAAATACAACTCCATTAGGGTCATGGTCTTAAAAATGGACATAATATAGAGTGTCCCATTGTATAAATAATTCCCTAACAGTTGAATTTGAGGTTCTTCCACACTATCCAAGATTTTTTCAAGCTAAAAAAAATATTGCTGCTATGAAAGAGTAAAATGCTGCTTCACTATGCAAAAATGGAGAACAAATTTTCTTCTTCTTGCTAGGATATTGTAGGCTATTGCGTAAAAAAGAAAAGAAAAAAGATGAAGGCCTATGTTCTCGTGGGAGAGAGAGAGACAGAGAGAGAGACAGAGATGAGCTGGGAATTGGTTTAGGATTAAGAATAAAGACACACACACACACAGAGTTAAATAGGGGCATTTTTGTCATTTTTGGTGGTTGGGGAGTTTACTCAAAATTAAAACTTGAGATTAGGAGTTCAAAATAAGAAAGTGATAGGTTAGGATTGAATCCAAAAGTTAAAGTGAGTTTAGGTATTTTTAAATAAGATCCCTATAAAAGAAACAAAACATAATGAATGAGTTTTATTGAAAAAGTTGAAGGACGTGCATTGTCAATCACTACTTTATCTATTATAGTCATTTATTTATTTATTTATAATAACAAAGAACAATGTGAAGAGCTCTATTATTTTACAGTAGCAAAATGGTGGAAAATAGTAACACATGTACTACAAGATAAAATATTTTAACTTACTACAAATATAGACTTCACTTTTTTTTTTTAAATAACATCCTAGTTCAAAACTATAAAAATTAGAAAATATTAATTAAATATGCACATTATAAATGTAAGGCTTTTTTTTTTTGAAAAAAAAATTTAACTCAGCAAAAAATGATTTATAAGGTGAGGGAAAAAAAGACAAATATATTGCCATCGTCAAATAGTGAATTTTGTATGTTTCAATTATTTTTTTTGTAAACTACTTCTAGGAAATTTTACCTTAGATTAAGAAATTTCCTCCAATTATGTAACATAATTAAAAAGTTTAATTATGATATAAGAGATAATTTATGAAGTAACATAATATAGTTCTTAAATTAAATTGTAGGGCGCAAGACATGCTAATTAAATTACATTAATACATTTATAATGCATGTTAGTATATAAAAATATGTGTGCATGTGTGTGTCCATCCATAATTATATTTAGAAAGATCAAATTTGAGAATGTAAATAAAAAACATTAAAAGAAACTATGAGACAATACAAATGTTATAAATATTATGTATTAATATGGGAAGATATAAAAATTATGTATTAGTATAGGGAGTTATAAAAATTAATATAGAAAGTTATATACACATAATATGTATGTGTATTGAGAATTTACCAAACTTAGATATAGAGTTACAAAAAAATTAAGTTAATACAATCTTTTTATATTAATACTAAAATAACTATTGATAAGATATTGATATAATTAATTAAGTCCATAAGGATAAAAAGGTAAAAGGACTAAAAAAGACCTAATTGATAAAAAAAAATAGTTAAATAAAGAGGCAAAAGAGCCCAAAATTAATTAAGCCCATCAAGAATGACATCAAAACCCTAATATGCTCGAGCCCCTTATGAAATAAATCCCGAAACTAAGCTCCGGAGAGATAAATAGAAGAAGTCATTCATAAGAAATTGCGAATGCTTGAGAATTGAGAACTCTCTGCCTCGCGTTTAAGAGAAAAACTACCTCAAACCTTACTGATTTTTGGAAAAGACCACGACTCCATTTCTATACAGCAATAGCTTGGCGTCTTTTGTGGGAACTCTAAATTATTAAGAAGAAATGCTGAGAGTACAGACAAGATCCATGGCTCAAATTCGTGATGCGATCTGACCTCTTGATGCGAGGAAGGAAAATGTGGCTGCTAGACAAATCTTCACTACTGGTGAAGGACTGAACTATAGACACCAAAGACTTCACTTCATCCAAATCCTAGAGCAAGAAGATGAAGGCTGAAGAATTGAATTTTGGAGTTAGAGAGGAGCTCAAGATCATGGATATCTTCTTAAGTGATTCCCTGAAAACTACCAAGATCGGAGTCCTTTTAGACCTAGACTTCGGGAAAGAGTTGATACATTTTCTAAGAGAAAACTGTGATGTGTTTATGTGGAGTGTGATGGACCTACAAAGACTGTCTCCTAACGTCATTATGCACCACCTTAGGGTGGACCCAAATGTGCAGCCAATAAAGTAGTAAAGAAGAAACTTTGGAGCGGAGTGAAATAAATAATCAAGTAGAAGGTGGACAAGCTCCTGGAGATAAAGTACATATGACTAGTCTGGTATCTTGAGTGGCTAGCCAATGTAGTGCTGGTGCTCAAACCAAATGAGAAGAAAAGAATAAGCATTGATTTCATCGATCTGAACAAATCTTGCCCAAAGGATCCGTTCTCGTGCATAGACGTGCTAATGTACTCCACAATGGAGTATGAGATGTTAGCTTCCTTAATACATATCACGGTACAACCATTTTTGTTTGGCCCTAGAGGGCTAAGAAAAAATGAATTCATCACTACTTATGGTGTATATGCTACAATGTGATGCCTTTTGGACTCAAGAATACAAGCATCACGTACCAAAAGTTAGTGAACCACATATTCAAAGGTATGATCTGGAAGAATATAGAGGTGTACATTGATGACATATTGATCAAGAGTCGCGACTAGAGAGATCACCTACGCGACCTCAGGGAGTGTTTCAACATCATGAGGAGATTCAATTTGCGGATCAATCCAACAAAGTGTGCCTTCCGTGTGCAGAGAGAAAAATTCTTAGGACACATGATATCGAGGCATGGGATCGAAGTAGTCTTCTAGATGCCACCCCTGCACAATATTAAGGAGTATAAATGCTGACTGGACACCTAGCTTCTTTGAACCGTTTCATCTCCCGTTTCTGCTGATTAAGGATTACCCTTCTTCAAGATCTTGAGAGAAGCTAAGGCTTTTGAGTGGACCGACAAATATAGCATAGCCTTCCTACAGTTTAAAGAGTATTTGGCACCACCCCCATTGCTAAGAAAGCCAATGACAAGTGAAATACTGTACTTGTACCTTGCCATCATTGATGTGTGAACAAGAAAGAGAACACCAGTCGGTATACTATGTCAGCTACCTTTTGTAGGTCTTGAAGTGAGATACTCTCATATCGAGAAGTTGGCCTTGGCGGTGCTGATGGCCGCGTGGAAGCTCCGCCATTCTTTCAAGCTCACCAAACCATGGTGGTCACCAAGTACCCATTGAAGAGGATACGCTTGCAGTCCAGATGCCTTGGGGCTTGACCCACAATTGAGGCACAAGTCTTAGTTGACTTCTTTATTGAATGCGTGGAAGAGAGTGCAAGGAGTCCCCTTCCAACTTGGACCCTTACGTAGACAAATCATCCATGGGATCCAATAGCGAAGCAAGGGTTTTCCTTGAGAGTCCCCATGGCGAAAAACTAGAGTACACTGTAAAATTCACATTTGGAGTCTTTAACAATAAAGTTGAATACGAGGCATTGACAAATGGAATGAAGTTAGCCTATATGGCTGAAGCATGACATTTGCAAGCCTACAATGTTTCCCAATTATTGGTAAATTTACTGGGAGCTACAAAGCCAAAAAAGGTAGCATGGCAAAGTACCACAACTGAGTGGAAACAATTAGACAGATGTTTGAGAGCTTCACCCTACTCAGGTTTCCATGAAAAGAACATAGTACTGATTAGTTGGCTAAGATTACCAGCGCTAGTAGTTGTGAAAAGCCGCCAAATCACATTTTTAACTCTAGATGTCCTGTACCAACAATTTCCTGAAGGCGTGATATGTTCCCTCCTAGAGGTGATGGACATAAAGGACGGTACCATTACATGGACGACTCCTACTATAAATGCTTGTGGAAAGGCGACCTCTCGAGCGGCCTAAAAGAGGCTTGCAAGTGAAGATACAAGTGGCCTAATATGTGTTGCTAGACGAAGATTTATACAAGCGACACTTCTCACAACCTTACCTGAAGTGCTTGCCACCTAAGAGGGCAGAATACATATTAAGAGAGGTACATGAAGGCCTGTGCAAGAACCATTATAGAGCAAGATCTCTGGCATCTGGAACTCTTTGGTAATGATACTTCTGATTGACCATGCTGAAAGAAGCTTAGGTGTTGGTGAGGAGCTGCAAACCTTGTCAAGAATATGCCTTCGTAAATCACCAACCTAGCATTTCTTTGCATCCAATTAGCAATGCTTGCACCTTCGCACGATGGGGACTGGATATTTTGGGACCTTTCCTCGAGACCATCGGCCATAGGAAGTTTCCCACTGTAGATATTGACTACATTTCATTTGAAAAATCCAACTTTACTTTTAAACAAATATCATTAAGATTTTTTGATTTTTAGGTTAAATTACCACCCTTGAATGCTTACTCTAACATATTAATGAGTTAAGTTCTTTGATATATATATATATATATATACACTTTAGTTCGATAAATTGTATAATAATGATTTCAATTTTTTGTTTGCTAAAATGAGCTATAATTGTTTTATATACAATAGTTCTTTGATTATTTTATGTGAATAGTATCAATTTGAACTTTTATAAATATAAATAATATGTTAATTACTATATTTTAATATCTAAGAAAGTACCTACAAGTTCAAAAAGTTTCATCAGCTAAAATTAAAATTGTAATAAATAAAATAAACTTAAATAAAAAACTATATATCATTAAATTTTTTTAATTTCAGAAGTCATCGTAATCCAAATATTGATGAACCTCAACTATATCCATCCTAAAGTTAACAATTGAATTTTCTCAAGTGAGAAGATGGTAAACTGGACTATCTAATTTAAAAAATATTTAGACAAGTTGTTTAAATATAATATATTTTAAAGGTGTTTTAGAATTTTCTCATAGATATTTTTGTCTTTTTCCTTTTTGATAATTTTGATATTTTTGTCTTCGATAAGAACTAATAACCTCATCTCCCGGTTTCTTTATATTTTTCATCAATTTGCAGATTACAAGAATTCATTTTCGGAAGAAGTTCATTCGGCGCATCATCACTGCGTCCACAATCTTCGGCGGCAGCTTTATCACTGCAAGTGCTATGAAATAGGGCTGCTTGTTACTCTTTGCATGCTAATGGGATGCCATTTTGCCTCTTCACAGATGTGCAACTCACCCCCAACAGTATTCCGAGGCATTTTATCAACTTTCCATGGAGTAGCCAGAAAGCGTTCTATCTTATTCCGAAGTAAAAATCATCTCTTGTATTCGCTTGGCATCCACTCTCCGTTTTCTACTGCTGCTCTAAGAACTTCGGAGAAGCCCAGTAGCGAGTTTAGTTATAGAAAACGCCGAAAAATTATTCGACCATCACACGGGTTTAGAGAACCAGAGAGTTCTTTAGAGTTTTCAGTTGATAGGGGTGGTTTGGGAAGTGTGAATGGCAAAAGTAGGCTTAAATGGTATTCGGAAATGCTGAGAAACTGCGCGGCTGAATTGTGTTTGAGTGAAGGTAAAGTACTTCATGGGTGCATCATTAGAAGCGGGCCTGAGCCCGATTTGCATCTATGGGTTTCGTTGATTAATTTCTATTCGAAATGTGGGGCTTTGGAACTTTCCGGCAATGTATTTGAGCAAATGCCAGAGAGAGATGTCGTGTCGTGGACTGCTTTTATATCGGGTTTTGTAGCTCAAGGTCGTGGAGTTGAAAGTGTTGAGTTGTTCTGTGAGATGAGGAGGGAAGATGTGAGACCTAACGAGTTTACTTTGGCCACAGTTTTGAAGGGTTGTTCTATGTCATTGGATTTGGAGTTTGGGAAACAACTACATGCAGAGGTGGTTAAGATTGGCATTCTTTCGGATGTTTATATTGGTTCCACTTTAATTGATCTTTACTCCAAATGTGGGGAAACAGAATATGCAAATGATGTTTTCTGTATAATGCCCAAGAAAAATGCTGTATTATGGAATGCTTTGCTTAATGGTTATGCACAAGTGGGAAATGGAGAGGCAGTCTTGCGATTGTTTTGCAAACTGGAAGAGCCGGAAATTAGGTTTAGTAATTACACGTTGTCTATTGTTTTAAAAGGAATTGCTAGCTTTGGAGCTATTAGAGCTGGTCAGGCAGTTCATTCAATAGTGGTCAAGATTGGGGGTGAACTTGATGATTTTGTTAGGTGTAGCCTGGTTAATATGTACTCAAAATGTGGAGTAGCGAATGATGCCCTTAAAGTGTTTGAGACTATTAACAATCCAGATATAGTTGCATGGAGTTCAATTATTAGTGTACTTGATCAGCAAGGTCTAAAGGAAGAAGCAGCCAAATGGTTCTGCTTAATGAGGCAATCTGGTATGAGGCCTAACCAGTTTACTATCTCCAGTCTTGTTAGTTCTGCCACTGATTTGGATGACCTGCGTTATGGTCAAAGCATCCATGCCTGTGCTTACAAATTTGGTTTTGAGTCTGATGATTTGGCCAGTAATGCATTAATTGGGATGTATATGAAATTTCGATTAATTGATGATGGGTACCATATCTTCAATCAAATGACTAATCGTGATGTAGTTTCTTGGAATGCCCTTCTATCTGGATTCCATGATGAAACTCTTGATCAAGGAATCAGAGTTTTCAAGCACATGCTTACAGAAGGTTTTAGGCCCAACATGTACACATTTATCAGCGTGTTGAGGTCTTGTTCAAGCTCCTTGAATACTGAATTTGGGAAACAAGTGCATTCACACATAATTAAAGATAACTTTGTCAATTATGACTATGTTGGAACTGCTTTGATTGACATGTATGCCAAGTCTGGGTGCATGGAAGATGTGGAAACTATTTTTAACAGATTAAATGAGAAAGATGTCTTCTCTTGGACAGTTATAATTTCAGGTTATTCACAGGCTAATCAAGGAGAAAAGGCTGCTCATCTTTTCAATCAGATGCGAAGAGAAGCTGTTATTCCTAATGAGTTCACTCTTGCTAGCTGTTTGAGGGGTTGCTCTGGTATTGCAAGCCTTGAGAATGGCAGACAGTTGCATTCCCTGGCAATTAAGGCTGGGCAGTCCGCTGATGTATTTGTAGCCAGCGCACTGGTTGACATGTATGGCAAATGTGGGTGTATCGATGATGCAGAAACATTGTTTAATGGCATGCAAGCAGATGATACTGTTCTGTGGAATACAATTATATGTGGATATTCTCAACATGGAGAGGGTTGTAAGGCTCTTCAAGCATTTAGGAGAATGGTAGATAAAGGAGTGTTGCCTGATGGGGTTACTTTTGTAGGGATTCTTTCCGCATGCAGCCACATGGGAGTGGTTGAAGAAGGAAGGAAGCATTTTTATTTGATGAGTGAATCTTATGGAATAACTCCAACTATTGAGCACTATGCTTGCTTGATTGATATACTTGGTCGAGCAGGCAAATTCGATGAGGTTGAAAGCCTGATTGAGCATATGGAGCTAACTCCATATGCTTTGATCTGGGAGAATGTTCTTGGGGCATGTAGAATCCATGGAAATGTGGAATTAGGTGAAAGAGCTGCTGAGAAACTTTTTCAAATTGATCCTGAAACAGATTCAAACTACATTTTATTATCTAATTTGTATGCTAGCAGAGGGAGGTGGAATGATGTTTCTAAAGTTAGGGCATCCATGTCCATAAAGGGCATAAAAAAGGAGCCTGGGTGTAGCTGGGTTGAAATTGATGCTCAAGTTCATGTTTTCTTATCTCAGGGTGCATCACATCCACGGCTGTTGGATATCCACAAGAAGTTGGAGGAGTTGGGACAGAGAGTTGCTGAAGCAGGATATGTGCCCAACACAAAGTATGTGCTTCATAATGTGCCAGACAATGAAAAAAGAGACAACCTTTTTCATCATAGTGAAAGGCTGGCATTAAGTTTTGCTCTTATAAGCGTGGTCAGTGGTGGAAAAATCAGAATCTTTAAGAACCTTCGCATCTGTGGAGATTGTCATGAATTCATGAAGTTCGTCTCAGGCACCATGAATCAAGAAATTATAGTTCGTGACACAAGCCGCTTCCACCACTTCCGCCATGGCCTCTGTTCATGTAAAGATTATTGGTGACTCTGTTGACGACACTCTATGAGATTGTTAACATCAATTTGTGAAGTCAAAGAAAATTTGGGCCAAATCAATGGGAATTCGGTTTTAAAGAATATAAGGCCATCCTCCCGCAAGTATGAAGAAGTCAGGTAGTGATCCAGCTCATTTGGTTTTTGCATTTTAGGCGAAAAATAGATTGCTGGAGGGTGGATTGAAATTTTCATTGCAGCTTATTGACATTCACATGAAGATCTTAGTATGTTCATTGACTGTGATTTATAAGAGGAAAAGTTTCTGTTGTGCAGGTGAATTTTTGCAAGACAATTATGAATTCTTGCATATATGCAAGGAGAACAACATACACTTGGTATAGCAGGTGTGCTGTTCATTAAAAAGAAAAATCTGATTGTTGGCTAATAATTTATTGCTTTATATAGTGAAGTTGTTTGCTGGAGGAATTGAATAACATCTAGTTACTTTGTTAGATTTGCAGGTCCAGGTCCCCACAGGTGTTTTTCTTTAAAATTCTGGTACTCTTTAGAATGTGCTCAAAATTTGGAAAGAACATAATGCTGAATATGGTAGGATCAAAGTTTAGTAGATGTAACTACCTACAGAGCTGCCCTTTTATGTGGTGCTGTACGAGTTGTTTGCAATTAATTCATCTGTGATTTTACTGAATTAATTCCTCTGTCAATCAGGATTTTGATGTTTATAGCAAGAGATCTGAATTTCTGAACTTACAATCTGAATTTTGAAGCTAGTGGAATTGTGGAATTATAAAGTTCAATAAATTGTGGATGTTTCATAAACTTATCTTGGCTATAGTAATTCAAAGGACACATGAACAGAAGTATGCTAGCTGCTGAGTTGTTGCAATCAGTTTCTTGTAGATTCATTGCAATGATCTTGTTCACTAGAAAATTTCATCTCTTCTAGAATTTTTATTATTCGAGAAGTAGTAATTTACTAGCACATCTCTCCCTTCATAGGATACTTATCAAATGTCCAAGCTAATTTGATCCATGCTAGAACAGCAGCTTCTACAGCGGGAGATTGGATTACTTGCTCCAAGTTCTCTCATTAGGCTTCCATTATATTATGGATGCTGTTTAAAACATGTGCTTTACCTGGAACCAGAGATGATCGTCCCACCTGCAATTTTTATTTAACTAAATTACATATGGACCAGATTTCTCATACTTGGGATTTGGTTAGTATGTACTAGGAATTTCTGAACTTACAATCACAGTGAAGCCCAGTTGCTTTTCCATTGGCAATATTATGAACATCGTCATGAAAGAGTGTGTGAGAAAGAAAAAGGATAAAACTCTTGTCAGCATATGCTGTATATGCAATTAAATACCACATGTTGACTTGGTTTGTTATTAATTATTTCCTATGGATCAACATCTGCAATGTGAGTGGCAGCTTCCATTGCTTTTGAGGGAGGCTTGCACATAATTTGAGTCAAAACTCAAAATCTTCATTATTCTTTGCCTCTGTTTGAGGCCATTCTGATCAACCCAGTTTATGCATTTAACAGGTTCCAATGAAGGTCAAAAGTTCCAAAGCAAATAACACCTTGGAAACAATCTTCCAACCTCAACGTAATAAGCACTTGAGCAGCATGTGCTTTGTCTGCTTCTGTGAAGATCTTCAACCACATGATAACAGGTACTTTAAGATTTGCCACTTACACGTCTGTTTGGGTTGAAAGTATTTGAGCATCCACCCCATCCCCAACCCACCCTTCCCAGAAAAGGTTGAAATGTTTCAATTTATACGCATTATTTTCCGTCGGGGTATGGATAGTTGGAGATTGCGTAGCCCTGGTATCCAGTTTTAGCAGCTTATATGGTAATCTTCCATGAACATAAGCATGAAACTCATTGTTATCAAACTCATCCAAGTGCCTGCAAGAAACGACTATAGGTGTAAGTTTCTCAGTGCATGTAAGAAGTTCAGCCCCATCTTGTTTGGATAAAATTGTTACTTGTTTATATATATCTGGTGTATATATGACAGCTGTATAGATGCATAATCTTAGGGATTTGATTTAACCTATTTCCTTAGTTAGTCCATTTGTATTGTATATATATCCCCTTTGTATTAGAACTGATGATTAATGAAAATAATCTCTATTTTATAACATGCCACCAGAGCTATACCTGGCTTAGCTCATTTTTCGGCTGTTCTGTTTATTCGTCCCGATAGTTTCTTTGAAATTTTTTGGGTGCCTATTCAACATGTTTGTTTGATCTCACCAGCACTAGGAATAAAGTCGGGACATCAAGATCGGCATATTCCTATTTTTTGGTAGCCGAAAACCTCGCGAGTGGGCATCCTGCGCCACTCCTACAGCGGAACCCTTTCTCACGCCCTGGCGCGTGGAAGCGCATATGATTTGTGGTTGGCCGGCGGTTTGTTTTTTCGGTGTCGATTCCTTTCCAGCCTTCTTTGACTTCGGTTGGGTGGTTGAGTGCTGTTCTCGAGACCTCTCATATTTCAAGGTGCTTTTGTTACTTTCTGTCTCTATTTCGGTTTCTGGTTTTCTTTGAGGCTAATAGATTGGGCTATCTTGAGTTGTGGATTTGGGTATCTAGACTCTATTTAAACCTGTTAAAGAATTATAATGACTGAAAACAAAATGGTAGTTACTGATGTTATTCTGGTAGCATCTCGAATTACTGAAAATAAACTTACTGGGTACAATTATTTGGATTAGAGTAAAATTGTCTGGGTTTATTTGAGAAGCAGAGATAAGGATGATCATCTTAATGGAGAACCACCTAAAGATAATAAAGATAAGTAGACATAGGTTAGAGATGATGCCCGGTTGCTATTGCAAATTCTGAATTCAGTTAGCAGTGAGGTGACCTGCCTAGTTAGTCATTGTGAATTTGTTAAAGAGCTGATGAATTACCTTGAATTTTTTTTACTTTGGTAAAGAAAATATGTCAAGAATGTTTGAAGTTTGCAAAGCATTTCACTGTGCTGATAAGCAAGACAGAACCATTATAGCCTATTTTGTGGACTTTAAACGTACTTATGAAGAGTTAAATTCTTTGATGCCTTTTAGTACAGATATAAAAGTCCAACAGGCTTAGAGGGAACAAATAGCTGTAATGAGCTTTCTTGCTGGTCTTCCTTCTGAGTTTGATGCAGCAAAGGCACAAATCCTTTCCAGTTCTGAGATCCCATCTCTTCAAGATGTTTTCACTAGAATACTCCGCACTGAGATTACCTTTCCACAACAGCCTACTAGTGCATTAATCAGTTGGACCAATGGGACTAAAAATGGTAAAAGAGGAGGGGGAACTAACAGAAATTCTGATAATCGAGATTCTGGGATAGTTTTTAGCTACAATTGTCATGAACTTGGGCACACAAAGCAATTTTGTAAGAAGCTACAAAACAAGAATCAGTGCAACCAGTCTGCTAATGTTGCTCTCATAAATGCTAACCCTGAGAAATTAATTTTGGTTTCTGCCGACGAGTTTGCCAAATTTACCTGGTACCCGGAATCATTGAAGGCTTCTACTACTCCTGTCACTGCGTTTGCTGGGACAGGCAAAACAAATACATGCCTTCTTTCTTCATCATCCAAATGGGTTATTGATTCTGGTGCAACAGACCACATGACAGGTAATTCTTGTATTCTTTCCACATTTCAATCATGTACATCATCTTCACCTGTTGTGTTAGCAGATGGTCCACATTCTTATATTCTTGGTTTTAGTACTGCTAATCCCACTCCATCCATTTCCTTGAACTCTGTTTTAAGTTTACCCAAATTCTCTTTCAATTTGATTTTAGCAAGCAAACTTACCCGTGATCTTAATTGTAGCATCTCATTCTTTCCTACTCATTGTCTCTTTCATTATCTTATGATGAAGCGGATTATTGGTAAAGGACATGAATCGGGAGGCCTCTATGTTTTAGATACTCAAGTGCCTAAAGCCATTGCATGTCCTAGTATTTCCACTCCATTCGGGGCTCATTGTCTGTGGGGCATCCCTTTCTATCTGTTTTGAAGAAGCTTTATCCAGAGTTGTGTAGTATTTCCTCTTGATTGTGAGTTGTCAGTTTGCTAAACACAACCTTACGTTATATCCTAGAGTCAATAAGAGGGCAAGTTTCCCTTTTGAAATAGTACATTCTGATGTTCGGAGACCATGTTCTGTTACTTCTAAAACTAGTTCCAAGTATTTTGTGTCTTTTATTGATGACTACTGTCGTGTGACTTGGTTATTTTTAATGAAAAATCGTTTTGAATTGTTCTCACATTTTTGTGCTTTTTGTGCTGAAATAAAAACTCAGTTTAATACTTCTGTTTATACCTTATGGAGTGATAATACCAAAGAATTTCTTTCAGACACATTTCGGTCTTACATAATTAAGAATGGGATCATTCACCAAACATTATATGTTGATACACCTTCTCAAAATGGTGTAGCAGAACGAAAAAACAGACACTTTCTTGAAACAGCCAGGGCCCTTCAATTCCAGATGCAAGTTCCCAAAAGTTTCTGGGCAATCGCAGTTTCTACTGCTTGTGTTCTCTTCAATTGCATGCCTCCTCAGTCCTCAATGGTGAGTTTCCCTATCATATTCTTTTTCTTCATAAACCTGTGTTTCCTGTGGAACCCAAAATCTTTGGCAGTTTGTGTTTTGTTCGAGATGTTCGACCTCAAGTCACTAGATTAGATCCCAAATCCCTAAAGTGTGTCTTCCTGGGATATTCTCGTCTTCAGAGAGGGTATCATTGTTTTTGTCCTGATCTTAACAGATATGTGGTGTCCATTGATGTTACTTTTTTCAAGAGCAAACCTTTCTTTTCTAGTTCTTCTACTTATGTTAATCAGGGGGAGGAGGATGATTTGTTAATATATACTCTTTCTACTTCTTCGGATAGTTGTGATTCTCCTGTTACTTGTGCATATTTCTGACAAGCCTCCTATTGTTAGGACATACTCAAGAAGACAAGTCACTGCTGGACAAAGACATGAGGATACTTAATCATGTCCTACATCAACCGCTCCGCTCTCATATCCTGTCCCTACAAACTCTGATCTTGATCTTCCAATTGCTCTTCGCAAAGTTAAATGACAATGCACTTGTCCAATCTCTTCTTTTGTTTCCTATAACCATTTATCACCTTCTTCTTGCTCTTTTGTTGCATCACTTGATTCTATAACCATTCCTAAGACTGTCAAAGAGGCATTATCTCATCCTGGCTGGCATGATGCAATGATGGAAGGTTTATTTCTTTCAAATTCGGTTTATTTTTTGTTAGTTTGTTCAGAATGTGATCAATAATGACAGACTATCATGGAAGTAGTTTTAGCATGGATGAAAAAGAAAAACTTCTACTTTTTCAGCCTGGTTGCCATGCTTGGAAGTCACAAAGATGTCTGCAAGTTTTCACTTATTACTGTGTATAAAGAAATAATGCATGTTTATTGTTTACACAATGCAAATCGTTAGGTCATTCCCTATTACTGGATAAGGTCAAACGATGATTAATTCACCTGGATACTAGCATCATCGTGCTGAATGCTGATCTTTGCCTTATGTTTTATTTCTTTTAGGGTTATGTGCTGTCTAATCAATCCACTAATGTTTTCTCCACTCTGCCTTTTCATTTCTGATGAACTCTTTCTTTGGCCATTATAATGGATGGCTTTGTTTTCAAATTATTTTTATCTTCATTAAAGACAATCAATCTCTTTATACCTACCTGTCCATGTGTTTTACGTTAGGCATTTATGTCATTGTCGCAGTTTCCATAAAGGCATTTGGGATGGAATAAATTCCAGCAGTGAAGACCAGCAGGGGTCTTCATAAGTTAAATTCTGGTACATTATGAGTTTTGCTAAAGCCCTGAGCTGTCCCCCTCTATTCTTCTCTCTCCCCTTCCTTGCCAGTGAGCATAGGGGTGCTTAACTATGAGTTGGGCAGGTCCCAAAACAAGTGTAAATGTCATTTTGGGAGAGAAGACCATGGCTTACCTTGTGCAAGACGAGAAGAGAGACATTGAGCTATTGATAGCTGAGTTGCAGAAGAATCCTCTGAACTTGACTGAGGTTGTCTTTCTTCAAGACCTGTTTTTTGCAAAAGGCTCGCTCTTTTTATTCTACAATAATTACAGTGTGCAAAAATTGCTTTGGTTGTTAACTTGTCTCTTCTGGGTGCCAAATGTTGTATGATTCCAACTTCTTGAGGACAGTTTTAGTGTTTGTCCTTTGCAGTTGATGAACAAATAAATCAATCCGAGAGAATTTGTGGGTCATTCAGCTTATTTTGAATTCATATACTTTTAGTTGTTGCTTGCATGAGCTTAGGAACTGTGTAGATAGCTCTGCAATTGATTGTTGTAAACACTAGCTAAACTCGGTACAGCAAAACATTCACTGTTGACCATTTAACTGTATTTCCCATACTGTCCTGGATTATGGTGGAAATATTCATTGTGCCAAATATTATTTTTTAAATAATTTACTATATTATGATCTACTCTATTCACTTCATTGAGTACTTTCTTAAACAGTCAAATGTTATGATGTGTGCTTCAAAGCATGTCTAAACATGACAAGTTGTACCTGTGCAATCCCTGGCTTATGGAACAAGTTTGAAGATTGATGAGCAGTGATTTTCAAGCACATCTTGTTTGAAAATTGTCTGTAACCGCTCATACATATTTGGTTTATTTATGAACAGCTTGCTTTTAAGAGTCTGATTCGGGGATATAGATCAGGTCTTTATTGCTAAACATTTATGTAGATTGCTCACACAAGGATTGCAAGAATTTATCTATGTTCACTATTTTGTGTGGTTCAAACAGACTTGGTTCTTTTTAGAAAAATGTTGTGTGAGATAGAATGCTTGGAGCAGCGCCACGGGGACAACTAGCGATGAATTCTACTTTAAAGTGAACGTAAAATAAATGTGTTCCATGAATTGAGTTTTTCCGTTTCTTTTCTTAAAATTTTTATTCATTGTTCTTGAAATTGTTCTGGTGTGTCTTCTTGAATAATTAAACTAACAATTTTAGAATAAATTCCATAAACACGCTGAACATTTATATGTAATCTAAATAAAGTTAGGATGACTTTGGTTGAAGATCAAAGTGGTACTAATCTAGAGAACTTCCCTAGTTATAACTTTCATAAATGAGAGAAATAAAATTGTCATTTTATTTTGTTATTTCTCATCAAAATGCATCAAAGGGAAAAGAAAAGAAGGTATTTCAGATGAGTCAAATAACAAAAACTATATCTCACAGTAGAATTTTGTTAGCACTGTGAAATACTTATATGACATTTGTCACTTAACAAATATGAATAAAGAACTTTGGGATGCTTGAGAGAGAAAATATGAAAAACCAGGATGACTGACTTGATAATTTGTTGTAAGAAGGTATTTGAGTTATAAAATAATGCATGTTAAACTAGTTGTGAGACAAGTCTAAGATCTTCATGCTATTTATGTAAAGATACTATAGAGAAATATTAACTTGATGAAAAATTTCCAATGCATGTTATTATTGAAAAATAATTACCTCCTAAGTGGTAATATGTTCCTGTTACACTTAGACACTAATGTGAGAATATGAATTTAGATAATTTAATGGTATCTCTTCAAATTGAACAAGGACAAAGTGAAAGAAAATCAAATGCTTAATGAGTTTGAAATGGTTAATTTTGTAGAAGGAAATAAGAGGGGAAAAAAAAAAAAAAACACGTTAAGAAAAAGGGGGGAATTAGAAATATAAGGTCTAAAACTTAAAAGTGATATTAACAAGAACAATAATAATAATTTTCCTAAGGGAATTTGTGTTTGCAGAAAACCCAGGTGCTTGGTCAGAAATCATCAATATCGCAAAGACAAGAAACTGCAAAGACACCCGTAAATTAAGCAAAAGAGGTAATTGTCTGTACCAAAAATGGAACTAATGAAGGGTTGTAAAACTTCAAATCTTGAATTAATTTGCCTTGTGAATACTCTGATTGGTCGATTGATATTGATGTAAATATTCATTTCTGTGTTGACAAATCCCTATTTTTGATTTATTAGGTCATATAAGGCTTCATTTACTTTGATGTATTAGGTTGGATATACTATTTTATGCAACCTAATACCGTGCATATTTTGTATAGGGGTGTAAACGGATATCAAACGGATCGGATACACTGTTTTCATCTTCGTATCCGTTTAACTTTTCGAATATTCGGATTCGGATACGGATACGAATTTGATGGATATTTAAAAATAATATCCGAATTTGTATCCGTCGGATATCGTTCGAATTCGGATATATCCATATTCGATTATAATTATTTAGATTTATTCATATTTTATTAAACTTATCCGTATTCGAATTATTTTTTTATATTCATATTTGATGATAATTATTTAGATATCTATTTACAAATATTTAAATACATGAATCTATGAATTTATAACAAATACATATTTTAATTAATAGAAGGAACTATATAATTTTATTAAAAAGAAAGCAATCAAACAAATAGCATAATTTTTAATTAATAATTGATTATCATTACTTATTAACAATAATAATGGCATTGGAGTATATTAATTATAAAGTCAACCAACAATAATTATGTTGATTAACCTTATTCTTCAATTTTTTTTTCTCTATATTAAAATATTTTTTTAAATTTATTCTTTTTTCTTCCCAATTCTTCAATTATAATTTATATATACATATATTAAATATGAGATTTTTATTAAAAAATATATCATTTAAAAAATATATATTCGAAGCGGATATTAAACGGATTGAATATGCATTTACCATATCCGTATCTATTTATAATCGGATATATACTAATCGAATACGGATAATATCCGTTTTAAATGGATGCGGATAAATTTTGTATAAACGAATACGAATGCGAACGGTAAATAAATTTTCGAATATCCATTTACTGTCCTAATTTTGTATGATATGAGACCAATATTAATACATTAGTTCTGTATGAAAAAGTCCTCACTATGGAATTGGGGATCCCACCTAAAAGACGGGATGCTCTTCCAACTTCTTTTATCGCTTATTAATAAAAGCAAACTGTCCTAATTATTCCTATAACTCTAAAATGAATTGTACCAACCTAAAATTAATAAACTCAACATTTACACTTTTATTCAAATTGTCAACTTTGTGACAAAACATAGAAATAAAATCAACTATATCATGGCGTTTAAGTTAAAATAAAATTCAATTACTATTTAAGTTCGTGAACAAAATTACATTTACTTGAATAAGCTTAATATTTTTTTTTTATTTAAAATATTAATTTGGTTGTCAAAATATAAAAATAAAATTATCTTATTTGAATATAGTAAAAATAAACTTTGACTATATTGTGGAGTTTCAGGTAAAATAAAATTTAATTAAACTATCTAAGTTTGTGGACATTTGTATTTACTTGAATAAACTCAATATTTTTTTATTTAAATTATTAATTTAGTTGGCAAAATATAAAAATAAAATTAGTTTACTTTAATATAATAAAAATAAAATTTGATATATCGTCGAGTTTGAGGTAAAATAAAATTTAATTAAACTCTTTAAGTTCGTGGACAAATGCATTTACTTGAATTATAAACTCTTTTTTATTTTAATTATTAATTTAGTTGGAAAAATATATAAAAAAAAATTAGTTTACTTTAAAATAATAAAACCAAAATTAACTATATCGTGGATTTGAGGTAGAATAAAATTCAATAAACTATTTAAGTTCATGGACAAATCACATTTACTTAAATTAACTCAATATAATTTTCAAATTATTAATTTTGTCAGCAAAATATAAATTTTTTATCAAGTATAAAAAAATTAGATTTATTAATATGACTGGTACTGAATTATTTAAGTACTCACATAAAGATTTTGAGTTTTTGGAACAAAGAGTATATTGGTAAAATAAATATTATATGTAGATATAATAGTCCATCAAAGTACAAATGTGATGACTATTATTGACTACTTTATTATTGAAAAATTAATCCTATGAAACATACGTGATAATAATAGTCTTTCAATTATATCGAACTCATTATATTTTTAATTGAACTTAGTTATTATCATTATTAATTTTTTATCAGTGATGATAACCATCCGTTCTAGAAAATAATTGTCCCTTGTTGGATGAATGGATAAGCTTCTCAAATTTAAATTGTTCAATTTCCCAGATTTACTGAAGAATGATATGGTTTTTGAACCTAAAAGTCGCCATATTGTAGACAATTGCATGAGTTGGCTCAAAAATCATAGAACATGCTTGACAATGATGATATCTTATTTGGAGTAATATATTGGTATAATTATTATTACTAAATGAAAATATTTTTAGCTTACAAAAGGTTACATACCCTAAACCTAAAAGAATATATACCCTTTTAACAAAAAAAAATTCATTATGAGCGATACATATTTCATATCATGAATACATGCTGAAATACTTTCGAAGAAGTTCAAGACTAATTTGGAGCCAATAACTATATTAATCTTCCTTAAAACACAAATTGACTAAGTCTATAGAACATCCAAGTCAGTGGCTTAATTAACATAAACATTAAAGCTCAATTTCAAGATTATGTTTCAAAATTTGCTTGCTAATTCTAATTAAATAGTCATGTGAGATATATGTGAGTGCACACAAGATATTTGATTATTTGAATTTATATGCCTTATTTTCAAGCATATATAATCTTGTATGAGGTGGAAGCAGATGTTTTCTATTACAGATAAAAAAGAATATATATATTTTAAAAAGGACAGTATATATGCAAATTCTTGTTAATTTTGAGCATTTAAAAGAAATAACACGTACAGTTGTATATGTTTTAGAGATATAGATACTAATAAGTTACTACTCGCAGTGACAGTGTGTGTGTGTGTGAAGATTTGGTACTGATCATGCTTGATTAATTAGAGGCACTGATTATATATATTGAATCATCTCCAAACGTAGATAACTTCATGTAATGAATTATGAATGAATCATGCAGTAAAACAACTAAAGTACTGCACATAGCATCCATTTAGGACACAGAATATGTGAAACCGCTGCATACACACCTCAATTCAACTTAATATTTTTTCTAGACGTAGGAAAACAAAATCGATACAAGAAACAAAACTGTAATTCGTCCAACTAATAACTTGAATAAAGTTAAAGTCCAGTACATATATATAACCATGACCAAGTACTCTGAAGTTATATCATCTTCCATGTCAAATATCACCTCCCCCCTAAAGGAAATTATCTAGTTCTGCCGATGCATTCCTCCAGTCTCTAATCTCAGTGACCCCCCTCATGCTTCGAGCCAAGCTTTTAATCCCCTGGGGCAAACCACCGCACTTGTTCACCATGAACTTGGCAATTTCTTCTACTTGGGGACCAAACGTCGACGTCTCTTGTGATCCATATGTCTCTTTGAACAATTTCCAAGCCTCACCTTCTCCCAACTTTTCCACTTCAATACTTTCCCGACAACCAATTTGATGACACAGTTTCAAAGAGGGAGTAGTTATGATCAACTGACAGCCCTCCTTGTGAAGTGGATATCCCATCCTCTCCAAATCAATATCTTGCCTTACATCATCTAATATGAGCACAAAGCCCTTCCTTTGTATGAGTGCTCGATTCAATTCAGCTGCTCTTTTCTCTTTATCATTCTCGTTTGAAAGGGTTAGACCTATGGCTTGGGCTATATCCCCTTGCAACTTCTTAATGCTAAATTCTTGAGAGACTTTGACCCAATAAACACAAATATCTTGAGTATTTTCTAAAACTAGGTCGTCGTGGATATGCATTGCCAAAGTCGTCTTGCCTACTCCATCCATTCCATAAATTCCAATAATTGCGACTTTACCAACCACCAAGCAGTCCCATATTCTTCTCAAATTTATCTCAAATGTTCCACCGGACAATCTACTTGTCAACAATATTGGCTCTCCCCTGGTTTCATGAGCATCCAGTACGAGTCTACTGAAATTTTGACTTTGCTCAATGAGTCTTTCCACTCTTTCATTCAGTTTTGTCACTCGATCCCCTTTCAGAAGACGCCTCATAAACCCTCTTTCCTCTATTTCATTTTCTAATGTAAGAAAATCTCTTTCAATTTGTTGTACCATCTCCAACCATTCCACAACTTCTCTTTTTCTTTTCTTTCTCCCTTGTAGTTCTTTGTTCTTTAGTTCTGTCTCTAAATCAGATGCCACGTGGCTTAATATTCTGGAAATTCTTTTCAGATCTTCTAATTTGCTATTGAATTCAATCAAGCCTAGTCCAGTGTCTACCACAAAATCTGCAAACTTCTCCCCTACCTTAGAGGAAAATGATTCTACCACCATTTTTAGCTTTTCAAACATGTTTACTGTTTCAACTTCTTCTCCTGCTCCTTCATATAATTATGAACAAGAAATAAAATGTGAAGAAATAAGAGTGTGCCCGCTAGAAAGATATATATGTAAAACAAATTAAAACAACAATAAATGATTGAAGATATATACAGTGGTGATTTTGAACAGTGAAATAGCTAGCTAGGTAAATTTACCCGAAATGCTGAAAGGCTTGTTGTAGCTTGAGCTTCAAAGAAGTCTACTGCGCCAGGAGGACGGATTCTGTATGCTACGCCTGCAAATTACAGAAATTGAGAGAGAATTAAGAGGTAAATTGGAGGCATACTGGACAAGCAAAAGGAAAAAGACACTATATGCATCCTAGTTGACTTATCAAATTGGTAACTCTTTCCTTGAAGGAAACAGGAAATTCTTTGGAAACCCACCAACCAATCAAGAAATAGTTATAAATTTAGTCAAGAAAATAGCTCCATTAATGTTCATTGTTACTTACTTGTTGCTTTCTTATTTCACAGTCATAAAATCCTCTTTATGTTTTCCATTAAAAAACAAAAAATCGTGGCACTTGGCCCTCGACTTAAGAAAAAAAAAGAAAAGGAAAAAAATGGTCTACGTAACAAACTTTAATTGGTATCTCATGACACATTTTGATGTTGACAAATATTTTGCAAGTCTTTATCCCTCCATCAAGATTATGCTATATATATATATATAAATACGCACACACATTAAAAATTCATTAGATATTAAATACAAGAACTCACATATATAATTATAAAAATAATGTCACTTGACTGGTTCACCACTAGGTCCTCAACATCATGATATATTCACTAGTAGCTTTCACCTTTTTGTTTAAAGACTAATTGCACAAAACCTGTGAAGGTATTCTAAGAGTGGTTATAAGTCTAAGAGGGGTAGGGTGAATTAGACCTATTCAAATTTTAATGGAGCGGAAGGTTGATCACACAAAATTTTTTAGCCTTTCGAAGAACTTGAAGTCTTTTGTAGAAACTATTTGAGTTACTGATTGAGATTTCTAAAACGAGTTAAGGAACCAGTCAGTCCAATAATAAAGAATAACAGCTAAGTACAGTAAAAGAACAATGGTATTTATAGTGGTTCGACAAATGCCTATTCCACTATCTACGCTTTCACTTATGATTTGAGATATGTCATATTAATATTTTATGAAAGAGTTTATACAAGTTAAGGCATAGTAATTCGATAGAAATAAAGATAGAGATAGAAACACCTTAGCAGAGTAAAAATAGGCTCTCAATAAAAAGCAAAGCTAGAATCCCATATGACATAAAGCTGATTCTAAAATGTTGCTGAACTAGATGCTTTGTCAATGAGCTCAGGGGAACTTTTACCAGTCTCATTTGCATAACCTCTATGGACTGATACATGCATTATTGCCACTCTGTATGGCAAGCTTTGGTCTCTCTTTATAGATTTGAATTCCAAACACTATAGAAGATTCCAACAATGTCGCTCTACTTGTTTCTTCACCTAAAGGTCCTTAGAGCAACCAGGTACCCGGTTTATTCTCTTTATGGGATCCATTGAGAGTAGGTATGACTCCCGTCCCTCTTCACTACTATGTCCTTTGAGACACCAATGACCATGTCTTCATCTCCCCAAGATTTGTTGAAGGCAAGCTCCTCATGACCTTTCTCACTATTAGGTCCCTAAAAAACGCAGTAAAAAGCAAGGAATTAGAACAACTTAAGCTCAAACGTGTATGAGAGTATCACAACTTCTCAAGAACACTTAAGAAAATATTTCCCATCTTACAAGATTGATTAGAATGCTGGTACTTTTCTAATTTACAGATGTCGTGCAAATGGCTATAAACTCCAAAATAGAAAGTGCTTGTTAATGTAATAAGGAAATAATGTTTTATGGTAAGTGTCCATTGATACCAAGATTATCTCATAACTTTTGAACTTAACAAATAATGCAAATTCTGACAGATAAATAAGGAAAGAGAATCTTGGAACTAAAGCAGTCTTTTAGCACATAATTTTATCATAATCAAAATCAAGTCAAATCATCAAGGTGTTAACAATCTCCCGCTTTTCGATGATGACAACATTTGAATGCATAAGAAGGATAGATATCACTTGAACTACCCCTGTCCATGTGTCCGAATGGTTTACTTGCGCTTTCCTTGTTTGTGTGTGCTCAAGAAACTAGAGCACTTTATGCTCCTTCTCTATTCCTATGCTTAAGAAACCAGAGAAGCAATAAATACCAACAAATAACAGATATAAAGGATTATAAATCTAAACCATCCATCCAAATTATTGGTCCAAAAATTTAAAAAGATATCATTGAACAATTTATTTTTTACAAGCCCATATAATATTGTTCAATTATAAGCAAAAAGTAAAATTTTACAACAACCATAAGCAAAATTGTTTAGAAAGGCAGATGGCTTAGCAGCAAATCTAATTCTTCCCTTTGTCAAAGAGGAGGATGAACTTATTTAGATAGAGCCTAAATTTTCTCCTTGAGCTTACAAATTTTATCCCAATTCCTACTAATTTTGCAAAGGAGCTTTTATTGCTTGGAATCAAGAGATTCGAAGACAAATTTTACATAGTTAGCAAAAGCCTCAACAACCATTCCAACCTCATTAAGCTTCGCATCAAGCTTCTTATTAGATTCATGAATTCTTTCAAAACGTCTAGCTGTGGGAGGTACGAGCAGGTTGGAAGATTAGAATATGAAGTAGTAACAACAAATTTTTTACCTTTGCGAAAATACATATTGCTAGAAACCTTTCTAGTAGCGTTAAACCAACCATCATCCTCAACATACTGGATTTTCATCTTTCTGAGATCGATAAGTATAAAACGTTATGATCCCACTTCCTTCAGTCTAAGCATCCGACAAGAAAATTCACTTTGACGGCGAAAGAGGCGAAAGAAGCAATCCATAGAAAGATTTGGCGCTGGGACTAAGTGCTTATACAACTAGATAGATAGAGAGAAAGATAAGGTCAGACTACCTCAAGGAAAGATTCCACCGGATTCTCCCTCTTTCTTAAATATATAAATAAGAAGCATGTAATAGGGTAGAACTTTTGCTTGATGGGAAAATGAATGGATCATATATTTCGTAATAACAAAGCCAATTTTGATTGTTTCTTGCCTAATAGCTTTGGTCATAACGTACATACTCATGGAATTTAAATCAATGTGGTATGACCTTCATATGAAATTGAACTGGAAAAGACAGTGCAATTGAGTAACTTATGCAGCAAAATATGTTCAATTTTCATTTTATTCAAAGCTATACCACTAGAAAGAAAATATTATTTACTTTCCTAGAAAATTTTAGTAACTTTATCATAGGAAATATCAGCCATGGAAAAATCAACAAAATTAAAAAACTTGGAATCATCTTTCGGAAGATCAAGCAAAAAGTTCAGGTTTGATAGAGTAAGGACAATGCACTTATTAAACACAAAAAACTCAGTTGACAAAACAAATTTAGATTCAACAAAGGTGAAGTTTGATTAAAACAGCTTAACCAAGTATGGGTATGAGCTCTCATAAATTTTCATCAAATTATCCCATTTTAATCTACTCATCTAATCATAGCAGTAAATTTAGGCAGAGAATCAAACTTAATGGGCCTACTATGATTCGAATTTTCAGTAGAAATTTCTTCTTTGAAATATTTTCCAGCATCAGGAGAATGGAGCATAAGATCAAGTGAAAGCTTACCAAAATTTCAGTCCTTGACATTTTTAGGGCGAATTTGAATAGAAGGATCAGGGCTAGAGAAACTCTCATTTGAACTAGTGGATTTTTCAAGACTACCCATTGGGGTATCCTTAGCACTTAGATCTTCTTCGTCTAAGAAGACTAGATCTCTAGAGAAAGAAGAAAAATGAGCTTACTGGAATCATTATACCATTTTAAGAGCATGGAGACTTCAGAAACGTACATTGGAATAGGTTTAGAAGGTGAAGTAGTGCACTTCTTCCTAGAGGATGAAGTTCTTACATCTTGATTTGAAGGTTTCTTGGGCATGGTGAATTTTTTAGAGAAAATAAAGAAATATTTCCAAAGCGAAAAAAGGTTTTCTTTTTAATGCAAATTAGAAGAGAGAAAAAGGATTTTTAAGAAAGAAGGGAGGAAGACAGTTTTTGGAAAGCAAAAAACTATGAAATGCAGGAGAATTAATCATGATCGAATTTTAGGAAATTGCCAAAATGATTATTGGGAAGTGCATAAACATGATTGAAGCGGTTTTTCGTAATGTTTAAAATTTGCCATAATTAATCAGATTGAAAATCCTGCCTAAGCTAAATCTTTTGATTTTATCCCTAATTTCTCTCTAATACGAGCAAAATTTTCCCTTTTTAAGAGATTTGGTAAATATATCAGTAAGTTGATTATCAGTGGAAATAAAATCAATAGAAATGTCACATTTATACACATGATCACGCAAGAAATGATGCTTAATCTCAATGTATTTAGTATGTGAGTGCAACACTAGATTCTTAGAAATACTTATAGCACATTTATTCCAAAGCCATACAAAATACATTTCACCCATAATACCTGACCAACAATTTCTCAAGCCTATGTATTGCCTCTATTGTGGATAGTGCAACTACACCCTGTTTTTTACTAGACCATGAAATCATGCAATTTTCTAGCAGTTGGCAACCACCGCAGGTACTTTTCCTGTTTATCTTACAACAAATATAGTCCGCATTATATTAATTAATAAGATCAAAAGATTTCAAATGCAGATACCATAAACCAGAATTAGATATTCTCTTAAGATTTCTCAATATTCTTTTAACAACATTCAAATGAGGTTCTTTAGGATTAGACTGAGATTTAGCATACAAGCAGGTAGAAAACATAATATCTGGGCAGCTTGCAATTAAAAATAGTAAACTTTCAATTATAACTCTGTAGACCTGTTTATCAACTCTTGTACCATCCTTATCAAGATACAATCTAGTAGATGTATTCATGAGAGTGGTTTTTGGGTTGTATTCATCCATCCGGAACTTCTTCAAAAGCTCCTTGATATACTTCTATTGCGAGATGAATGTCTACTTTTGAGTTTGCTTCACTTGAAGTCTCAATAAGAAATTGAGCTCTTCTATTAAGCTTATTTCAAGCTCTTATTTTATTTTCTCGACAAACTCTTGACAAAGAAGATCATTAACAGCACGGAAAATAATATCAGCAATATAAATTTGAACTATGCGAGAATCATTATCTTGTTGGTTAGTCAACATTGTGGTATCTAATGTTCCAATATTTGAAAATCCGTTGTTTGAGAGGAAGTTGCTCAATCTATCACACCAAGCCCTAGGGGCATATTTTAAACCATATAAAACCTTTGTTAAATTGAAAAACTGACAAGGAAAGTTTTGATTTTTGAAACGGGGGTTGCTCATCATAAACTTCATCTTCAATGAATTTATTTACAAATGCACTTTTATGTCTTTTTGATATAAGATAAACTTTTTATGAGATGTAAAGGCAAGAAACATTCTAATTTATTCTAACCTTGCAATTGGAGCAAATGTTTCATCATAGCTGATGTCCTCTTGCTGACTTTTGCTTTCAGTTTGGCTTTATTTCTGGTAATTTTCTCGATTTCATCAAGTTTATTTTAGAACACCCATTTGGTACTAACAACAGGATGATTTGATGATTGTTCTACCAAATTCCAGACTTTGTTCTTCTTAGACTATGCCAACTATTCTTTCAAGTCTTTAATCAAGGAGGGATTTTTGAGTGCCTCCTTGACATCTTTAAGATCAATCATTGAAATAAAGCCACAATTAGATTCATTTGTTGGAATTCGACGAGCTTTAGAACTCGATTGATTGAAATTTGGAGACTATTGCTTCATTTACATAAAATATTAAGCTCATTTCGAACTATAGCTTCAATTTTTTTTCATATTGTAAATTGTCACGTGCGCTTAAATAAATTAAAAGTAGACATTTTTGTTAAAAATCATGTTATTTTAGTAAGATAGTATGCAGATATTTGTTAATTTAAAGCATTTAGAAAATAATATGTGCGATTACATATGTTTTAATGGTGCATACACTAATAATCTAGCATAATCTCATGTTTGATATGAAAGATTTTGCGAGTGGGCCGACCCTTTTTGGTGCCGGCCCACTACTGTAGCGGCAATTAGGCAAGACTGTAATCTTGCTTTTCGAGGGTGGGGTAGGGGATGGGTGGGTGATTATATAATCTCCATTTCCACTAAAAACTTGCTCCCTTGCTTGCCATCTTTTTTTTTTTTTTTGGTTATTCCAATTGTGTCCTCTGAAAAATCCCCAAATGTGCCCTCTTTTTTTGGTTATTCAAGGGTAATTTTGTTATTTATCCATTTAATCCCACACATCAAACATACATTAGAGATTATGGTAGATTATAGTTGCACTCACCTAATTATAAGGCTAATCTTTTATATCAAACAAACTAATATATTATTTAATCTCATCTTATCTCCTTTTATTCAAATCTTCACTATTATTTACATTCCAAATCAAACGCGGCCTAATAAATTTACTAATCACAATGATATGGGATAAAATATCATTATGAATCTATGGATTTGATAACAATCAATACAAAGTTCATGACTAACGTGTTATTTTTCATGGCATTTAATTTATATTCTTAATTTTCTTTGAAGCATAAATACTTTGGAAATGAATTTTCAACTATTTATATATAGATATAAATATTAATATTGAGAAACATTATTCTGGTATAAGATTTTTGCCTTATGAATAATCCTTTGTACGTACCTACTCTGACATATTAGTTTAACATAATATTATATCTGGTAAATTTTGTAAACTTTGAATGTTGACGATTCGCTAGTCATCTTCATAATGGCAAGGCTCATTTCTACAAATCACTTTTGGGAAGAAAAATGTCAAAAACATGTATACGATTATATTATTATAGGGCAAAATGCATTTTACCCCCTTGTAAAGAGCCAAATAGGCTGAAAACCCCATGTATTTTTCTAATTGGTGCATAACCCCCTATATTTATGAAAAAATTGCTAAAAAGGGTCCGCGTTCCATGTTGGTGAGTCACACGCAGAGAGTGATTTTTTCCTGCCTTTTGAAGCGATTTAATGCTTTAAAATGACACATTTGCCCTCCTATTACAATCAAAAGAAATGTCCTCCATTTGGCCTATTTTGAATGCAACAATGCAGCTAGCCAGCATGAGTTTTAATTATTTATTCATGAAAAACTTTGGTTTAGATGCTAAATTGACATTGTTTAGGGGTTGATGAAAGCTGCTTTTTTAATCAATTCTTAATTAGAAGTTTGACTACAAAATGAGAGCGACTGGAATACAGTAGATAAAATGCTTCACACAATGCCAAATAAACAAAAAATAGTATTGAGAGAAAATCATGGCAGAACTAGACAATGAATAATAATATAGATAAGTGATAAATTAATATATGGCAACAAACTGGCCCTACAATTTGTGCCTCAAAAGACAACAACTTTAATGTTTAAACGCACCAAAACCTGCAAAATAGTATCTAAATCAACCACTTGTATATTCAAAAGCAAGACTACTCAAAATTAGTACTTGTATATTCAAAAGAGATAGCACAAGACACCAACAAAGTATTAAAAGCACCACCACTTTGCATAAGAAAAAAAATCATCCACTGCACCCGCCCCCAGCTCCTCTATTTGATCTTTCTCTTAAATTTTGCAACACCTCTGAAATCTGAGGTTTTCTTACTCTTGGGGCTCTTATAGCTCTCCCTCTTTCCCTTTCTCTACTGTTCGTACAGGTGCTCCATAGGTTGTTGAAGTTTTAGCTTTCTTCCTCCCCAACAATTCTTCATTTCTAGGTCCTTGATATATTCTGCCCTTGTTTCTTTGTACAAGTCCAGTCTCCTATTTGTAAATTAGAGAATAAAACCAGTTTATTAGATCTGTACACTTATATTTAGTATCATATGTGAATAAATTTGAGAGCTTACCTCGGTATTTGAAGGTGCAGCAACATTAATTACTGTTTGAGATGGATTGTTTGAAGAAACTTGACTTTAATGCATTATTGGAGCTTGATTGGAGGCTTTCGCTGGTTGTGATGCTGGAGCATTTCTTGAATTTACTCTCTTCCTAGAAGCTTTAATCATTGACTGCATAGTACAAGAGAGAGTCGGATCTATTTATTAAGGTTAAAAAAATAAAGTACATAATAGTAAATTTACATAACCAAGTATTTACTTTTATTGTCCCCAATCTTCATATCATAATTCTTTATATCCATTTCCTTTGACCTGTGGAAATGATATTTTGGCACCTCATCATTAGACCCATCAAAACTAACAAGTTTGTCTTCCTCACCAGGGTCACTGTACTACTCATCCAGCTGCACATTTGGCTTAATTGAACCTCTTTTGTTCTTTCCCATCTTCACAATTTTCTTCTTCATTCTCTTAAGTTTGTCTATGAGATTAGCCTTACTCATTTGTTTATCCACAAATATGCCATCATCACCAGAATCTTCTAAGTCCTCTAGGATTTCACTAGGTGCATTTGATTCATCATCCTCAAAATGTACATAGTCTGAGTCAGATAACTCTTCACTGATGTTAATATCAACTTCTTCATCAACTGAATGTGGCAGTTCTGTAAAAGTTGCTCCATCCACAAATATGTCATCATCCATTACAGCTGCTCCATCCACTACTTCATCATCCATTACAGCACTGTGTTCACTACTTTACCATCCATTACAGCTGTTGTGTTCACTGCTTTACCATCAATTACAGCTGCTCAATCCACTGCTTCATCATCCAGTGCATGTGGTATATTTGTACCATCAATTACAGCTGCTCAATCCACTGCTTCATCATCCAGTGCATGTGGTATATCTGTCACAACTTCATCATCCAATGCATGGGGCCCCATTAATACTAACTGTTCATCCACATGTGTTCCCATATTTGTTCTCATTTCATCTAACCCCATTTCTTCAGCTCTAATTTCTATTCCCACTAGCTCATCATCACTAAAGTCAATGCCTTCTATCAAATCATTCATTTGTTCATCATTCAACATATTTGATGTCTGTTGATTGTAAACTATGTTGCCTTGTGTGTCAATAATTTGTGTTAGATTTTTTGTTTCTTCTACATATAATGCCAGGACACATTCATTTTTCAAAGCATGTTTTATATCTTCTAAGCTTGTATCATCCCAAACTAATCTTGTATTCATCTCAAGCGACAATCCTGGCACTTTATAGTAGAAGCACACATTGATCTATTCCCCTCCACATAACTCATACAACTAATACAATGAAGACATTGTCTAGTCTTCTATTCTCAAGTTTGCTAACTCAATTTCATGTTTCTATCCCCCACTGCATTGGACATCATGTGTTGTTCTTGCAAACCTCCCACCAACCCATATTTCAAAGAAATTTGAGTTTTCCATTAATCTATAAACAAAATAGAACATGTTTAATAATTTGCACATTGAATTTCAAAACAAAGCAAAGCAAAAATATAAAAAACACAGAATAGTCTGCAGCATTCTCACGTTTCATCAAGGAATAGTTGTTGGTAAAAGGTGTTGGATTTTATTTTTCTCTTTGACTTTTGGGACAAATGGTAAATTCTTGAGTTTTAACAAGGGATGAAAACTTTGTTTTGCATTTTCAGTTACTCAAATGAGAAACAAATCGGCCATTCCCAACAGACCTAGAATCCAATTTAAACAACAATGAAAAAGCCGTTTTAAAAACAAAACAACAATTATTCAAACTAATATAATCAAGAACAAAAATGAAAACACATTTTAAAAATAAAATAAATTTTTTTAGTATGAAATAGGAGGGACAGTTACCTTGACAATCAAGTTGGGTTTAGCCTGTACTCTTTTCAATACGCAAAAATAATTGGACAAATACTTTGCAGACTGAACATAGTATCGTAAATCATCAAATGTGCAAAAGTAAACTCGAAATGTGGCTCAGATTTGGGAAGATTGAACGTTAGGATTTTTATCTCAACAGAGAGAAATGTTCAGACAGATAGCTGAAAAATAAACGAAAGCTAAGCATATGGGATATAAAGGGGGACAATTTAGTCATTTGATAAATCCAAAAAAAATTTAAATCAATTGGGGGGAGTGTGCAAATTTTTCATAAGTACAGGGGGTTATGCTCCAATTAGAAAAATACGGGGTTTTTTTAGGCTATTTGGCTCTTTACAAGGGGGTAAAATGCATTTTATCCTATTATTATATATTCTGTGTATTTTTGAAACAAAATGACTGACAAATATGCAGGAATGACAAGACTAAAGAGCATGAAGGTCATAAAACTTTACAACTGAGAAATAAATTATTCTTAAATTTGACATATATATAAACTCTACTTGATTATATGCATATTTTTCTATTTTCTTTTCTTTCTTTTTGAATTGTGTAATTTTTCTTATTTTATCGCATAAAAGATATTATAAGACCTTTTTTTGAAGGCAACAATCACAATTTTCAATCAAGTTTTGATTGTTGTCTATGAAAGAAAATATTTTAATTGTATAAGTTGATGTATCTAGAGCAATGGTACAGATGAGGGTGAGATCCGTTGGTAGCTGGATCAGGTAGTGATTTTGGAAGGGTTTGACCTCTCTGGTCGATATATGGATATAATTGGGCTGAGTCTTGCAATCATGAGCAAACATCAGGCTAGCTGAGGAGCCCTCGGCTTAGGCACTCTGACGCTCAAGTTAGTGTAGAGTCGACCAGATAACGAGCAACATAGTGAGGGCTTTTTGTATATAGAATGACATACCTTTGAGAGGCTGGAGTGGGGGTATTTATAGTCATCTCCCAATGGGAATTTGCTTGATATGCCATTGACATGTAGGAAGGATTTTTGTTCTTGCTTAGGGGTCATTAGGTCATCTCCCACCCTTGTGCTATTCCAGGTGGCTGCATCTCTAGGTTTTAGGGACAGAATAGGACACTGGAGGCGCACTTCCTCCCTAGTGCGGTAGTATGGGTGGTACTTGGGCGGCATACGCTATTAATGCAGAGGCATGCTGCATGTCAGGGCATTTAGTACGGCAGAGCTAGTTCTGCTCGGGGTCGACCTCCATGGTCGGCAGCTAGGTCAACCTAACAATGGGTTGGCACGTGGCGTATGAGGTGGACGAATGATGCAGTCGAGGGATCGACCAGCAGTCTTGTACGTGACCCTGTCGAGCGCCTGACTGCTTGGGTGCGGCGTCGATCTGTGAGGTCGATTTGGGTCACCTGACGTCGGTAGCACCACTGGGCTCTGGGCATGAGATGGGTCTGGCTCTACATCCTTGGGCCTACGGTCTTTGGGCTGAGCCTATTGGGCTATCCCATATCATGAGTCTCCCCCACTTTCGAATGTTGAACGAGGGAATCGACGAGAAGGATTGGGGAGTAGTCTGTTGACTGCGGGCTCATCGACAAGGGTTTTTGAAAGTCGACCTAAGTTTTGCGCATTTAATGAGTAGTTATATCATTATTACAATCGCTTGGATTCTCGCGCTCGCGTGTCTATGAATAGGCGCTGTTAAAATAGCCAATTTTACTTTTATTGCCTTTGCATTTGGTCGAGCGTCTAGCCAACTGCCTTTGCTGCTAATATACTGTGCTTTTAGTTCATCGATAGAAAGTAAGTCCTTTCTTTCATTTTTCTTAGTGTTCTTTGTTTTATTGTAGTAATGTTGCATTTATCTGATTTTGAGGGTAGCCATGGGGAGGACAGTGAGGCTATTCACTCTGATAGGCCTGGGGGTTCATCAGAGGAGTCGAGTAGCTTGTCGAGCGACAACTCGAGTTCCAGTAGCTCAAGCAGCGATTGCGGGGATGATGGAGCTGGGCCTAGTCAGGTTCTTCCATCACGGGGTTGATTATTCACCCCTGACCATTACAGCCAAATAGTGTCCACGATCACTCCCATTGACCTAAGGCGTATTAGATAATAGTATCACATTCCTCTTGAATATAAACTTTTAACACCTGGGACTTCTGGTCGAATGCATTGATCCCCGACTAGCTATATCACTATGTTTGAGGATGCCTTTAGGTATGGTCTTAGGTTCCCCTTAGGTGGTCATGTAGTTGACCTGCTCAGGGGCCTACAAGTGTGTATAACCCAACTGTTGCCAAACTGTTTCTCAACCATTTATAGCTTTATTGTCCTGATGCACATTTTCGACCAGCCTGCCAATTTTGATAACTTCTCTAATCTTTTCCACCTTCTGATGTCCCGTAATTCGGGTAGCACCGATGAGTCGGGTTTCTATTATCTCACTGCTCGACCCCGTCATAAATTTCTCGTCACCTCGGCCTCTTCTTATGGACAAGAGTGAAAAAACACTATCTATACGTTCGAGTTGCTGGGGATTTCAATATTTCGAGGGGCTGGTGGATGGGGCATGTCGAGATGCCAGGTAACTTGACTCTGACCTGGCCTAATACTTTTGTTCGGGATCTGGTCAGTTTGGTTGGGTGGAGGCCTAGGTGTTTATCGAGGAGAGGAGTTTGGTGTTGGCTGGGTTATCGCCAGCCCAACTAAATTTACCGGTGCACGATCGACTAGGTAGATTGTGCTTTCTATGATTCATTATTTTTTTGTTTTTCTGTACGATTTTAACCCTTTGCTATTATGTTGCTTGGTAGATCGCGATGAAATAATGAACTGAGCAAGAGTCGAAGCGTTGGCACGGGCCGAGAGGAACTAGCAATGTCATTTGGCGACAGCGGCTCGTCGAGGGGCAGCTGTGGTTGAGGCTGTTCAGCCAGAGGCGATGACACCTTCATTGTCATTTACTCTGTCACCTGCTCGACCAATAGCGACTGCAGGTAGTAGCCCAGCGGGTTGGGGGGAAAGACCTATGGTAGAGCAGGCGGGACTGGCTTCGAAGAGGACAATCGCTGAGAAGGGTAAGGGAAAGGCCACGAGGTCGGGCCAACCCTCGGGCTACAATTTGTTCGGGCAGCGTGGGGATGACTTGTTTTTCCATCTGCCAAGATTGCCATCGCCGAGGTTCGGTACGAAGCCGAGCATGGCTGCTCACAACTCCCTATCGATGGAGACGACAGGGTTGATTGGGGATGCTCCTCTGAAGGTATTGATGGTCGGGCTGTTCGCATTAGACCAGAAAAAGCTGATGGGGCTAAGTCAGGATACTGCTCTTAGGGCTCTGGCCTATCACTCCAATATGGTAAAGTTTTGGTCGAATATGTTGTATTTTTGATATTTATTCTTTGGTCGAAGATTATTTTCTTATTGGTAATGATGTCTTTCAGGTCGGCCAGCTAAGCTACCACTTTGACAGGAGGTCGGAGCTGGCCCTTGCTGAACGCGAGAACTTGCAGGAGGGAGGGGATGTGGAGACCTTGAAGGCTCAGCTTGAGTTATCCCAGACCCGAGTCGAGGAGCTGGCGAAGCAGATCGAGGAGCTAAACAGTCAGCTCCAAGTAAAGGATACTCAGCTGGTTGCCTCTGTCGAGAAGAGGACCAGAATAGACGAGCTGCTCAAGCAGGCCCGTATGGATGCGCAGCTTGCTTATGAGTCTGGTCGGTCAACCGGTCGGAGGGCGGCGCTCGATGAGGCTCGAGCTTAGTTTTACAAGACACTACCGCTGATGCGACGAGATGCTGTACAACAGTTTATGCTTTGCTCGGCGTTCCAGGACGTGGCTGTTGTGTTCTCCTTAGATAACACCATGAATGTATTTTAGAAGATGCTTAAGCAGTTGCAATTCCTGGGTTGTTCTTTTCGACCTGAGGATAGGGAGCACCTCAACCATCTCCTCAACAAGTAGTTGCTGCCTTACCCTAAGGACGATGAGGTCATTGCCGAAGAGGAAGTTGCGGAGGCTCTTGTGGTCGAAGGAGTTGCAGAGGCTCTGCCTGCTGCGCCCATGATCGAGGCGCAAAGGAAGGCGGCCAGGAGGCTGGATGAGATTGCTTAGGAATTTACCTTTGCCAACGAGTTTGCCTTCGAGGTTCGAGATGGCATGGTTGATGCTGCCGTGTACCTTCTTCCATTGGATGAGAGTTTTCTGACCGATGAGGTTGGGCCTTCTCAGCTGACGACGATCGCTGTTCCTGTTGCGGTTGCGATGCTCGAGCTAAGGGTAGAACCCCCCATGGTAGATCTCATTCCAATTCCCTCGATCGATGAGCTCGAGTTGTTGATTTGATGAGGGTGGTCGAGGAGGACGCGATGAGGGCGCCGGGTCGAGCTGATTCTCTTGTACTGATGTATTTTCATTTCAGTTGATGTAATCATCTAAATATTTATAACCCTGACTTTTTGAAATGAATTAAGTACTTTTTCTTTATTGCTCGTACATGTTTGTTTAGTTGAATGACATGCGTTCTTTTATTACTCTTAAAAAACATTGAAGTTTTTAGCCAAGTGTCATGTCGAGCAGATAAAATGTGTTTACCCAATATTTGTAAAACTAGTTCAAGTTCGTCGTCGATTGAACCACGGTGACCTACCCCAATGCACATTTTAATTGATATTATGCATCTTCAATTTATCGGTTCAAGGTCACTTTGATCGTCTGCTGGGTCGATGGTAAACGATTAATTCATTTATTTGGTCTCGGTTAGAGGCCTGCTTGGTCGACTACGGGTTCGACGATTTGGTCTTGGCTGTGAAGCCTTGACTTGGCGACTAGAAGTCTACTTGGTTGACTACAGGGTCGATAATGCGGTCTCGGCTGTGAAGCCTTGACTTGGCGACTTGAAGCCTGTTTGGTTGCCTACGGGGTCGACACTTTGGTCTCGGCTGTGAAGCCTGCTTGGTCGCCTACGGGGTTGACACTTTGGTCTCGACTTGGCGGCTAGAAGCCTTCTTGGTTGACTACGGGGTCTATGCTTTGGTCTTGACTGTGAAGCCTTGACTTTGGTCGACTACAGGGTCGATGGTGAGTAATCAACTTATGCAAGTAGGTATTCGCAAGAATTTTCATAAACTTTCATTTATGCAAGGAAATACAATGGGGGTCCATTGCCTTTTTATACATAGAATTTCTTCAGATTTATGGCATTCCAAGGTCGTGGTAGTTCGTTGCCTCATGTGTCTGCTAGTCTGTATGTATTGTGCTTTGAGACTTTGACCATGGAGTAAAGTCCATCCCATTTAGGGTTGAGTTTTCCCACATTTCTCGACACTTCGACCTTCTTGAGGACTAGGTCACCGACTTTGAAACTATGGGGTCGAACTGTTTTGTTGTAACATTCCATCATTTTCGACCAGTATCGTTGCATTGTGTTGTAGGTTGTGTGGTGCAGCTCATCGATGGTGATTAGGTCAAGGGTCCTCTCTGTTGCATTTCTGACCAGGTTATAATGAATCACTCGGGATGTGTGCTGGACCAATTCGGATGGAATTACTGCTTTGGAGACATAGACCAAGCTGTAGGGGATGCAGCCCGTGGCTGTTCGAGGTGTGGTCCTATATGCCCACAGCACCCCTGGGAGGTTGTTTGCCTAACTTGTCCTTGTGCCTACTATTCAAGCTTTGAGGTAGTCGAGAACTGTTCTGTTAGTGACCTCCGTCTGACCATTAGCCTGGGGGTTTCCTACCGACGTGAAGTGTTGGCTGATTCCCAAGGCCTCGCACCATTTCCTTGTTTCTTACTTTGGAACTGAGTCCCATTATTCGAGATCAGGACTTTGGGCAAACCAAATTGACAGATTATGTTCTTCTATATGAAGCTTTTGATGGCCGCGTCGGTGATTTTTGGAACTGCTTCGGCTTCGACCTATTTAGTGAAGTATTCAACCGCCATAATGATGAATTTTTGTTAGCCGGATGTCTTTGGGAGAGATCCGACTATGTTGATCCCTTACTGGTTGAATGACCATGTGATTTGGACGTTTACCATCGACATAGTTGGTTGGTGCGGTATGTTCAAGTGGAGCTGGACGATGAGCATTTTCTGGCGAAGTCGACTGAGTCTGGCAATAAGGTTGGCCAATAATATCCTTAATGGACAACTTTGTGAGCCAAGGACCGACCTCTAGAATGATTGCCGCGGATGCCAGCGTGAATCTAGTGTAGCACTTCATTTGCCTCTTCGGGTGTTAGGCATTTAAGTGGTGGTCCTGATATTGACCTCATGTAGAGCTGTCCGTGCTCGTCGAGGGCGAATTTGGCTACCTGTCCTCTAAGTCTGCGGGCCTCCTTTTCGTTGTTGGGGTTTGTCTCTTGGCTTAAGTAGAGCTTTATTAGGTCTTACCAGGAGGGAGCTGTCTCTTTGACCTATCCGACGAGGTTCTGATTGATGGTTTGAATACATGGTTTGTTGGACACCAAGAACGTTATAGTTCTCTCTATGGTTCATTTTGTCGAGCTGGCTAACTTTGAGAGTGAGTCTGCTTGCTCATTTCCCGCTCGGGGTACTTGGCTCAGTGTGAAGCTTTTAAACGACTGCTGTAATCGTCTCACTTCAGTTATATATTGGCTCATTTTGGTCTCCTTGGCTTCAAAATTTCTTTCGACTTGTTCCACCACCAGCTGGGAATCAGTGATTGCTACTAGCTGCTCGATGCCCCGAGCTGCTGCCATCTTCATTCCAACAATGAAAGCTTCGTATTCTGCTTTGTTGTTGGTGATCAGGAAGTCGAGTTTTATTGCAAAATCATACTCCTCGACGAGCGGGGAATGGAGATAAACATCAATTCCGCTTCCCGATGAGGTTGTCAATCCATCAACATGCAATGTCCAGACTGAAGAGTTCCCAACTATTTGGTCCGGGAGGTCGAGCCTCTCGGCAACAAAGTTGGCCAGGACTTGTGTTTTTATGGCCGTTTGCGACTTGAATGTGATGTCGAACTCCCCAAGCTCGATGGCCCATTTAGTGAGTCTCCCTGACGTGTCAGGCTTCGACAACACCTGCTTTAATGGTTTATTCGTCAACACCACAATCGCATGGGACTGGAAGCAAGGTCGTAGCTTCCGTGCCGCTGTAACGAGGGCGAGGGCAAACTTCTTGATCTCCAGGTAATTGTGCTTTGGCCCGTGCAGGGCCTTATTGCAGTAATACACCAGTCGGTGAGCCCTATTTCTTGTTGATGCTAATACTAAGCTGATCGAGGCGGTGGAGACGGCCAAGTAAAGTTGCAAAACTTCTCCCAACTCGGGCTTAGCGAGCATAAGTGGCGAGGATAGGTATTACTTAAGCTCGATGAGAGCCTAGTCACACTGTTCAGTCCACTGAAACCCTAATTTTTAGCATGTCTGAGTATTTTGAAGAAAGGAAGACTCTTATCAACCAAGCATGCAATAAATCTGCCGAGGGCTATTATCCTGCCGACCAGACGCTGTACGTTTCGAACAGTATAGGGCGGGGTGATGTCCAAAACTGCCTGGATCTTAAGCGGGTCTGCTTCGATCTCTCTTTGGCTGACCATATAGCTAAGGGACTTGCCTCATCGAACCCCGAATGTGCACTTATTAGGATTGAGTTTCATACCGAAGGCCCTCAATATAGAGAAAGTGTGATCGAGGTCGATTAGGTAGTCCTCGACTTTCTCTATTTTTACAATCATATCATCGACGTAGACCTCCATCGATTTTTCGAACTCATTCTTGAACATAAAGTTGACCAATCTTTGGTATGTTGCCCCTGCATTCTTGAGCCCAAAGGGCATGACTAAGAAACAATATACTCCATTGGGGACGATGAAAGAGGTATTGTCTTTATCCTCGGGTGCCATGAATATTTGATAATAACTTTAGAAGGCATCCATCATGCTCAACAATTCACAACCAGCGGTGGAATCGACTAATAAATCTATATGAGGCAGGGGTTAAGGATCCTTAGAGCAAGCTTTATTTAAATCAGCGAAATCATTACACATGTGCCATTTTCCCTCATTCTTAGCGACTAGTACAACATTACAAAGCCAAGAGGGGTATTGAATTTCTACACTATATTCTGCCTCTAGTAGCTTGTTGACCTCATCTTCGATGATTTGGGACCTCTCTGTATTGAAAGTTCTCGTCTTCTATCACACTGGCTTGTGGGCAAGGTCCACGTTAAGTCGATGGACGATGACACTTGGGTCGATTCCTTGGAGAGGTCGGCAGCTTTTCAAGTGAACACATCGATGTTTCGCCGAAGGAAATTGATCATGAGGCATTCCAAGTGGTTGCCCATATTGCTTCCAACCCGAGTGGTTTTGTCGGGGTTTCCAAGTTCCAGCTATATTATTTTGAACTCCCTGACGGGCTCGACCCGGGTGTCTTCCAACTTTCTTTTCTTAGATGAAGGCCCCTTCTCGGGTTTCGCTATAGGGGCGTCCCCCGAAGGCTTTAGTTGAGGTCATTTTTTCTATTCGTTGGCTCGACGGAAATGGTGTAGTAGCGTCATGCGTCCTTAAGATTGCACAAAAGTTCTTCTCCTCCTGCTGTGGTCGGAAACTTGATCTTCATGTGGTAAGTAGAGACAATAGCCCTGAAGTTGTTCAGGGCGGGTCAACCAATGATGACATTGTAGGTGAATGGAGCGTCGACTACCAGGTAGTTGATCATCAAGGTTCTACTTTGGGGACCCTAACCAAATGATGTGGATATGTTAATAGATCCGACCAGTGGTGTTTGGACTGGCTCAAACTTTAATTGCCCCAATTTTATCCTATTTAATGTGGACAAGAATATGATGTTCGCCGAACTTCCGTTGTCGACCAAAATCTTCCTTACCTCGAAGTTTGCTATTTGGAGTGTTACTACCATGGGGCAATCAATCTTTCTGCCGATTCCTTTGTTTTCTAGATGATCGAGGTCAGCCTTGGTGAAGGAGATTGGTTCTACGCTGGTAGAAAGTTGAAAAACAGTTTCGACCTTGGATGATTTGGTCGACTCCAGTTACCTCTGTGTTTTCTTTCTGGCGGACCTTGAGTCCTCGCCAGTGGGACCTCCCGCAATCATGTCGATGACTCCACGAATAGGTAGGTGGGGCTCTTGGGCTGGTCTCTTTCCTTTATCTTCTCTCCTCGGGCTGGCCGACCTTTCTCTATGAGGAGTTCGATCGATTTTTCCCTCTTCGCGCCGGGTATGCTTTTCAACGTATTTTTTCAAATGGCCCTACTTGATTAGCCTTTCGATCTCATCATGCAAGTTAAAGCAATCTTTCGTGTCATGCCTTTTTTGCTTATGGAAGTGGCAGTATTTCTTCGACTTTTTCATGGCTTCCATCTCGGTAAGTTTTCTAGGCCTTTTAAGCAGATTGTTATGCTAGATAGGAAATAGCACCTCCTTCATCGGGAGGTTAAGTGGAGTATAGTCACGGAAGTGTTTGATGGGGGATCGTCGTCCCTCTTTGACTTGGCGGTCGTCTTTCTCCTTGCTCTTCTTCTTCTCGACCTCAAGATTACCATATTTCAATTTATTCATCTCTTCTTGAGTCATGTATCTTTCTGCGAAGTCGAGGAGCTCCTCCATCGACCTAGGCTGTTCGCGCACCAGTACATTGGCACATTCTTTGTGTCTGAGGCCTAAAAACAATACGTCGATTAGGAACTCAATCCTTGGGCTGTCAATCTTTAACACCTCTGTGTTGAACCTGGTAAAAAAGTCTCAGAGGGATTCTCCTTAATTCTATTTCACCATGTGCAAATAGGTGTGAAGGAGTTTTGCCTTCTTTCTGCTCGCAAATTGGTGCAAAAACTTGTTGCACAGTTGGTCGTATGAGTAAATCGATGCTGGCTCCAACTTAACGAACCAGTCGAGTGCTATCTCCTGAAAGATGGTTACCAACATCTTGGTGTGAATGTACTTGTTGTATCCGTGCAGTTGCATCATATGCCCGAAATGCATTAAATGTTCTTTTGGGTCCGATGAGCCATCATATCGGGGCAGGCCAGTCAGGATCTTGGCATGGATGGTAATGTGTTCGTCGATAATATCCTGGACAAAGGGGGAGTCTCTCTCTCTTCGGAACCTCTGTGGTCCCTCTTGATTGTGATTTTTCTCTGTGTTTCTCTTCGAGATCTCGTCCAATCGCCAGTTCAGCTGTTGGACTTGGTGGGACACTTCTTCCTATTATTCTCTGTCAGCTTAGGATGCGTTTCTGTTCGGGTGGGGTCTCGAGCGCTCGACCTTAACGTGCTGTGGGGCTCGAATAGGTCGAACGCCGTGATCAACGGAATCTGCAACTTCCTCGTGGGGCAGGGGTCGGGCCATTTCCCTTGGAAAATGGTCTAGGCTTACTTCGCACCTCGAGGGAGGCCTTTTGGACTCTGGTCGATCCTAGTTTTCTCTTGGCAGTCTCTCCTCTGGGGCCGCGGCTTGCGGCGTTGCACTGGATGCTTGCTCTAGTTGTACGGTGTGGTGATTCAAAGCTGCTGAAAGTTGAGCTAAAATCTAGGTGGATATCTGCTCATTGATGAGCTGCATCAATTGAGGCATGGTCTGGGTGACCACTTGTTCTGACGGGGCACTCGATCCTGGTGTACTAGTTTCTTTCTGAGATCGAGCAGGGGGAAAGCTAGACCTCATGTTTTCTTTTCTTCCTGAGGGGGCTCGCCTGGTGTTCACCATTTTCGATAGCAGACTTAAGTTTTCCCACGGACGGCGCCAAATGATGAGGGTGAGATCCGTTGGTAGCTGGATCAGGTAGTGATTTTGGAAGGGTTCGACCTCTCTGGTTGATATATGGATACAATTGGGCTGAGTCCTACAATCACGAGCAAACATCAGGCTAGCCGAGGAGCCCTCAGCTTAGGCACTCCGATGCTCAAGTTAGTGCAGAGTCGACCAGATGACAAGCAGCAGAGTGGGGGCTTTTTGTATATAGAATGGCATACCTTTGAGAGGCTGGAGTGGGGGTATTTATAGCCTTCTCACAATGGGGATTTGCCTGATATGCCCTTGACATGTAGGAAGGGTCTTTGTCCTTGTATGGGGGCCATTAGGTCATCTCCCACCCTTGTACTATTCCAGGTAGTTGCCTCTCCAAGTTTTAGGGACAAAATAGGACACTGTAGGCGCGCCTCCTCCCTAGTGCGGTAATATGGGTGGTACTGGGGTGGCATGCGCCATTAATGCAGAGGCATGTTTCTTGTCAGGGCATTTAATGCGGCAAAGCTGGTTCTGCTCCGGGTCGACCTCCATGGTCGGCAGCCAGGTCGACCTAACAATGGGTTGGCACGCGATGCGGTCGAGGGATCGACAAGCAGCTTCGTACGTGACCCTGTCGAGCGCCCGCCTGCCTGGATACGACGTCGATCTGTGAGGTCGATTTGGGTTACCTGACGTCGGTAGCACCACTAGGCCCTAGGCATGAAATGGGCCCGGCGCTACATCCTTGGACCTGCAGTCTTTGGGCCGAACCCATTGGACTATCCCATATCAAGTACCAAGCATCTTAATTGGCTCAGCTTGCTTCCAATATTATTGTTTATCCAATTTTCTTATTCAATGGGTTTTTTTTTTCTTTTCTCTCTTTCTTCTTCTTCTTCCTTTTTTTTTTTTTTTTTTTTTTTTAACTTATTGGACTTAAAGTTTCTATTGTCACCCAGCTTCCTTTTTCATTGGGCCTTTTTTCATATTAATTGAAATTAAAATTCCTATAAGGTATTCTATTCTCCTATTCAATGGCCTTTTATTTTAAATTCTTGTAACCATGCCATGAAGACTGAAGTTGAATAACGTGTCCCCACTATGAGATGTTACAAACATAAAGCTGCAAAGAATTGAAAGCCAACAAGCATTCCCTCGCTGTACCCATATGCCTCGGATTATGCAAAGGCTCGCTGTCTTGATTCTTCAAGCACCGATACATTGCAATCTAGAAACTAATCCATCATTTCTTTTTTTAAACTAATTAGGACATAAATTAAAGGATTTTGGGATACATCTCCCAAAATTCAATATTATAAATTAGTAGCAAGAATATTATATATGTTAATTTAAAGCTTCCAAGTGCTAAAGATAATAAAAAAAAACAAACAAACAAAAAGCCAAAAAAAAAAAAACACAATTCCAAATACACTTCTCCTGTGACAAAGTTGCTCGTAAGAGTGCGAAACGACAATAGTTGAATGTTAACTGAAAAAGTAAATGCAAAATTCTTTCCCGTCTGCCTCTTCCTAAAAGAAAACTAAAAATTAAAAATCTCTATCTTTGAGTGAGCAACACAGAAAACCCATGGATTTTCATCAGTATAGGTTTCTTCTTTTGCTTGTGCAAGAAATGTTAAGTTTTCTATAATTTGTAAAGCCATCTAAAAGTGCGTTGCAGTTAAAATTTTCAATTTCATCATATTGGAACAAAGAATGAGTTGGTTCAAAAATCATAAAATATGCTCCACAATGGTTCAAAGTGCATTTCAAATTTTTTTAGGTGATGTTATTTTTTTTGGAGTATATATGGTGTAACTAATTTTATTAAATTAACAAATTTTTCACTTACTCAACAACTTTTATATCCCTTAATAAAAAAAAAAAATTCTTTTATGAGCATTATACATGTCAAATTATGAACTGTAATGGAAAAATATTATGGAAAAACTTCAAGACCTAACTTGGAGCCACAAATTAAATTAGTCTCCCTTCAATAAAAATTAACTCGATTCATTGGAATTTTTAGTCAGTTGCTTACATTATATAAAATATTAAAGCTCATTTCGAGCTTATGCTTCAAAATCTTCTTCAGTTTGGACTATGCAATTTTTCATCCTGATCAATAAAGTAATGCAGCTTCTCCAAAGGCAGCTATTAGAATAAGATATCATCTTGATGTGTTTAATTATTTGATCAATGTTTCTTATTCCAGCATATAGATGGAATTACAAGACCTTTTTTTGAATGCAATAATCACAATATTAGTCAAGCGCTATGATTGTTTGTCCATGGAGGGAAATGTTTTAATTAATGTATCTTATCAACCACCCCGACGACTCAGCCTAGCTACTTCCAAGGCTGTAACCATGCCATGGAGTTGAACAATATGTCCCCACTCTGACATGTTAACAAACATGAAGCACCAAAGAACTGAAAGCCAATATGCAATATTCCCTCATTAATTATCCCCGTTTAGTAAAAGGTCCCTTCAAGTAAACCATCACTTCTTTTTTTTTTTTTTTTTTCTCGCTAAGGACATAAGAAGATTTTGGGATACATCTAATATTCAACAATATGAATTAGCAGCAAGGATATTATGCATGTTAATCTAAATGTTCCAGATGTTAAAGATCAAAAAACACAATTCAAAGCACATGTCTCATATGACAACATTGTGTGTAAGAGTATTAAAGGATAACAGTTAAATGGTAACTAAAAAAGTAAATGCAAAATGCTTTTTCCCATCTGTCTGCCCATAAAAGAAAACTCATAAAAATGTGTGTTCGAGCGAGCAACACCAAAAACTCATGACTTTTGAGTATAGATTTCTTCTTTTGCATGCACCAAATATCTAATTTTCTACTATTCGTAAAGCATTCTTTGAGTACATTGAAGTTAAAATTTTCAATTTTATCATGTTCCAACAAAGAATGAGTTGGCTAAAAAATCATAAAATATGCTCCACAATTAAAGTGCATTTCAAATTTGTTGGGTGATTTCATCTTCTTTTTGGAGTATATTTCTTGTATAAATTTTACTAAATTAACATAGTTTTCACTTACTCAACAAGTTTTATATCCCTTAATAAAAAAAATATTCTTTTATGAGCTAGCTAATGAAAAAATATTTTGGAAGAACTTCAAGACCTAACTTGGTGCCACAAATTTAATTAGTCTTCCTTCAACAAAAATTAACTTGGTTCATTGAAACTTTTAGACAATTGATTACTAGAATTTATGCTTCAAAATTTTCTTGATATTTTAATTTTTCATGTGCGCTGTAAGTGCATGCACATTATATAATTGATGATTCAAATGTAAATGCACAATTTTCAAGCATCTATAATCTGGATAAATTGAAAGTAGACATTTTTTATAGAACATCCTATTATTTTAGTAAGATAGTATGCTCTGCTTTGTTAATGTAAACCATTTCGAAGATAACACGTGTGATTATATCCTAGATTTAATTTTTCGGTGCTGAACAAAATACTGCTATCAACGCCGATACATGTGAGGATTTGATGTAGCCTCCATTATTCAATTCAGTCATCAACTTTAGCAAGGATAGCCTGGGAATATCCTTTATCATGATCAAGTTCAAACAACCATCTAAAAACTGCATATCAACTGGGGAAAATAGATGAAATTCTGACTAATAATGTTACCAAGTATAAAGTGACCACTCAGTAAAGCCAAAACATAACAGTAAGATACTAGGAACTGAAAAACAACATTGATGTACAAGAATTCAACAAACCTCTGCATCAGGGGCTGCCTTAATATCTTCACCTCCCCAAGGTACATTATGAAGCCAGATTAGGCTGCAATTCTTCCGCCAATTTAAACTCTTTATATCAACATTAGGACCCCAGATTCCTAACAGGTCCATCATCTGACTTTCATTCACTTTCGCCTTGAACAATGATCTTCTTTCAGATCTAATGGCTCTCCTAAAGATTCATAATCGGATGCTGGCACAAGAATTATGCTACCATTATACTTCCTAAGACCAAATATCTGTTCAAAGAGCCTGAAATAATAGTAAGAAAACCCAAATGTCCAACAGAGCAAAGAGTTTATATGGGTAAGATAATTTATTAGTTTCAAGGAATCAACAAATCATAAAATTTATATATATAAAAAAAAAAAAAAAAATTACAGCTTAGGCAAGCTCTGATTAATTTGCCTATCAACAATTACACTCAAACAGAACTATGTTCTAGTACCAGTTCGCAAATTGACTTCAAGTAGCCTATTTATTCCTGGATACTTTACAACAAATTAGCTAGTTCATGAACAAAAATAAAAAATAAAAAATAAATCAATGATTGTGTATGATTCAAGAGATAATGGTTGTGCAAGCACGGTGCAGCATATATACTTCATTGCTGAATCACCCAATTAAACTATAAAAGCAAAACAAGTGCTCCAATTCTTCAAAGTATCCATTTCCTAGTATCCACATATCACTGTTTGAAACTTAATTTAAAACAAGTTCAAAACAGAAAGTAATACTTCACAGTGATGGCCTCCAAAGTGCTACATGGTATTGGCTAATCTTATTAAATTTGAAGAATCAAGCTGAGATAGCAATTCAAACCGAAGCAAGTTAATTGAATGGCGGCCAGTACATTTATTGATTATTCACATCATACATTCGGCACTGCATTCCATACAAGGGTTCTCTTTCCACTTTTTGGTCTTTGGCTAACTAAATTTCACGACATAACATGCATTATCCATTCATGCTTAAGAACATGCACAGGGGTGTAGCAGAGTATTCATGAAGAGATGTTTTACAATTTCATCAGTATACAATATACCCCTGTTTAATATATGGTGTACTTCTCAGTGCACGCCAAGCAGTCAAGGCAGCAAAAGGGACAACACTTGCTTCTTATTCAGTAGAAATATAGATGTGTAGTCACGCTCTGAGACAGAAGTACAGCCTATGAAATCACGTAATAAGAATTTTCTTGGAAAAAAACAATCAATGCCACCTTTTACAGGTAGCTTACAACAGTTATGATCAAATAAAATTGTGTGGCATGAGCAGTGTCATACATAACAAACTAAAGTATAAGAAAATCTTTTTGTTGGATGATTTGCATTAACGATCTTGAGTCTGTAAAATCAGATTACAGGTGCACCAGGGTTGTTTAGGAGAAAGAAGGGTTAGGACTATACAGAGAAGTGTTGGGGACAAAAAATGAAACACAGCTTTAAAACAATTGGTGGAGAAGAAAAGAGAAAAACAGAAGAATGAAAAATGGAGACCAGGGACATGAATTCAGTCAGTTCTAGTATTAGATTATGGAGTGCCAGCAGCTGATTCTAACTTGGCTTGCAGATAGGACATCTATTTTGAATAGATGGCTTAAAAGTGAGCCCAAACTTACTGGATGCATGTGGAAAAGGAAAGAAGGAAAAAGCTTTTAAACTTTGTTGTGTCTTCAGCATAGATCATCATCTTCCTTTTTTTCATTTATATATATATATATATATGTATATATTTAAATTTGGTCAAGTCCCGAAGCTTGAGATGCCAGTTAAAGTAAGTTCTCAGCCTTAAGACTAAGGTTGTAATTTTCTTTTTTCAGAGTGATTGAAACGGAATCCATAGAATAATTCTATGAGCTAGATATAAAGTAAAATTGCTTTTCTTCTTTGCATAAAAATTTTACAGCTATGCCACAGGGACAAGTTGAACAATCACTAAAGCAAAGCATCATCTCACAGATTTATGGAACTCAGAGTTGATCCATATAAATTTACTCAAATTTGAGATCGAGTATTTTATTCCAATTCCAAGACTTCACTTCCTTGATAGCGAACATTGTGTACAGGGCATGATTCATCAAGCATACGCAGAGCTTAATTCCATTGTTAAAACACTATCCATCAAGAAATCTTACGAAGAGCATGAATTCCAAATTAAACAACCCAAATCTCACAATATGAAAATCCTAAACTTCACAGTCGCCAAAGTTGTTTGAAGAACTCTCGAATAGAACAAGCAATTATACCTTGTTTCTCAGAAGCACAATCCTAGTGGGAGACCCTTGAAATTAACACTCATATATTTTGGACTCCATTCACTGGCATTCACAATGACACTTCTGTTATCCGTCTTCTTGGCCATCAACGGCATCGAAATTCCTTGCTCGCACTTCCCCAAACGCCTCAAGGCCGGTCTGAGCACGCGCCGCCCGTGGCGCGAAATGTTTGTGTTTGCAGTTGTTGAGGATTAGTATTTGTAATTCGATAAAAATTAGACGATGCCTGTGATGGCGGAGGCAATGGTCAGCGGAATTTTCTTCCTGGAGTGCGGACCGGCGATGCCGACGCGGGTGATTTGACCACGGTCGTGGGTAGTGCAGGCAGACAGGCGCGCATTCGAATAGAAAATGAGGGCTCTAAATGTATATTTAAAAATTCATTTACTATTTATATTGGTATTTATTTATATAAAATTTATTCACATTCGTTTAAAATAAGTATTATCCGTATTCAGTTAGTAAATATTCAATTATAAAATTGTATTCATTTAAATTAAATTTATTCGCATATATTATTCGTATTCAGTTAATATATATTCGATTATAAATGAAAATAGATATGGTAAAGGCGTATCCGATCAATTTAGTATTCACCCTGAATATATATTTATTAATATTATTTATATTTTTCAATAAAATATCATAATCCACATATATATAAATATGAAGAAAAAAGAATAAATTTAAAAAAATATTTTAATATAGAAAAAATTGAAGAATAAAATTAATCAACTTAATTATTGTTAGCTGGCTTTATAATTAATATATTTAAATGTCATTGTTATTATTAATTAGAACTAATAATCAATTATTAATTAAAAATTATGCTATTTGTTTAATTGCTTTCTTTTTAATGAAATTGTATAGTTCTTCTATTAATTAAAATATGTATTTGCTATAGGTTTATAAATTCATGTATTTAAATATTCGTAAATAGATATTTAAATAATTATCATCAAATATAAATATCAAAAAAGTAATTTGAATATAGATAAGTTTAATCAAATATGAATGCATCTGAATAATTATAATTGAATATGGATATATCTGAATTCGATCGATATTTGATGGATATGAACTCGGGTATCATTCTTAAATATCCGTTAAATCCATATCTGTATCCGAATATTCAAAAAGTTAAACGAATACGAATATGAAAATAGTGTATTCGATTCGTTTGATATCCGTCTACACCACTAGGCGCGAAAAGGTAGCAACAGCCAAAACTATATATATATAAAAAAAAAAGAGTGGGATCCGCAGTTAAATAGGTGCAACTGTAAATTTGCCCATTCTCTCTTTTATATAGACTAGAAAGGTACACATGTGCGATGCACGTGACTTATTGTTATTATTGTTGTTGTTACTGTTGTATATTTGTTTATTCTATAAATTCTCTTCTATTTGTATATGACTCAAATGCTTATAAATAGGCAAAAAATAAAAAATAAAAAATTATCATTAGAATTTAAATTATGCTGGGTCTCTAACATAATTTAAGAACAATTTAAGGTAATATATTTCTTCTTTTATGGTCATTGCTGTATTAAATTTACTCTTACATTTGAATTGAACATATATATATATATTGATATATAAAAGATATTTTTCTTTCTTTCTGTTTTTTTTTTATATCATCTTTGAGGAAGAGCGCCAAAAAAATATCTATACAAATATATTTATGGAGTATCACTTTTCCTCATTAATTGATTTTTCCTTAATTAATTTTAATTCAATTATTATTTACAACTATATGTATTAAATGTGATAGTAAATAGTGTCATTAAATGGAGATATAATTTAATTCTTATTTTCTAAAAGCCCAATTAAATATGTTGGTAGAATAATAAATTTCAATACATGAAATTATATTTTCTAATCGCAAATTTTGATTTTAATTAATTTTAATATAATTATTATTTTTAGCAACTTGATCAATATTTAAAATTATAAATTAAATTAGTCTATAAATATTTTTAAAATGTGAAGCTGATATTGTTCATTAAAAATAATCATTTAGTAAAGCAAATTGTATGGTTGGAAATTATTACATGAATGGTGGGAAATTATACACGGTACAAAGGAACTTTTTTTTCTTTTTGACCTTTTTAAAATTTTGAACTAGAACTCATTCTGGTTGTTCTTCTGAAACTTTTCTATCTTTTGACCGCCTCTCCTCCTCGGGATCCAAACTAAAATTTGACATCTGCATACTTCTTTATTAAGATTGTACAACTGGAAGCCGGTATCTTAGCAAGATATGATGTCCGCCGGGAAAGGCCTCAACTGTGGGCAACAACAAGGGCGTGTCCTTTTATGCTAAGACACATGCTTTGGTCAGGATCAAAGTCAAGTGTTGAGAACTGAACAAGGCTAGAAAACTAAACTTAGAGAAGGAAATTAAAAATCTTTATGATGCAGAGGATCCTATTAAAGGCAACTGCAGAGAATACTTAATTTTTAAGAGTCGAAGAAGGTAGCGGAATAGTAAGAAATGCTTGAAATGCTTCTAAGTAGTATTTTATTTCACTCTCCAAATCAGATTACAAACTCGATAAAATTCATTCCTTATATAGAGGAATGAAGGAAACAGTACTTACAATAGCTGTACTAAAGATAAATAGAAAACAGTACACACCCGACAACCAGTACAATAATTTAAGACAACTTTAGACAAACTTAAAAGCAAAGGACAATAATGAACAAAACACGACAAAACCAAAAGTAAAGCAGCCTGTAGCTTTATCACTGAGTCAAAAAGCCAGCAGGAAATGGGCCAAACACCACTTTTGATGAGTTTTGTGGTGGAGTCTGACTCAACGGATTATTCAAGTCAAAAGTGATCCCAGCTTTTCCATCCACTGAGATTCCAACTCATAAGGGTCCCGTGAATCCATCATGTCATCTTGATCAATTATTTTTTCTTTACCCTTATCTGATGAAGTAGCAGTAGGAAAAGTAGAGGTGAATGGAGGAACAACTGGAAACGAGCACGGGACAATAGCAGCAACACCTTGGGAAGACTTATTATGGGATAGTGAATTCCAATTTGTTTTGAAATAAGTTTTTGAACATCCCCACATATGCTCTGGTGTAGTTCTATTGAACTCTGAGTAGAACTGCTCAAAGTAGACTATAGCATCATTCTGCAGTTCTATAGCATAGTCAATAGGCATTTGTTCGCACGGAGCATCCTCTTCAAATCTGGGCCAAATCTGGGGTGGAACAACAGAATTATTCTCTGCCATTTTTCTCTGGAATTCTCTTATCTCACCTCCATGTTAAAAAAACTCCTTGTTGAGAAAATACGGGAAAACACCATATTCTTGGACTGAGTAGAAATATGGTAAGTTATGGATATGAGGAGAACTTTGTCTTGAAAGGATAAAAATAACAGAGACTCCTGGTTCAGCTCTTCCAACCTGCTTAATTTGAATAATCTTAAATAATTCCATCCAAATTGATAAAGGATAAAACCATTCAAGAAATGATCTTGCACAGGGATTATCATCATAGTCATCAAACCATCCACTGTGTAATTCAGCTATCCATCTGATAGATTGCTCAATTGAAAATTCCACAGCAATCTTCTATTGTTCTAGCATGTACCAAAGCATGCAAATTAATTCTTTGGAAAACATGAGGTGGAAAGGATTAGAAATGCTGAACAAGGTAAAGAATGGATAGTCTGGATGAAAACCTAACCCTCCAAGAGTATGAAGTCTAGTTTTTCTGACAGTAAGGGATTGGTATTTCAACATCAATTCTTTGGCTCTGGACTTAAGGGTTTTGGTTTTAATAAGCTCAAACAATTCTGGAGGAAGGCTATCAAGGGGGAAATCATAGAAGGTAGGGATTTTTGAAGGTGGTGCAGGAGAAAACATGCAAATGATGGGAATGTGACTTCTGGGTATTTCAAAGAGCTTAGGCCTGGAAAGAAGATCTACGAGAACATTGTCCTTCCCTTTGATATGGTTGACAGTAAAATTGTACTGAGAAAACCATTCTGTCCATCTGAGTAATTGCTTAGGAGGAATGGTATGTGGTTTAAAACTCAGCATTTTAGGGAAGGCAGTCATATCCATTTCTACAAAGAAATGATGGCCGATAAGATGAAATCGAAACTTTTCAATACCTTTCTTTACCACCAAAATCTCCTTGTATGTTGAGTGGTAATGTTGTTCTGCTATCTTGAAAGATCCACTCTTGAAACCTCACACATTTCTCTTTCCTTTCTTTTCTTCAATAAGAACAGCAGCCCAGAAAGTATCACTAGCATCTGTCTGAAAAATCTTTTTCCCATCTGAAGGGATCTGTAGAGGAGGAAGCTTCTGAATAACAACTTTAATGGCAAGAATTGCTTTCTTCTGTGCATTTGACCATTTTGGAGGATTTTTCTTGAGCATATCCTGTAATGGTCTTATGATTGATGCTAGTCTTGGTATGAAATCCGCAGCATAGTTAATAACTCCAAGAAACTGTTGAATCTGCTGCTTAGATTCCAAATTATCAGGAAACTTAAGAAGTTTAGTAGCAATGTGAGGCTGCAATGAATATTGTCCATCCTTAATGAACATTCCCAAGAACTCAATTTCATTCTGTGCGACGGTCATCTTTTTCTCTGAGAGCATTATTCCATACATCTGACTAAGTAAGTCTCCAAACTTATGCAGAAGGAATGTGTGTGTCTGCATATCTTCAGAAAATAGCAAAATATCACCAATGTAGATCAATGCGTTTGGAAACAAGGGCTCAAAGATTTGAACCATAACTTTCTGGAATAATGAAGGTGCTGTCTTTAGACCAAAAGGAATGACCGTCCACTGGAAATGAGCATTTGGAATGCAGAATGTTGTCTTGTATCGATCTTCTGGATGGATGCCTATCTGCCAGAAGCCTGTTTTCAGATCAAACTTTGAAAAGACATTGGCTTTGGTCAGATTAGAAAATAGGCAATTCCGATTCTGCAGAGGGAACTTCTCATCAGCAAGAAAATAGTTGAGGGGTTTGTAGTTGATCAAAATCTCATTTTTCCCCTCGCCTGTTCTGATCTTTTATTTACATATAATGCCTGACTAGCCCATGGAGAATTGGTGACTTCAATAAGACCTTCGTCACGTAGCTGAGCTAATTCTCTGGTTGCTAGTTCAAGTTGTTCTGGAGGCATTCCTGGGTGGCTAGCTTTAGTAGGGTTAATATTTATATCTTTTTCAAAAGGAAGCTGTACTTTTCCAAAGGGGATTTGTGCATTTATGGAGGAAATCAGAATGAGATTCTGCACAACAATCTTTTATTAGAAGAGTATGGATATCTGTAATGGATTCAGATTGGAAAGAAAGGTTATAACGTGGTTTGATATAAGGAAGAAAATAAGACTTAAATCTAAGACCTTCTGACTTAGGTATTACTTTATTCTCCCAAAGCTGTTTAATGATATCAAACCCAATCACAACATCCTGTTTAGGTAAAAAAGAGCCAAGAAATTTATGGGTAATGGAAAGTTCAGGAAAGAATTGTAGCTTGATAGGCTTGCTAATTAGGTCAATTGTTAGATTCTCACTGTTAGCAACTTGAAAAACTTCATGATGTTTTTTCCAGAACGAGGCAGGTAAGATTCTTGGATTGAGGATAGATTTGGATGCCCCTGTATCAATCAGACCAACCAGAGTTATTGGGTTGTCATATTTTTGAGGAATAAGTTGTACCTGCACAAATGGTACGGCAAGAGCAAGACTAATGAATTGAATTCCAAAGACAAGAAGCTGGAGCTGGTCTTCTTTGATCTCATCCTCAAAAGAAGAGTCATCCTCAGAGACATCTTCCTGGGCAAACAACGTCTTTTCAGAGGGCTCGTCCTCCTTAGAAAAGAGTGATTCCAGATCCTCATTTTCAAGATCACACTGGGTCAGCTGGAAAACCTGTTTGAGTATCCTATCCCTTTTCTTGTTAGGATAGTTCTTAGCCCAGTGACCTTGCTTATGGCGAATATGGCACCTGTCTCTTTTGCTTCTTGAGAACTTTCTCCTAAAATATCTTCGTCTCCTCCTGGGTCTCCATTGTTGGTGATGGTGCTGACGATGCTTTCTGAATCTCCTATGATGCTTGTAGAACTTTTTTGGACATTGGCATTTGTCTGATTTGCATTTGATCTGAAGATCCTTCATGTCACATTCCTTTGAGAACTTTTTCCCTATCTCCTGAAATTCTTTGAAAAACTTCGAATTGTTGCACAGTTTTTCCAGGGCCTTGAAGACAAATTGGTAGATTTCTCCGAGAGAGACATTTTCAAGTGTTCGGCTTCTCATCTCAATTAATCTTAAGGCTTCTCGACCAAGGGAATCAGGAATGGAATTAAGGTAGGCTTGCTTCAGATTTGGATTGTCCATCCCACCAAGAATATAGAACTTTTGAGACATCCGTTGGAAATGCTTTTCTAAGTCCTTTCTTTCGAAAGAACAACATTTCATTTTAAAGAACTCCTCCCTAGCAACATCGATATTGTTTTGATGTTGTCCCAAAAACTCAACATAAACATAATTCATGAAGGTTTCAACGTTTGCTGCGTTTCTGGCTTGGATCTGTTGATATTCTCCAAGAGCATACCACCATTCTTTTAAAGTACCAGTCATTCTAGCAGTGAAACTATTAATAACACTAATAAGAGTAGCACCTGGTTTCTGAAGTTCTGTCACACACCAAGACATCATTTCATGGATTCTGTCCTTCCAGAGAGAAGGAGGAATATCATCGAATGAGAACAGATGTCTGGAATTGCTAGAGTAGGAATCATTGGGCTCATGAACATGAGGATTCCTTTGTTGACCTTGTTGACTGGTTTCTGGTTCATCATCAACAACAGGCTCTTGAGGAGTATCTCGAGGTCTTTCTGGTTGATTCATAAATAGTAACGGAACGTCTTCTGAGAGTTCCTCTGAGTTACTGATATCTTCCGTAACAAACACGGGCCATGGTCTGTTTGGCTTATTTCTTCATGGTCAGCAACCTTCTTGATATAATCAGTGAGTGGATTTGAAGTAGAGGAATTTTGCATCATGTACTGTGGTGGCATTGAAACTGTAGGTTCGGCGGTGCTTAAGGCTGTAGCAGTTTGGGGATTGCTTTTTCTTTTGTATTCTTCTGGAGAAAAGAATGTAGATGAGTCTCCAAACATCTTTTTAAAGTTATCCAGCCCATGAAGTGGTTGTGAAACAGTAGGATAGGAAGATACTGAGGGTTCTGGCCTGCTCCAAATAGAGTCTCTTTGGTACTGTTCTTCTAGAGACTTTAATTGGGTCTTGAGTGTCCTAATCTCCTATTCTTTGTAGCTGAAAGGCTGTGAAGTTTGGAGAAGTCTCATGATTTCATTGTGCACCATGTCAATCCTTTCCTTCAAGGATTGAATTGTTACCACAATCTGGTTCTCAATCTTAGCTTCCATCCTCTCCTAGCTTTTTACAATATTTTGCAGCATATGATTTTGAACTACTGCATTTTCGGACTGCCAGTTGAGAGTTGCTTCAGCAGCAGTCACTTCCACCGTTGAACCGTCTGACCTTCGAGCTGTTGGATTCTTAATCTTCCACAAGTGACTGTACTCAAAAGTTTGAATTTCCTTAGGAGGATAATTCATCTGTTGTAAAGAAGAAGAAGAAGGACCAAACATCATAATCTGATTAGGAATTGGTTCATCATCTGAATAGTCGTTTGAGGATATGGAGGGAATACAATCATTATCATCTTTGTAGTATTCCTCATCATCACTGTCCTCATATCCTTCTTGAACTCCCCATCCAGTATGAGTTGTTGGCCACTGTGTTAAAGGCGGTGGGGTATATTTGACCAAATAGTCAAACTTGCCTGAAGGTTGTCCCAAAGTATCCACATAAGGATCATCCCTAGAGAGTCTTAATGGTCTTTTTCTAAGGGCTTCTGTAACATCTGGTGATGCAAAGATGGGACTTCTGTATCCATCAAATCCATAAATTGGCATTTCAGATTCAACAGAATACATAGGACTAAAACAACTAGAAACTCCGGTCTTCTCTTTCTGCTTTTGGAACTTAATTTCTACTGTTTCATCTTTATTTTTGTGAAAAGATGGTTCAGTAGACTGGATCGGCTTTGAATCCTTGGACGCTTGGTGAGTTTGTTCATAGGCCGTGATCCACGAGTCTGGAATCAACTTCTGCAATTCTTCCTTTGGTAATTGTCTGGGGACATACGTACAACTGGGTATATGATCTGTGTCCACAGAAATTAACAAAGCTTCATTCGTTTCCTGAGGATAAGCAAAATCAATTGAATGATTTTGAATCCTGTACACGATCTGGTAGTGAAGGGTTGCTCTCTTGGATACCCAGTATTCAGACTATCATCATGCATGTATTGACACTGTTCAGACAACGTTGAATACAGGAACAGTTCTGGTAACGATGTTCCCTAACTTCAACCTGCCAATATCAGATCCATGCTTACAATCGGTGCTCAAACTCCATATTCAAATCTGTGGAGTAGTTCCTACGGCTACAACTTATTCTGCAACCTTGGATACCCGGTATTCAGACTATCAGCATGTATGTATTGACACTGTTTAGACAACGTTGAATACAGGAACAGTTCTGGTAACGATGTTCCCTAACTTCAACCTGCCAATATCATATCCATGCTTACAATCGGTGCTCAAACTCCAGATTCAAATCTGTGGAGCAGTTCCTACAGCTACAACTTATTCTGCAACCCTTCACTACCGGATGGTGTACAGGATTCAAAATCATTCAATTAATTTTTCTTATCCTCAGGAAACGAATGAAGCTTTGTTAATTTCTGTGGACACAGATCATATACCCAGTTGTACGTATGTCCCTAGACAATTACCAAAGGAAGAATTGCAGAAGTTGTTTCCAGACTCGTGGATCACGGCCTATGAACAAACTCACCAAGCGTCCAAGGATTCAAAGCCGATCTAGTCTACTGAACAATCTTTTCACAAAAATAAAGATGGAACGGTAGAAATTAAGTTCCAAAAGCAGAAAGAGAAGATCGGAGTTCCTAGTTGTTTTAGTCCTATGTATTCTGTTGAATCCGAAATGCCAATTTACGGATTTGATGGATACGAAAGTCCCATCTTTGCATCACCAGATGTTACAGAAGCCCCTAGACAAAGACCATCAAGACTCTCTAGGGATGATCCTTATGTGGATACTTTGGGACAACCTTCAGGCAAGTTTGACTATTTGGTCAAATATACCCCACCGCCTTTAACACAGTGGCCAACAACTCATACTGGATGGGGAGTTCAAGAAGGACATGAGGACAGTGATGATGAGGAATACGACAAAGATGATGATGATTGTATTCCCTCCATATCCTCAAACGACTATTCAGACGCTGAACCAATTCCCAATCAGATTATGATATTTGGTCCTTCTTCTTCTTCCTTACAACAGATGAATTATCCTCCTAAGGAAATTCAAACTTCTGAGTACAGTCACTTGTGGAAGATTAAGAATCCAATAGCTCGAAGGTCAGACGGTTCAACGGTGGAAGTGATTGCTGCTGAAGCAACTCTCAACTAGCAGTCCGAAAATGCAGTAGTTCAAAATTATATGCTGCAAAAGATTGTAAAAAGCTAGGAGAGGATGGAAGCTAAGATTGAGAACCGGATTGTGGTAACAATTCAATCCTTGAAGGAAAGGATTGACATGGTGCACAATGAAATCATGAGACTTCTCCAAACCTCATAGCCATTCAGCCATAAAGAACAGGAGATTAGGACACTCAAGACCCAATTAAAGTCTCTAGAAGAACAGTACCAAAGAGACTCTATTTGGAGCAGGCCAGAACCCTCAGTATCTTCCTATTCTACTGTTTCACAACCACTTCATGGGTTGGATAACTTCAAAAAGATGTTTGGAGACTCATCTACATTCTTTTCTCCAGAAGAATACAAAAGGAAAAGCAATCCCCAAACTGCTACTGCCTTAAGCACCGCCGAACCTACAGTTTCAATGCCACCATAGTACATGATGCAGAATTCCTCTACTTCAAATCCACTCACTGATTATCTCAAGAAGGTTGCTGACCATGAAGAACATAAGCCAAACAGACCATGGCCCGTGTTTGTTACGGAAGATATCAGTAACTCAGAGGAACTCTCAGAAGACGTTCCGTTACTATTTATGAATCAACCAGAAAGACCTCGAGATACTCCTCAAGAGCCTGTTGTTGATGATGAACCAGAAACCAGTCAACAAGGTCAACAAAGGAATCCTCATGTTCATGAGCCCAATGATTCCTACTCTAGCAATTCCAAACATCTGTTCTCATTCGATGATATTTCTCCTTCTCTCTGGAAGGACAGAATCCATGAAATGATGTCTTGGTGTGTGACAGAACTTCAGAAACCAGGTGCTACTCTTATTAGTGTTATTAATAGTTTCACTGCTAGAATGACTGGTACTTTAAAAGAATGGTGGTATGCTCTTGGAGAATATCAACAGATCCAAGCCAGAAACGCAGCAAACGTTGAAACCTTCATGAATTATGTTTATGTTGAGTTTCTGGGACAACATCAAAACAATATCGATGTTGCTAGGGAGGAGTTCTTTAAAATGAAATGTTGTTCTTTCGAAAGAAAGGACTTAGAAAAGCATTTCCAACGGATGTCTCAAAAGTTCTATATTCTTGGTGGGATGGACAATCCAAATTTGAAGCAAGCCTACCTTAATTCCATTCCTGATTCCCTTGGTCGAGAAGCCTTAAGATTAATTGAGATGAGAAGCCGAACACTTGAAAATGTCTCTCTCGGAGAAATCTACCAATTTGTCTTCAAGGCCCTGGAAAAACTGTGCAACAATTCGAAGTTTTTCAAAGAATTCCAGGAGACAGGGAAAAAGTTCTCAAAGGAATGTGACAGGAAGGATCTTCAGATCAAATGCAAATCAGACAAATGCCAATGTCCAGAAAAGTCCTACAAGCATCATAGGAGATTCAGAAAGCATCGTCAGCACCATCACCAACAATGGAGGCTCAGGAGGAGACGAAGATATTTTAGGAGAAAGTTCTCAAGAAGCAAAGGAGACAAGTGCCATATTTGCCATAAGCAAGGTCAGTGGGCTAAGAACTGTCCTAACAAGAAAAAGGGATAGGATACTCAAACAGGTTTTCCAGCTGACCCAGTGTGATCTTGAAAATGAGGATCTGGAATCACTCTTTTCTAAGGAGGACGAGCCCTCTGAAAAGACGTTGTTTGCCCAGGAAGATGTCTCTGAGGATGACTCTTCTTCTGAGGATGAGATCAAAGAAGACCAGCTCCAGCTTCCTATCTTTGGAATTCAATTCATTAGTCTTGCTCTTGCCGTACCATTTGTGCAGGTACAACTTATTCCTCAAAAATATGACAACCCAATAACTCTGGTTGGTCTGATTGATACAGGGGCATCCAAATCTATCCTCAATCCAAGAATCTTACCTGCCTCGTTCTGGAAAAAACATCATGAAGTTTTTCAAGTTGCTAACAGTGAGAATCTAACAATTGACCTAATTAGCAAGCCTATCAAGCTACAATTCTTTCCTGAACTTTCCATTACCCATAAATTTCTTGGCTCTTTTTTACCTAAACAGGATGTTGTGATTGGGTTTGATATCATTAAATAGCTTTGGGAGAAGAAAGTAATACCTAAGTCAGAAGGTCTTAGATTTAAGTCTTATTTTCTTCCTTATATCAAACCACGTTATAACCTTTCTTTCCAATCTGAATCCATTACAGATATCCATACTCTTCTAATAAGAGATTGTTGTGCAGAATCTCATTCTGATTTCCTCCATAAATGCACAAATCCCCTTTGGAAAAATTCAGAATTTTTTGTACAGCTTCCTTTTAAAAAAGATATAAATATTAACCCTACTAAAGCTAGCCACCCAGGAATGCCTCCAGAACAACTTGAACTAGCAACCAGAGAATTAGCTCAGCTACGTGACGAAGGTCTTATTGAAGTCACCAATTCTCCATGGGCTAGTCAAGCATTCTATGTAAATAAAAGATCAGAACAGGCGAGGGGAAAAATGAGATTGGTGATCAACTACAAACCCCTCAACTACTTTCTTGCTGATGAGAAGTTCCCTCTACAGAATCGAAATTGCCTATTTTCTAATCTGACCAAAGCCAATGTCTTTTCAAAGTTTGATCTGAAAGCAGGCTTCTGGCAGATAGGCATCCATCCAGAAGATCGGTACAAGACAGCATTCTGCATTCCAAATGCTCATTTCCAGTGGACGGTCATTCCTTTTGGTCTAAAGACAGCACCTTCATTATTCCAGAAAGTTATGGTTCAAATCTTTGAGCCCTTGTTTCTAAACACATTGATCTACATATTTTGCTATTTTCTGAAGATATACAGACACGCACATTCCTTCTGCATAAGTTTGGAGACTTACTTAGTCAGATGTATGGAATAATGCTCTCAGAGAAAAAGATGACCGTCGCACAGAATGAAATTGAGTTCTTGGGAATGTTCATTAAGGATGGACAATATTCATTGCAGCCTCACATTGCTACTGAACTTCTCAAGTTTCCTGATAATTTGGAATCTAAGCAGCAGATTCAACAGTTTCTTGGAGTTATTAACTATGCTGAGGATTTCATACCAAGACTAGCATCAATCATAAGACCATTACAGGATATGCTCAAGAAAAAATCCTCCACAATGGTCAAATGCACAGAGGAAAGCAATTCTTGCCATTAAAGTTGTTATTCAGAAGCTTCCTCCTCTACAGATCCCTTCAGATGGGAAAAAGGATTCTTCAGACAGATGCTAGTGATACTTTTTGGGCTGCTGTTCTTATTGAAGAAAAGGAAGGAAAGAGAAATGTGTGCGATTTCAAGAGTGGATCTTTCAAGATAGCAGAACAACATTACCACTCAACATACAAGGAGATTTTGGCGGTAAAGAAAGGTATTGAAAAGTTCCAATTTCATCTTATCGGCCATCATTTCTTTGTAGAAATGGATATGACTGCCTTCCCTAAAATGCTGAGTTTTAAACCACATACCATTCCTCCTAAGCAATTACTCAGATGGGCAAAATGATTTTCTCAGTACAATTTTACTGTCAACCATATCAAAGGGAAGGACAATGTTATCGCAGATCTTCTTTCCAGGCCTAAGCTCTTGGAAATACCCAGAAGTCACATTCCCATCATTTGCATGTTTTCTCCTGCACCACCTTCAAAAATCCCTACCTTCTATGATTTCCCCCTTGATAGCCTTCCTCCAGAATTGTTTGAGCTTATTAAAACCAAAACTCTTAAGTCCAGAGCCAAAGAATTGATGTTGAAATACCAATCCCTTACTGTCAGAAAAACTGGACTTCATACTCTTGGAGGGTTAGGTTTTCATCCAGACTATCCATTCTTTACCTTGTTCAGCGTTTCTAATCCTTTCCACCTCATGTTTTCCAAAGAATTAATTTGCATGCTTTGGTACATGCTAGAACAATAGAAGATTGCTGTGGAATTTTCAATTGAGCAATCTATCAGATGGATAGCTGAATTACACAGTGGATGGTTTGATGACTATGATGATAATCCCTGTGCAAGATCATTTCTTGAATGGTTTTATCCTTTATCAATTTGGATGGAATTATTTAAGATTATTCAAATTAAGCAGGTTGGAAGAGCTGAACCAGGAGTCTCTGTTATTTTTATCCTTTCAAGATAAAGTTCTCCTCACATCCATAACTTACCATATTTCTACTCAGTCCAAGAATATGGTGTTTTCCCGTATTTTCTCAACAAGGAGTTTTTTTAACATGGAAGTGAGATAAGAGAATTCTAGAGAAAAATGGCAGAGAATAATTCTGTTGTTCCACCCCAGATTTGGCCCAGATTTGAAGAGGATGCTCCGTGGGAACAAATGCCTATTGACTATGCTATAGAACTGCAGAATGATGCTATAGTCTACTTTGAGCAGTTCTACTCAGAGTTCAATAGAACTACACCAGAGCATATGTGGGGATGTTCAAAGACTTATTTCAAAACAAATTGGAATTCACTATCCCATAATAAGTCTTCCCAAGATGTTGCTGCTACTGTCCCGTGCTCGTTTCCAGTTGTTCCTCCATTCACCTCTACTTTTCCTACTGCTACTTCATCAGATAAGGGTAAAGAAAAAATAATTGATCAAGATGACATGATGGATTCACAGGACCCTTATGAGCTGGAATCTCAGTGGATGGAAAAAGCTGGGATCACTTTTGACTTGAATAATCCGTTGAGTCAGACTCCACCACAAAACTCATCAAAAGTGGTGTTTGGCCCATTTCATGCTGGCTTTTTGACTCGGTGATAAAGCTGCAGGCTGCTTTACTTTTGGTTTTGTCGTGTTTCATTATTGTCCTTTGCTTTTAAGTTTGTCTAAAGGTGTCTTAAATTATTGTACTGGTTGTCGGGTGTGTACTGTTTTCTGTTTATCTTTAGTACAGCTATTGTAAGTACTGTTTCCTTCATTCCTCTATATAAGGAATGAATTTTATCGAGTTTGCAATATGATTTGGAGAGTGAAATAAAATACTACTTAGAAGCATTTCAAGCATTTCTTACTATTCCGCTACCTTCTCCGACTCTTAAAAATTAAGTATGCTCTGCAGTTTCCTTTAATAGGATCCTCTGCATCAGAAGGATTTTTAATTTCCTTCTCTGAGTTTAGTTTTCTGGCCTTGTTCAGTTCTCAACACTTGACTTTGATCCTGACCGAAGCATGTTTCTTAGCATAAAAGGACACACCCTTGTTGTTGCCCACAGTTGAGGCCTTTCCTTGCGGACGTCATACCTTGCTAAGATACCGGCTTCCAGTTGGTCCTCTGCCTTTCTGTCAAAAATTGATATCCTGCTTTTCCACTGTGCTGGCGTCATATCCATTTTGTTTTGTTTTGTTTTGTTTTGCCAATTTTATGTGATTGGATTGAGATGCCAAAACATTCATCTTCTTCTTGTCATCTTTTGCTATTCTTGCTTTTCCTTATCCTTTTGTCATGATGAGGATGGCATTGTGCCTGCCGTAGTCTTTTTTGGTAATTCTACCATGATTGCAAGCATTTCTTTGGGGAAGGTTGGGACTAGATATCTTTGAGGAAATTGTCTTTCATTTTGGTGGGATTTTGGAGGGATTTTCCGGAAAACCCTTAAAGATTGTGGTTGAAGCAAGCCACCAAAAACATTTGTCAATGTATTGAGATTTTTTTTGAGTGAAAATGGTGTAGCGCTTTTGGTAAAGTTCCTTTTTTTAGGCTGGTGGAGTTTTGAGCATTTGAAAGTGGAAACATGGATTTATCAAGGCGGAAATATTTGTTTCAGGCTGGTGGACCATTAAGGTGGGTATAAGTGATTTTGGGATTTGCCAAATCTCTGGAACTTGAAGGAAGAAGGTGTGGAAGGAGATTTTGGAGGACTATTTGTCAAAAGATGAATATTTGTCATGGCATAAAATGCTTGAGATTATAAAGGGCATGAACATTTGTCATCATAAAATGCCTTAAAACTTGAAGGATATGAATCTTTGTTATCACATGAAGATTTGTCATCATAAGATGCTTGGGAACTTCAAAGAAAGTTGAAGGAGGCAACTTGAAGAAAATGAAGATTTGTTATCATAAGATGCCTGGCTATTTCAAAGATATAAAGATTTGTCATCATCATAGAACTTGAAGGATATGAAGATTGAGTACTCTAAGAAGAATATGAACAAGTTTGGATATTGAATGAGATCATGAAAATATGTCATGGCCGAAAGATTAAGATATGTCTGTGGCACAAAATGCCTCTGCTTTTTATATTTCTTGTCAAAATCATTAGTTTTCTCCGCAAAAATTATTTTGTAAGAAAATCTAGAATAGAATTTGATAAATTCCATAATAAGACCCAAGGCAAAGGCAATTTAAATTTGAAAAATATTAATTTTGAGACTATATTTTGATTCTCTCTTGTAAAACTCCTCTAGTTGATTTATAATCAAATCTCAATATAAAATTTTGATTTATCAAATAACCTGAAAAAGCATAAAACAACTAATAAACCTTTTTTTTTTTTTTTTTTTTAACAATCTATTGAGCTCCTGCTTTCCACATGTCAAAATGATATCGAACTAGTCTTTCTTAATTTTTTCTCCACGACGTGAAGAATGTTGACTAGATCTAAACGCTTCAACAAATCTTGATCTATTAAATCTAATTGTTACGATCCATCTTGATGTCCTACTATGTCGGTTTCTGCTGTTAATGGTGTATTTTGTGACACGGGTATATTAACAATATCCTTCCACTTAATAGAATTTATTTTATTAATTTCCCAAAAAATTGTTTCCCCTACTATACTACCGTGACTTATGGCCTTTTCATTAAATCCCGTTTTCATAATTTTGTACCGTAATCTATAGAATATTTCATAATTGTGGGATCTAAAATTCATTTTGTAATTATTTATCTTAACATCTAACGTTAATATATCCATTACAGGTGCGTCGTATAGTGAAATTGTGTAATCTGCAAAACAATTAACATAAATGGGTCCGTTACATAAACTTGCTTCACCTAAAGCTAAAAGAGAATCGTCGTAGTTTAAGTGTCTGCGGTCCCTTAAAGCTAAGAAAATATTTGTCTCTAATCCTTCTCTAGTTAAAGGTTTTACTGCGACTTGTACTAATCCTATATGTAAATGTCTATATTTGTCCCTAATATGCTGTCGGATGGATCTTTGTGAAAATAAACTAAATGTTTGTTGTTCACTTGTTAAGGGTAATGTTTGTTCTTCTTTTTGAATATTCTTAGGAGATTTAAACTCCAAGAAGCCAGTCTTGTAGATGTCCTTACTAGGAACCTTAGGTGGTTTCCATTTTTTCAGTTCATCATCACTCCAAGAATCCATACTTGATGATTGTCCAGACATTATTTTGATCTATGGAAAATTGAAGCTCAACAATATGTAGAAACGAAATTTGTACATATATAGAAATTAATAAAGATTGTAAAATTTAATAAAAACTTACTTCGATGAAATTTTAGGAGACTGCCACGGTGATTGTTGAAGAAGCTGGTAAAGTAAAAATAGTATGGATGGAAAATTGGAAAAAAGAGATAGGATTTCACAAGGTTTAGGTGTTGGTTTTAGTTCCTAAAGTGCTTCAAATTAGACTGCGCGGGTGGAACCTTCATCTCAATTTGTCCGTATTTTATAGCCTTTTCACGTCGGACTCCAAATTAAAATTTTGACATCCGCACAGTTTTGCTAAATTTGTACGTAGCGATAAGGTTAGATTCCTCTGTCTGTGGAAAGCAAATTCAGTTTCCAACAGTTAGATATATGGTGAATAGTTTTACTTTGTTGGCCAACTTTATCATTCAGTACTCACGAGATGAGATCGGGGGATGTCGAAAAATCACCTCTTTTGTTATTTTTTTCATAATGCATGTAGTTTATAGTAATTCTAATTTTTAATATATCACATTATATAAAAGACTTATGCTATTAAACTACAAATCACTCGACATATTGATACATTATTTTAATCTAATGGATTTTATTAAGTCTTTCTTTTACTCTCGCTGCTCATATTGAAATATATGTAGGTAGGGCTGTAAATGGATATTTGAAAATTCGTTTACCGTTTGTATTTGCATTCATTTATACAAAATTTATCCGCATCCGTTTAAAACGAATATTATCTGTATTCGATTAATAGATATCTAATTATAAATGGATACGAATATGGTAAATGCATATCCGATCCGTTTAATATCCGCTCAAAATATATTTATTAAATAATATATTATTTATATTTTTTAATAAAAATCTCATAATCTATATATGTATATATATAAATTATAATTTAAGATTGAAAAGAAAAAATAATAAATTTAAAAAATTATTGTAATATAGAGAAAAAATTTAAGGATAAAGTTAATCAACATTATTATTGTTGGTTGACTTTGTAATTAATATACTTAAATATCATTATTATTATAAATTAGTACTAATAATCAATTACAATGTCAATAATTAATTAGAAATTATGTTATTTGTTTGATTGCTTTTTTTTTAATGAAATTGTATAGTTCATTCTATTAATTAAAATATGTATTTGTTATAGGTTCATAAATTCACGTATTTGGATGTTCGTAAATAGATATCTAAATAATTATCATCGAATATGAATATAAAAAAATAATTCGAATAGAGATAAGTTTAATCAAATATGCATGCATCTGAATAACTATAATCGAATACGAATATATCCGAATTCGATCGGTATCCGATGGATACGAATTCAGATATTATTTTCAAATATCCGTCAAAACTGTATTTGTATCCGAATATTCAAAAAGTTAAATGAATATAAATATGAAAATAGTATATCCGATCTGTTTAATATCCGTTTACACCCCTACGTAGCCAGCTATTTTGCCCAAATTGTATTGTTTAAAGATTTTGATTCAGGCCCAAATTTCATAGCTGTAAGTAGGGCTATCAACGGAGCGGATTTTAATCCGAATTCAATCCGATTATTTAGGATCTTTAACAAAGAAAAAATTCGATGGATATGATCTGATTAAAAAAGTTTGTAATCCGAAATAAATAGAGCGAATATGGATATGGCTCTATCCGATTCATTAATAATTCGAATTTGAATATATTTAGTATTATACATATATAGTATTATACATATGTATACACATGGTCCTATAATAATGCCAATGTGGATATTTGGATGAAGGAAATAATGAACTTCTATGTAATATATCAAATCAGGTGCTTTTCATATAAATTGTTAGGTTTTGAGCTTATTTACATTATAATTACAACACTTGTTTCTCTATTTTTATAACAAAAAATGATGCAGGAAGAATAATGAGTAGAAAACGATTGCAATAATATGGCAAGAATGTAATGCAAATCTTGATTTGGTCAAAATGAATTTCTTTTTTATAAAGCTTTTGGTCTATAATTGGTTGATTGAATAATAAAATATAACTATGTATTTATAATGCCAAATAAGTACTATTATCAGCAACGGATCCTAAAATATAATGATTTGGTGAATGAATGTGATTAAGTTAAATTCTATTGTTACTTTTAAGTAATCAATAGATTTGAAAATTTATTCATTAATCTGTTGTATTTTTTTTTTAAGGATGATTATTTTGAATTTGGATTCTACTAAATTTTTAGGAAAATAATAAATATATGATGATTTTTGAAATATTCAAATTTGGACTTTTGGGGATATCCAACTTTTATTTTGATCCGAATATGGTTATACCAACTACAGATCTGATGGATCTTGGATCAAATTTGGATTTGACATATTATTTTTAGATTCGAACTTGGATCCAACATAATCCGATCCGAATTCGATCCATTGAAGTCTTAGCCGTAAGTTGAGTATTTTTCAAGTTGTTGCTAATATAAATCTAATATGACAAATTTCTTGCAAGAATTAAATTGCTTCTGGACAGTATGGTGATCGGTATGTGATATGGCTACGCCCAACAACCCCAATATGGTTATATCACGAATAGGCCCAATGGTAGGCCCAATAAAACATCTTAGAGGTGCATATATTCCCATTTCGACTTAAGAGGTCGAATTTCCTAATCGCGAGGTCAATGTGAACAAGACAAGAACATTAATAACAATCTCTGCTAGCTATCATATCCATATTAAATGCGCTTCAACTACTAGACTGTCCGCATTAATGGGATTGACCGCGCATCACCTCCGTATTAATGGCGATATGGATCTCCTCTTCTGCCAACCGACCATTTGTAAAGCTTTGGCTTAGGTCGGAAGGACCTAAGTTGCCCCTATTTATAGGAACAATGTCTGAAATATTTCAAGGAGAAACTCGTCTTTTCACCCCTAAATGAACACTATAAATGCTTCATTCTTCAGATGTAATGGTAAGTCTGGATACTCTCTTTGAACTGTTACTCTATCTAATTACTCTCAGATTGATATACTAATTTAATCATCGGAGGGTCTTAGCCGATGACCCTTTTGGCTAGCTTAACGTTTGTTCCGTGGCTGCAGGATCCAACTCACGTCTTCGAATTCTATCTTTCTAGTCAATCAGTTCCTTCAGGTTGAGATCCAGGAGCCTATTATACTGAAGTAACCATCATCATTTGGCGCCGTTTGTGGGAAACTGGAATTTGTAGCCAAAAGTGGTTAACACCAGGCGAACCACATCTAAGAGATAGAGTGACCATAGCTCTCAGCCAGAGCAGGTGGTTACTTTGATTATCCCACAACTCATGCAGATGATCGTTGATTAGATTTTTTCCCAGCTTTCCGTGTAACTATCTGCTACCTTACAAAGGCATAACAACCATCCAGTAGCCACCGCTAGTGCTATACCACATCCCTTGCACTAAGAAGAGCAACTACCACGGGAAGATAGAACGAGAAATGAAACTCGTCACAATTCCAGTAGATGAGACTTGTGCCCTGGCCAATTTCCCTGTGATGAACCATGCTACCAACCGCATGAGGAAGTGGCAGGCTCATCAAAATATTTTCCTCGACCCAACGGAGCCCAACAACGCGAGTGGGTCAAGCGCCAAAGACCTCAGGCTAGTCGAGACATGTCCAGAGCTGACAGAGACGAGTGGGAGGAAGTTTCACATCAAGTCCAGCAGCTCAACAAGAGGCTGGAAGAAATCTTGAGGAGAAATGTGGAGAGGACACAACTTGACAATACTCCCAGATTTCGATGAGAGAGGGAATCTCTATTTATTCAGGAAATCATTGATGAACGCATCGCCATCGATGCAAAAGTTCCGACTAGGTTACCTCGATATAATGGGTCAACCAACCCCAACGAGCACCTTTTGTAATTTGAACACATGATGCAATTGCACGGCCACAGTGACCACATATATGCAAAAATGTTGGTTACCACTTTTCAGGGAGTAGCGTTGGAATGGTTCATCAAACTTAAGCCTGTATCCATATTTTCTTATGATTAGCTCTGCGACAAGTTCCTCCACCAATTTTCTAGTAGAAGAAAAATAAAGCTGCCGCACACTCACCTCCACACAGTAAAGCAGAATGAGGGTGAATCTTTGAGAGATTTCTTCTCCAGATTCAATACTGAAGTTTTGAAAATTGACAACCCCTAGATTGAGTTTTTGATTGATTTTTTGTTCTTGGGGCTGAGGTATAAGGAATGTGCTAGCGCTTTGGTCAAAGAGTGACCAAAAATAATGGAAGAATTCCTTGACCTCGCAGAGAGATATATGACTTAAGAAGAGATGAATAAAATGAAATATGGTGGAGGAGAAGCTAATAAGAAGAAGGGCAAGGTAAAGGATGACAAGCATAAGAAGGAGGGTCACCGATCTCCAATAAATCATTTTCACAATTATGCCCCACTTAATACTCCTAGGAAAGAGGTCTTGTTCGCTATACAGTATGATAACCTCTTAAAAAGACCAAGAAAACTCAATGAGACAAAAGCCACGAAGAAATCCAAAAAATATTACCATTTTCATTGCGAAAAGGGCCATGACATGGAGGATTATTTCAACCTCCAGGATGAAATTGAGCAGCTCATCAGATAAGGCCACCTAAAAAAATACATTGATCAAATCAGAAAGCCCTGTAAGCAATGGCTCGAACTGATCAGACTTCCCTTAGAGAATGGTTGGCCAGCCCACGAAAAGGAGATTAGGGAAAGCAAAAGGTTGAAGACGAGCACCCCCCCTTGAGAGGCGTTATTGACACAATTGCAGGGGAACCAATGAGGGGGATTCAAAATCAGCAAGACGACAGGCACAAAGAAATCTTGAATCCAGTACGTCGAAGCAAGCTAAGATAGTCTACCAACTTTCCACAAGCACGGATCCTATATCTTTTTCTGACTCCAACCTCGCCCACTTAGGAGGTCAGGGCGCGGAGAGCAAGTTGGATTGCCCCTTGGTGGTTTCTGTCGAAATTGCTAACTTTGAGGTCAGGAAAATCTTGGTCGATAATGGCAGTTCTGCAAATATCATTTTCCTGTTCACATTAGAAAAGGATGAAGCTTGGAAAGCTAAAATTTGACCCTGTTCGAATACCCCTAATCGGCTTTAGGGGATCAGAGATTGTGCCCGTTGGACCCATATATCTATCCACATCTTTTGGACAAGCACCCACCAGGCATATCCTAATGATCAACTACCTCATTGTTGATGTGCCCTTCGCTTTAACACAATCATGGGGAGACCAATATTGAATGATTTTCGAGCAATAGTATCCATTTATCACATCAAGGTTAAATTCCCAACAACAGCTGGAATTGGGGAGTTATTGGGTAATGTGAAAGAGGCTTGAAAGTGTTATACCATCTCGGTTGGGGCTAATGAACACAAAACTTGACCAAAACTGAAACCCTCGGGAGACATCCTTGTAATGGAACCGGATGAGGGATAGACCAACAGAAGAGAAAGAGGTAAGACACCAAAGTCGAGCCTACTGAAGAATTCAAAATAATAGAGGTCGAACCCGGTAACTTTGATAAAACAACGAGGATAGGAACAAGTTTGGGACATAATATGGAATTCATGCTGGTTGATTTCCTCAAAAGAAATGTTGATGTTTTTGCATGGAAAGCAACCGACCTCCAGGGAATCGACCCTTAGATCATTGTCTATCGTCTTAATGTTGACCCATTATTTAAACCAGTTAGACAAAAGATAAAAACCTTTAATGATGAGAGGACCCTGATCATTGAAGACAAGGTCAATAAGCTTCTAGAGGCAGGCTACATAGTTGAGATACAATATCTTAGTTGGTGATGTAATGTAGTCTTTGTCCCTAAAAATGAAGGCAGATGGAGAATGTGTAATAATTTCACTGATCTTAATAAAGTAAGCCTTAAAGACTCATGTTCTCTGCCTCACATAGATTTGTTAGTCAATTCGACTATAGGACACGACCTTTTGAGTATCATGGATGCCTTTCAAGGTAACTATCAAATTTTTATGGCGTATGAGGATAGAGATAAAACTGCGTTTGTGGTACCAAATGGTGCGTATTGCTTCTTGGTCATGTCATTTGGATTAAAGAATGCTGGCACAACATACCAAAGGCTGGTCAACTTTATGTTTAAAAATGAAATTGGTCGATCTATGGAAGTCTATGTGGATGATATGATTGTTAAAACAAAAAGAGAATCAGATAACTTAGTCGACCTTGATCACACATTTTCGATTTTGAGGGCATTTGGCATGAAGCTTAACCCAAACAAATGCACATTTAGAGTGAAAGGTAGAAAATTCTTAGGTTACATGGTCAGCTAGAGAGGTATCGAAGATAGTCCCCAAAAAATCCAAGCAATTCAATATATCTCGCCGCCAAAGACAGTGAGAGATGTCTAGAGGCTGGTCGAGAGAATTATCGCTCTCGATCGATTCATAGCCTGATTAGCAGATAAAAGTTTGCCATTCTTTCAGGTCCTCAGAAACGTAAGGAAGTTTCAATGGACAGAAAAATACGATCAGGCTCTAATCGAACTCAAATAGTACCTAACTGAGCCACCAATACTTGCGAAGCCTACAGTAAAAAAAGTATTGGGTTTGTGTTTGGCAGTCTCCACGATAGTAGTTAGTTCAGTTTTGGTATCTACTCAACAAGGCTTATGTAGGCTAGTATATTACAATAGTAAAGTCTTGCAGGGTCCCAAACATAACTATTTGGAGATCAAGAAGTTTGCCCTTGCTCTGATCACAACGGCACGAAAATTGAGGCCCTATTTATCACATACTATTATCATTTTGACAAACCAACCGTTGAAGTAGGTTCTCTTTAAGCCCGATACATTGAGGAGGTTAACCAAGTGGGCCATTAAGCTGGGAGAATTCGACCTCAAGTTTCAACCCCGCACTGCTATAAAGGCACATGTGCTAGCTAATTTTGGGGCAGAGCGGGGTCAACCTCCCCACAGTAGTCAAGCAGGAATAGAAAGTTTGGTATTTACAAGTAGATGGATCAGCCACAAGTATAGGGGGCGAGGTGGGTATCTCCCTGTGTTCCCCTCAGGCGGAGGAATATGATTTCGCAATCAAGCTAAATTACCTAGTCACAAACAATGAGGCGGAATATGAAGCTCTTATCGTGGGGATGAGAATGGCTCTGGATAGGGGGTGTTCAAGCAGTTAGTAGCTATAACTGACTCGCAGCTAGTCGCATAGCAGTTTGGGGGAAACTTTGAAGCAAGGAGAATGACCATGAACACCTATTTGACAGAGGTCAAATGACTTGAGCAATAATTTGAAAAGTTCACACTTAGTCAGGTGCCTAGGTTAGAAAATGAAAGAGTAGATGCGCTTTCAAAGTTCGCTAGCTCAACAAAAGGCACCAAAGAAAGGTCTATCTTCTTTTTGGTCTCGGATAGGCCTGCCGTTAGTAAACTCCATGAGAGTCATATCTTCGTTGTTGATGCCGCGGACCTAAGTTGGATTGATGAAATTAAGTCCTATTTCAGGGAAGGCAAAACACTACTGGATAAGGTAGAAAACCGTAGGTTAAGAGCACGCTCAGCAAAATTCGCGTTAGATGAATTTGACTAGCTATATAAAAGGTCCATTTTAAGACCTCATTTGAAGTGCTTGACGCCCAATCAGGGACAAGAAGTCCTACAGGAGGTCCATGCTGGAATTTGTGGGAATCACTCAAGAGGTCGCGCATTAGCTCACAAGGTCATCGTCATGGATATTTTTGGCCAACTCTGCACAAGGATGCCATCGAATTTACTCGAAGGTGCCCGTCTTGCCAAGTTTATGCTAATATCCTTTATCAACTAGCTGCGACCCTTATTCCTGTACAAATCACATGGCCTTTTCAACCAATGGGGGGTTGATATCATAGGATCTTTCCCAAAAACTATTAGCCAAAGGAAGTACATGATAGTAGCAGTCGAATATTTCACCAAATGGATCAAAGCAGAGGCTATACCCAAGATCACAGATGCAGCGGTAAGGAGTTTTCTATGGAAAAATGTCATTTTCCGTGTTCGGTTGCCCAAATTCCTCATACATGACAACGACACCCAATTTCAAAGTAAGAAAATAAGGGAATGGTGTGAAAAACTCGGAATTAGATAGCAGTAGTTCACTTCAGTCGGGAACCCGCAAGTAAACGGTCAAACAAAGGTCACTAACAGAACTATTTTGGATCACATCAAAACTAAACTAGAAGGCTCTAATGCTAGTTGGGTAGATGGCCTACTAGGAGTCCTTTGGGCGTATCGGACCACCCCAAGAACTGCCACCGGACAGAGCCCATATAGTCTAGTCTATGGTTCAAAAGTGGTTATCCCAACCGAATTAATCCAATATACAGCTCGAATTATACACCACAACCCAATTAGAAACCATGGTGAAAGAGAATTTGACCTTGAAACCATCAACGAGCTTTAGCAGCAAGCTTTCACAAAAAATATAGAGGTACTGGTCGATCATGTCCAAACAGTATGATAAAAGTGTTAAGCCAAGATGTTTTAAGTTGGGAGACCTCATTCTTAAGAAGGTTGAAGTCTCCAAAAATGTCCACAAGCTTGACCCAAAATGGGAAGGTCCATATTCTATAGTTAAAGTGGCAAAACATAACTCCTACCGACTAGCTAACTTTAGAAGAAATGAGCTTCCCAGACCTTGGAATGCAATTAACCTGAAGAAGTTTTATGTGTAGATTGCATTGTATAGCAAACACATGCTCTAATGAATATCATCTTGTGACCTCGTAGTCGCGTGATCAAAATTGTGTATGATTTAATTACTAAGCAATATTAAGTCGACCCCACAGTTGCGTGATCAAAATTGCCTATGATTCAGTTACTAAGCAATGATCAAGTCGACCCCGTAGTAGCATGATTCAAATTATGTATCATTCACTTACTAAGCAATTATCGAGTCAACCCCCCAGTCGCACGATCAAAGTCGTGTATAATTCAATTATTAAACAGCGATCAAGTCGACCCTGTGGCCGCATGATTAAAAAATGTGTAGCCCAATTATCCAACGATGATTTACTCGACCTCATAGTCGTGCAAAAAAACTTGCTTATGAATCAATTATTTTAGATTCAAGTCAACCCCGTAGTTGACCCCTTAATTCAACTCTTGTATACAGATTTTTATGAAAAGCGTGTGATTGAAATTTTTTGCGAATAAAAGAAAGCAGTAAGCATTCAAGTCGACTGAAAAATAGGGTATTTCGATAACCAAAGAGTAATATTAACATCAACGTCTGGTAACAAAATTAGAACACCATCCAGGACTCCCTAAGGCCATACATATTTCCAAAAATAATAAAATTACACAAAATATAAGATCATCTAGCTAGACCTTGCACACTCTCTTTGTCGAGCCATGGCCTCGTCAGCTACCTCGTTGACAGCCTCAAAAGCTCATAGGTCGAATTAAGACCTACATCCAGTGACGGCCCCTCGACCTCTTGCTTAGGCCCAGTCCGAGGTGATATAGCGGGTTGCCAGGGCCCAGCCTCCTCAGTCAAAAACAAGCGACCACCATTGGAGAAAAAGTTTGCCACGTTCACTTCATTATTCTTTATATCCAAGGCAAACTCACTTGGAAACCCAAATTCATTCCCTACCGCAATGACTCGCGAAAGAGAAGGAACAACAGGTATAATACCCTTTTCAGGAGGAGCATTCTCGTCGAAGGCTTCAAGGTGCTCGGTCTTCACCACATCGAGTCGCGCCTTATCTTCTACTTAAAATTCATAATCGAGGAACTCAAGTTGTTTTAGCATACGTTCGAACGCCTCTTTGGCATTGTCCATGCTGCATGCAATGCTCGCGTTGGTGAAGGACAATCAGAGCATAAATTGTTGCACAACCTCCTTTCGAATTCCGAGTAGTGCTTTAAAGAACTCAGCCCGGGCATATCGTAACACGCTATCATAGCCCTGTGCCCGACCTGATCCAGAAGCTTCCTGAATTGAGTTGACTATTTTCTTCAATTACTGCTCAACTTGACTTTTGCCTTGAATGGCAGCTAACAACTCAATGTCCTTTTCCTCAAGTTGCTTAGTTAATTTTGCCAGCCTCGACTTTAAGGACTCGACCTTGGTCTTAACCAAGTCATTACGTTCCTTTTCCAACTTTTCACAATTTTTTTCCAACCGCATACGGTTGGTCTCACACAATTCATAGCATCGGTGGAGGTTATACCCCCACTGCCCGACCTACAAAAAATCGAATAAATCATGATTACATCAAATTAAATCATGTATAAAAGAAAAACTAAATTTGATGAGATATATTATCATATTTGCATAGTAGGCAATAGCTTTCGGAGCAAACAGTTAATCATGGTTGAACATTTCGACCTGGTCTTTTTGGAACAGACCAGCTGTAAGAACGGCCAGGGGCGTCACCGATGTTGCACCTGCATCCATCATAGTCGTTGTATTTGACACCCTAACTTTATCATCAAATCGTGGCTCAAAAATATGGGGAGATTGCACAAACGCTTGGCAGCAGGGTTGCATAAGTAGCCTCGTCAGGTTCATTCACCTTTTTCTTTTCTTTTTCTGCAGTAGTCTTTTTTTGGAGCACTTTACGCTGCAGCCTCAACGACTTTCCTTTTCTACTGTAGAGACAGGCTACTAGCCACTCCAGTACTTGGAATGGTAGCATGTTCACTTCCAAGAGCCGCCGCGTCAACTCCAGTAGATTGGGCAGTGGCCGCTCGATGAGTCGCGGTAGCCTCCCGATGTTGCTGTGCCTATTGTTGTTTTCGCATTGCTATTTGCCTTACGCGGTTTATGATTACCTGACCTAAAAAACAAACAAATGTCGCTCAAAACATGACTACACATAACAAATTACATGAACTACAAAGGTTAGTTTCTACCTAAGCGTACATTGGCATGCAATCTCAATTGAGCAGTCGACAATCTCACTAGAACTAAATTTCTCTCATTTATAAACTCGGAAGCATCCGTTTCACCAAATTCAAGGAGATCTCTAGCAAAGATATTATTCCAAGTTGGGTTTTCGTTCATATTCGTCTCGACCCTACCTATCATCCACCATTTTGGAATGTTAAAACCGACCCCGCCAGGGGATCAAACGAAAAAGTAATTTTATTTCCACTTTTGGCCATGAAGGAGGTTAGGGTTCTAACGACTTTTCTGCGAGGTTGAGCTGTCAAATAGTAACATCTTGACTCTTCAGCCAAACCTAACTTTTGGGATATTGGCAAATGAAATAGACGGCTAAAATAGCCCAAGAAAGAGGTTGGTCGAAAATGGCCATCAAAACAACAAAGCTACACATAAGGGAGAAGTAATTGGGTAGGAACTGAGTTATACAGACTTGGAGACCTCTCACTAGGTCAACTATAGAATCAACTAAAGGATACCTAAGATCGTACTTCATTGCGTCTGCAAAAACAGTTATACACCCCTCTGGAGGGGTATGCATTCTGTACGCAACCCTAGGTTTAATTAACTCAAACTCATTGGGAATACGATACTTTCCCCTAATAGACCAAAGGTCATTTGATGATATTTTTGACACAATATCACTATAATGAGTGGTCGTGAATAGCCTGCCCTTCAACTTATGAGGTTTATCTTCTTCTCCTAATTCATTCTTTTCTTCGGCCACAAGCTCTGAGGGCCCAACTTTATCGACATTAGGGTTAGAAAGACCTACCCCTTCATATATCTCCAATACTCCCTCGGTTACACCCAACTCAAGCTGTTGAGGAGACCCCAACCTCCTACTAGATAACTCACTTGAGTCTGCCCCGCTAGTCAAGGCATCTAATGAACATGTAACTTCAGAATCAAAACTTGAAATCGATATATTATGAGAAGATATTGCTAGCAAAATTCAAACTACAGAAAAGAAAGACTTACGAAAACTACGCGCAGAGATATAAATGCTGAAAATTGATCAAAAACTTGACCCTAAAACTTCAATGCGTTGCAATAAAAGTAAAAAATAAAAGGTGAAAGCAATTATTTATAGGTGAGCCTGGAATGTCAACCAATTAAATTGACCGGAAATTAACTAATAAATGCATAACCATCGATTACCCATGCATGAATATTCGTGTAACAACCTGAAATGGCTCCCACTTTCATTACCCTAGTTGAAATTCAAAGTTTTTCCTGCTCTAACAATTCTCGTCAACCTAAACACCACAACTTTATCAAGCTATTCCTAACTTCGACTCTGGCACAGTCAAACTGCGGATTGGGGGTACTCATGATATTGCTAGGCCCAACAACCCAAATATGATTATATCATGGACAGGCCTAATGGTAAGCCTAATAAACCATCTTAGAGGTGCATATATTCCCATTTCGACCAAGGAGGTCGAATTCCCTGATCGCGAGGTGGATAAGGTAAAGCAAGAACATTAATGACAGTCTCTGCCACCCATCACATCCATATTAAATGTGCCTCAACTACTAGACTGTCTGTATTAATTAGATTGATGGCGTATCACCTCCACATTTATGGCGGTACGGATCACCTCTCCGACCAACCAGCTATTTGTAAAGCTTTGGCTTAGCTCCGAAGGACCTAAGTTGCCCCTACTTATGGGAACAATGTCTGAAGTATATCGAGGAGAAATTTATCCTTTCACCCCTAAATGAACACTATAAATACCTTATTTTTCAGGTGTAACGATAAGTCTGGATACTCTCTTTGAACTGTTACTCTATCCAATTACTCTCAGATTGATATAATGACTTAATCATCGGAGGGTCTTAGCTGAGGACCCTTTCGACTAGCCTGACGTTTGTTTCGTCGCTGCAGGATCCAATTCACGTCTTTGAATTCTATATTTTCGGGCGATCCATTTCTTCAAGTCGAGATCCAGGAGCCTATTATACTAAAATAACCATCATCAGTATGCATGAATGGAATTAAGTAGGAATGAAATGACTTTAGAAATAGGATAAACATAGGAAGTGAATGATGTTAGTATAAGTTATCCTATTTATATGGCTAGGCCCAACAACCCCGATATGATTATGTCATGGATAGGCCTAATGGTAGGCCAAATAAAACATCTTAGAGGTGCATATATTCCCATTTTGACCTAAGAGGTCGAATTCCCCGATCGGGAGGTCGATATGAGCAAGGCAATAACATTAATGACAGCCTCTGCCACCCATCACATCTATATTAAATGCTCCTCAACCACTAGATGGTCCACATTAATTAGATTGACAACACGTCACCTCCACATTAATGGCGGTATGGATCCCCTTTCCGGCCAACCGACCATTTGTAAAGCTCTGGCTTAGGTCAGAAGGACCTAAGTTGCCTCTACTTATGGGAACATGGTCTAGAATATATCGAGGAGAAACTCCCCCTAAATGAACACTATAAATACCTTATTCTTCAGATGTAACAGTAAGTCTGGATACTTTCTTTGAACTGTTACTCTATCCAATTCTCTCAGATGTGGTTCATCTGGTGTTAACCATTTTCAGCTACAAATTTTGATTTCCCACAGACAGCGCCAAATGATGATGGTTATTTTACTAGAAAGATAGAATTCGAAGACGTGAGTTGGATCCTGCAGTCACGGAACAAATGTCAGGCTAGCTGAGAGGGTTCTCGGCTAAGACCCTCCGATGATTAAGTCAGTATATCGATCTGAGAGTAGTTGGACAAAATAACAATTCAAAGAGATTATCCAGAGTTACCGTTACATTTGAAGAATGATGTATTTATAGTGTTCATTTAGGGGGTGAAAAGACAAGTCTCTCATCGATATATTTTAGATATTGTTCCCATAAGTAGGGGAAACTTTAGGTCCTTCCGACTTAAGCCAAAGCTTTACAAATGGCCAAGTGGCCGGAGAGGGGATCCATACCACCATTAATACGGAGGTGATGCACCATCAATCCAATTAATGGGGACAGTCTAGTGGTTGAGGCGCGTTTAATATGGATGTGATGGGTGGCAGAGACTGTCATTAATGTTCTTACCTTGCTCATATCGACCTCACGGTCGGGGAATTCGACCTCTTAGGTTGAAATGGGAATATCTGCACCTCTAAGATGTTTTATTGGGCCTACCATTAGGCCTATCCATGATATAATCATATTGGGGTTGTTAGGCCTAACCATATCACCTATGCTTGGTATAACAAAAGAAAAAGAAAGGAATGGAATAATCATTCTTTATTTGATTTCAATATCATGATTGGTATTTAGCAATGATGGGTAGGAATGGAATGAAAGTATTCTAAATGACCAAATTATCCTTTGTACAAAAATTATTAAAATAAAATATTTTATTGAAAAATTATTTATATCTCATAATTTTATGCTTTTTATGCAATCTTTAAATTTTTATTTTGTAAAAGTGTATGACAAAGACAATAATTTATTTATATTTTGGAAAGTAAAATTAATTTTTTTTGGTTAAAAATATAAGGATGTGGTACTTTGTTAATTTTTGTTTTACTAGAGTTTGAAAATTATGGGAGAAATCCTTGTAGATAAGAAGATACTATCAAGAAGATATATACGAAGGTTTTTGGATGGTTTAGAAATCTGTTATTAAATATTAGAGGGTAACTTTATCAAATACAAAAATAAATTCATTCCTAATAAATTGGGAATAAGTAAACCTATGGGGAAAGGAATGAAGGAATGGCTAAACTTATGGTTTTAGGAATAAGGGGATTGAGGATTCCCATTCTTAAATTATACCAATCATAGGTTTAGAAATAAAATTAAAAATACTTATTTCATTCCCACTTCATTCTTGCATACCAATCATACCATAAGAACTCATAGAGAGTGGAATTAAGAGGCAAACTGACAATTCCTTATGTATCAGAAATATTGGACGCTTCATTTCTTTACGTAAGGTCAAATTCTTAGCTTACTTAGTAAGAGTACTTAAGAACTCTTGTAAGTGAGCATTTGAAGTTAAGAAATAAAGATGCTTCAGATGTGTGGGCCTACAGGCACATGTTGTGGGCTATAGTCATAAAAAAATTTTGATCGGCACACCGCACATAAGAAATAAAAAATATATTTATGAGAAAAGCACCAAAAAATTAACAAGTGTCTAGTGGTTGATTTTGTATGCAGTGTCTAGATACTTTCTTTTCTCAAACAGAAGATCAGCCATTTAGAATATATCCCAAATTTGCTCCAAGTAGAATGACTTTGGCAGATGCAAGTTGGACCTAAATTCATTATGATCCATAGAGAGGGATCTAGTGCATGAGTTTATATGTTAAACTTATTGTTGACGTGAACTTGGTACCCTAACCCTACTGTGTCTAAAGACCATAAAACACCTATTACGTCATGCAACCTTTATTCAAGGTATAAAGGCACTGTAGATCTTTTGTAGAGTAATTGATAACATGCTTTTTTGCCTCCCGATTGGTACAAATGCCACTTGCATATATTAAATGTGGAGGAAATCAATTGATGACAACATTAATTAAATGCTCTCTCTATGTCAAATAAGTGGAGCTGTCCTCAAATGAGCAGCTTTCCCACCAAGTCTTGTTAGGTTCAAATCGATCTTGAAGCATTGATGATGATGTTGAACATCAGGATGGTAGAAATTTGCTGAAGACAAAATGCTTATTATCCCCCTATAGGAACTGATTTATCTCCCCCTATGGTCGAATCATTGCATGCTTAGCCCAATGAAGCTTCCTTAATATCTCCCCCATTACAACTTCTTGATTAACGGGTTAAATTCATTTTACATCCTGTATTATGGGGTATGTATCAAATACCTTTCTCTACTTCCAAAATCTTCAAATATCCCCCTTAAGGGTGTCAAATACCCTCCTATACTACCAAAAATCTTCAAATATCCCCCTCAAAGTCATCTATCGTTAGTAAAATAGTTGACGGTGTCAAAACTCTATAGTAAGTTATTGATTTAACATCAGAAAAGAACTAAATAGCATAAAAACCAAGGATATGTGACATTTTTTACAAAGTAATGATAAATCATAAGTGAAATATAACAAAATCCTACATATTATTATACATTTTTTATATCCCAAAACGAGTGCAGATTTGGAAAATTTTAGACAAATAGTTATGAAATAGAAATACGTATAATGGTCCCATGTACTTTTTTCGCACAAGCAGCCTCTGTTTTGTTGGTCCCATATGTTCTATATTAAAATGGAGTTGTTTAATATTCTTTTTAAAAAAAATGAAATGATTTAATATTTTTATTGGATTAGGAGTTAGGTGATACTTTAAATCCTAAAATGAAAGTAACAAAATTGAAGTAAGAAACTTGAGCATTATATAGTAAATTACAATGGTATTTTGGACATAAAATTTTTGAATGATCATATGTGTAAAGGGAAGATAATTTCAGTGCTACATTAGCCAAACAACCGTTACTTTTCTAATGGAAAAGAAGTTTGAGTGGGGTATTTAAAGGTTGTGGTAGTAGGGTGCCAAGAATAGATTTATCTACACAAAAAAAGTCACGTATCCTAGGTTTTTATTCTATTTAGTTATTTTTTGAGGTTAAATCAGTAATTTACTGTAGAGTTTTGATACCATCAACTGTTTTACCAACGGCAGACGACTTTGAGAGGGGTATTTAAAGATTTTTGGTAGTACATGGGGGTATTTGACACCCTTAAAGGGGGTATTTGAATGTTTTGTAAGTAGATGAGGGTATTTGATACATACCTTTAGTACAGAGGGGTAAAATGAATTTAACCCTTGATTAAAATACTCTAGGGCCATGTTTGATATAGAATTTAGGTAGTAGATGCTATTGTAATTGTAGCGCCTCCACTCGGAATAGCACCTAAGCTGAGGTGCCACTCAATCTAGACTTAAATCTCAATCCTTAATTCAGATAATAGGCCCACTAGAAAATTTTTCCAAAATTATTAGAGAATAGCATCGAGCTTCAACCTAAACAAACCTTAACAAAAGTACAATTTACATGCCATAACAGATCCCATCATTCATCGTTTCATACATACTACAAACCTTAAGATCAAATTTGACATATCACGATGTCTCTGAGTTTAAAACTTAACATACGAGTGATCCCATATATAGATATAAACATCTGATCTATTACAAAACATACATACTTTAATCCAAGCCTGAAGTTCATCTTCATCACCTATTCCTGTCTGAGAGAATCAATGAAATACAAGGGGGTAAGTCCAAAGGACTTAGTAAGGGATAATTGTAATAGTAAGCAGTAGGGATCTGCCGAGGAAGAATCAACTCAACAGATTAACATTTAACAATAAGAACAATAGCGTATCAAGTGATTACAGTCAAGAAACAATCAGGCGAAATAGATCAGATTACAGGCGGACCGGATACAAATAGAGAAACAGATTATATTACAGACAGTCAGGCAAAATAGGCATTATCAAATTCAAGGTTATCAGTACGTACTAGCTTGAGAGTTGTGGCTGTCGGCTCGAATGGCCCGGGATCATCTCGACCAGATCAGTTTGGGAGGAATGGTCCATCTCAACTGAATCAGTTGAGCAGAAAATACAGATGGCTCGTCCGGCCTGGACAACAGCCCGATCTAGACCAACAAACTACACCATCCTTGTTGCTCCACAAGCGGAATACAAACAATCAGGATATAATTAGAACGAAACAAACCCAAGTGTCATATGCAGTCTAATGAATTAGAACAGAACATGCATATCAGATGCTCTTTATTCCAGTCGGACAGTCAGTCAGTCATACCTAAGCGCGACAGTTTAGTACATAACAGATGCCCATACGGACCGTATGGCGCATCGATGATACCTAAGCAGGCAGCTTAGCGTATCGTTGACACCCAAGCGAGCTGCTTGGCGTGTCCCAAGTAATCCAAGCATTCCGCTAGGATTGGCACTCGGCCCAATAGTCTCTAGACATATATTAAGAATCAGATAACGGATTGCCGGCAAGGTAAAATACTGATAGATAAATAGATAACTTAACAGTAATCGATGCAGAATGGTTAGATAATAGGACAATCAGATAATAGAACGGACGAATAATAGAGCAGTCAGATGACAGAACGAACAGATAAGAGACAGTCAGATAACAGATAGTAACAGATAATAGATCAGTACAGATACAGGAGTTCTGCGTGCCAGAACAGATAGAATTCAGAATTGGTAACAAACAATAACCCACACAGGGGTGTATAGATCAGATAACAAATATCAATAGAGAACTCAACAATTATAAGCTTTCAACAAAGCAGAATACAGATCAGAAACAGGAACCCTCACATGGGTCATTCCACAAGAACAGAAAAATGTAATCGAGACTAGAATGGCAGACCCTCACAGGGTCAATCCACAATAACATATAAGTATAAGAAGTGCTGGGTTGGCAGACCCTTACCTTTGTAGTTCTCATATATAGCAACCATAGTCAGCAATCCTACTGGTCGGCAGGACCCACTTCGTCGTCACCTAAACAAAAAGGGTATTTCCATAGTCAAATTCCTGTTCATCTCTAATAGCTTTCTAGAATTGCATCATAGGCATTCTAACATTACTATCAACACGATTACATAGGTTCAATAGGTAGTATCTACACAAAGTACCTCAGTAATCAACTATTCTAGAAGTAGCCACGATGGTCTATATCGGTTCCAAAAATAGCATGATATCTCGTTCTTAATTACAAAGTCATTATCATATCATCGTTCTAATCCACACAAAATAGTCCAATCCCTACATAATTAATCCTAATCAAATACCACTTAGTCTTACATTACAAAATCCTTAGTACAATCATTAAATCCAAATTTAGGCATTTAGCAAACTTGTTCGGGTCCACTATTTGAATATTCCTTCTTGCATGGGAATCATACACAGACACATATTTATATACCAATCATACCCAAAATCTTATTCTTGGCATAGATACAAGGATTCAAATGGAAAGGTATAACATATACATATATATATATCAAGGTATAACCCAAAACTAAATTCCAAGGTTGGCCATTGGAGTTTCGAAACCACAAATTAATTACACGGATGCGTTCGTTGAATCGAGGAGGTAAAACTGCCTCTCTATCGCCGCTGTCAGAGTAGACCAACATCACCACCAGAATGCTCATCTCAACCTCCTAAGTCCAATGCCACCACTGATTTCAAGTTTCTCGGCCAAACACACCTTCAATCGAGCTCCAAGGCTTCAATCGGGTCTCACGCCATCGTCTCCGATCGCCGTTTTTCACCTCCGCCGCCGCATCAAACTTTTATGCAATGGTGTTTTCAACTTCCTCATGCCAAGAGCTTCTGAAATTAATGCCCAGAAATGAGTTTCGGCCGCAGCTCCGCTATCGCTCGTCAAGTCCATTGCTGTCTAGTTTTAGCTTCCTATTTTTGGTGACTCACCGCCTGTACCGCCATGCATGTGGTGTGCGAGTGTAGCTGGGAGTCTGGGGAAGAGTTTAATAGATTTAGTTTCGGCAGATTCCGACTACCGAAGGAGATCGCTGGAGGAGGTAGTGGTGGTAGTAGTTGCGGGAAGGAGAATAAGGAATCATAGGGGTTCAAATGCAAATGCCATTTTTTATAAAATTGATTTTTTTTAATTTTAGATTTGACCCAAAATATTTTTAATACCATTAATTAAGTCCTTGCAATCATTAGAAAATAGGGCCTTGACCTCATTGACCAAAATTCTTCTATACAAACCCCAAAATTTTCAAAAGATGGTCAATCAGGTTTCCTAAAATTATAAATTTGACCCTAAAACTTTCAAAAAAATTGCAATTAAGTTCTTTACATCTATTTTTCAAGCCCTAAAATCTGACCAATCTAAATATTATTTTTCCCAATTCCTATTTTTCCAAAATTTTAAATTTTAGGGGTGTTAAAATCCTCTCCTCTAAAAAGAATCTAGTCCCCAGATTCTCATCTTCGATTAGATGAACCTCGATTAACACTGGTACATATAACATTCTTATTTCTCGTTGCCTTAATCACCTGTCATTTCAATACTTAAAATATCCTTCATTTCAGTTTTGACAAAGTGCATGCTTTTATTTAAGATACCATGAAACAATTAAAGTAACACGCAATTAACAGCATAATAAGTTCATACTTACATAATATGCATTAAAGAGTAGTCAAATTCAAACTTAACATGCCAGATTCATAACTTATCGTACATTCTCAAGCATCTAGATACAGATTCACAAAACTTAAACATGCTAGGCACAGACATAACCCATACGCCTTCTGCTTTTTAAACTCCGTCTGGGGTGAGAAGCTAAAATTTGCAGTGTCAGATTCTCTTCTAACAATTAAGAACTTAGACAGCACCTTTGGCCACCTGTTTTCTTTTCCCTTTTGCACCTGAGGTTGACCGTTTGTTTCTGGGGCAGTCTTGAAATAGATATTGATTGCTACCGCATCCCATACATATTTATAGTTTTTTCCAGCAACTAGATTCCTCATGACTGAAAGCTTTACAAAATCCACATTTCATTCTTGATGTCCCAGATTGGACTTTCAATCGTTTCTTATCTGACTTACCTTCACTACTCGCAACGAGTTCTAGATCAGAAACTTTTCCTCGTTTGCCCTTCTTCTTGTTGGCAGATACCTCAAGAGGTTTTTGTTCTATGCGCAGGGCTCTTGCTAAGACCTTTTCGGAGTTAAACTACTTGCAAGGCATGAGAATTTGTCGTATCTCCGATCTTAAACCTTTAACAAATTTCTTAGTCTTAAACTCTTCTTTCTTCCATATCTGCAGGGCATACTACAATAATCTACTGAATCTTACTTCATACTGCCACACGGTCATATCTTCTTGTGTAAGATTCTCAAATTCTTGTTTTTGGGCATCTCTTACCTCTCATGGTATGAATCTATCCATGAATTCCCACACAAAATTATCCCAGGTACGATGGACCTTCCTATATTCCCATCGTTGACTCACCAAGGTCCACCATTGACCTGCTACTCCTTCTAACAGATCAACAGCAAACACGAGTTTAAGGTCATCTGGGTAATCTATTATTTGGAAGATACCTTCAATCTCCTTGATCCAAGCTTTGGCTTTTTGGTGGTCCGATTCACCCATAAACATTGGGGGTAAAACTCAAGGAGATGTGCCATAGTTTCGAATTTTGGAGGTTCTTTGTTTCCCTCAGTGCTATCCATCTGACCTTGCTGCCGATGCATCGATGGTTCTTATGTCCTTTCCTCAATATTTATTGGGCGTCTTCGTTCCAAGGTATCCTCTTCCAGATTTTCTTGACTAAGATGATGCGTTGTGGTAAGTTTTGGTGAGGCCATCAACTCTTCCAAGCTTCCAAAATGAAAGAAATAGAAGAAGTTTAACAAAATTAGATAAACTCATGACAATAAAAATCTATTATCTAATATCCGAGGGTAAAATTCAATTATATATATTGAGTTATCATCAACAAGGTTACATGAGTATGTATAGAGTCAAAGTTTCCAAAGTTGGCTAACCGACTATATACCCCTCGTAATCAAAATGAAAAAACTACTATCAGGGTATCCCCTATACATCTAGGCATCCCCTTACCCTCGAATATTTCCACAACCACATCATCATCCGGTAGTTCATCGGCTAACAACTCCAGTACAAGATCTTCCTCAAGATTCTCCTTTGCATCGTTCTCTGGATCTTCTGCTAGAAGCTCTACATGGTCTCTCATAGATATCTCTTCGATGTGAACACCCTATCCACGCCTCGGCTCATGAGAGGGGCGAGCCCTAGACGGTCTTACGTTGGTATCAATCCCTATACCAACTCTGATAACTTGATCGATGGCATGGCTATAGTGATCTATCATCCTCCTGATCTCATTCATCGCTATGTGGGTCATATCTAATGATCACCTATGGTCAAAGTCTAGTGCCCAAAAATTCTCCTCCATCTGAGCTCTAATGGTACAAAGTCCTTCAACCTGATTCTGAAATCTTCACGCGGGTCTCCTCTCTCTCCACACTCTCTACTAATCTATCTAGCATATAACTCTTTGCACCAAGTACCGATTTTAAATGACTTGACTCTGCCCTTTTATCCTTTAAAGCCTCATGCATATCATACAGCTTCTCCTCAAGACCTTGGCACAATCTCAGAAGATTTTCCTTTTTCTCTTTTAGGACTTTATTCTCATTATTCAAATCTTCCACATTGTCCTCAAATGCAATATTACCTGCGATGACTCATTTCCTATATCTCCACATAACCAAATTTTCCTTTCGTAAGTACATAGTAGGAATTTGTTCGTCCTAAGGTGCTCACTTTCTTAATGTCCAGCATTATCCCAAAATTTCACATTCCAAAATCATATCCACATAACTCAGGTATTCCTTACCTCAAGTGTTTGTATCCTAGATGATTCCCAATTCAAGCTTAATATCAAGTAAGTCTATCAACTCTAACTCCTCTAAACTTCCAAGAATAAAAAAAGGAGAATAATCAGATGGAAGTAAACCAAACTAAAAAATGTACAAGTTTTAATCATTCTACGATATCGATAAGATCCCAAGGACATCCTGCAGTACATAAACTCATCTTACTAACATCAACTGATTACATTCATCTTAATCCTCAAATCACACAGGAACTCCCAAAATGCAAAGTACCTAAAATTCAATATTCCAAAATCACATCCAGACATAACTGAGTTATTCCTGAATTTAAGGATCCATATCTAAAACATTTCTAAATTCAATCTCAGTTTCTATATCAGCTGAAAATTCTCATTTTCACAATCATATTCTAGGAGCAAGTCCTAGAAGTTCAAGTTCTTTTATCCCGAAGGTTTATATCCCATATAATTCCTAATTCAAATTAAATATGTAGCAAACTAATCAGATTCAGTCACAACAGTCATTCCCATGTGAACGTAGGTCATCAAAACCTAGACTCTGATACCACCTCTGTAGCGTCCCCACTCGGGATAGCACCTAAGGTGAGGCGCCACTCAATTCAGAATTAAATCTCAATCCTTAATTCAGATAATAAGCCAATCAAATTTTTTTTCCAAAATTATCAGAAAATAGCATTGAGCTTCAACCTAAACAAACCTTAACAAAAGTACAATTTACATGCCACAACAGATCCCATCATTCATCGTTTCATACATACTACAAACCTTAAGATCAAATTTGACATATCACGATGTCTCTAAGTTTAAAACTTAAGATACGAGTGATCTCATATACAGATATAAACACCTGATCTATTGCAAAACATACATATTTTAATCCAAGCCTGAAGTTTATCTTCATCACCTATTTCTGTATGAGAGAATCAATGAAATATGAGGGGGTAAGCCCAAAAGACTTAGTAAGGAATAATCATAATAGTAAGTAGTAGGGATCTGTCGAGGAAGAATCAACTCAATAGATTAATATTTAACAATCAAAACATTAGCTTATCAAGTGATTACGGTCAAGATACAATCAGGCAAAATAGATCAGATTATAGGCAGACCGGATACAAATAGACAAATAGATCAGATTATAGGCAGTCAGAAGATAGTTAGGTAAAACAAGCATTATCAAATTCAAGGTTATCAGTAGGTACTAGCTCGAGAGTTGTGGCTGTCAGCTCAAACGGCCCAGGATCATCTCGATCGAATCAGTTTGGGAGGAATGGTCCATCTCAACCGAATCAATTTGGGAGAAAATACAGACGGCTCGTCTGGCCTGGACAACAACCCGATCTAGACCAAGAAACTACACCATCCTTATTGCTCCACGAGCGGAATACAAACAATCAGGATATAATTAGAATGAAACAAACCCAAGTGTAATATACAGTCCAATGGATCAGAACAAAACGTTCATATCAGATGCTCCTTATTCCAGTCGGATAGTAAGTCAATCATACCTAAGTGTGACAGCTTGGTACATGGCAGATGCCCATATGGACCGTATGGCACATCGTTGATACCTAAGCCGGCAGCTTAGCGTATCGCTGACACCCAAGCGGGCTGCTTGGTGTGTCCTAGGTAATCCAAGCATTCCGCTAGGATTGGCACTCTGCCCAACAGTCTCCAGACATATATCAAGAATCAGATAATAGATTGCCGGCAAGGCAAAATACTGATAGATAAATAGATAACTTAATAGTAATCGATGCAGAATGGTTAGATAACAGGACAATCAGATAACAGGACGGTCGGATGACAGATAGTCAGATAGCAAAATGGACTGATAATAGAACAAATGGATAATAGACAGTCAGATAACAGAACGGATAGATTATAGATAGTAACAAATAATAGATCGGTACAGATATAGGAGTTCTGGGCGCTAGAACAAACATAATTCAAAATTGGTAACAAATAATAACCCATACAGGGGTGTACAAATTAGATAATAGATATCAATCGAGAACTCAACAATTCTCAGATTTCAACAAAACAGAATACAGATCAAAAATAGGAACCTTTACAGAGGTCATTCCACAAGAACAAATAAATGTAATCGAGGCTAGAATGGCAGACCCTCATAGGGTCAATCCACAAGAACATATAAGTATAAGAAGTGCCAGGTTGACAGACCCTCACCTTTGTAGTTCTCTGATATAGCAACCACAGTCAGCAATCCTACTGGTCGGCAGAAGCTACTTCGTCGTCACCTAAACAAAAGGGTATTTCCATAATCAAATTCCTATTCATCTCTAATAGCCTTCTAGAATTGCATCATAAGCATTCTAACATTACTAACTTATTGATCAACACGATTACAAAGGTTCAATAGGTAGTATCTCACAAAGTACCTCAGTAAATCAACTATTCTAGAATTAGCCACGATGGTTTATTTCGGTTCCAAAAATAGCATGATATCTCGTTCTTTATTACAAAGTCATTATCATACCATCATCCTAATCCACACAAAAATGTCCAATCCCTACATAATTAATCCTAATCAAATACCACTTAGTTTTACATTACATAATCCTTAGTACAATTATTAAATCCAAAATTTGGCATTTAACATAACATGTCCGGGTCCACTATTTGAATATTCCTCATTGCATGGGAATCATACACACACACACACACACACACACACACATATATATATATATATATACACCAATCATACCTAAAATCTTATTCTTGGCATAGATACAAGGCTTCAAATGGAAAGGTACAACATATACATATATATATATATATATCAAGGTACAATCCAAAACTAAATTCCAAGGTTGGCCATCGGAGTTTTGAAACCACAAACCAATTACACGGATGCGTTCGTTGCATCGAGGAGGTAAAACTGCCTCTCTGCTGCCGCCGGAGTAGACCAACGTCACCACTAGAATGCTCCTCTCAACCTTTTGAGTCCAATGCTTCAACTGGGTCTCAACGCCGGAGTAGATTTCAAGTTTCTCGGCCAAACACACCTTCAATTAAGCTCCAATGCTTCAACTGGGTCTCACGCCACCGTCTACGATCGCTGTTTTTTGCCTCCGCCGCCGCATCAAACTCTCATGCAAGGGTGTTTTCAACTTCCTCACGCCAAGAGCTTCCAAAATCGCTGCCCAAAAATGAGTTTCGGCCGCAGCTCCGCCGTCGCCTGTCAAGTCCGCCGTTGTCAAGTTTCAACTTCTTATTTCTAGTGACCCGCCACCCGTACCGCCGTGCATGTGGTGTGCGAGCATAGCTAGGAGTGTGGGGTAGAGTTTACTTGATTTAGAGTGGGTAGATTTTGGCTACCGGAGGAGATCGCTGGAGGTGGTGGTGGTGGTTGCGGGAAGGAGAATGAGGAAGAATGGGGGTTCAAATGGAAATGTCATTTTTTATAAAACTGATTTTTTTTTTTAATTTCAGATTTGACCCAAAATCTTTTTAATAACATCAATTAAGTCCCTGCAATCATTAGAAAATAGGACTTTGACCTCGTTGACCAAAATTCTTCCATGTAACCCCCAATATTTTCGAAAGATGGTCAATTAGGTTTCCTAAAATTATAAATCTGACCCCAAAAATTTTCTAAATTTTTGCAATTAAGTCCTTTACATCTATTTTTCGAGCCCTAAAATCTGACCAATCAAAATCTTGTTTTTCCCAATTCCTATTTTTCCAAAATTCTAAATTTTAGGGGTGTTACAGTAATAATGGCTAATTTGGAGAGATTAGATAAGTTATTCTCATGTTTGATAGGTTACATTGGTATAGCCATAAGTTACCATACAATTCTCTACTAATCTCAAGTAACTTGTTTGATGCAATCCACTATTTTATGACTGATTGTTTTGCCCCTAAAAATAAATTTATTTCACTAAAATAATTAATTAGTTTTATTACATATAAACAATCTTTTAATTTCCTGTTTTCCAGTTATAATATTTAAGTATACGAAAACTTAATTAATTTTCAGTGAAATATAATAGTATTCTAGTCAACAAGAATAAAGGATTTGATTATTTTTGAATGAAATAAAATTCATAGTTCTAGCCAAAGTAGAATACACCTACTTTAGTTAAGATACATTTTACGCTTAAATTTTATATATGTTCAGATCATTTAATAGGGTAAGGCCTTAATAGGCATAAAACTTTGATAGGCTTAATAAGCCTAAAAATTTGTACAATTTATATTAAGCAAAAATAATTGGCTATTATGATAGATTCATCTAAACAATATATCTTTAAGCATTACCAAATATATATATAATTAAATATATATTATAATATAATTACATGTTATGTAATAAAATACATATATATTATAATATAATAAAATTACATAATAATTAAACTCACATCATCCAAGGGCAATTTTGAAATTTTAGTTAAAATCAAACAGCCAGTGGGGGGTGCGATTAAATGCAATGAGAATATATGCTAATTGGCTTAATAGTGATGGGCCATCCCAAATTGTAGGCCGGCCCGCATTTCTTATATCAACTATCAAACACCAAATTAACCTCTATTATCGGTGACAGTTGAGGCTAATATGTTGTATCAACTATCAAACACGCCCTTGGTAGTGAGAATATATATGCTAATTGGCTTAATAGTGATGGGCCATCCCAAATTGTAGGCCGGCCCGCATTTCTTATATCAACTATCAAACACCAAATTAACCTCTATTATCGGTGACAGTTGAGGCTAATATGTTGTATCAAACACGCCCTTGGTAATACTCTGAGACTTGGAAAGGGTGTAATATATATTGAATTTATAATTAAAACAAGAAAAGTGTAAATAAATACGGTTTATATATAACCATTAGAAGAAAAAATAACCACCGAAAGCAAAAAAGAAGTTATTTGTATAATTTTTTTTAGTCATCGTTATATGTAGGGTACTGTAATATCTATTATTCAATTTGTCATATGAACGAGCACTTCTTTTAGTATTATAAACTTGAAATATAGAATAGAGTAACATCGTCAAAGACATTATGGAAACAATTGAGTATGATAATTTTTAAGATAGCAACAAATCTTGGCAGGTTGTTCTACCGTTGCCTCAGTAGAATTTTTCCACTTAGTTTTGTTTGTTTGACTTGATTGGGTATGATACATATATAATCAAACTTCTTTTAATATTTGTTTCAGTTGATAAAGGGCCCTTGATAAATTCAAGGTCCAACATTATTTGCTGTTGCTTTTGGAAAATGGATCAGAGGGGGGAATGCCTGATTTAGTGTGATACGAATTATAAAGATCAAATGAAGCCTATTATTGCTCTTATTTCCAATTAAACCATGTTTCTAAGAATGGAGAAGAATGAGGAAATTGTGAAAAACTTATTAAAAAGTATAAATGATATAATTGTAAATTTATGTGTCATATTTTAATTTATTTATATATTACTCTTACCAATTAAACATAAAATTAAAATATTCTATCCTAATGGGTTTAAAATGTATCCATTCACTTATACATCACTTCTAATCATATCATTTAAAGCAAACGAGCCCAAATGTATGTGATCTGTGTGTGCGCGCGCGCGCCCGCCCCTCTGTGTGTGTGTAGATGAAGGTCAATAAATACCTAAACCCATGACAATATTTAATGAAAGTGCTGGAACAAGCAATTTTCAAGAGAATATGTGAGTGATGATAGTGATAGGATTGCTTTAGAACCCAACTTATGAAAAATGAACCTAAAGATACTAACACTTTTGCTTTTTCTCTTTTTTTTCAAAAAGAAAAGCTGAGTATGTTTGCCTTTTACTAATAATATAATTTTAACAATACTGAGTTTTAACATTATCCTCTTCATTCTCGTTCCTCTTTTTTGAATTTTTATGTATAATTTTATTATGTGAGGCATTTCACAGCCTTGTTTAAGCATTTTTTTTCTAGTATTGTAGGATTAAAATATTAAAAAGAGATGCTTTCAATAATATTAAATTTATTTTTACATATAAAAAATGAAAATTTCTCCATATGCATTTCTCTTTCTCATATTGTTCTTTTTCTTTTCTATACTCTTTCTCTTAATTTTTTATTGAGAAAATTACTAAAAACTCCTTAAAATAAATTTTTATCTAAAAATTTCATAAAATTATTTTTCAATATAAATACCCATTGCACAAACTTTTTGTTATTAAAAAGCCAACTATTAACTTTTACACTATTTCTTGAAGAACCTAATTGAAAATTTTATATGAAGAAATTTTTAATTAGTAATATCTTATTTGGAACTTCTTAAAGTATATTTACTTATTCTAGTAAAAAGTTTACAAAAATTAATTTATGAATTTTAAAAAATTTAATCGTTTAGTGCATTTCATTTAAAAAATATTATCGCTAATATAATTTATAAATATTTAATAATGTAAGAAATATATTTCTCCAAAAGTTTTCATTTATTCAAGTTAAAATCATCAAATCATTGTTGATGCAATTCCTTTCTTTATTAAAAAAGCTAATTTGTTATTTTTTTTTTTGTGATTTAATAAGTTAAGGATAATTTGGTCAAAAAAATTAGTTTCCGCATTTTGGGGAGTGAAAATTTGATGGATTAAATATTTTTTATTAGAAAATATTTTAATGAGTTTTATAGATATAAAAATATTAAGGAGTTTCTAATAATTTTTTTATCTTTTTTATTTTATGAGTAATGACTTTTCTTCTCTTTTTAAAAGCATTAATGGGGACAATTTTAGATAGTGAAAATGGAGAGGGAGAGAGAGAGAGAGAAGGGAATGCCAAGAGGAAAGGTGAGCGAGAGAAACGAGGACAACAACAAAGCAAATGGAGAGAGAAGGGTGAAAGGATGGTGGCCATAGCCATAGAGCAAAGAGGGAAAATAATATGGTAAAGAGAAGAATAAAGGTGATGAGAAAGGCGCAAGGCATAATGACAATTATGACATTGAAAGGCAAAAAGAAAAGGAAACGCCAGGGAAAGTGGAAGGCAATAATGGTGTGACTTGCGAGAGGGAGGAACATTCAACACCCACAAATATATAAACACTATCAGCATCCAAGGATAGAATAATCATTTAAGAAATTAATAATTTAACCATTTTTTCAATTTCTTCAAGGTAAGATTCAAAAGGATCAATTTACAACTTCCATTTGGGTTTTCTACCAGGGCATTTTCAAAGGAAACACTTTGGTAATTATGAAAATTAGAGAGCAACATTAATAGTTCCACCATTTCAGAGGAAGCATAAATGTAATTAACCTAATTACAGTCATTATATGGCGTCCAACCAGTCCTTTAATAAACAGCTGATGAAAGTAAAAATATTGATTGAGAAATAACAAACGTGAATAGCCAAATATAACATAGCATTAACTTTGCATAAGAAGAAAACTTCCAAGCAACTTTCAAACTAAAATGAGTGACTTTCTCTGCCAGACGAATTAGTTGGATCCAATAAGCCTAGACCTTGACCTTTCCTTAGCCCCTTCTATCAGCATAGTTATCGGGAGTGTCATCCTCGTTTCTGTGGTTTCCTTCCAAGGAGTCATCTTTACTTGGATCTTCATCAGCGCCTCCCACATGATTGCTTTCTTCGCTGTCAAACTTGTCCCCAAACCCATCGTACGCTATGCTTGCAGCACTGCTGCCAGCACTCCCACCGCTGCTGAAAAAGTTGTCGCTGCCTCCTGCACCACCAACGCTGCCAAAATTTTGACCATCACCACCATAGCTCAAGTTCCTACCACCATAACTATTCTTACTGCTTGAATAGTTACCACTGGTAGGATAGGCATCAGTTCCAGCTCCGCTTCCATAATTATTGAGCCCAGAATTAAAATTTGAACTGCCATCATAACCACCACCACCACCGCCACTCCCGTAGTTCCCACCATAACCATCATTGTTATTATAACCACCACCAGTACCATAGCTCCCACCAAAACCACCACTATTATAGCCGCCGCCACCAAAGTTGCCACCTCTGAAGCCGCCACCGCCATAACCACGTGTTGTGTCATTTGCATAATTAACCCTTATCCTACGACCATGAAATTCCTGAAGGAATGTCAAAAAAGAATATATATTAACATCTCATGAAACAAAGTTTTGACAGGCACCTATAATATACAAGAAAGAGTTTAAACTAATAGGAAACAGAGCAAGAGCATGATAATGATACCTGTTGATCGAAAGCCTGGATGGCAGCAGATGCTTCCTCAACAGAAGAATACGTAACAAAGCCAAATCCTCTGGACCTACCAGTTTCACGATCGACAATCACCCTTGCTGCAATGAATACAATTTTTCTCAGCATTGATAAAAACAAGTCGACTCACCCACAAACCACATATGGATAGCTGATTATGCAATATGCAAAGAAAAACATCAAACAATGAATAGAAAAAAGTTCACTCAACAATACAATCAATTCGTTTCTCAAAGTACCAAGAAGCAACAGAACTATGTCCAACAATAATTTCACTGGAAATGAAGCCCAGGAACCCAGTCTAATATTAAGAATTTCAGAAGCCACTACCATTATTTGAAGCCTGCTCTACTGCATTGAATGTTCTGTTCTCTTTTTCATTGTCTGTGGCTATGCAGTTCAAAATATTATAATGACCTGGTACATGCCAGTATGTATGGAATTCAAGGAAACTACATATGACGAGTTCCACCACAATCTGTAGGAGGCATAAGCATCTCAGTCCAAGACATTTACCAGTTAATATCTATTTCTTCAAAAGACGCTTGTTCAATAATCATACTTCATCCAGTCATCCATACAACTGGGATTCAACCATGGAGTACAAACAATTCAATTATTGCCTTGGTTTACTTCAACAGACCCATGATGTGGCTTCCACAAAATGTATCAGAAATTATCAGATAGTTCACAGACTGAGGAAAGACCATATATGGTTCTGTACCTTCTGCAACTTCTCCATATTTATCGAAAGCCTCTCTCAGGCTTGCATCATCTGTGCTGTATGAGAGTCCTGAAATATTAAATTAAGAGATGTTATATTGTATTAGATGCAAGAAAAAGAGGACTTGGTCACTCATAGGTCCCAAAGAAAATGGTATTGCACCTCCAATAAAGAGCTTTGAAGTTGACATGCATCTTATCGTTTGAAGGATAGATGGTTTGATCGATGAGATATCCTGACTGATGCGAGCACTCACAGTTCTCCCCAACATACTTCCAGTGTTTCTAAAGAAAGCCATTGTCCTAACCTGACAAGTAATAAAGTTTTTCAAAAGATTGACAAGGAAAGTATAAATGCATACTTCAAATTCAGAACTCTTGGGATAGTCTAATTTCTCCAAAGCTAAAATCAATACAGACCATGAATATGCAACACAGCAAAAATAACAGCTATGTAAATGTCCACCCATAGTTCCTCAAAAGGGCACCTTCTCAGAAAACTTTTACAGCTTACTTATATCATAATAGCTTTTATGAAGTGCAGAGCAAATGCATTTCAGGCCACAAAGGTAAAACTCATACAGAACTAACCTCCCTCCTCCCCCTACGCAAAATGCAAACAATCATACAAAATCTATTCTCAATTCATCATAACAACAAATCTAATAGAGGCACCAATAATTACCATATCATACGATCTCAAGTTTTCAGCACATTCTAATTTAACGGCAAACAAATAAAACTAAGAAAACTGGGGGAAAAAACCCACCACACTAAGAAAACTGTAATACACGAAAACTAAATAATTTTCATGCATATACCGAACGCCGATGCTAGTGTTGGTGAGCTATGTTCTGAGAAATGAATGCCACCTCTCGAAGGGTTTGTGGTTGGCTAGTTCGAAGAAATGTAAAACCCTACAGAGAGAAAATGCCGAGGGTTTAACAGCGACAGCGAAAATGGGGGGAGTTTTATAAAGGGTATGAGAGGGCGGCGCCAGCCGTTGCTTTTTGAGATCGAGAGATTTCGACTGTCGGATGAGGGCCTTGTGGCGTTGGTATCGTTTATAATGCATCATGTTTTTTTATTTTACTTTTTCCTTTGACCTAACAAATTTTAGTTTTAGTAATATGGAAATTTCTTGAACTAAATTTTATTTGATCAAATTAATTTGTTTATTTATATACATACATGAAGTTCAATAAATTCTAATATATGACTTGTGAGACTTATATTATTGGACAAAATAATACCGACGAGATTACTTTAGTTAGTACCAGTAGAATAGCACAAATAACAAACGATAAAATAATTGATAATTTTTCATAATTATGCATTAACTTGTAAAACAATTGACATTATATATCAAGATTTTGAAAAAGGCACGACACTAGGGGAAAAATATAAGGATTAACACCCAACGTGTAAAAATAAATAATAACTCTTGACTATTTTTAGAAAATAAAAGAACCCTTTCCCATGCCTATAAAATTCTCAAAAAAAATTAATTTTACTCATTTACATGTATTTTACCAAAAATAAACGACAATTAGATGGATTAAACATACGACACTCATCATATAAAAAGAAATTAATTATTAAAGACACTAAAAAATGCTACTTAAATAATATTATAGTGGTAATTTTATATTGATAATATTTTTTAAAAGTGTCACTTGTAGTGGTGCACTTAAAGGTACAAATGTCACCTTACCTTTTGATGTGACTAAAATTGGACCTAAGGATATTTTGGTAATTTGACTAAAAAGTGGATCAACCCCAAAAATAATTAACTAAGTAACGGGCCAAACAACCCAAATGACAAGCTAAGCCTATGAAGAGGACAAAAAAACCGTCATGGGTCTAAGCCCATCAGGACTAAAATATATAAATACAAAGTCCCATAGAGAAATCGAATATAAGAAATCATTTGCAAAAATTTTTCAGAGTGGAAGAATTCTCGAGAATAGTAGATCTCTTTGCGGGAGTTTCTAATAAGATAAACCGACACTATGCTATTTTTTGGAAAACACCTCGCTCCATTTTCAAGCAGCATTATTTTGGCGAACTCCAAGGAAGAAAAAGGAACACTGAGAATGTAGGAAGGATCTGGAGTTCACCCTTAACCAGGTGGCCTGACGTTGGAGGATGTGAAGAGTCACCAACTTAGAGCACTGTCGTGGTCGAAACTGGAGCTGATCATTGATGCACAACCTATGCTAGAGGAGACTGATGCTCATTAAATACCTTTTTCTGGAGATCCTAGTTTGCCGATGATCTAGAAGATGATGAAGACTATATTGGAGACGGCTGCTCAAGCTATGGCTAAAGCAGTCGCTCAGTACACTGGAGAGCGTCGCCCTTAGGAGTTGGATCAATTGTCACTAGTTGGGGAGCTTCTTTCTCCCCAAAGAGAACTGAGAAAGGAGCCACCTCTAAGCATGATGCCGCTCATTCTTCTCTACCTTACTATCTTCACTCATAGCGGAATCTTCCCTGCATGTGCCAGCATATATTGGAGTTTAAACACACTCTTCGACACTACAATCGCATAGAGGAGCATAAAGCTAACACCACTTTTGATCGGCCACTCTCCCTTGGCATAGCCCTTTCTCTCCACCATCCTAGTAGAGGTACTCTCTCGAGGTGAAGATGACCCAACTACCAAAGTATGATGGCATTGCAGATCTCAATAATACTTAGACAATTTTATGGCAAGGATGGAACTTTACAACTCAAGCGAAGTTGTATCTTGCAAGTTATTCCGCACCACACTCATCAATCATGCCCTAACGTGGTTCAACTAAATACCAGCTAGATCCATCACTGGATGGGAGATGTTGGTGCAATGTTTCCTTTAGAACTTCTCCATCAACTGTAGATACCCTAAAAGAGCATAATATTTGTTCACTATAAAGTAGAAGGATGAAGAGTCCTTAAAGACTTACCTCAACCGCTTTGTCTAAGTAGTATGGAAAATCCCCTATGCCAGCGAAGAGCTCCTACTCGGCATCATTCAATGGAACTTAAAGGATTTGAAGTTTTGAGAATAAATTGCTACAAAGCCTCAAGCATTCTGGAAGAGCTATTGATGCCAGTAGAGAAGTACATCCGTATAGAGGGAGTTGTAGCTCCTCAAGAAGCCCCCTGAACAAATGGCTGTGATGAAGAGAGTAACAACCTTAAGAAGCAAAAGAATCGAAGATGTAACCCTCCTTGTACACTCACTATACACATATCCTGCACTGTGTTCTAGACAAAAATGTTAATGATAGCATTGCAACGTGGCCTTATCCAGTGACCACCATAGAAAACCTTTATAGATCCTAAGAAGCCAAGGCCAAATAAATTATGTCACTATTACCATGCCAACAAACATACTACAAATGAGTGCTGCCACTTGAAAGACGAAATCAAGAGATTAATTTAAAGAAGGCACATTAATGAATGCATGACCTAGAAGATGTCCAACCCAAAGGAAGGCTCACCATCTAGGGAGAGCAAAAGTTACGAATGGAGACTAGACAATAACTCAAACCCCAAGGGAGCATTAACACCACTGCAACCTCGATAACTCCACTACAACGTGAGTTATCTTAGTAATATCTAAAGAATTGGCTAGATGAAGCAAGGGCAAAGACATGCTACTGAACATTGGCTTTGTGGACACATGCACATCTTAAAATGCTTTTGGTGATGCTTGAAATGCGTTGTTGACGGCACCTTTCTATGATAAGTGCTTACTTTAGTTTGTCTTCTGTTCTAACTTTTATTTTCTTTTAGATATGGACAAAACCTATCTACTCTGGAATGACACTAGTTTCATGTCAATATTTCTTTAATGTATGCAAACTTTTTTCATATTCCTCATATTATTATGCTTCTTCCATAACTTTGAACTTTGCAGTAACTATGCATCCTCCTACAGAGTATTTTCGAAACCTCTCTAAATAAGCCCACTATAGACTTCCTCGAGAGTGAGGCTTCATTCGAAAGTACGTGGCAACCTCTGTAAAGAAGTCCACTATAGGCTCCCTCGGGAGCCCTACTACTATCGGCTCTCTTTGGGAATACATGGCATCTTAAAAAAATCTACTATCGGCTCCCTTCAGAAGCACGTGACATCCTAAAAAAGTTTAGTGTTGGCTCCCTTCATGAGTACGTGACAACAACTTTAATGACACTCGCTAAGAAACATCTTGGAAGATACTTACAATATCAAACAAAGGAAGCCCACCTTGAATCCTCATCAAAATAAGGGAGATACATATCACTGTTTAATAAACATTCAAAGGAAACCTCTAAGTCTAGTGACTCCATAGCCATAACACGTTTATTTTGAAGCCACCAAGAAGACTCATAATAATGCTCAATTTTGTCTTGATACTCAACCTATGCTCAACTTGAGTGCAACATTAACCCTCATCTCTTGGAGAACTCTACTTTACACAAGTTGAATCAATGAAAATGCCGAGGGGGGCTCCATGCCTCCCTAAGAAAGCTTCATTACACACCATACTCGTAGTCACTTCAACTTCGTGAACACGCTGAAGTCCCCACAAAACTTTATCAATGAAATTCTCTAAGTCCCCGAATGACCATCAAAGATATTCCGTGATCAGCAAGTTTGATGTAAACAACATAAATGACTGCAAAATGAGAAAAGAAAAGAGACATCTCGCAAAGACGCCCCACACATGTGCCTAAACATTGGCGTCTAGCTAACACTTAAGTTGGGTACCTTGGTCTAGCGCCTCATGGGCACTCGAGACAAACGTTCAGTTGGGCTGGGTGCCTTGGCCTGGCGCCCATCACGTGCTTAAGGCTAATGCTTGCACCTAATGCAAGTATCCAATTTCGGCAGCCATGCGAGTGCCTAGATGTGCTTTTTTCCCGATACTTCACGATGGCATCCCCATGCCTCCCATCACCTAATGTTCAAAGTTCAAGTATGCAAAGTTAATTGTCATTTAATTGGCTAAGTACTTGCGTAAATGCAAAATGAGCAATAACAAAGCAAACTCTATTGAACTCAAATAAGAGAGATAAAAGGATGTCTGACCAACACCTGGTCTTTAAAAGTAAATAACGATGCATTACTTAAATTTACTAGAAGATGCTAAGAAGCATCAAAATCTTAAATGCAAACTTTACTTGGTACCACCGTTTGAGAAATAATTTCTCATTCCTACAGAGCAACGCTTATCAGTTCTTCTACTTTTACCTCCACATCTATCACCTCAAGGAGCTTGTCAGAGCCCTCATACTCCCTTGTCATATCTTTACGAACCGCGTCTATAGGGGCATGTTTGGATTGTTGGATGGGGCTTGATAGATTATATTATCAAGCCCTATTAAGTGTTTGGATGAAGTGAAAAAAGCCCAGGATAGATAAAGGGCCCGATCCACAATCCTATTTCTAATTGATAATTAATCTCCTAAGATGGCCTAGATTGTGTAATCCAAAAAAAGAGTGGGAAAACGAAATTAGTCATTTGACAATTATACACATGAATGAAAATATTAGGGTTTGAACTTTTCTTATTATAATGGATATTTTAGTAAATTGAATAGTTGAACTATTTAATCCTTGTATCCATACAAATGATTGATAAAATAAATACATGTCCAAAATGCATAATCCTTAGCCACAAACACAGTATTATCTTATCTTGAATAGTTTAATCTCACTGTATCAATATAATTTTATCAATCCTATCTATATATCCAAACGTGCCCTAAATGTCCTCTCAGTAGAGGGATATGTGAACTTCTTCTCACTCTTCACCTCTTTTAACGAATCTCATCTTCAAACACTTATGTTGCTTCGGCAATTAACATGACACTTTCTCTTTTAGACTTTACCATCGAAACACTACTGTTGCTCTCTCTTTACAACATCTCACCATTGCCATAGCTCTCTTTGCTTGGAGAGATTTATGTCCTACTAAGTCCCTCTACTTCAATGGAAACTTTAATTTTATGGAGAAAATGACTTAACATCTCTCAAAACTCTAACTCCCACAACAAAAACACAAGATTCAACAATACAACAAAAGCAGAAGTTACTCTATGCTTGATTAACCGCTTAGCCATTCAAAGAGAGACAAGGAGAGCTTATGAAACTATAATGCTGAAAGCCTTCTTGAAGATACCCACTAAAGATACTAAAGCCCCGTAAAGAACTCTAAGTTGTTCAAGAGCGTAAGACCTTGCTAAGGACTTAAAGTAACGACTAAGGTATAAGACCTCCATGAAATTTTTTGACATTCTTGATGGAATCACTCGCTGACCAACCAAGTAAGTGGTGTCTTCTACCACCCTGTGGACACTGTCTCCACATACCGAACGAGTGTCCTCCTCACATTGAACGTATCAACTCTGACTCAAACTTAGTTGGGGACTCTAACTCAAGTTTATTCAACTTGCCAGCATCTTGCTTTGAAGATGTGATCGTTTTTAAAGTTGATATGCCCCAAGAAGTCTTTACTGGCCTTAACAAGTTAAAAGCTTGCAAGGACTAAGGTGAAGTAAAAATAATGAAGAAGAGAAAGACATTTCCTCGAAGCTTGTCTCTTAAAGGTCCTCATAATCATATCCTCAAAAAAATTTGTTTAAGTCTTCGGATGAACGCAAAGCAATTGACACAATACCTCCAAAGAAAATAATAAGTTAGGAAAACCTACCAAACCTCAACTTAGATAAATGTAGAGTAAATACAAGTTTGCACACTAAAAATAATCAACAGACGAACCTCAAAAGGTCTCCCAAGTATGAGACGCCTTGAACAACATTTTTTAAGTCATTCGTAGAGTGCAAGCTTTTAAGGCAAGTCTTCAACATCCTACACGCCTTTAACATCCTTTGGGACTCAGTCCCAAGAAATATTTCTAGGTCCCCCTATGATGTTGCTATTATTCAGCAACATTCATATGACCCTCACAACAAGAGAAGATGGGTTTCGTATTCACTAGGAAGATAAGCATTCAATTGATTATGGAAAAACGTCCAAGTTCACATACCTCGACAAACATGCTCAACATGGGCACCCAACGCAGATACCGAACATGACCACTTGAAATTTGCATCCACCTAATCATGTTGATGCTAAGTCGCCATGGACACCATGTGCAGATACCCAATAGGGTCCCGGTAGAAAGCACCCAATGTCGATTTTCCTTTTACATCTCCTCTCCTCAAAGTTAGACTTAACCTTGATTGTGAATTTTAATCAGATTCTCCATCTCAATATTTTGATTCTTGCAGTACCATGCGAAAAATTTTGAAGTCCTCAATCGATAGTGACACAAGATTTTTTTAAGTCTGCCCATGATATTAAATTGCCCGCTGTTATAAGAATAACTAAATACTGCACCTAGAATGTTTCTATAAGATACCCGTGCACTTCCTCACGCGAGCACGAACGCTTCCTACTAAAGGAGTTTACTTTAAAACTCATACTATCATGCGCTTTCTTATTGTAGCACCTTGTTACCAACGTCGTAACAACATTCGAAATTTTTTTCTAAGTCTTTTGATAACTATAGCACAAGACTTTCTTGAGCTCTTAAACGTCTGATACATTAAATTCACCTAAGTTCTTAGGTGAAGGCTACATTGAACTCTGCCAAGTCTCTTAAGATAATTCCACACACACTTCTTATGGAATTGTCTTCCCTCTTTCTCTCCTTAGCCAAGATGAAATCTTCTTTATTTTTTGCTCACTCCCTAGGTGCCAACAAGTCCACCTTTATGGAGCATCTCCTAAGAGTCCACCTTTTGGGAGGAGCGCCTCCTAGAAGTCTTGTAGACTTTAACACATATTCAATCTCAACTTAGATAGAAGTTGAGAATTCACAAACTCTTTAGCCAATGATAATTAATTAAATTAACGTAAGAAAATTTTAATAAATTAAACTGCATTATATTTTTGATGTAAAATTAATAATTTCCATCGAAAATATGGGGGACTTAATGATATGACTAAAATTAGACCTAAGAATTTTTTTATAATTCGACTAAAAATAATGAATTAACCCCAAAAGTAATTAATTAAGCAAATGGGACAAAAAGTCCAAAGAATAGGTCAAGCTCATAAAGAGGACAGGAAAACCCTAATGGGCCTAAGCCCATCAAGACTAAAGATCTATAAATACCAAGTCTCAAAGATAAATGAGATATAAAAATTATTTGCAAAATTTCTCTGAGTTGAAGAACTCTCAAGACTAGCAAATATCTCTATACACGTTCCTAAGAAGAATAACCGATACTTTGTTGTTTTTCAAAAAGGGCGTCGCTCCATTTCTGAGCAGCATCACCTTTGTTGTGGCATTAATAAAATGCAAAAAAAAAAAAAAAATGCATCAAATGATATGTTCAAAGTTATCAAAAATGCATCAAATAACATGTCAAAATATAATGAAGATAATTTTAAATAACGTGCTAATATACCACTATAAATGCATGTAGTGGAATGCTAAAACGCCACAAAAAAATCTTTAAACGACAAGGTTACACACCACAAAAAGTATAATAAATGACTTATTAAAATATCATAAAGATGCTTTTAAATGGCATGCTAACATGCCGTATAAATGCATATAATGATGTTAAAATGCTATAAAAGATTCCTTTAATGACATACTAACATGCCAAAAAAAAATTAATTAAATAACATGCTAAATTGACTGCCACTAAAAGATTCTTTTGAATGACATAATAATATGAGACTCCAACATGCTCTTTATAAGATTCAAACTTGCAACCATCTGTTGAAAAGTTATGAGTTTGTACCAAGCTACCAATAAAATGCTCAATATATATAGTAAGAAATATTAACTTATTTTTATAATTAGAAAGTTCAGTTTCTCAATCATTTATATATATGCTCAAAATTGTTATATTAAGTAATACATTCAAAAAAGTGTGAGGGTTTAAATTTAGAAATAAAAAATACCAAAAGAAACATAATGTGTATAGGTGAGGAGAGAAAAAATGAGGAAGAACTTAAAATTTTATACTTCTTTATAATACAGTTAATTTAGTCAATACATTAAAAGTATATTAAGTAGTTAAATTTATCGATACATTTTGATAAAATATAAATTTATAAATTTTCAAATTATTAAATATACCTATATTCTATTTTTGTGGTACTTGTTTCATTTCATGCTATAATTTCTACAATACCCTGAATTTTGTATTCATAAATTATAAATTATTATGACAATGAAATAAAGTATGGACCAATAAATTAGGTCTGAATTAGTCTCGAATTAAATTAAGTAAGGTCTATGCATGATTATTAGAAGTTAAGTTGTTGAATTATAAATAAAATGAGGGCCCAATTGACTAAAATCCTTGTGTTAGGGGATAAATAGGCAAAAACTAAAACATTTAGGTTGGAACTGAAAGTTCGGGGTTGTATTGAAGTCGGTCAGAGTTTTGTAGGGCTCAAATGAAGATGGTTAGAATCTTTTGGGGCCAATTTATAATTTTGAAAAATAGTTATATATAGATCAAGGCCATCACTTTGTCTAATTTTCAAACGCAAGCCCCAACTCCACCTTACACACATACGACGAAAATTGATCGGTAAATAGAATATCAAAACCATAAATTTCATCTACTTGTCGAGGAGAACTTATCCATACCAAAAACACCCAACACTATTAGTGGATTTCGTTGGAATTTGAAAAGTAGCGGAGCACGTGACGGTGGTGGCGGTTCTTCCACTTTCGATGATGAATGTCAATGGGCTTTGGTGGGTTATGAATTACATGGGTAGGTTGGGGGTATCATCAATTTTGGGTTTTAAGTTGTGGTGGAGGAAGAATTTCGGTGGTGGTGGAACAATGGTGTTTAGGGCTTCTGTGGCAGTTTAAGGCCAAATTGACCTAGCAAACAACATCCAATCATGAAATTGAGTGAGGGATTTTGCTCACTAGAAAGAGGTGCAAAGACTGGTGGTGTCAGAGAATTTCTGGCAGCAGCGGCGATAGTTCGATGGTGGCGATGGTGACGTCAGGCCAAAATACTGGAATTTGATTTGGGTTCATCCGGGCCACTCTCGAACTTGAATTTGGGATCTAGATCGACCTAAATTAGGTAAAAGCTCTTGAATCAAGTTTATTTCATTGATCCCTGAGTATTAGTTTAGATTAAAAAAAATAAGTTAGTCCAAGTATCATAAATGTATGAAGTTTAATTGAATAAATTACTCAAAAATTAAGATTGATAAATTAGTAATTGACTTAATTAAGAACTATTAATGTAAGTATTATTGTATTGATAGCTTGGGACTGTAAATCAAAGGACTTATATGTATAGCTAGGTTTGAACTAAACATTGAATGAGTTGTACCAATTAAAGTGAGACCTTAAAATTTAGAAATCTTGAATATGTTCTAAATGCCTTAGGCTTGTATCTTGTTGACGTTTCAATAAAAATGTATAATCATCTTAGAGTTATATACTTAATCTTATTAATTCTATGGATGAACTTGCAACCATTAATCGATTAAATTAAGCAACTTAAGTTAGGTAATTGCCAAGGATCGAAATAATTATTAAAATTAAGTTAATTGGACTTAAATGAATAATTGCTTTTTGATTTAAAATATAAAATAGGTTTGGATGATATTTTAGAATGAAATGATTACTAATTGGACATATATCTACATTTTGAGGTCATGAATTCAACATATCTAAATGTCTGGATGTTCAAAATTAGAATTTATGAGAAGTTTATACTGAAAGAGAAAAAGATATTAAGGTTATTATCCGTAACCATATTTAAATTTGGATATTAAGTCAATATTATTTTAGATCATCTCATACCATGTATTTGAGTTGATTAGTTAATAAAAGCATGAAGTATTGGGCTCACTGAGAAAAGCTCTGCTACTCAAGATCACCAAGTGAGGTGTATACTTGATAGTAGGAGATTTCTTTGCTGGGGAAAGAACCTATATATAATAAATATAATATTATTCCTTGATCATTCATGCATTGATTTTAAGAAATCAATTCATTGTCCGTACTGTTCTATTGCTAGCATACTTATCTTTGAACTCCTACATTGAATTTGAGATATTAGTCAAATATTCCACATGAGTCCTTTCTCAAAGGTCACCCTTGAATAATGATTTGAAAATGACATTTTCTAAATAATAATATTTTTATTTGAAAGAACTTTGAAAAGTATCATTTGAAATTTGGAATTTTCTGATGATCTTACTTGAACTAGATTTTTAAAGTTGTCAATTGGACTTGAGAACTTCCAAAGGTTTGAAGCTATGATTTGACCAATTCGTTCTCGACCCAATCACCATATTTTATGATACTATTGTGAGGTAGTCTTACTGACTATACTATTATTAATCTATACTGTTGCGAGGCTGTCTTGCTAACTAGACATTACTAATTAATTGATTAACCTATTACTGAATTTTATAGTACCGCCGTAACTAAGTTGAAATTATTCTATTTCATATGACGATTGTGGTATAAAAGAAATTATGTTGGCCATTGGGACTCTCGGGCTTATATATGTGATTAATAATACACTTGGGAACACCATTGGGGAACATTTTGGGCTATAGGACTAGTTGGCAAGACGACCGGGGCAGCATCAGGCCATTGGTGGCTGGTCTATCCGCCAGGCGATGTTGACTTTGGGCCAGTCGGAGATTGGTTGCTGCTTGAAGCTTGATCAACGAGGATCGATTCTATCAATTCGTATTGTACAATTTTGGTGAGTAGGTCATTTATCAAGGCAATATAAGGTAGTATTATACAGATTACTGGGAGTCATAAGGAGGAAGAGACTATCCGATGGTTAGTTTTGTGAAATATGCACGTTCAACTGAATTATGAAAGGCCTATAAAACTGATCGAATTCCTAATTTTGAATTTGAGCTTTTTTATGACTTAAAACATTCTTGTACACTCGGTTCTTTAAAACTGATCTAACTTATAAGTTTTGAAACATGAGATTTCTCACAAAAATATATTGAAACTTGAGATGTCTCTTCTACTATTTAACAACCTGCTTTCTAGGCATAAATTGATAGCTACCCATATTTACAATGGGAGTTTTTCTATATTGCATTACTGTTGTTAATTCCGATTATGCATCTTGATTATTACCTCACTAAGTCATTCGGACTTACGCCTCTCATACTGTTTCTTTTCTTGTTCTTCTCCCAGCTTGAGAATCGATTAGTGAGGAGTCATGAGCAAGATATGTATATATATTCCACTGTTGTATGTAAACAATACAAGATATGGTAAGTTTAGGTTTATATTGTAAATAGATGTTGAGCTATTTTAGTAAGATCATAATTTTGGTACCGAATATAAGCTGAAGATGTTGATGTGCTAAATAGTTTTTATCTTTTATGCCATTTTTGAATGGTTGGGAATTATTGGAAATTTAAATTTTTTTGGTGATGCACATTTTGTTTTGGGATTGATTAGAGTAGCCCCTAGATCCAAAGCAGGCACCTTCTGGACAGGGTGTTACAATTTTGGAAAGAAAAAAATATTGATACTTGATTAATGTCTTTAACATATTCTTATGGTAATATTTTCAATAAAAGTGCATTTTATAACATTTGTTAATCAATTGCCAATAGTGGCATTTTAAAATGTGTAAATAGCAAACACCCACCTGACTTGTAGGGTCATTTGCATTTGGCCCCTAATCATTGCAAGTGTGTGGAACGATTACCCAATAGTTGCTAAATGTGCTCAAAGACCCCATGCTCTAACTTTTCGACGATATATTTTAAAGATGTTGAACTTTGCTCCCTGATGTTTTAAAAAATTTATATTTAACTACCAAAAGTACTTTAAAATGTTACCCTTAGTGTTAAATCCTTATTTTGGTTAATAAAGTCAAATGTTTTACCAAAAATTGTTATTATATATTACTTAATTGTCACCGGTTCAATCAATTTGTGTTATCTAAAAAATATAATCTAATTTAATGGTTAAAATTTTCCTAAATCAATGTGTTAGATAATTAAAAATTATTTTTAAGGTTATATTACCAAATGACTATTAGATGTACTTATAAATTTTGCTTACTTATATAATTAAGAGTATAAGTGGTTTGGGTTTTTAGATGAAAAGAATAAGATAGTTGATGCTAGTCAGATGAATTTTGGTAGCAAATAATGTAGATCTAATTAGTCTCAACATCATATATCTCCTGTTGGTAGCAAATAATGTAGATCTTAGTATTAACATCATCTATCTCATTTATTAGTCTATATAAATATATAATATTTAAATATCATGTCCTAACAAATATGCCCTATCAATTGGGGTATAATTATAAAATAAGTTTTCAATCAACTGATGCACATAAACTAAATAAAACATAATTAAAAAAAATTAATTTGAAAATTATAAAATAGCTTAGACTGATTTAACTTCCATATATTGACAAGAGACTAGTGTGTGAAAATATTTTTTTATAAAATATTTCTCTTTATTCCAAAAAAATAAAAATTTAATGAGAAAAGTGCAATACTTTAGAATATTTAGGTAGTTAAGTGCACATTTTGTGAAAGTTGAGGAGGTAAAATGCAACATAATCAAAGTATTTCAGCATCTCCAGTGGAACATTCTGTCAGAAAATGGAAAGAGGGGGTATTCAAGCACATTTCAACAATTGGGTAATCATTTTGCATATTTGCAACAGTTGGGGGGCAAAGTGCTATGACCCTATACGTTGGGGGTGATGTTTACTATTTACCCTTTTTAATTACCATCACTGTATTATTTTAATGTGTCACCATAATGTAAAAAAATATCATTAAATTAGTGCCACCAACTAATTTGCAGCATTTTTTATAAATGACATTCATACCACTAGTTGAGCCTATAGGGTAAGAGTAAAAAGATTAAAAAAGAGCCAAATGGATATAAATAAAATAATTAAATAAAAAAGTTAGAGAGCCTTTATGTGTCAACAATCTACTAACCCAAAAATATAAAACAATTATCAAACATATTAAAATATTTAAAAAATCACACAATTAAATAACCAATAATATTGAAGCCAAATCCTAATAAGGATGCCCAAAATTAATACACCATAGACATGTACACATTTGTGGGATTAGGTAAATAGCAATTCATGAGCCTTGAATCCAAAAATAAATGTCTCATTTTGATCTTAAGAAATTGTTGTTATGCAGTCAAAATGAAATTAAAAAGAGATCTATAAAATACAATGATCAAATTTAGGGTTCTAAATTCATGAGTGTTCAACTTTAACACTAATTGTAAGAATAAATTTTTATTTGCAGGATCGAAGTTAAACACCATATATAGATTAACTGTGTACCTTATACCATGGAGTTGATGATTAGCATAATCTTTGATATTTTCACGAATAGCCTTATCTAGAGCATCATTTTTATCTTCCAGCAACATTGACAACTCTTAATGGGGAGTTATTAGAATGTGGAGTAGAGATGGGACACAACAAATATATAGTTAAACCCTATGACTCTCCCATTACAAAATTTCTAGAATTGAACATGTACCAACTATCAAAACAAAGCCTGATGGAAGGAGCCTTTGCAATAATGGATCAATAATAAAAAAGTACAAGTTATATCTCATACGCTGTATTAATAAAGCCCTTATAATAAAGGCACAAAGACCTAGTTAATAAAAGTCTAGCTAAGAATTAAAAATTCCAAACCAACTTAATTCAAAATTTTAATTGATATAATGAGTTTTAAAATTCTATTTTATTTTTCATATCTTAATAATATTATACAAGTATTCTCAAATTTTCATGCATGCAAAGTGCCTAATATATGATAAAAAAATTTCATGTTTTGTTTGATCACTCATTTATCTATATATATACACATTATAATAATTATTTTTACCATATGTTTATGGTTATTTATTTCTTATATTATCTTTTTTCCTCAATTAACTTCTGAAAAATGATAAACACTATTAATTATTCCTATTGAATATAAGTAACTAAGAGAATATAGTTTATCTTCTAACAAGTTGACACTTACTTTTCTTTTCCACCAGTCTAGCTTCCTCTTTATTTCTTAGAAATTTCCCACTTCATTCCAGGAAAGTCAAGTGAACCTCATCCAATCATTAGGCCATAAAATATGCTGATTTAATGTATATATACTCCATACTTTATTTCTTCTTCATTTTGCCTAATAATATATACCTTCTGATTCTCTCCCACCTTACAAATCAAATCAATTAATTATGGGCTTCTTCTGAGCTAAACTTTTCATTTTAGGTGACTGATCAAATCCCAAATTTTCAATTGTAATAATGTTTTTATACTTTATACTTTGTGTAAATTTTTAAAGTTGTCTTATCTTTATCAAAATTCTCATACTACTTTGTGATGCAATTATGTACTTTCATTGCATATTAGCAAGAGGGCGATGATCATGGCTAGTTATATTTGTTTTTTTATCAATTATTACTTCACTCATTTGATTAATTGGTCTATCATGGATTAATTTTTTAAGTGAATAAAAATGCCTTATATTTTTTTATTAGTTTCTACAAGCTCTTGTGTAGATGGAACCATAAAAATTGAAAAAGTAAAATAAAACACTAGATTTACATGGTTCATCCAATTCGAGCTACATTTATAGACAAAAAAGATTTTATTACTAAACAAAAAAAGATAGAACTAGGAGATTTTAGAGTATGAGTTTCTCTCAATTGGAATCTACTGAATGACCAAAGAACGCTCCTTTTGTAGGAGAAGAATAAAGGGGGGTAGGAACCAAAATTGAGTCCTAGTCAAATTAGATCCAAACATCAAATCAAATTTCAATCTAACTAGGATACCAAATCCCAACCAACTTGGAGTACCAAATTCCAACCAACTTAGAACTTTTGAAACAGAACATAACACCAAGAAAAGAAAACTGAAAAGAAAGATATCAAAAAATGATGAAGGAGATCATGCTTAGAAATTGTGCATGGCTTTGTTAATTATATGGTTTCTTTATGTTTAATTTATACGTACATTGTGCACTTAGAAGACACATCATAATATTTATTCAACTTTGAGTAAAACTTGTACATAGTTATTTCAAACTTACAAACAAGTGATTCATGACTACATTTATCCTTCAATTATTTTATTTACTAGAGGAAGTTCCTCCACAAACATGTAGGTATATATCTATGAGTGCAAAGCACTGATTATAATAATATAAATGTATAGTAGAGCTTGGACAAAAGCTTCAGACATGGCCTAGCAAATTAGTCTAAGATCAAGGCGAATGTGGTCAAATGTTGATGTAGCAGAGTTGATGGTAAGGAACATAAGTAGGAGCATCCAAATAAATAATGTTAGGAGGATATGCATTTTATGTTATAGGCTGATTATGGATAGTTGGGTAAATGATGGTTGGGATAGTGCCAGGGCCATATACAAATGGTGCAACCATACGTGATGTTACCGTAGGAGGAGGAATGAAGGCTGGTGATTGACCATTTTGAGTTCCAATTTGTTTACCACTACCAATAGATGGGAAGATCCTATTGCTGAAGATAATTGGCTCATTTGATTGTTTATACACACTTCCAGAACTGAGGAGTACTGGTCGATCTTTTTGTCTAATATTGTTGTGATCATTAAGCTCCTCGGCGCCAATTACCAATCCACTGTACTCAACAACCTTTGATTCTTCAAGTTGTCGAGCTTCACATTTGTGCAAATCCACGATCAAGTTCAATAAAATCATGATGAAGAGAAACTTTTCCAAGAATGCCATTGCTACTACTAAATATATGTGTCAATTGAAAATAAGAAATATGGGTGATGAGGCAATTAGCTAATTTCACAAAGCACTATTTATAAGAAAGAGGCCTTTAAGAATTGGTGTGGATACCTAATCTCCATCCTCATACATTGATTAATTAATTAAGTAGAATGATAGCTCATTAATTTACACCATTGATAGGTCGTACACTTTGCACATTACACTTTGAAAAACTAACAAAAAAAGCAATTGATTGTTTATCATCTTTTAATTCACCAATCAGATGGTTTTTTAACTACCTAACTTATTATTACACATATAACATTATGTGTTAGAATTTCGAAATCAAACATATTTATGGTTTAGCATTTGGGTGAAGTTGAGGTGATATGTTGTTCACTAAACATAACTATGATTCAATGCAAACATCACGAGTTTGAGACCTTTTATGATAAAGTCTATGTAATGATGGACTTCTTCATTAATCATCAACCAGTGACTTAATTCTAACATTTTACAAATATAAAATATTTTATGATTGAGCTCCTACAAAGCTATCATATTAATCTCTCATCTCTCAACTTTAATAAAAAGAGTATAGTTTTTTAGTTGTTAGATATAGTTCCTTTTAATAACATTAAACTTTGAATTTATGTCACCTCTTGTACTTCTTATTGCACATATCTAATTAAAGTTTAAAAAGGTTAATTAGTTATAATAATGACTGAATGCTAGTATAGTACAAGCACCATTATTTTTTAAACTTAATTGTTAGTTATATTTATCTCTTTCCTTATTCATTCATAATTACGAGAACTTTCTGTTGAAAGTTATCACACTTAGGCAAAGGGTGTTACATTTGATAAGGATGGTATATTTAGAGTAAAATTTCTTATAATATGAAATGTGAGGAAAAAATAAATTACTTAACTATTCCACACGAGAGGTAAATATATCTAACCATTTCAATTAAAAAAATAATGATGCATATGTCAAAGTACTATATTGGCATTCGGTGATTATTATAACTAAACAAGCCTTTTTAAAGTTCCACCAAATGGGTGCAACAAAAAGTACAACAGAAGAAATAAATTCCAAGCTTAATGATATTAATCCATATATGAATCACATCTAGCAACTATAAAATGGTATCTCTTTTCATTAGTTATAAGAATTGATTGATTAATACGGTAGCTCTTTACGAGCTTAATCACAACAAATTTTATAATTGTGAAATGATGGAATTGAGTCATATATAGTTAACATTTTATGAGGAAGTCTATTATCACATGGACTCTGATACAGGGTGGCCCAAGTAGCTTGGCCCAAACCAAATTGGCCCAGAGATGTAGCGCCAAGCCTAGTCTTTGCCTCAGAGGCCCATAGGCACAATCAACCTCGGTCGACCTCTTTCTCGACTCGTGCCTCTGACCTATTTCCTAGAACGGTGTCTGGTCGACCATGTCGACCAGAGAGATCGATACAGTACAATACTCTGCCTCCACATTAAATACACTGACAGGCGGCATGCCTCCGCATTAATGGCGCATGCCGCTCCCTTACCGTCTGACACAACATGCGCTTCAATAGTGTACTCCCCTGCCTTAAAGCCTGGGAGATGGCCACCTGGAGGGGCTGAATGAGGAGAATTGTCCAATCACCCTTCATGCAAGGACAAAAGGCCCTCCCTACTCGTCAGGGGAATCACAGACAAATCCCCTGGTGGAGAAGGCTATAAATACCCTTATTCCAACCTTTTAAAAGTATGCTCTCATATATACAAAAAGCCCATACTCTGCTGTTCTGATTATCTCGTCAACCCGTATTGACTTGAGCGTCAGAGGGCCTAAGCCGAGAGCTCCTCGGCTAGCCTGATGTTTGTTGGTGATTGCAGGATTCGACCAACCTGAACAAGTATATCGACCAGAGAGGTCGAGTTTCATCCAATCTGCTAACTGAACCAATACACAACAAATCGAACCCTCATCATTTGGCGCCATCTGTGGGAACCACTGAATCCTCTATCGAAAGATGGTGAACACTAGGCGAGCTCTCTCTGGGAGAGAAGAAAATAGGAGGTCCAGCTCCTCTCCCCTTCGACATCATCCGGAACCAAATGCTCAAGGATCCAATGCCCAACCTGAGCCTCTGGCCACGTTGATGATGCCCTAGTTGATGCAACTCATTAGCGAACAAATTTCAACTCAAATTTCTGCCCAGCTCTCAGCCGCATTGAATCGACACGCCGTACAATTAGAGGTGGTGGGCAGTGCAACGCCCCAGTCTGCGGCCCCAGAGAGAAGACAGCCTGGGGAGAACTCTCAGCGGCCAGAATTCTGAAGGCCCCCATCGAGAAGAAAACTGAGCTCAGGCCGTTTTCCTAGGGAAATGGCATGTCCCCTCCTACGGGAAGAGATAGCAGATTCTATTGACCATGATATTCAACCCCTTCGAGGCCCGCAACACGATAGGGTCGAGTGCTTGAGATTTCGACCGGGCAGAAATGCGTCTTAAGCAGATTAGCAGGAATGGAATGAGGTATCCTACCAAGTACAGTAGCTGAATAGGCGGCTGGACGAGATCTCGAGAAGGAACGTAGAGAGAACTTTCCATCATGACGGGCAACAGAGATTCCGTAGGGAGCGAGACTTACCATTCGTCCAGGAGATCATTGATGAGCGCATTGCTGTCGATGCCAAGATCCCGACTGAACTGTCGAGATATGACGGCTCAACGGATTTGAATGAACATTTGCTGCAATTTGAGCACATGATGCAAGTGCATAGACACAATGAGTACATCCATGCGAAGATGCTGGTAACTACGTTCCAAGGAGTAGCTCTCGATTGGTTTGTGAAGCTGGAGCCGGCGTCTGTATTTTCATATGACTAGCTGTGTGACAAGTTCTTGCATCAATGCGCAAGTAGGAGAAAAGCCAAACTCCTCCATACGCACTTGCATACATTAAAGCAGAACGAAGGAGAGTACCTCCATGATTATTTCACCAGATTCAACACGGAGGTGTTGAAGATTGACAGTCCGAAGGATTGAATTCTTGATTGATGTGCTTTTTTTGGGCCTAAAACATAAAGAATTCTTGATTGATGTGCTTTTTCTGGGCCTAAAACATAAATAATGTGCAAACGCGCTTGTGCGCGAACAACCCAGATCGATGGAAGAGCTTCTCGACCTCGTTGAGAGGTACATGACCCAGGAGGAGATCAACAAGCTAAAATATGGTAGCCTGGAAGTCGACAGAAAGAAAAACAGAGAAAAAGATGACCACCAGGTTAGAGAGGGGCGTCGTTCCCCAATAAAACGCTTCCACAACTACACTCCACTCAACCTTCAGAGGAAGGAGGTGCTATTCGCCATACAACATGAGAACCTGATCAAGAAACCTCGAAAGATCACAGAAATCAAAGCCATGAAAAAATCAAAGAAATACTGTCATTTCCATAGGCAGAAAGGACACGACACGAAAGATTTCTTCAACTTGAAGGATGAGATTGAAAGATTGATTAGAAAAAGGCCATTTGAAAAAATTTGTTGATGAGCAGATCAGGTGCGAAGAGGGCAGGACCGACCGGACTCCCCCATAGAGAAAGGTTGGCCAGCTCGAGGAGAGAAGAAAAAGGGAAAAGACCTGCCTAAGAACCCGACCTACCTATTTGAGGAGTTATCGACATGATCGCGGGAGGCCCCACTGGAGGGGATTCTAGGAACACAAGGAAACAAACACAAAGACAGCTCGAGTCGACCAAACCAACCAAGGTTGAGACAGTTTTCCAACTCTCAACCAATGTCAAGCCAATCTTTTTTAGCAACTCAGACCTCGACCATATGGAAAACAAGGGAGTCGACAGAAAAATAGACTGCCCCATGGTGGTAACCCTTGAAATTGCCAACTTTGAGGTCAGAAAGATATTGGTCGACAATGGCAGCTCCGTGAACATCGTGTTTTTATCTACCTTGAACAGAATGAAATTGGGGGAGCTAAAGTTTGATCCAGTGAGAACATCGCTGGTCGGATTTGGTGGGTCTGAAATCATCCTTGAAGGATCTATCAACCTCTCCACAACATTTGGACAAGGCTCCCGGAGCTGAGCATTGATGATCAAATATTTGGTGGTCGACGCTCCATTTGCATACAACGTCATCGTGGGCCAACCAGCCCTCAATGACTTCAGGGCCATCGTCTCCACTTACCATATGAAGATAAAGTTCCTGACCCCAGCAGGAGTATGAGAACTCTTATGCAACCTCAAGGACGCATGGCGCTGTTACACCATTTCCATCGACTCCAACGAGCAGAAGAAATGACCTCAACTGAAGCCCTCGGGGGACGCCCCAGTAGCAAAACCCAATGAGGGACCTTCATCTAAGAAGAGGAAGCTGGAAGACACCCGGGTCGAGCCTTTCGGGGAGTTCAAAATAATAAAGCTTGAACCTGGAAACCCCGACAATACCACTCGGGTCGGGAGTGATATGGGCGACTGTTTGGAATGCCTCATGGTCGATTTCCTTCGACGCAACATTGATGTGTTCCCATGGAAAGTTGCAGATCTTCAAGGAATCGACCCTAGTATCATTGTCCATCGACTCAATGTAGACCCAGCTCACAAGCTAGTGAGACAAAAAACAAGAACCTTTAATGCCGAGAGGTCCCAAATCATCGATGAGGAGGTTAACAAGCTCTTGGAAGCAGGATAAATTGTAGAAATTCAATACCCTTCTTGGCTTTGTAATGTTGTACTTGTCCCTAAGAATGAAGGAAAATGGAGAATGTGTAATGATTTCACTGATTTAAATAAAGCTTGCCCGAAGGATCCTTACCCCTTGCCTCGTATAGATTTATTAGTAGATTCTACTGCTGGATGTGAATTGCTTAGCATGATAGATGCCTTCCAAGGCTATTATTAAATATTTATGGCACCCGAGGACAGGGACAAGACCTCTTTCATCGTCACCAATGGAGTATATTGCTTTTTAGTCATGCCCTTCGAACTCAAAAATGCGGGTGCAACGTACTAAAGATTGGTCAACTTCATGTTCAAAAATGAGATCGGGAAGTCGATGGAGGTCTATGTCGACGACATGATTGTCAAAACCAAGAAGGCCGAGAACTACCTAGTCGACCTCAGCCATACCTTTGCCATATTAAGGGCCTTCGGCATGAAACTCAACCCTAACAAGTGCACATTTGGCATACGTGGGGGCAAGTTCCTCAGATATATGGTCAGCCAGAGAGGGATCGAGGCAAATCCTCAGAAGATCCAAGCAATTCTTGACATCGCCCCGCCTCGCACAGTTCGTGAAGTCCAGTGTCCTGTCGGTAGGGTCATAGCCCTCAGCAGATTCATAGCTCAGTTGGCTGACAAGAGCCTACCTTTCTTCAAAATCCTCAGAAATGCCAAAAAATCTTGGTTTCAGTGGACTCAACATTGCAATCGGGCTCTAGTAGAGCTCAAACAGTACTTGTCTTCACCGCCCATGCTTGCCAAACCCAAGCTGGGAGAAGTGCTACAACTTTATCTAGCTGTATCCTCTGCCTCGATTAGTTCAATATTAACATCGACAAGGGAAGGGACCCACCGTCCTGTTTATTATTGCAACAAGGCTTTGCACAGGCCCGAACACAATTATTTGGAGGTTGAAAAGTTTGCACCAGCCCTCGTTACGGCGGCCCGAAAGTTACGACCTTACTTCTAGTCCCATGCAATCCTGGTGTTAACGAATCAGCCATTAAAGCAGGTGTTGTCGAAGCCCGATACTTCAGGTCGACTCACCAAATGGGCCATCGAGCTCAGAGAGTTCGACATCACATTCCAACTGTGGACAGCCATAAAAGCACAAGTCCTGGCCGACTTCATCGTCGAAAAACTCGACCTATCGATACAAAATATTGAGAATGCCTCGGTATAGACATTATACGTTGATGGATCAACAACCACATCAGGAGGCAGAATAGGTATATCCCTCCACTCCCCGCTTGTTGAGGAGTATGATTTCGCAATAAAACTTGACTTCCCGGTCACCAACAACAAAGCAGAATGCGAGGCTCTCATCGCAGGATTGCGTATGGCCACAGCTCATGGCATCGAGCAGCTTATAGCGTTCACTGATTCCCAGCTGGTCGCAGAACAGGTGGAGGGCAATTTCGAGGTGAAAGAGCTCAAAATAACTCAATATTTGTCAAAAGTAAGACAATTACGATAGGCATTCAGGAGTTTCACCCTGAGCCAAGTCCCCCGAATAGAGAATGAACGAGCAGACGCACTCTCGAAGCTAGCCAGCTCGACGAAGGCTACTAGAGAAAGAACCATAACATTTTTGGTGGCTGACAAACCCTGTATCATAGCCGCCAACCATAGCCTCGTCAGGTGTGTCGTACAGATAGCCCCCTCTTGGTAAGAGCCAATCAAGCTTTACTTGAGTCAAGGGACCCTGCCCACCGATGACAAGGAAGCCCGTAGATTTAGTGGACTGGCAGCCAAGTTTGCACTAGATGAACATGAACAGCTCTATAGGAGGTCAATATCAGGACCCCTACTGAAATGCCTAGCCCCCGAAGAGGCGAACAAAGTACTATAGGAGATACACGTCGGCATCTGTGGCAACCATTTCGACGATCGATCTTTAGCGCACAAGGTTGTCCGTTACGATTATTTTTGGCCTACCTTATTGCAAGACTCAATTGACTTCGCTAGAAAGTGCCCATCGTGCCAAATCCATTCGAACATTCAGCACCAGCCAGCTGCATCGATGGTCAACGTCCAAATCAAATGGCCATTCGACCAGTGGGGGCTTCACATAGTTGGATCTCTCCCGAAGACATCGGGCCAGCATAAGTTTATCATAGTGGCGGTCAAATACTTCACCAAATGGGTAGAAGCCGAAGCAGTTTTGAAATTCACCAATGCAGCCATGAAGAGTTTCATTTGGAAAAATATAATCTGTCGATTCGGGTTGCCTAAAGTCCTAATCTTGGATAATGGCACTCAGTTTCAAAGCAAGAGCACAAGGAAGTGGGGCGAAGCCTTGGGAATTACCCAACACTTCACTTCGGTGGGAAATCCCTAGTCTAATGGCCAGACCAAGGTAATAAATAGAACAATTCTCGACCACCTCAAGACTCGAATAACAGGGACTGGGGCTAGTTGGGCAGACGACCTCCCAGGGGCGCTTTGGGCTTACAGGACCACACCTCGAACAGCCACAGGCCGTAGCCGTACAGCTTAGTCTACGAATCCGAAGCAGTAATTCCGTCCGAGCTGATCCAGCACACAACTCGAGTAATCCACTATAATTCGATCAGAAATGTATTAGAAAAGATGCTGGACCTAATCACTGTCGACGAAAAGCACGATGCAGCCTACAACACGATACAACGATACCGATCGAAAATGGTTGAACGCTCTAATGGAACAGTACGACCCTGGAGCTTCAAAGTTGGCGACCTCGTTCTCAAGAAAGTGGAAATGTAAAAAAATGTGGGGAAACTCGACCAAAAATGGGAGGGACCTTACTTAGTGGTTAAAGTGTCCAAAAACAATGCCTACCGACTAGCAGACGTGACAGGCTGCGAACTACCATGACCTTGGAACGCAATAAACTAGAAAAAGTTCTATGTGTAAAAGGCCATTGGCCCCCTTTATATGTCTCCCCAGCAATAAAATCATAGCATATTCCGGCAACATGAGACTTGCAAAATATGCTCTCTTCAGTCGATCCCGTAGTCGACAAAGCTGGCTTCATACCGCCAAGTGGAGGCTTATTTGCCAAGACCACAAAGTCGACCCCGTAGTTGACAAAGCTGGCTGTAAAATTACCTGAACTTTACCGCTCATGATATGAAATCGACTCCACAGTCGTTAAGTTATTTAAAGTTTGAATGCTAATTATTTCGCTTGCATATCAATCACAATTTACTCGACGAGGACCATGAATGAATCTCGCAAAGCATAATACTATGAACATTCGACCATAAATTTATACGCGCAAAACAATAAAGAGTATGGTCATTACATATTAAAGAACATGGTCATTAGCATGAATAATCCAAAGTAAAGGAAAAAAAGCATGGTCATGCACATTAAATCATAAAAGCATTCGTTTATATAGTAACATGAATAATCTAAAGTTCAAAGGCCTCATCGAGGCATGGTCACTACATATTGAAAAGCAAAAATGAACAAAAACTTCAGTTGGAACTGGCACCCTCTTCATTAGCCTCCCGAGCGCCATCTTCACCAGCTTCTCGAGCACCTTCTTCATCGACTGCCGAGGGCTCGGGCATAACCATAGAAACAGGCACACCAATGATTTTCGGTTGAGATGGACCATCAATATCGAGCATAAATGCCTATTGGGAGTAGGAAAATATGCTACTGCATTGGCCTCTCCCTCCTTGACCTCGAAAGTGAAGTCACTAGTGAACTCGAACTCCTGGGCGACAACCTTCAATTTCTGCGTGACCTCCGCTTGCCTCCTCTGCTCATCTGTCAGCGAGTCTAGGGGGGAGCCTCTTCCACCACGGTGGCGTCAACGCTTGATCCCTCGACCTTACCCCCGGCCTCCGGATAAGGCTGTAGCTATTCGTCGAGCAAATAACTAATGCGGCTCCTATCTTCTGGTCGAAAACAGTAGCCTAAAAGTTGCAGCTATTTAATGGCCTTCTCGAAGGAGCTCCGGGCATCGTCGAGGGCAAACATGACGCTCGCATCCTGGAATGCCGAGCTCAACATAAACTGTTGCACCGCCTCCCGGCGTACCAGTAGCAGTAGGCGATCGAACTCAGCCCTTGCCTCGTCCAGAGCTACATTCCGACTTGCAGATCGACCAGAGTTCCAAGCGACTTGCCCATCCAATTGCAGCTTCTTCACTAGCCCGTCCATCTTTGTCCTCTCTTGGACAGCTACGATCACTTGCTCATCCTTCTGCTCGAGATCCTTCGTCAGCTGCCCGACCTGCCTCTCTAGCTTGTCAACTCTCATCTGCGAAGACTCGAGCTGAGCCTTCAGAGTCTCTGTGTCCCCACCAGCCTCTAGTTTCCCCCGATCCTCCAGGGCCAGCTGGCCGACCTGAAAGATAATACTATTAGATACTCGATCAACGTGTAATGATATAATAATAAGCAAGGAAGCTTTACCATGTTGGCATGATAAGCCAACGCCCGAAGAGCCGCATCCTGGCTCAGCCCCATAATCTTCCTTTGGTCAGCCACGAACTGACCTGCTAGCAACACTTTCAGAGTGGCAGCTCCCATTGGCCCCAAGGTCTCCATAGAAAGGGAGTTATGCACAGACATGCCTGGTTTAGTCCCGAACCAAGGAGAAGGCAGCTTGGGCAAATTGAACAACAAGTCATCCCCGTGAGCCCTGAAGAGATCATCTCTGGTCGGAGGACTCAACCCTGCTGTTTTCCCTTTCCCCTTGTCAGTAGCAACTCTCTTCGGGGCAGGTCTTGCCTGTTCCATCATCGCCCTCTTCCCCCGACCAGAGGGGCTGCCTTCTGCGATCACGATTGCTCGACCTGGTGATGGCGTCAGAGAGGGAGTGGGCGCTACGACCTCCTAACGGGGCGCCTTGATCGCTGTGGCTGCTCATCGAGCCGTAGTACCTTGTTGGCACTGTTGGTTTCTTTCTGCCCGCGCTAAAGCCTCCGCTCTCGACCTGTTCATGATTTTCGCGCGATCTGTCGCACAGGAAAATAATAGGGGTCAAAACCGACAGCAACAACAAAAAAGTAACAAATTAAAGGAAGCACTATCTACCTAGTCAATCATTCGCAGGTAACCCAGCCAATACTAAATGCCTCTTCTCAATAAAAATCGAGGCCTCCATCTGGCCAAATTCGACCAGGTCTCGAACAAAGGTGTGTTGCCAGGTCGGGGTAAGGTTCCCTGGCATTTCGACATGCCCCTTCCACCAGCCCCAAGGAATAGTGAAACCCCCAGCCACTCGAACAAACATGTAGCATTTTTTCCATTCTTGCCCATATGAGGAAGTAGGCGTTACGAGGAACTTATGGCGCTGTCGAGCAGTTAAATAATAGAAACCCAACTCATCGGCGCTACCCGACTTGCGAGACATGGGTAGATGAAAAAGGTTTGAAAAGTTTTTGAAATTGGCGGGCTGATTGAATAGATGCATTAAAATAATGAAGCTGCATATGGTGGAAAAACAGTTGGGCAATAATTGAGTTATGCATACTTGAAGGCCCCTAAGCAGGTTAGTCATGGTACCACTCAAGAGGAACATAAGACCACATTTAAAAACATCCTAGAAAACAGTTATGCAACCTGCAGGAGGACGATGCATTCGATCAGTCTCCCCGGGAGTTAGAAGTTCATATTCAGTCGGAATATAATATAACTATCTAAGATGCCTTAGGTCGACAGGGTTTATGGTGGACACAATCTCGCTGTAATGATTTGGTGTAAACAGTCGACCCTGCGAAGGAGGAATCTGGCTTGGTCTAGCTTCATCCCCCCCGCGATTACTACTCGAGCTGCTGGAACTGGAATCATCACTCGACCCACTAGACTCCCCAGAAACATATCTAGGCCTATCAGATTGGGTGGCCTCACTATCCCCTCCTCGACTACCCTCAGAACTTGATAAACCCAACATGATGTCAAAAATCTAAAGGGCAGGAAATAGAAATAAAGGAACACTTACTGAATCGAAGAGCTAAAAGCAGAAAATCTTGAATGCGAGGACATTTGGATAAGCGGTCGACCAGAAGCTAATGCAGTAAAAGTAAAAATGGCTAGTTTTATTGCGGGTATTTGTAGGGATGCAAACGCAGGAACCCAAGCGCTGTAATAATGCAAGTAACCGCCATGCCGCCCCACGTACGCCACGATGTAACCGCTCAATAAATGCGCCAAACCCTGGTAGACTTTCGAAAAACCCTGGTCGATTCTTAAAACTGACCATCAAGCTACTTCCCAATGCTTCTCGTCGAATCCTCGTTCAGCCTTGGGAAGTGGGGGGACTTATGATATGGGGTGGCCTAAGTAGCATGGCCCAAACCAAATTGGCCTAGAGATGCAGCACCAAGCCCAGTCTTTGCCTCAGAGGCCCATAGGCGCAATCGACCTCAGTCGACCTCTTTCTCGACTCGTGCCTCTGACCTATTTCCCAGAACGGTGTCTGGTTGACCATGTCGACCAGAGAGGTCGATATAGTACAATACTCTACCTCCTCATTAAATGCACTGACGGGCGAGATGTCTCCGCATTAATGGCGCATGCCACCCCCTTACCGTTTGACACAGCAAGCGCTCCAACAGTATACTTTCCTGCCTTAAAGCCTGGGAGATGGCCACCTGGAGGGGCTGAAGGAGGAGAATTGTCCAATCACCCCTCATGCAAGGACAAAAGGCGCTCCCTACTCGTCAGGGGCATCACAGACAAATCCCCAAGTGGAGAAGGCTATAAATAACCCCATTCCAACCTTCTAAAGGTAAGCTCTCATATATACAAAAAGCCCATACTCTGTTGTTCTGATTATCTCGTCGACCCGTATTGACTTTAGTGTTGGAGGGCCTAAGCCGAGGGCTCCTCAGCTAGCCTGACGTGTGTTGGTGATTGTAAGATTCGAGCTACCTGAACAAGTATATCGACCAGAGAGGTCGAGTTTCATCCAATCTGCTAACTGAACCAATACACAATGAACCGAACCTTCATCAGACTCAATCATGGTAGCTTTAATGATCAAGAAAAAATGTTTTAATTGTATTGTAGTTACATGCAATGAATGGACACATCACCATAACTTCATCAAAATGCTAAATCATAAATGTTAATTTATAAGTTTGAATATGTAACTTATTTTGCGTGTAATAATGAGTTAAACCAATTAAAAAATCATATACATGGTGCAAAAGTTGAAAGATGATAATCAATTCATTGTTTTGTTATTGTAGCCATTTCATACTAATTTAGAATATACATTTGGATGAAGAATAATAACTAAGGTTAATTACATATAACCTCTTGAGGTTTGGTCTATTTACAACAAGGTCCAAAGGTTTCATGAAATTACAAATATCCCCTGAGGCTAACGGTCAACCATTAAGTCAAAAGGTTTTTGTAAAATGACTATATTATTCTTGACTGAATATATCAGAAAAAAGGCAAAAAATAAAATAAAAAATGCACGAAGACTAATATAACCTTAATATTACAAAATAACAAAAACACCAATAAAGTTTTATGAATATAACAAAAGGAACCTCAGGTAATAAAATTGCAAAAATACTCTAAAATTTTAATAAAAAATATAAATTATAAAATAATTGAATAATTATATATATGTATATATACATATATAATACAATATCATATATATTTATATTTATACTTAATATATATAATACACACATATATATATAGTATACACATACACATATACAACTACATCCACCCCCACCCCACTGCAACCCCATGCGCCTCCCCCCCATTCCCATACTGGCCAGATCTGGCATGGTGACCGCTGCCATGGCAACCACCATGGCAGCGGTCACCTGTTGCCATGGTAGCTACCATGGTGGCGGCAGTCATCGATTGCCTAGCCTTGGCCAGGCGGCCATGTCGCGGCTGCTGCCATGGGCAGCCACCACCGACCATGGGGTGGGGGTGCGGTGTATTTTTAGAATATAATATTTATTTTTATTAATTAATTAAAAACTTAATTAAAATATATAACTTTTACCTATTTATTATAAATTAATAAAGTATTTTGAATTTTTTTATCTTATTTTTAATTAGATATATTCGTTATTTAAATAATTTATTTGTTTTAGACTTGATTATTATTTTAATAATTCATTTGGTTAAATTATTTCATATATGTTTATTATTTTAATATTATATAATATGTAATTCAATTAATAAATATATTTTTCATTTAATATAATTAAATCAATTAAATTATGTATATAAATTATTTTAGATATTTTTCACTATTTAATATTTTTTAAAATTTTAGATTTTTATTATTTTTAATTAATGAATTAATTAATTATTAGTATGTTAGATATTAATTTTTTTTTCATTTTTTATTTTTATTAATAAATAAATTCAATTAAATTTAATTATATTATTTTAGATGTGTTTTTATTTTAATATTATAGAATATATAATTTAAAATTATTAAAATTATGGTTATATAAGATAATAGATTTTAATTTTATTTTTTAATATTTTACTTATTTTATTTCTTAATTAGTAAGTAATTTCAACTTAATCTAATTCAATTATTTTAATTATAACTATTATTTTGGTATCACTAATCATTATGTAATCTAAAATTATAAAAGCTATTTTATGTAAGAGATGAATTTAATATAATTTTTTTAATTTTTTACTTATATTCTTTTTTAATTAATAAATAGTTTAAATAACTTAATTAGATTATTTAATTTAAATTTAAAGATTATTAAGTATTTGTGAAATTTTATTAATAATAAAATATATTTAAATTTATTATGTGTAATTTAAATAATGTTAAAATTACATCCTTCTGGTATGAAAAATATGACAAATAGATCCAAGGGTAATTTTGTCTTACAAATAACCATAACAGTAATTAGGGGGCATTTTCGGATTTTCATGAAATTTTTTTGATGACGTCAGCATTTTTTTGGATGGAGCTTGGCGGACTTACAAAATTGTAAGACGGAACAAAACCTTAGGGGGGTATTTGTAATTTCCTCAAACCTTTGAATTTATTTGTATGTAGACCTAACCTCAGGGGGTTATATGTAATTATCCCTAATAACTACTAAAAATTCTTAAGTTTAACCATATAACTACAAAGAAACTACTTGTAACATTAAAATACCACACATTGAGCATGGATTAGATTTTCAATGATGCTGTAAATGGGTGCACTCTACACTCGACACCATCAAACTTCGTAGAGGTTATTAATCACTTAGCCGTTAACTTCAATAGTACAAGGATTTTAGCATAAACAAGTACCACTATATTAAAATTAGTCATTACAATATTATTTAAATAGTATTGTAATGATATTTTATATTAAATGTAATTTTTTATGTTAAATGCCATTTTATAAAGGTGTCATTTGTAATGGTATAGTTAAAGGTATAAATATTACTAATTTACCTTTTTCTGTAGCATTAACAAAATACAACAACAAATGCATTAAATGATATGTTAATGCATTAATAACATGTCAAAATGCCACAAAAGATTATTTTTAAACGACACGCTAACATGCGATAAAAAAATGCAATAAATGACATGTTGAAATATCACACATTTATTTTTAGATAATATGGTAAAGTGCCAACAAAACTACATTGAGTTATATTTTAAAATGCATAAAAGTTCATTTAAATGACATTTCAACATACCACAGAAGATGCTAGCATGCCAAAGTATTGCTTATGAGACTCCAAACTATGTCCAATCTATTCTAAAGGATAAGAGTTTACCATCAAACTAAGCATAAAAAATTGAAGATATATTTATTAATATATCAAAGCATATTTCTCAATTATTTTATCTATTTGTTTGAATTTATTATATGAAGAACACATTTAAGAAAATTAGGGAGATTGAATTTGGAGATAGAAAAATATCTGAAAAATAAAGAGAGAAAAGCATACTGTAGATGATGAGAGTAAAGAACACCAGAATTTTAGAAAGCTTCGAACCAAAAGATCCTACTGCTCTACTTAAGCTTTGCAAGTTAGGATTTTGGGAAAAATCACTTGATCAATTTTTTTACAGGATCAAATCTAACCTATTACACAGATTTTTGCAAAGCAATCTTGACCCAAACTTTTACACGGGAGCAATCCTAATCCAGACTTTTACACCAGGAGCAACCCCAACCCAATCCTTTATGGTATAGAAGGATCAAACCTTAGCTTTTATAGGCTCAGCTAAAAACCTGGTTCTTTAAAGTACAAAGAACCTAACCTTGGTTTTTCTTGGGGCTCAACCAAAAGCCTAATCTTTTACATGGATAAAGATGAATTTGTAACGAGTGTTTTAGCAAATTTTTATGGGGATAAAGTCTAACCTTTGGAGAGCACGCCTTAAGGAAACAAATTCCTTTAGCACTAAACTTTATGGCTCAGTTTTAACCAGAATAATGCGTCTCCAGGAAATAAATTCCTTTGGCACTATGACTTTAAGGATGAATCTTAACCTTAAAAGATAAACATGAAGAGAATAGAGGTTAAGCTTATACAAAGATTTTAAACTATTTAAGCCAAGCTCCCAATTTAGAGAAAATAAGAAAAATGGGTTTAAGCTTACGTGAGAGATTTTGAGTGTAGCTTGAGAGATTCTGAATATAGATGAAAGCACAAGATTGAAAGTTTCTATAGTATCTCTCACTTCATTTGAATGCCATTTTGGAGTATTTATAGGCCAACTAGCCGTTTGAAGACATTACTCACAAGAATGGAGTCTTCCCAGACTTTCCTCTTTGGTGTAAGACAATTTCTACTTTTAGGTTTGATTTCATGCATTTTTCATTTTGGTGCAAGTAAGTTTTCTTAACAGTTTTCCTTCTATATAGTTGTACTAGAGTTCTACTTTGAATTTAAAATTTGAACGTTGAGTTTTCCATATCATTTAGGTGGGAAATTTGAACTTTTTAGCCTTTGTCACAAATGAGCGCCAATTCCTTCTCGATATCTAGGAATCATTCATTCCTTTAGGTAGCCTTTAGAAAATTGGATCAGATATAAACCATTGTTTTGACCCCTTTGTTTATCAATCCTCACTTCAAAAAGTCATTAGTATCAAGGGTTGGTTTGTTATCATTAAAAGATATGATTGGTTGTACTTCCAGATTTTCTAAGTTTGTAACTATGGTTTTGAATGGTCAATATGGGATTGAATTGGGGGTACCTCCTATCATCTTGAAGAAATATAATTATTTTTTCAACCACAACTTATCTATAAAGTTCTTCTTCATGCAAATCTCCTCCAATTTGAGCCTCAAACTTGCGTCATCCTCCTTATTCTGAACTCAAAAGGTGTGACTAAATCTGCGCATCAACTTTCCTATTTATTCGGTATTTTTCTTCTCATTGGATCAAGTAGCAAGCATCTTTCCCTTCCCTTAAAGATCATTCTTCAAATCCATATATATCAATATCACAACTATCCTTATTTTCTACAAAGAACAAACGAGTCCTTCTATCCATCATCTCAATCTTGCGTTACATAGATGCCATCCAATTTGTAAAGCTCTAATACCAATTTATTAAGAAGATAGCACCATGAAAATCAGAAATGTAAAATAAAAACAAACCGATTTATGTGGTTCACCCAATGCAAGCTATGTCCATGGCCGAGGAGAAGATATTTTATTATTAAACTAAAAATGGTATAACTAGGATATTTCAAAGTATCTCTATGAGTTTCTCCCAATTATAGGGTTCTACAGAATGATCAAAGAACACTCCTATTCATAGGAGAAAAATAAAGTGGGGTAAGAAATAAAATTAAGTCTTAATCAAATTATATCTCCAAGGATCAAATCAAGTCCCAACTAAATTAGAACATCCAATTCCAACAATTTAAGAAATCAAATGCTGATCAAGTCAGAACCTTTAAGACACAACACAACACTAAAAAAGCAAACTGAAAAGACCGATATCAAAAGGTGATAAAGGAGATCCTGCTCAAAAATTGTGCATGGCTTTGTTAATTAATATGATTTCTTTATAATAAATTTATACATACATGGTGAGCTTAGACTGCACGGCATACTTTTTATTCAACTTTGAGTAAAACTTGTACATAGTTATTTCAGACTAACAAACAAGTGATCCATGACTACATTTATTCTTCAATTATTCTATTTGCTAGGGAAAGTTCCTTTCCAAAACATATAGGTATATATCTATGAGTACAAAGCACCAATTATTAATAATTTAAGCATACAATAAAGCTTAGGCAAAAGCTTCAAATAAGCTACACGGTCCAACAAATTAGTCTGATATCAAGGATAACGTGGGCGGATGTAAGGATTGATGTAGCGGAGTTGATGGTAAGGAACGTAAGCAGGAGCACTCGAATATATAATATTAGGAGGATATGCATTTTGTGTTATAGGTTGACTAACAGTTGGGTAACTGAAAGTTGGGAATGTGCCAGTGCCATATACATAAGGTGCACTCAACGGTGATGTTGCTGTAGCAGGAATGAAGGCAAGTGATTGATCATTCTGCATTCTAATTGGTTTACCACTGCCAGTAGATGGGAAGATCCCATTCCTCAACATAACTAGCTCATTCGACTGTTTAGGCAGACTTCCAGAGTTAAGGAACACTGATTGATCTTTTTGTCTAATATTATTGTAATCATTAGGCTTCTTGGTGCCTGTTACCAATTCACTATACTCAGCCACCTCTAATTCTTCAAGTTGTCGAGCTTCACATTTGTGCATAACCACGAACAAGTTCAATAAAATCATGATAAAGAGAGACTTTTCCATGAAAGCCATAGCTATTGCTAAATGTATGTGTCAATTGAAAAGAAGAAATATGGGTGATGGTGCATTTAACTAATTGCACAAAGTATTATTTATAGAAGAAAGAGGCCTTTAAAGATTGGTGCAGATACCTAATCTCTGAGTCTTGGGTTATTGATTAATTAATTAAGTAGAAAGATAGTTCATTAATTTATATCATTGACAAGTCGTGCACGTTACATTTATATACGCATATGAGTTATGTCATGTTTACCATTAGCAAATATTCATTGATGATGCATAATTTTGAATTAACTTTGTTGTTATCTATTCACATTTATGTTGTCCGCTCTTTTAGTATTTTGCTCTCACAATGAATAGTATTATAAATTTTTTAAAACAACAATACACTTTGAAAGCAAATGAAATAAAGCAATTGACAGGTTATCATCTTTTTATTTCTCTAATTAGATGGTTTTTTAACCGACTAACTTGTTATTACACACATAAAAGTTATGTGTTAGAATTCCGAAATCAAACATGTTTATGGTTTAGCATTTGGGTGAAGTTGAGGTAATTTGCCATTCACTAAAGTAGCTATTATTGAATGCAAACGTCACGAATTTAAAGTCTTTTATGATCAAGTCTATGTGATGATGGACTTCTTCATTAATTGTCAACTATGACACAATGATAACATTTTACAATTGTAAAGTCTTTTATGATCAAGTTTATGTGATGATGGACTTCTTTATTAATTGCTAACTCTGACTCAATTCTAACAATTTACAGCTATAAAGTCTTTTATGATTGACCTTCATTAATCGTCAATTCTAAAATTTTATAGCTATAAAATCTTTTACGATTGACCTTCATTAATCATCAATTACTGGCTCAATGCTAACATTTTAGAGCTATAAAAATCATTTATGATTAACCTCCTACAAAGCTATCACATTAATTTCTCATTTCTTAACTTTAATAAAAAGAGTACTTGTTTAATAAAAAAGGGTATACTTTAATGAAAAGAAACTTTAATAAAAAGAGTACAACTTTTTAGCTGTTAGATGTAGTTCCTTTATTTATTAATAACATTAAACTTTTAAGTTCTTTCACCTATTGTACTTCTTGCTACACCATCTAATTAAAGTTTAACAAGGTTAATTTAGTTATAATAATCACTAAACGCCAATATAGTACAAGCATCATTATTTTTTTTCAACCAAATTGGTTAGATATATTTATCTCTTTCCTTATTCATTCCTAATTACAAGAACTTTCTTTCTAAATTTATCATACTTATAGCAAAGGGTGTTTGATAAGGATGATAAATTTAGAGTAAAAGTTTTTATAGTTATGAAACATGAGAGAAAAAAATAATTACTTAGTTATTTCACAAGAGCTGTTAAATATATATAACCATTTTAATTAACAAAATAATGATTGTTATATTATAATTTATTATAATTAAATAAGATTTTTAAAACTTAATTAAATGGGTGTTGCAAGAAGTACAACAGATGAAATAAATTCCAAGTTAATGATATAAATCCTTATGTTAACTACATCTAGCTACTAAAACACGGTATCTCTTTTTATAAAGGAAAGAATTGATTGATTAATATGGTAGCTCTTTAGGAACTTAATCACAAGAGATTTTGCAATTGTGGAATAATGGAGTTGAGTCATAGACTGTTAGTGTTTCATGAAGAAGTCTATTATCAAATGGACTTGATCAAAGGAGATCTAACAATCACGAATGTTTCAATTAAGTTATGGTTACATGCAATGAATGATCAAATCATCACAACTTTACTAAAATGCTTAAATCATAAATGTGTTCGATTGAGAAGTTCGAATATGTAACTTATTTGGTGTGTGATAATGAGTTAGACCAATTAAAAAATCAAATACATGATGGAAAAGTAGAAAGATGATAATCAATTTATTGCTTTGTGATCGCAATGATATAATGATCCCGAAACCCCAAACACACAATTTGATATTGAACTAACCCTAGAATGAAAACCCTCCATATTGAACCCATAAGATACTTGATCTTAGAAACGCAAATAATTGGGAATAAGAATCAAAAATTGAATAAACACTAGAAGGAATTAGTACCTTGAAAGAACCTATTAAATTTCGTGATGCAACAAGCAAAGTTGTGGTTTTTCTTGAGAGAAAAATGCAGAAATAAATCAATATTCATAAAAAATATGCCATACATATTTTTAAGAGAGTATTTATACTTTCCTTGCAAGCCCTAATTAAAATAAGATATAAACCAAGCCCAAATCCAATTAGGAATAAGAGTTTGACTTGATCACAACTTCTTCTTTTCTCCATGAGTCCCACACGTTTGGGAATTCTTTTGGCCCTCTTGGGCCTTTTCAAGCTTTATACACCAAGCACAAGGTGATGGCTATCCAACTTTATTCTTTTGGCTTCTTGACATGCTCTTATCTTCCTTAGCCCATTCTTGATGCATCTCTTCAACAAATGACTGAGCCACATTTACAAAGCCATCTTTTAACCTTTTTACTTTTGCTCTTGTGATAGGTCCCATTGACACGTTGCAATCTCCATTTTGCCCTCCAAGGCCAATCAACCATCTTGCCCTTCAGTGCCTCCAATGCTCATGTCAGTCTCGTTCTCCTCCGAAAGATTTGTCCTCGAATCTGAATCCATATCAAAAGGAGAAAAATCAGAAACATTAAAAGTAGCAGAAACTTTATACTCACCTGCAATGTCAATCTTGTAAGCATTATCATTAATCTTTGATTTTGTTTCATTAAGACCTTTCCTTTCTCAAATGAATCCAAACTCAGTCACTAGGTTCAAATATCACTTGTTTTCGCCCCTTATTCACTCTTTGGGCAGTCAACATGTTTCTCTTTTTTCAATCATCTCACGTGCCTTTATATGTATAGTTTTAACCTTTTCAACCTTGCTTTCACCATCTAAGCTAGCAATATCACTCAAAGACAAAGGAGTCAAATGATTAAAACCATATACAATTTCAAAAGGTGAAGAACCTATAGAAAAATGTATTGACCTATTATAAGCAAATACAACAAAATGCAAACAATCCTCCTAAGTTTTCAAATTCTTTCCTACAACAGCATGCAACAAAGTATCCAAAGTTCTATTTACCACTTCAGTTTGTCCATCAGTTTGTGGATAAAAAGTAGTAGAATACAAAAGTTTAGTACCTAACTTACCCTACAAAACCTTCCAAAAGTGGCTCAAGAACTTAACATCCCTATAAAAAACAATAGATCTGGGGACACCATGCAATCTCATAATTTCTCTAAAGAACAAATCAATAATGTTAGTGGCATTATTAGTTTTATGACAAACAATAAAGTGTGCCATCTTGCTGAATCTATCAACCACAACATATACTATCTCTACCCTTCTTAGTTCTAGGCAAACCGAGCACAAAATCCATAGAAATATCAACCCTAGGTGCAGTAGGAATAGGTAAGGGAATATATAACCCATGAGGCATGAACTTAGATTTAGCCTGTTTACACGCAATACATCTAGAACACACTTTCTCAACATCTTTTCTCATACCAGGTTAATAGAAATGCTCACTTAAAACATCTAAAGTCTTGTGCACACCAAAATGACCCATCAATCCACCACTATGTGATTCCCTAACTAGCAACTCACACAAAACAAGCAGACACACAATTTCTATTGCCACAAAATAGAAAACCTTTATGTCTATAAAATTTATTAAATGCACAATGCTCACATGTAATATACAAATCAACAAAGTCAACATCAGTTGCATACATATCTATAAACTGCTCAAATCCCAACAACTTAGACGTTAGTGTAGTGATTAAAGCATGTCTCCTTGACAATGCATAAGCAACAATGTTTTCCTTTCCCTACTTATAGCAAATCACATATAGAAAAGCCTCAATAAATTCTACCTACATAGCATGCCTTTTATTCAATTTTCCTTGGCCATTTAGATGCTTCAAATTTTCATGATCAGTATGCATAACAAATTCTTTAGAAAGCAAGTAATGTTGCCAAACATCCAATGCACGAACTAAGGCATATAATTCCTTATCATAAGTGGAATATTTAAGTTGAGCACCACTCAACTTCTCATTAAAGTATGCAACGGGACATTTTCTTGCATTAAAATAGCACCAATCCCAATCCCAGATGCATCACACTCAATCATAAAAGTCTTATTAAAATTAGGTAAAACAAGAATAGGAGCAAACAACAATTTATCTTTCATTGTATTGAATGCATATTCTTGTTCCTTTCCCCGTCTAAACACAACTTCTTTCTTAATAATCTCAGTCAATGGAGCAGCTATAGTAGAAAAATCATGCACAAACCTCCTATAAAAGCTAGATAATCCATGAAACTCCTAATTTCACTAACTGTCTTAGGAGTTGGCCATTCTTGAATAGCCTTCACCTTCTCCTCATCCACCTCAATGCCACGTGTACTCACTACAAACCCAAGAAATACAAGTCTATCAATGCAAAAAGTACATTTCTTAAGGTTCACATACAACTTCTCATTCCTAAGAACAGTCAAAATAGCCCTAACATACATTATAAGATCATCTAAGCATTTCTTGTATATCAAGATGTAATCAAAATAAACAAGAACAAATTTACCCAAAAAAATGCAATCATGGTTCATTAATATCATGAAAGTACTAGGTGCATTAGTCAAACCAAATGGCATAATCAACCATTCATATAAGCCATATTTTGTTTTAAATGCAGTTTTCCACTCATCCCCATATTTCATCCTAATTTGATGATAACCACTTTTCAAATCAATCTTAGTGAAAATGCATGCACCATGTAATTCTTCAAGCATATCATCCAACCTAGGGATAGGATAGCGATACTTAACTGTAATTTTGTTGACCACTCTGCTATCCATGCACATTTGCCAAGTTTCATCCTTCTTTGGAACCAATAAAACAGGTACAACACATGGACTCATGCTTTCCTTCACATGTCCTTTTGCTAGCAACTCCTCCACTTTCCTTTGAAGCTCCTTTGTCTCCTCAAGATTACATATGTAGGCTGGTCGGTTAGGAACTTGAGATCCAATTACAAAGTCAATTTGATGCTCAATTCCTCTCAATGGTGGTAAACCCAGAGGTATCTCATTAGGGAATACATCATCCAACTCCTGCAATAAAGAGATAAAAATACTAGGCAAATTGAGGTTAAGGTTAGTTTCAGATAATAAAACTTATGTATACCTAATCACCATCAAAGCTTTCTTGCCTAGAAAAGCATTATTTAAATCTCTCTCTTTTGCATAGAAACATTACTTTTTCTCAACTTTTTCACTCTTCACTAACTTTTTCTTTTCACTGCCTTTACCTTTCTCATTCTTTTCTCTCTTTTCACTCATTAGGTTTTTCTCTCCTGCACATCCTTCTTTCTTGTTTGCACTTGTGCAGTCACTCACCATTGGGCCTTTATCTTTATTCTTTTCTCTCATGACATCTTTTCTCTTATTATTTTCTAACCTCACTACCTGAACCCCCACAAGAAGATTGTTGAAGTTTAATCTTGTCAAGGTAAACTTCCTTAGGTGATAGAAGTGCAAGAGTGACTTCCTGTCCATTATGCTCGAAGGAATATTTATTCTTGTACCCATCATGCATTACACGCCTATCAAATTGCCATGGCCTACACAATAATATATGGCCAGCCTACATGGGTACTACATCACAAACCACCTCATCACTATATCTCCCAATAGTAAAAGCTACCACAACCTACCTAGTAACTTTCACCTCTCCACTATCATTCAACCATTGCAGCCTCTGATACACGTATATGGACATAGTGACACATTAAATTTTAAAATTTTAGGACACGACACAGCACGGACACGGTTATCATAATATATATAATTATATATAAGTATTTATTAATCATATTAACATATGTAATATAAAATATATATATATGAAAGCAAAATGAAAAAATGCAACACTAAATATTAAATAAATATATTTTAAATGTAAATAAATAACTTATCCCCTGAATAGGAAAAAGTATTAAAATTCATGTAAATTATATAATAAAAATTTTTAATACAAAAAATGTAATATTAGTCATAAAAAAATAAGTGATAATATAAAAATTATAACTAATAACATTTGAAAAGATTTATGCTTATCATTAAAGATTTGTCATCAATTATCAATGGTGATAACTTAAATACAATTTTTGCTACTATTAAACGTGTAAAAATTATTATTGATGATAGAACAAAATTTTTTTGTTACTTATATATATATATATAATTAGTGCCAAGTTTTCAATTATCACTTACTATTTTTTATAAATTTTCTTTTTTTCGTTGTGTGTCTAATCATTCAAATTTATTAGGATATTATGATAATAGTGAGGATTTTTACTAACTTCATTTGCCATTTGAAAAGTTTTTATATTATTTATTAGCCCTTATATTTTGTAAAGTTTAATAAAAACCTCATCGTGTCCTGGCCGTGTTGGACACATCCTTTAACCGTGTCCGACATCGTGTTGAATTTTATCTTTTTTATTTTAATTTTTAGAAACTTTATTGTTGTGTTCGACACATGTCGGGGCTGTGTCTGTGTCCGGCATGTGTCTGACACTGCACATAGTGATTTTATGGCATATCTGTGCTTTATAGATTGCAGCTTATATGGATTAGGGCGTTTATCACACTTTAGCCCCAATTTCTCAACTAAAGTGGTACGAGCCATATTAGCACAACTACCCCCATCAATTATTAGGCTACACATCTTACCACCTATCAAGCATATGGTGTGAAATATATTTTCTCTTTGTTCTAAGCTCTCATCCTTAACATTCAAGTTCAATGCACACCTAGCAACAAGAGATTCACCATGTACAACATATTCAACATTATCTTCATCACTAGTAACATCCTCTAAAGGTGGCATATCATTATCACTAGGCATGGAAATAGGCTAGGCTTTAACTTAAATAGGTTAGGCCTATTATGTAAATAACGAGCCTGAGCCTAGCCTATTATCTATGATAGGCTCTTTTTTATAGTTAGACATAGCCTTTTTAATAAACTCTAAAGCTTTAGCCTAACCGAAAAGCCTACTTAAAAGCCTATTTTCTACTAAGGCTTCAATTAAATCTACTCAATAAATCTAAATTTTTAATATGCTCAAAATTGTAATAGACCTTGGTAAGAAATAATCAAAATGATAAATAACAGATGCATAATTATGAAAGTTCAAATCTAAGTATAAAATAATATATTTTCAACAAAAAACAATACTAAACAACATCACAAATTCCATAAAGGACTAATTATAGAAACCAAATACAATTAGCCATTGAATATTATATCACTATTATTATACTTTTTATGTGAAAAAGGATAAACGGGCCAGCCTGTTAGGCTTTGCAAGCTTTTAGAAGAGCCTATGTCTAGCTCATTTAATTAAAAAGGCTATTTTTAAGCCTTGACCTAACCTTTTTATTAAATAGGCTAGACGTAGGCTAGGCCACAGGCTTCTGACGAGTAGCCTAGCCTATTCCCATCCCTAATTATCACTACCATCAGACTCGGATACAATTTCACTACCTATAAAAATCATAGTTCTTTTGTTTGGACATTCAGATGCATAATGATCCAAAGCTTGACATTTAAAGTACTTAATATCCCTATGTCTGGAAGTAGTAGTGGAAGAAGAAGAATTAGAAGTACTGTTTTGTAGAATGGACTTCTTATCTTTGTTCCTTAATGCATCCAGCCCCTTTTCCTTGGAACCTAAGCCTTTATCTCTCTTCTTTTCATCATATTTTGCCATTTTGAACTCAAAATGCTTGGATATAGTGTCTCATAGGTGGGTATCCTATTAAGTTTTGGGACATATACGAGCATCCCCAAAGAATTCGTTGTTGTGACTCTCTATAGATTCCCCAAAGTTTCCATATTGTGACACTTCATAGTGTCATGTAATAGTTTTCAAAAACCATAACTATCTGATCATGTGACATCTCAAAGTGTCTCTATAACATGTTTTTAGGCAATTTGAATTATTTTAATAAACTCTGCAAAGTGTCTCCATATATGAATAAAATGAAACTAAAAAGTGTCTTAATAAAGAGGTTAATGATACACTAAAAAATGTCACCATAGGTTTTTTTAAGATAGTGTATAGTGTCACAACATATAAGTAGTATTTTTTTTAAGACACAATGTTGTGTCCTAATAGGTTTATGAAGGCACAATAAAGTATCAACAAACATCAGATGAAAAATAGAAAGTGACCCTACATAGGTCTTTAAAGACACAAGTAAGTGTTATACAAAGTTTTGCAAGTGTCCCTATATATGTCTTTGAAGAGACAAGAAAGCGTCACAAGAAATAGAATATGCCTGTGTAATGCATCACATGCTTGTCATTTCTATAAATAAATCTTCTTAGAATTAAACCATTGAACTCAAAAATATATGTTCATTGGAAAATCTATTCAACAAATCACCATTTAACAATAACAAAATGAACTAGACAACAAGGATAAACTGGAAATCACCACTTCAACATCAAATATATTTTCAATACCAATCTGGTCATATGAAAATGAAATGAACTACCAATAAGTAAATCCTTGTTCAAATACATATAATAAAGAGCTAACAACATAATAAGTCTCTTTAGTCCAACCACATCAATTCTGCATAATAGTTTTCAAAAGTAGGCTTCTCTTCAAAACAAGATAACTTTCCATCACTCTTCATCCATTTCGACCTATCAAACCAAGTAAACATGAATTAATAAAAATAACAAAAAATCACTTATAAGTAGAAATAAAAAAAAAATTACCAAATGTTGTGGCCAAGCTATAACTCTACCAATAACTTCCCCAATAGTTGTACATTATGGTATTGGGCGTATCAATGCCTCACTTGTGTCTATTGCATCATTGACATGAACTTTGCACCAATTTTTTCCCTATTCAACATCTCCAACTACTATTGATGGATTTAAGCTTTCAAGTCGACTAATTGCAATAGTTTTTTATGGTTCAACCATACTTTTCAGCACTATTTGTGCTCCAACCTATATTAGATATGTAAATTAACTACATAATTAAATCATTATAAACTATTCAGAGAATACACAAGCATATCATAACTATTATATATTTTCTAACTTATTAACATTAAAGGCATGAACTAACCAAATAAAGCAAAAAAAAAAACATAAGAGAAAACAAGCTTGAACATTAAAAACATGACCGTCCAAATATTAAGATGTTGAAACAAACTTCAAAATCTAGTCATAACAAAATTCTTCAATATCACAAGGTATCACCATACTAAATAAGCAGCAGAATATCTCAAAAAGAAAATTTAAATTATAGAATTTTATTTATGCAAGCAATTATTTTCTAAAAAGAATTCAAATGAGACATCATTAAATATAATTCAGACCAAAAGGATATTCAGATATGCATTAAAACTCCCAAAACAGATTTAGTTTCTTCAATCAACCCAAATTCAAATAATTCAAGAAGCTATCAAACTTCCAAAATAGGAAAATTCAATTTCAATCTTACTTTTGATGATCATAAGATGGTATGAGATTTATAGAGAGATTACCCATAGAGGCATTCTGCTAATGCTTGATAGTGAATGTCAACGAGATGCTATTGGTTGGTGAGAGGATGATGAAGGGACATGTGAGACTTCTTGTGGAAGATCAGTAATTTCCAACCTATGCTTGTTCAATCGAAAAGCTCTTGTATTTGCTTAGCTTGCTCTTCGATTTTTTGCTTCAACATATCAATTTCAGCTTGATATTGCATTTTTATACGATAACAAGCCCTTTTACTAGGCATGTCTTCATATATATATATATATATCAGAAGTAGTGACACGAAAACCATACATGCGTACTCTCCCCCCTTATCTGGTCCATTAACTTGAGAATATATATCATTTGGACCTTTATCTTTTGCACCAGGAGGAAGTTCTCTTCTTAGCTCTTTCATCTTCAACTGTACATCAAGTTTAATTAAAGAACATCAATGTTTGATGAAAGAATATTATCATAAATTTAGGTAGACACATAAAACAACTCTTCTAACTACATAAGAATTATTCTTACCAATGAGTCTACCACATCAACGTTGGATGCATTTCCATTTCGAGTATTACATTTTTCAAAAAGATCCAACCTAGATAACTCATCATCGGTAGAATCGTCATTCAATTCATTCTCTTCATCACCAACATCTCTATCCCTTCTTATATTATTTGATCTTAATTCATTCTATATAAACAGGTACTCAGTATATCAATATTTCACTGAAAGTTACTATAATATAAACATAATAAAATAATGACCTTCAATTGTTCCTCGATTTGTGCAAAACTTTTCTTTTCAATAATGTGCATCATTTTCTTGTTTGCTCTATTTTGCTTGTTTCGAGCACTTTCTTCCTGAATTTACAAAATAAATAATAAGGTTAGTATTCTCATAACTTCTATTCAAGTAGCATATATTATATTAAAAACAATAAGTCATTCTAAATATTCCAAATATAAGTCGTTACCCTTGCTTCCTCACTATTCCAGTGAACTACTAAATTCCTCCACTGATCAGGAGAAATCCTCTCATCTCTGTGTCAGGTCTCCTATTTAAATTTTCTTCCAATGACAAGTTTGGATCAAAAAACTTATCCTTCACTCTATTCTTCCAGCTTTTCCATTTTTTGCCCAAATTCATCACAGTTCAATGCTCAAATCCAAGAGTACCATAATATTTATCCTAAATTACAAAGCATATTTGAAATTATTATTTAACATCAGTTTTGGAAAGTAAAAATTTAAATAATATGAAATAACATTACCTTGACAATTTCAATCAACCTATTTTTCACTTGTAATGGTACTTTATGCCATGTTTTGAAGTCAACCCGAACAAGTTTAGCATTCCTTACTAAGGTACCAAGAAACTCTACAAATGTAGACTTGTTTGGACCAATAGGTTGTCCACGCTTGTTAAAATGAACTTGTTTGCGATCTTTCATCATCCAGACATTTGGTAAGTGTGTAGGTCCTGTGGTCTTCTTTGTCTCACAAACATTATCTATAAAAGATGGAATACAATAAAAAATATATATATATATATAATGAGGTAATTTAGTTCTCCTTATTAAAACTCCTTTAATATTTAATTGTCTTTCTCATTAAAACTAATATATTTCTTAAATAGCAATTTGATCTATAATTGATCAATTAGACTATTAATAGAACTCCAAACAATGAACCCTTACTCACGCTATTTTTGATTATGAATATGGGAAAATAGAATCTAAGAGAAACCAACAGAAATCAACAAAATTTTTTCTAAAGATATAAATGAAACCTTGTTTTTTGTTTTCGTATATACCTCACTTTTTATTAAGCATCAATAACATAAAAACAAAAGTTAAAGCTTTTAGTAATAAATATACCATATGTCCAATTCTACCATCTCATAGAATCAAAAAGTTGCAAACTCACATAAGCTTTAGCAAGCAAATACTTCAAAAGATGTTTGTGAATTTTCTTAAGTTCAAATGAATAAAAGCTAATGTATTAAAATAGCATACCTGTGTTATCCTCATGCATCTCATTATCCATCTCATTTGTATGTAGCTCAGATGAATGTTGATCAATATCAGTATTTCTAGTGCGCCTACTATGACGAATGCCTATCTCAAAATAAAAAGAAATGAAATATCTGACATATAGAATCTACATAAAATAACAAAGCAAAATATGGACTTTTTATGTTCAAGTTACAAATATAACTGATAAAAGAAAATATATCAAAACTACATGCCAGGAGTATCCTCATACACTCATTCACATGCAACTCAGATAAATTTTGATCAACATTAGTATTTCTTATGGGTTTGCTATGATAAATGCCTATCATCACTATGAAATTAACTAAATTACATCATATATAATTTACAAATAATAATGTGATATGATATAATATTCAATTTATAACAGAAAAATGCATCAAACTAATATCCAATAGTATATTTATGTCTGATAATTGAACAAGCAATCAAAACTAAACAACTCTTATCAACTATTGTCCAAATATTAATATTAAACTAAAATGATATGCAACAACTCTTATCAAATATTTTCATCTAAGCTATCCATTGGAACTCCAAGCATCCCTTCACGAACCCAAACAACATCTTCATCTTCATTTATGGGATGGCTAACACATGCTTCACTTTGTAAGATAGTATCAACACCATCAGTTGAGAAAGAGGTTCCATCATCAAAATTTTCCCTGGCTTTTGTTCTAATCACAACTTGTCAATCTTTCTCTGTGAGATCTTGCACATAAAATACTTGTTCGACTTGAGATGCAAGGACAAAAGGCTTATTTTGACGCTTTAAATTTGATAAATTAGTCAAGGTGAATCCATCTTCATCCTCTTTTAGTCTCTTTACCTTAGACACCCAATCACAACCAAACAATACAATCCTTTTCTCATTAGTGTAGTCTAGTTCAATTATGTCTTTCAAAACCCCATAATATGTCATCTCTTCCAAGATAGGTCTTTTGTCTTTTTTGCTTGCAAAACTAGTTGTTGCAGCATTCTCTATTGTTTTGAATTTTTCGCTTCCTCTCCACCTCTTTAGTATGAAATCGAAAACCATTCATGATAAAACCTTTATAACATTTCCCAATGGGCATGGGTCCTCTTGCAAGACGAATTAAATCATTAGACTTGGGGCCATCTTCATTAATATTCAATTTGTCAACTTATAATAAAGATATAAATGCTTAAGAACCTACAAGCAAAAAATAAAAAATGAAATGCGTATTATTTATATATTATAGGACTTTCTATGAATGCGTTTGATTTCATGTTCTCTAGAGCATCATTTCTTAGATCTAACAAGGGCCTTATGTTTGCTGCATAGTTAAATAAAAAGGTTATTTAGTAGTAAGTTAATTAAAAGGTGATAAAGAAATATTTGTAAGTGATTATTTTATTGAACTTACTCTCTATATGATTTCACCTCATTGCAATTAAATAACACGTGTCTATGAGCTTTTCTTATAGTCTCATTATCAAAAACAATTGCTTCCCCTTTCCATAATGGACGCCTAATAACGAAGAAAATATCTAAGCCTCATATACTAATTCTATCTCCATCATTATTTCGACCTAATCGGTTGTGTCGTGTTTCAACATGTTCATCGAAGCATAAAGAGCAAAATGTCAAACATTCTTCTGCTAGGTAACCTTTAGCAATTGAACCCTCCAGTCGAGCTTTGTTGCGCACATAAGATTTTAAAGTGATTAAGTACTTATTACAATATAAACATGTGAATATAATTATTATGTGATCTAGTAATAAAAAAAAAAAACAAAGTAAATGGTAGTACAATAAAAATATTACCTTTCTACTGGATACATCCAACGATAATGTACTGGGCTAACTACGCCTCAGTGACCAAATGAATAGCCAAATGTACAGTGATATGAAAAAATGATGGGGGAAAATTTTTTTCAAGCTAACAAAGTATCACCGCTATGCCCTTTTCCATTTGTTCTGATTCACTATAATGAAGTGATTTAGAACCCAAGTTTTTGAAGTATCGACACAACTAAATCAAAGGAGAACGTACTGACTTGGGTAACAATTTCGCAAAGAAATTGGAAGCAGTTGTTGCATTAAGATGTGACAGTTATGACTTTTTAGGCCAAAAATTCGTGTTGGTTTGAAATGCACACATCTTGGAATATCTGTAGCATAACCATCTGGAACTTTTACCCTTTTCAAAACTCCATAGAATGCTTCCTTCTCATTCTTATCTAATGTAAAAGAAGTTATTGGTATTCGTTCTCAGCCAAACTCGTCAAAAAAGGGATGAAGCTTTGTTCGTATGCCCATATCTCTTAAATCCAAGCATGCATTGTGATTGTCCTTAGATTTATCAGAATCCAACAATGTGTACAATACCTTGTCAAATACATTTTTCTCAGTATGCATAACATTAAGATTACGACGCACCAATTTTTTTTCCCAATAAGGCAAATAAAAAATATATTTTTCTTCTTCGAAACATAAGGTAATTTTAAGTTGCCCACCTTCTTTCCAAATTTGTTATTGAAGCTCTTTATTTCATCTAGTATTGCAGATCCATTCAAATAAGGAGGTGCCTTTCTATGTTCCTCAACATTATTAAAGTATATCTTTTCCTTTCTATATTGATGATCCTTAGGTAAGAAGACTCGATGGCACATGTAACAATGCTTCTTTGAGTTGTTTAACCATTCAGAATTTGTATGCTTTTGACATACAGGGCAAGCATATTTTCCTTTAGTACTCCAACCCAACAAAGATGCAAGGCTTGGAAGATTGTTTATAGTCCATAACACTGCTGCACACAATTGAAAATTCTACTTTGTGAAAGCATCATATGTTTCAACTCCAGTATCCGATTATTCCTTCAGCTCAACTATTAATGGTTGTAAATAAATATCAAGATCATTTCCAGGTTCATTGGGGCTAGGTATAAGCAAGGACAACATAAAAAATAATTTCTTCATGTAATCTCCAGGTGGTAAGTTGTATGGCATTAAAATTATTGGCCATGTACTATGGACCACATTCATGGTTCTAAATAGATTAAAACCATCACATGCCAAACCTAACTTAACATTGTGAAGGTCTTTTGCAAAGTCTGGGAAGTTGTAATCAGAAGTTTGCCAAGCAGGAGAATATGGTGGGTGCCTCATAATACCATCTTTGATACGTTCTTGTTTATGCCACCTCATAAGGGATATAGAGTGAGAATTCATAAATAGCCTTTGCAATCTTTGTTTCAAAGGAAAATGCCAAACAACTTTGGTTGTAACCTTCTTACTTCTGTTAGCTTTTGTAGAAGAAACACCATTTTCCACTTCAAGTGCTGGCACTACCTACCGCGATTCATTGCAAGTATCACACTTAATCTTGCTTTCATTCACACCCCAATATAACATGCAATCATTCCGACATGCATCAATTTTCTTATAATTTAACCCTAAATCTCTCATTATCTTTTGAGTCTCATAGTAATTCTTTGGTAGTTGCACACCCTCTAGAAATGATTCTTTCAACAAATCCAACATTATTGTAAATGAAGCATCACTCCAATTCCCAATGCACTTTATCTGAAGCATTCTAACTATAAAAGAAAGTTTTGAGAACTTTCTACAACCAAGATAAAGTTCTTATCAAGAGTCTTGCATAAGCTTATAAAATTTTTTAGCTTCCTTGTAAGGCTTTTCTGCTTTAGTTCTTGGCGTATCTTCCGGTTGGTTACCTTATGTTTGCATCCCAAATACATCATATAGCATTTCTTGCATGTTATCAGATGGATCTATTCTACCAAATAAATTAGATACGGACCTTCTTATAGTGTGCGACTCTCCATGAAGTACCTATTTTGTGTATCCATCTAAAAACCCTTCCCAAAGTGAATGGGCTTCAACAACTTTACGTTTTTTGAACAAGCCATTTATACACTTTTTACAATAGCACAATATTGTTTCATCATTTGAATTTGAGAAAGTAAAATCCAAAAAAAGATTCATTCCTTCATGGTATTCTTTACTTGATCTTGGTAGATTCATCCAACTCTTATCCATACTGATATCGTTAAAAATAAACAAATACTTGAGAAATAGGACGATATAATAATATATTGGATAACACATTAATATAATAGATAACACAATTTCTAAATGTGTTCACTTTGTAATTAAATAAAACTCAAAATCTATAATATTAGGCCTCATATTTTTCATACTCTGATCCTTGATAAATGAATGACTCAAACAATTATTATGAAACACAAATTATGGACCAATTATTGCACAAAAATTAGATCAAGTTTTCCTCTTTCCAACAAAATAAATGGAACAACTTTCCATGCATATGGACCAATCACCAGTTGAGCTTTTTAGCATACACTTTTCTATCAATTTATGGTGATCCATATCCCATTTTCTGATGCCCAAATCCTAAATAGCTAAGTCCAAATCTCTACCATTAAATTAAAATGAGAGGGAATGTTGATGATTGCTGCATTTATTTGTTGAAGGATGGAAAAAATGAATAGAAAATCTCCGACTGTTCTTAGCATAATGTTGCAGTATGGGTTGCATGTTTTTTAATATACTCTTCTTTCTTATAAAAATATATATATGTGTGTATATTTTTCTTTTTTATTTATATAGGCACATTACGTATTCATTATAACTTAAATTTTGAATTCACATTTACCAGAAGTTAATTTTAATTCAAACACTAAACTTCATATTTATATGTATGAGGACAATATTTGTTTACAATAGAGTTATTTATGTTAGTACATAATAATAGCATATATTAAATCCTATATAATTAAAATATTCAAGCTAGATTTATGTTCTTAAAGATCTAAACTCAAAAAAGGAAAAAAAAGAAGAAAAGAATTTAGTGATGAATCTATAATTAAGTGTTGAAAAGCTTGGTTCCTTTTTAAGCCCGAGTACTTGGTAGAAAAAGAGGCTAATTAAGCATGATACCATGATTATGCATATGCATTTTATTAATTGTATGCTATAAAGAAAATATATTTGTAAACTTTTTAGGTCTAACTTTATTCCATAGTATTTTAACTATTCATCAACCAACCAATATTATCAAGGTAATTTATATTTTAAGACATACTACTTTAACATTATTCTAAATTATTTATCTCCTAGTTTTTCACAAAACATGTGAAAATTTGGAGCAAAATTACATCAAACTGATCATTTCAAAAGTTCAATTACCCCTAATGGATGGTTTAAGTAGATATGGAACAATCAATAAAAGTAAACCCTGAACAGAGTTAACTTAATCTATTCACCAGAAGCCTTCGCTAAGTACAAACATCTAAAAATGCCTGGCGCAATTAATTTTTAATCATTTAAAGAACACATATGCATCATCTAAGTACACATTAATGGTATAAAAGGTCATTGCATTAAAATATAACTAGCATTAGCACAACAATTTGTAAAAATAAATGAAAATGGAGACATAAACTCAAGGAATCACATATAACATACAAATAAACTGAAATTCGTGAAAAGGTTACCTTATATGCCTCAGTCCAATTTTCGGCACCTACCTTCATCCTTCAAGTACACTTTTAAACTGAAATATAAATTGAAAACCCCCCAAAAGTAGTAGAATCAATGAAGGAGTTATGTAAATTGTTAAAAAAAAAATCCAAAAGAAGCAAAATCGATCAAGGAGATATATTCAATTGTTATCCAAAATAAACAAAGCCCAAATGTATGATCTTGGTCAACTTTGCATTTGAGGCTGTATTCTATCCTCAAATTAACCAAATTATGAGCCTGCCAGGTGCCAATTAACCTAAGTTCGAGTCCACCTTACTGCAAGATACAACTAGACATATTTCAAAACAAGTCATGGATCGAGTCCTCATTCTTGTACAAAAGCGCAAAACAGATTCCAAGAGGTACAATGTTCGATTCCAACTAAGAACAATTTCCCAACTAATAGGTTAAATCACAAAATCAGAGGTAAATTCCCTTGGCAGACAAAATTCAAGCATCCGAGCAAGTAGATTCTAGTTAGTAGCAAATTCTGGGAAACATAACATCATACAGTCTGACTTGAGTCACTTTTTTCACTAGACAAGATCATTCTGCCATTAAAATGCAAAAACAAAATGCAGCAAACTTCTAAACCCAAAGCATAATCCAAGTGAAATCATTTCAGCATCAAATTCCTTCACAGATTTTCATCAAAACAAAATTAAAATCAAAAGTCTGATTAATATAGATACAAAACCAATCCCCCAATAGAAATTCAAAACAACTGATTGTTATCATGCTGAAATCCCATTCCCTCTTCATATTGACTGTCATCAAACCAGCAAAAAAATTCAAAATAGAAAATTCCAAGCAAATTCTGATCAATTTCAACAGATCAAATCTTATAAAACATCCAAAATAAAAACCAAAGTTCCAGTTGCATTCACAACTTTCATATGCCAAAATCACCTGTATAAATTGAGCAATAACATCAATCTGAATACCTCAAAACCATGAGCTATCTAGCCATCCAATAACTGTGATAGCATTAGTAACAAAACCAAAAATGCAATTTTAACCAACAAAGTACAGGCCATAGAAGCCACCAGACTAATGGTCTCCACAGTTACAAAGAGATACATTGCACATGTCATAACAAATTTTGAAACCAAAATTAGTGACAAGAGGACCGCTGCCCCTTGCCCTTCAGTCTTCTAGATCTTCTCCTACCACGAGGTTGAACTACCCTATGTGTCCATTCATCGTCAGATTTAGCTCTATGAAAGTTAAGGGCCTCCTAAAAGATATTATTAGTTGACATGATTGAAGAAGGATCAAAGCCCATGTCCTCATCAAGGTCAGGTGGAGAGTATAAGATGGGAATAAAGCTATGAGGGGAAGAATTTGTAAAGGAGTGGAAATCTGGGATGAGTGAAAATCATGATGAACGGGCGAAACTTAACTTATTAGTCAAGAGATGACAAGACAACCCTTGAAGCAACAACATGCACCAATATCAGAGAACTTCTTGCCTAAACAATATAAGAGGGCTTATCAACACAATATTTAACCCTATTCTCCATTGGTATATGACAAACATTTCATGTGATTGTTGCATTCAGACAATGTGATTGTCTCAATGACACAAGTTTAGCAACAGTCACAAAGGGAGAAACGTTTCTACTTCTTACTAGTTTTGCCATACCCATCACTATTCCCAAGCAACACTTTTAGAACTAAAGTGCAAAAAATTAAAACCCAAAATGATAATTCCCACAAAGAAAAAATTATTAAATCAAAAACCACACCCACAAACAACCATACCATATGAAGCAAAAACTAAAATTCTACAAAAAGATAAAAATCTCCAACCTACGATGTAGTGTGAAAGTACTAACACCATTAACAACATTTCATATTAACGTTCCCACCTCACATCAAAAAAATCCCCATAGCAGTTTTCTCATTAAAAATATTGTAATTGAAACACACTAAATAACAAAAAAAATTATGAAATTGGAAATTAAATTCCAAGCTTAACTTTCAACTCAATCTTGAGGAATTTGCATGTCTCTATCATTGATCCCCTGCTGCAAATCTTTGGGATCCTTGCCATCCATGGTGCACCCAATAGAATAATCAATACTAAATTATCACAAAACCTTTAAATAATAATCCATACACAAGAACCCCAATATTCTCACCTTCAATGTGTGTATTTTGCGAGTGAATAGAGAACATCCACAATCTTCAAATAACAACAATAATCTTCAAAGAGAATGCGTGTAGTTTTTGGCTATGTAGTTTGGGGAGTGTGGGAGGTTTATACAGAATATATAATTTCCCATGGGTGTTGTGTGTGTGAGAGAGCGAGATGGAAACTGATCGAAGATAGGAGAAGAGAGAAGACTCCAAATTGGGCTGGGGATTTGGGATGAATGTGGGAAGTGCGGAGAAAGAATAATTAAGGCGCCAAAAGATTTTTTTTCCCCTTTTTTATTAATAATATATGCCAAAGGATTTCTAAAATATTAATAACATTTCTTTTCTTTTTATTAATAATATATGTCAATTATGTAAAAAAAATTTGTGTTCCTTTTTATTACACTTTTTTTGTCTTTTTATTAATAACATTTCTTCCTTTTTTATGTTAATATATATCAATTAGACAAAATCTTTTTTTGAAATATGAACCAAATTTTTGTTCCACTTTTTTGTTAACATATGTTATTAGGTGACCTTTAAAAGTGTCACAAAAATAAAAATAAAAATACTAAATATAAATAAAAAGAGCGTAAATAAGACATTTTTGAGCAAGTGTCACAATATAAATATAGATATCAATCATAAATGTGACATCTTTATAAAAGTGTCTTTATGGAAAATCTTAATGAGACACTTTACAAAAAGTGGGATTATAAGAAAATAAATAATTAAAATTTTGAGACACCTTTAAGTAAAGTGTCTCAATAGAAAGGTTAATCAGACACGTTTTGAATAGTGTCACATAAAATATGTCTGAAAAGACCTTTTTTCTAGTAGTGTAAGAAAGAAAACACAAAGAGTGAATAAAAAAGACAAAACAAAAAGTGTGCAAAGAATTCGGTCAATCCCAATGAAAGGCCGATTATAACTCAATTCTAACCCAATTGATGTAAAATCAACTCCAAACAACAACTAAAAATAGCCAATTTAGCTTATGCAATGGCAATTTGAAATTTGAAAGCCTAGGTCAAACCCCCCAAAATTGAATCACTTAATAACCCTAACTTCAATTTCTCAAAATTAAATCAATCTAGGGTGTATATTCTGCAAATTCAACTTTTTGTGTTCAATTGGCATTCTCCAAGATAGAAATATGTAACAATATTGCAAAAGAACCACAATACCACAGTCAATTCATGGTCAGATTTCTCTTGTTTTTTTTGTTATTTTTTCTGATTTTTTTTTTGCTGGAAACAAAAACAAGATAAATAGGAATTTATCTCAAGATGGCAAATGATGCGGAACCCCAAGGATATAATAATCCCAAAACCCCAAACACACAATTTGACATTGAACAAACCATAGAATAAAAACCCTCCCTATTAAACCCCTAAGATACTTGATCTTATAAATGCAAATAATTGGGAATAAGAATCAGAAATTGAATAAACACTAGAAGGAATTATTACCTTCAAAGAACCTATTCAATTTCTTGATGCGCCAAGCAAAGTTGTGGTTTTTCTTGAGAGGACGCAGAAATAAATCAATATTTATCAAAAATCTGTCATACACATTTTTAAGAGAGTATTTATACTCTCCTTGCAAGCCATAATTAAAACAAGATTTAAGCTAAGCCTACGAACAATAATCCAAGCCCAAATCCAATTAGGAATAAGAGTTTGACTTGTCACAGCTTCTTCTTTTCTCCATGAGTCCCACACGTTTGGGAATTCTTTTGGCCTTCTTTGGCCTTTTCAAGCCTTATACACCAAGCACAAGGTGATGGGATGTCCAACTTCGTTCTTTTGGCTTTTTGACATGCTCTTATATTCCTTAGCCCATTCTTGATGCATCTTTTTAACAAATGACTTAGCCAAATTTGCAAAGCCGTCTTTCAACCTATTTGCTTTTGCTCTTGTGATAGGTCCCATTGGCATGTTGCAATCTCCATTTTGCCCTCCAGTGCCAAAATAACCATCTTGCCCTCCAGTGCTCCTATCACTTTGTTATTATAGCCATTTCATACTGATATTATACGAAAATTTATAAATGATTGCTTAGATGGCTTTTTAACTTTGGAAGTTGGTATTTATATTAATTGAGTCTTTGGTGGATTTCGCCCACTTGAGTTGGTTAACCCATCTTGATTGGATTAAACTGGTAGGCTTATTGGCACCTTTTATTTAATTAATTTAGTTTCTTGTTGCTTTTTACCGTTTTGCGCTCTGGGTCTTATTTTGTCATATTATTAAACCCCTTACTTTCAATTGGAAATTTACCTTTTCAAATTGAAAGTATAAGTTAAAGGTTCATTTTATTTTACCTTACCATAGTAATTAATTTTATTATACCCTAACTTACCTTTAATTCGATGTTAATTAACTTCAGCAATCATTAATTAAATAAATAATGAAATTGTAACTTCATATATTCGTTACTTCGGGAGGTTGTACTTTTCTAGCGGCTTATGCTCTCCATGATCCTTAGCTAAATCTTTGGGATTTTTCTCAAATTGACCAACACTTGGGGAGGAGTCACTTTTGGGGAATTGTCCTTTGCAAGGGTTATTCCACTTGAGAGAGAGTAGTGTAATATAGTTAAGAGAGCCATGTGGTTGATCCATATAATGATGGTGTCAGCAAAAGCATCATTGAAGTTGGTGGAGATGGCCAGCCACGGAAGGCCAGTTGCCTGCCTCTTGTTAGGGGCGGCTCAAGGGTCGTCCCCTTTTAGTTGGCCATAGGGCGGCCACCCAAGCAACTTTGCCATTGGGTTGCCCATCACTTTAGGTGGCAGTGTTGGTGTTAGTTGCGTAGGTCCACAACCATACCCCATGTAGTGTCACAATGTTTTTTGCATTTGGGGGCTATGTCGAGACTTAGTCCTCTTTGCTATGGGCATTATTGCTTTACGTTTCCTTACACACATATTACTTTTCTCCTTGGATGACTAAGTGTAGGCTTAACACCACCTTAGTTTTCATGTTTAGATGTTGTTAGGCTTCACATTTTTTCCATTAATGTTTGGAAAATATTTTTTGTACTTACTCTTTTTGTTAAATTGGAAATCCTACCTTTTCATTTTTATGATTTGGTGGTTGTGATTTTGTTGTTCTTTTGTGCTACTTGTGCTTTTATCATGTTTACACGTCCTTGGGGATTTGTGATAAGATGATTTTCTCTTGGACCCCTTAGGATCCTTTGTTGAGTTACATCACTCTAAGAGCCTATTGGGTCTTTTACTGAGATGTCTTTCCTATGCTCTCTTAAGGTATTACCACAAAGATGTCAGCTAGCTAACCTATTTAAAGGGTCTTGTCACAAAGATTTTGTGTCACACGCCTAATACGTATTATAGAGCGGGCTTAGGGGCTTGCCAACAAGAAGGTTGGCTCCGCGCCTAGGGCTTCTATTGGAGTATTGCACTCTGCGAATGGCTTACAATTTTTTTTGTAGAGCTTCGGGCTCTAGAGATTATCTTAGACCTTTGGTGGAAATTCTCCATTCCGCAAACATCTTAGAGTTTTTCATTGGAGCTTTATGCCGCGAGGATCCCTTAGGATCACTAGTGGAGCTTTGTGCTATCTAAATAACTTAAAGTTTTTTCTCAAAGCTTTGCACTCTACCAATACTATAGGGTTTTTTCTAGGTGTTATCCACCGTCTCTTTTTTCTTTTTAACTTATTAAGTACTCACTGAGCAGCTATATTTTAACTTATGTTAGGGTTCTTTTAACAAAAGACGAGACAAGTTCGGTGCATGCAAAATATTAAAGTAGAATGTAAGATAGTAAAAGTAAGTGGGAGTCTATGGCTAGATATTGGTCGATCAAAAGGTTGACTCAAAAGAAGGGGGTCGACCTTGGGTGGTCGAAACTAGAGGCTGCACATTAGACAACTAGCCATGTGAGGTCTTATGTTGGGCAAGTAGGATTGATGGTCACCTTGAGGGCCATCCATGGAATGGTCGGGCCTTGGAGATTGGCTAACTCTTAGAGGCCATCTACCGGGTGGCTTCCTACATTGGTGTGCGGTCATTTAGGCGATGCTCTTAGGGCTGCTTAGGGTTTCCAATAGAGTTCTATGTTTCTTGTTAATGCTAAAAAAATTTGGTGGAGCTTGGCACTGTAGACATTGCTCAGGATCTTCTAGTGGAGTTTTATGCTCTGTGAATTACTTAAAATATTTTAGCAACCTCGCGCTCTACAAATATCTTCTCATGTAAAGCTTTACACTTTGGAGATCACTAGAATCCTTAACGGGTGCTCTCCAAATAACTTATAGTTTTTCACAAAGCTTTATGCTCCGGAGATCCCTTAGCTCCTCTTATAGAGCTAAGTTGTTCTGGAAGCCTCTTAGGGTCTCTTGCGAGGGTGTTTGAGGGCCATCCATGGAATGGTCGTCTCTTGGAGATTGGCTAACTCTTAGAGGCCATCCACTGGGTAGCTTCTTACATTGGTGTGCGGTCATTTAGGCGATGCTTTAGGTGCTGCTTAAGGTTTTCGATAGAATTCTTTGTTTCTTGTGAATGCTAAATTTTTTTTGGTGGAGTTTGAAACTGTATAGATTGCTTAGGATCTTCTAGTGGAGTTTTATGCTCTGTGAATTACTTAAAATATTTTAGCAGCCTCGCACTCTAAAAATATCTTCTCATGTAGAGCTTTACAGTTTGGAGATCACTTGAATCCTTAACGAGTGCTTTGCAAATAACTTATAATTTTCACAAAGCTTTACGCTCCGGAGATCCCTTAGGTCCTCTTATAGAGCTAAGTTGTTCTGGGAGCCTCTTAGGGTCTCTTGCAGGGGTGTTTGAGGGACATCCATGGAATGGTTAGGCCTTGGAGATCGGGTAACTCTTAGAGGCCATCCACTGGGTCGCTTCCTACATTGGTGTGCGGTCATTTAGGCCATGCTCTAGGTGCTGCTTAGGGTTTTCGATAGAGTTCTTTGTTTCTTGTGAATGCTAAATTTTTTTTGGTGGAGTTTGACACTATAGAGACTGCTTAGGATCTTCTAGTGGAGTTTTATGCTCTATGAATTACTTAAAATATTTTAGCAGCCTCGCACTCTAAAAATATCTTCTCATACAGAGCTTTACATTTTGGAGATCACTTGAATCCTTAACGGGTGCTCTGCAAATAACTTATAGTTTTTCACAAAGCTTTATGCTCCGGAGATCCCCTAGGTCTTCTTATAGAGCTACGTTGTTCTGGGAGCCTCTTAGGGTCTCTTGTGGGGGTGTTTGAGGGCCATCCATAGAATGGTCGGGCCTTGGAGATCGGCTAACTCTTAGAGGCCATCCACTGGGTGGCTTCTTACATTGGTGTGCAGTCATTTAGGTGATGCTCTAGGGGCTGTTTAGGGTTTTCGATAGAGTTCTATGTTTCTTGTGAATGCTAAAAAATTTTTGCTGGAGTTTGGCACTGTAAGGATTGCTTAGGATCTTCTAGTGGAGTTTTATGCTCTTTGAATTACTTAAAATATTTTAGCAACCTCACATTCTACAAATATCTTCTCATGCAAAGCTTTACACTTTGGAGATCACTGGTATCCTTAATGGGTGCTCTGCAAATAACTTATAGTTTTTCACAAAGCTTTACGCTTCGGAGATCCCTTAGGTCCTCTTATAAAACTAAGTTGTTCTGGGAGCCTCTTAGGGTCTCTTGCGGAAGTGTTTGAGGGCCATCCATGGAATGGTCGGGCTGTGGAGATCGCTAACTCTTAGAGGTCATCCACTGGGTGGCTTCCTACATTGGTCTACGGTCATTTAGGCGATGCTCTAGGTGCTGCTTGGGGTTTTCGATAGAGTTCTATGTTTCTTGTGATTGCTTAAAATATTTTGGTGGAGTATGAAACTGTAGAGATTGCTTAGGATCTTCTAGTGGAGTTTTATGCTCTGTGAATTACTTAAAATATTTTAGCAGCCTCGCGCTCTAAAAATATCTTCTCATGCAGAGCTTTACAGTTTGGAGATCACTTGAATCCTTAACGAGTGCTCTGCAAATAACTTATAATTTTTCACAAAGCTTTACGCTCTGGAGATCCCTTAAGTCCTCTTATAGAGCTAAGTTGTTCTGGGAGCCTCTTAGGGTCTCTTGCAGGGGTGTTTGAGGGACATCCATGGAATGGTTGGGCCTTGGAGATCGGCTAACTCTTAGAGGCCATCCACTGGGTGGCTTCCTACATTGGTGTGCGGTCATTTAGGCGATGCTCTAGGTGCTGCTTAGGGTTTTCGATAGAGTTCTTTGTTTCTTGTGAATGCTAAATTTTTTTTGGTGGAGTTTGACACTATAGAGATTGCTTAGGATCTTCTAGTGGAGTTTTATGCTCTGTGAATTACTTAAAATATTTTAGCAGCCTCGCGCTCTAAAAATATCTTCTCATGCAGAGCTTTACACTTTGGAGATCACTTAAATCCTTAACAGGTGCTCTGCAAATAACTTATAATTTTTCACAAAGCTTTACGCTCCAAAGATCCCTTAGGTTCTCTTATAAAGCTAAGTTGTTTTGGGAGCCTCTTAGGGTCTATTGCGAGGGTGTTTCTCGAAGGACCTTTTGCGTCTTCTGCTAAAATGCTTCACTTTGTGCACCTCTTGGGTTATCCTGCATAGAAATATTTTTGTGAGCTTCTTTGATCTTATTGCAAAGATGTTCTTTTGCACACTTAGAGTCTTATCGCAGGGCGTATATGGGACATTGCTATTAGGTTATCTTTTCACAAGCCCCTGTAAGGGGGTCTTATAACAGACATGATTTTTGTGAGTGGCTACAAGCTCTCTTGATTGTTACAGTAGGCTTTATCTCTGCGCGTACGTTAGAGGCTGGTCTTAAGGCCATGGTGGAGAATACAGCCACTGCAGCTTCACGTGGAGCTAAGTATGAGCTATAATAGGACTTTGGGTCTTTTAATTGAGGATGACTTTGCTTTCATTTTTCTCTAGTAATATGTTGGTTATTATTTTCTTGTTTTTTAAGTAGCCAAGTATAGGCTAGACGTTATTTGCCTTTGCGCACTCTAATTATGTTGGACTTTATTTTTTTATATGAATAGTTGAGTTGTCTTTGCGATCGTTTTCATATTTGATAATTTGGATGGTTACATAATTTATGCCTTTCTTGATTTTCTCAAATTATTCCTACCTTGTCATGTTTTTGTGCTTTTTTTTCTTCTTTTTGCATGTTTCTGCAGACTTTGCTATGAAAGAGCGTGATCAAGAACCCGCTTAGAGTTATTGTAGTATACTTAGTTTTTGTGAGCCTTCTTAAGAGTCTTAAGTCGGTGTCGATGTCGATACATCCTCTTGGAGGCCTTATAGCAATTTCAATATTTGGTTGCCCCTTTGGGGGGGTATTATAGCAGTCTTCTTTACTGTGTCCTCTTAGGGGTCTAATAGAAGCATTTACTATTGTCTCCTGCTTAGGGGTCTTACAGAAATATTTGTCATTGCATGCTTTGTTGGAGATCTTATAACAGTTCTTATTTGCTATACACACCCTTAGAAGTCTTATAGTGATCTTAGCTTGTCACGCACTGCCTTGGGGGTCATACACTGATCTTTTTTTATTTGTTGTTTTTGTGCACCTAGGATCTTGTCATAGTGCACACCTAGGTCTTAGCGCAAGCTGATGTTCCATGTGTCTAGGGTCTTACCCTTAGTGCATACTAGGATCTTACAACAAGTTGATGTTCCATGCACCTAGGTTCTTACCGCGATGCTTGCCTAGGATCTTACTGTTAAATCAATGTTCTTGTATGCTTCCTAAAGGGTCTTATACAGTGTTGTTTTGCTCCATTGAGGGGCAATGTTTATCAGCTTGTGTAATGTTTCTCCTATAAAAAGTTTACTAACAGTGAATCAAAGTAAGTGTGAGGAATGAATGAAATATTTCATCAAATTTATAATAACATCTTCCAAGAAGCTAGTCTAAACAATCTTTGCAACGGATATATGTCCTTAGATTAGGGGTATTGCAGATTTGGAGTGTCTTTTTCTTTTTGCGATCTGCAACCTATATGTACTTGTGTTTATGGTCTCCATCTTGATCCTTCCCATTTAGCAACTAGCATTCTTGTCGGGCTAAAGTTTCTGCTTTACTACAAAAAATAAGTATATTAGTAGGGGGTTTTTGGTGTGGGTTATTATGAACCCTACTAATTCTTTATTTTGTGGGGGTTTAGCAACCCCTACAAGTTAATAATAAATAATGGGAGCTTTGTAGATGTAGTAGTGGTTTAAACCGCTAAAAATTATATTTAAATTTTAAAAAATTTTATTATACTTTTAATAAAATATCATACAATAATTGGAGGGGTTTAGACCCCTGCTAAATCTGAAACCTAATAAAAATTTTATTAAAATCATAATTACTTTTTTTTTAATTTTAGCCATCTTCATATATTAGACATTTGGCTCAAGCTGATTATACTTTTTTTTCTTTTTTAATTTTAGACATCTTCATATTAAAACCATATTTCCCTCTCTTTCTCTTTCTCTACTCTTTCTTTGCTCTTCTCGCCCTAATCGACGAGCACCGTACTCGTTGTGCCCTAAACGACGAGCAACGCACCATAAATTTTCAATTTCCCTAGTTTGACTCTTCCTTGTCATCACCTCTCTTGTTTCAGGTTAGTAATATTTTGACCACTTGGGTTTCATTGTTTATGGGGAAATTGATTGCTCACTACTAATTTCATTTGTGTTTTGGTGGAAAGTTACGGTTTTTGGATTTCGAATTACTTGAATCAAATTTTCCCTTCCTCTTTTATTTGATTCCTAGCTCTGATGTTTTGAAGGTTTCAAGATACTATTTTGATGATTCTTGTAAATGTGATTCATGTTTCCTTTCTGTTGTAATGGATCTTTTTAATAATACCCTAGAGAAGATTTTTATGATCCCATTACTTTCTGTGATAATTAAAGTGGCGTATATTTTTGGTGTAAATTGTTTGATGCTGGATAATCATGTAGACTTTTACAGTTATAGCTTTAGATAGACTGATAGAAACTGGACGCAAATATCATTAAATTGGTGGAAATAAGTTTTTAGATTCAAATTAACCCAATTACTCTAGCAAAAAAATATTTACAAACTTATTATATTATCCTGTGAAGAATAATATATAGAGAGAATTAAAGTGAAAAAGAGGGCAAATAAATTAAATAAATTAGAAAAAAGGAAAGAAAAAAGTAATCCACTGGTAGACAACCCAAGAATGTGAGGCAGGCTCATGAGGGAAGTATCTCTGAGTGTGTTTGTCTGTAGAAGGAATTAGAGAAGTGGTAGAGAGCACTTGGACTGATTCGGACCAAACCTTATTTACAAGAAACTAGAGAAATAGTGCAAGGACGTGACATTGAAGGAGAAAGCACAGTTGTTTTGGCCTATATATAAAAAAAGGAATCTTATAGGTACAAAATAAATAGGTTAGCAATTTAGTAAAATACAATATTATGTTAATTATCTGAATCGATTATGACCTTAATCACACGTCTAATCTTCAATTAGCTGCTCTAATAATGACTCAACCTATAATTGCTACCATTCAAAAATAATCTGCAACAGTAACTTTATATCTTCAGCCACACACACATTTCTTACATTTAATTATTGAAATAGCAAAAAACTATTGGCTAGAAAGTCTCTTGAAGTTAAAATAAAAACAAAAGGAATTAATTAGATAAATGATATTAATTTTTAAGATAAATCAGTCATCCCATTATTATTCATGCAACCATAATATTTGTTGTGGATCTACTGGAGATTGAGATATATGAAGGCTTTGAAAAAGATGACAGAAGCCAACAGTTGTCGCCAGTCTTAAATTGAATGAAAAACTATATATATTTATTAATTTATAAATGGTGAGCTTTGATTTCTCTTACTCTATACAATCAATCATTGGTTCTTTCTACATTGTATTTCTTGTGGGAATATTAATTGTTTCCATGTAAGCACTGAGATCCCCTTTTTTGGGGCAACATTTTCTGTATATAATGGGGTGGGAATGTCACAATAATTAGCTTCCAAGAAATTCAAACAGCTGTCCTTTCAATTTTCTGCTATAGCATGCTGCTAGCTATTCTCTCTCCCTTTCCCACAATTTTCTGCTATATAGATAAATTAAGAGCAGTACTATGTACTGATTATGGGAATTGCGATAGTGTTTTTAACAATACATGGGCCGATGGTCTACATGATATAAGAGCATACTCTCATTTTATTTAAAGTTGGGTTGCACAAGTGAACGACGATTTTTGCTTTTAGGTGAATCTTCCAAGGCCCAATTTGTCTCTTTCAATAAGTAGGATTAATTGATCAAGTTGGGGATTGAAACAAGTCAATAACGTCTCAAAAAAGATCAACGGGTTAATTAGCTCTCATTAAAAAATAAATGTTAATTAATAAATATGTAGTTAATAATTTTGCATCCCAAAAAGCTAGAAAAGTAAAATATAGATAGTAATATTTTGTATGAATTTTCTTTTTATTTTTAAAATAAGAAATGCTTACTAATTAAAAAGATATGTATACTTGAATTTTTTTTTTATAATATTTAATATTTTTCGTTAAATATATTAAAGGCCTTATTTCTTATTTCGCCTTAGGCCTCCAATTTTGTTGAGATGGCTCTCGGGTTTTTCAAGTGGATCGCATTTATCTTAGTTCTTCAAAACTTGCAAAAAAATTCGATCACGAAAGAAGAGGACCTCCAGACATCTGTAAGCACCAATGATTTAATTCATGACCATTTGCATAATTATCCTACTTTTTATTTCAAATGTATGCATATGATAATTAATATATCTTGTTTGTGTGCAGGAACCACCAATGTCATCGTAATTTTCATGAGTGAACTTTATATATCTATAAAAGCGAGGGAACCATTGTTGATCATTGGTAAGTATTTGTGTTTGTTTATAAATAATAGGTTTATTTTATTAGTTTATATAATATATTTTATTTGTAGTTTTCTTAAATGTTTTGTTTTTTAAATTTAGAGTCTTTAGAATATCGATTGAGAAGTCCTAGATTGCAAAGCCACGCAATACAATTGAGTACTTGAATGGGTTAGACAAGTTCCTGGACTTTGCATTTGCAAATTCTAGTGTTGAAGATGCAATTAAATGCCCTTGTCCAAAATGTGTCTTTATGAAATGGCTGTGAAGAGATGTAGTGCATGACCACTTGATTTGCAAGCCTTTTCCAAGAACTTACGAAGTTTGGACTTTTCATGGTGAAAAAAATGTACAACAGCCTCCTAGAAGCATAATAGCATAATATTTTGGACTTTTCATGATTTTTCTTTAGTTGTTTTAGTTGCTTTTTGCATATAGGTTTTTGGTTAAAATTGAGTTAATTTTATTATAATACATGGTAAGAGCCTCTTTCTCTTTGTCTCTCTTTGTGTATTGGTATATATCTATACATATGGATTACATTATGTTATTGATTATTTTTCATGTTTATTTTTTTTTGATGCAGGTGACATCATCTAGAGATTGTGGACACTTTTAAGGAAAAAGTTGGAACAAATTTGAGTTTAAGGTGACATCTTTAGACATTTTTTTTTTTTTTTTGCATTTCCTCTCTTTCTATTTTTTCTAAGAAATTGTCTTCAGTAATATAAGCTAGCTTATCTGTCTTTAATAAGCTTCAAATAGTAATATGAAGTTTGGATGAGTGGATAATTGATTGCTGATTCAGTAATATAAGATAGATTTTGTCTTAAAATTTTTGGATCTTAGATTTCCAGCTAATTTTTGGAAGATGAGGTGATAGAAATGGAATTTTATTGGTGCTTGGAAAGATAGAGCACGAATACACATCTGTATATTCCTTTCACCGAGTTAATGAAGAATTATTCCCCCTGTTGATTTCACTGTTATTGTATATAAAAAGATTCTACTTGGGAAACATTTTGCCAAGATGTTTTGCCCTCTTTTGTATCAGTTAGCAATTAATATATCTCTTCATTTCATCATTGCCTAGTCAGATGCAACTTACAACTGTGCTAAATAAAATAGACAAAGTATTCAAATTTTCTGATTGATTGAATTTTATAGTATTCTTCTTCCTAGCTAGGAATTAGACTAAATGATTAAGGTAAGGTGAAAAACAAAACATGCATCATTCCCAAATTTATAGTGTAGATTGCATCTAATCCAAATGTTCCGCAAATCCTCCAACTATATTAAAATGCGGTTGAACTTTTAGAGAATGTATTTGAGCTTTACAGTGCCCTTCTCCGGCGAAATATTTTGAGCTTGTTAACTTTGCTTCATGGCCTTCGAATTTAATTATTTAAAATGTTCTGTTTTTAGCATTGGATGCTTATTTTTATATGGAATAAAATGAAATATTTGCCTTGTGTGAGTCACTTGTCAATATAAGGAAATTTCAATCAGTTATTTAGTTTTAAGTCTTCATGTAATTATAAATTAACTTCGTGGTTATTGTCTCAATGTCTCTTAAGTTTATGTGCATAAAGTTCAACTATTTTATTGTTATTTCCCAAATCATTGTCAGGACTTGGGATATAGATGAGTTTATGTTTATTCATTTAGTAAATCCTATCATTATTTTAAGTTTTGATTTAGATATGGATAAAAGATGTGATGTTGGAAGGTGAATAGTATTAGCCATGAAAAGAGTAGATATTTATGTTTGTGACTTTATTCTTCTCAAGCTTTATGAGATCAATGAGAGAAAGTAGAGGGAAAATAGAATTTGCCCTATTTTCTTTAGTTTGTTCCAAATGTTATATCTTGTATAGTTACACTTGTTATCCTCCAAATCTCAATTAGCTATATAATTTGTGACTGACTGAATACGGTAAGCCAGCTTGGTTCCCACCTTAACCTTTAGGCTGATTAAAATCTGAACAGGAAAAATGATATCTTGTCCTTTTGGAAAATTAATGTGTTCCTAGAAATGGTAGAGCACCCATTCTTTAGGAGATGGCTGGAAGTTTTATTTTGGCCATTATTCTACGTTGTGCAAAAGAATTGCAAGTTAGGATCCCGGTCTTTATTGCTTGAATCAGTTCAATCAGTTATAGATGAAGACTATCTCCCAAGTTCTCGGCTCGAATCAAGAGCTTCTTTAAGTGGCTGGGTGCTTGCCAACTATGGGTTTCTTAAGCCCCCTATATCTCAGGCCTTCCCATTTCTTCTGATTTATGGTAAATGAATCAGTTGTAGTCTCGTGGTACCTCTAGTTCACCAAAACCTTGTCCAGGAGGCGCTGCATCGGCCTCTCTAGTTGGGTGATGGTTTTACCAAGAATTTGGTTAAGCTAGATGAGGGTGCGCTCTGGCAGGCGTATCACTCCAAGTGTTCTATATCATCATCTAGCTACTCCTAGAGATCTCCAATTCCCCCAAACATCGGAACGCGGGTTACCTTGAGTTCGTTGTGGCGATGGAGATGGCCATGGGGGTTTGGCTGCTTATTGAGCTTTGGCCACCCCTTTCTTTGTTTAGATCGCCGCATTGGCAACCTACTTTAGGGAACTTGATGATAAGGTCGTCTCCTCTTTTTCTCTAGGCTTCAAAGGGTCTCCCTTTTCCAGCGTTGTCGTATTACGTATGGGGCCATAACATTTGTTGAGGCATGTGAATTAGGTGTCTCCCGTTAGCACGGTCTTGGTGCAGCGCCCCCAACTCGGGACAGCACCTAAGCCGAGGTGCCACTCAGTTCAATCTTAAATTGAACCCAAAATACAAATTAAAAGACCCATAATCAAAAGTTTCAAACTTATTAGAAATAGCAGCAGATTCCAACTTAAACAAACCTTAAATAAACCCGTAACAAACAGCACATATACTAAACATATGCCACCAAATCTCAAATCCAATTTACCAGAAGCAGTGGAAATGTTAAACTTAATTGACTCATCAAATCATTAAGTAAATGCCATAATTCACCTTCTTATATCTAGCCACATTTACATACCTTGAGTCATCAGCATCAACATGACATTATCACAACGTCTCAAGTACAAGCTAAATATTCAAATGATTCCATATATATGTACATTGAAACACCTATTCTATTACAAGAGATAATTGTCCTCCAGTTCAAACCAGAAGTCCACATCCATTACTTAACCATGTCTGAGAAAATGAATGAAATACGAGGGGGGTAAGTCCAAAGGACTTAGTGAGGGATAATCATAATAGTAACTGTAAGGATCTGTCGAGGAAGAATCAACTCAACAGATTATCATTAGTCAATTAGTACAAGAGCATATCAAACAATTATAGACAGAGTACAATCAAACAGAACAATCAGATTACAAGCAGACTGAAAACAAACAGACAAACAGATCATAACAGGCAATTAGAATATAGTCGGGCAGAACAGACATTTTCAGATTTCAAGATTATCAGTAGGAACTAGCTCAGGAGTTGTGGCTATTGGCTCGAATGGCCTAGGATTGTCTCAACCGGATCAATTCGGGATGAATGGTCCATCTCAACCGAATCAGTTCGGGAGGAAATACAAACGGCTCATCCGGCCTGGACAACGGCCCAATATAGACCAAGAAACTTTCGCAACCTTGTTGCTCCATGAACGGAATATGAGCAATCAGAATATAGTCAGAAAACGAAACAGAACCTGTCGATCAGATTTTTCTTATCTCACAAATTTTGGGCTTACGGCTTATCCCATGCACCTAGTAGGGATTAACCTCCCAGGGCTTACGGCTTATCCCATGCTCACACAGCAGGGATTAACATCCCAAAATAACAGTACATATAGATAACATACAGTCAAATAATTGATTGAACAGATAATACTACAAATAGTTCAGAACAGTACAGAAATGCCGACAAGGCAACAGATAATAGAACAAAAAGAAACAAATAACAGGCAGTAATGGATAACAAATCGATACGGATAACATATAGGAGTTTTGGGCACCAGAACAGACAGAAACAAAATCGATATCAAAGATAACCCTCACAGGGGTGTTCAAATCGGATAACAGATATCAAATCAGAATTCCAACACATTTCATATTTCAAACAAACAAAGTACGGTGCAGAAACACAAAACCCACACAGGGGCTTATCAAAAATAACAGATAGTTAGAAAATGTGCCAGATTGGCAGAGCCTCACCTTTGTAGTTCTCAGATATAGCAACTACAGTCAGCAATCCTACTGGTCAGCAGGACCCACTTTGTCGTCACCTAAACAAAAGGGTATTTACCATTACAATCCTCCTTTGATTCTTAATACGCATAATTAAGCTATTAACAGTCCCCAAAACCTCTAATTAACCAACTAATACAGTAATCAGGATCCGATCAAATTTATCGATACGAGGTATGCTAATTAAGACGATTACTACAGAAATAATTATGAAATTGTTTCGATCCCAATAATAGAATTAATTCTAGTCCTTGATTCATGATTCCCAATACATAGTCTCAATTATCATTATTGTTCATTCAACAAGATTAATCTCAATATCTATAATTAGGTCCCAATTTGCATAATCCTCAAGTGGTTTACATACTTAATGCGTTTAACTAATCCAATTGCATATAATATGTCAATTCGAGTCCATTATATTATACATAATCCATGCATGCATGTCACATATATATCCAATTCCTACATCTATTCCTCATCTCTTGGCAAAGATACATGGCTTCAAATGGAAAAGTACAACATATACATATATATATATATCAAGGTACAACCCAAAACTAAATTCCCAAGTTGGCCATTAGAGTTTCGATACCACAAACCAATTACACGAGTGCGATCGTCGCGTCGATGAGGCAAAACTACCTTACCGTCGTCGCCGACTGTCGTCCCCGCCATTCACCGCCGCCGAAAAATTCAGCACCACCTCCCAGAGGTGCCTCTCGCCGTAGGCTTTCCAAAACTTAGCTTGGTTTTCTGTTTATCCACCGGAAAAAAGCCTCAAACGCCACCCCAAAAGCTCAAAATTACCTTGCTCTGCCGTGAGGTTTTTGCCAGATTTCACCTTTGTCGCCGCATGAGACGGTTATGCAACAACAACACCGAGGTCCTCCAGCTGCGGGCTTTCAAAAAAGCTACCCAGAAGCTCGTTCTGCCACTGCTCCGACGTCGTCTGTCGAGGTGGGTTTCTTCAACCTTCTTGGTTCTGGTGCTCCTCCACCCAAAATGCTGGCCGGTGGCATGGGGAAAGGAGATGATTGGTTGGGTTTGGGGAAAGGGGCTCGCCGAAAAGAAATCACCGGTGGATGGGGGTTTGGATGCGAGAAGAAGAAGAAGAAGAAGGAATGGGGAGGAGGGAAATGCAAATGCCATTTTTATAAAATTGATTTTTCTAAATTTTCAGATTTAACCCAAAAGCTCTATTCAGCCTTCAATCAAGTCCTTCAAAATTTGCTCAAACTTCAATTCGGTCCCTAATCTTCTAAGTGCCTAAAATTGACTTATTTGACCTAAACTAATTCCATGCAAACCCACAAAATTCTCAAAGTTAGTCCAATTAGATTTTCTCAAAGACCACAAAACTTTCAAATATTTTGCAATTAAGTCATTTTCACTTATTTGAGCCCTAAAATCCGACCAATCAAAATTCTTGATTTTTCCAATTCTTATTTTTCAAAATCTCGAATTTTAGGGGTGTTACACTTGGTCTCCTAATCGATCTACTATACAGGTTCTCTAGGATGCAACATTTTCCTTCAGGACCTCTTGAGCATTATGCAACATTGGTCATCCAAGGAGCAGAACTTGCAGGTCGTGTGGTACCTCCGTTGCTGGGAGAACACGTTCAATCATTGAGAGGCCTATGCATTCAATCAGTCGCTCTAAGCATTCTTTCCTCAGGGTACATGCCACTAAGGTACTGGGCCCTCGAGCTTTGGATCTTGTCTGCATCATAAGCGTTATGTACATTAGAAGAGAACTTCCCATAAACGGGCAACATGATGGTGCATGAAAATAGAGATGAGATCCTTTTCAAAAATTAGTGTGATGCTAGAACACATAGAGCTCAAATTTTATAAATAATTATTTAGATGTCTTTTTGATTTTCAAAATTAGTATTTGTATTAATTAAGATCTTATCAGGGCTTTGGCCACTTGAGTTGGGGAGCCATCTTGGTGGACTTGAATTGATTGACTCACTAGCCCCTTTTATTTAATTAATTTAGTTTCTTATTTATTTCTTACCTTTTTCTCTTCGGGTCTTATTATGTTATATATATATATATATATCACATACTAATTTAGACCATACATTTGGAAAATGAATAGTAACTGCTAAAAATTCTTAAGTTTAACCATATAGCTACAAAGAAATTACCTGTACCATCTAAAAAAGGCCACACTGTGCTTTTTAATGCTGTAATAAATGGTCACACTATGAAGTTATTAATTTACTTAGCCATTAACTTCAGTAGTACAAGGATTTCAACATAAACATGTACAACTATATAAAAATTAGTCGTTAGAGACACTACAGCATCACTTAATTAGTTGCAGTGACAATTTTACATTAAATGCTATCTTATAAAAGTGTAACTTGTACAGTTGTAGTTAAAAGTATAAATGTCACTAATTTATCTTTATTGTGCCATTAATAAAATGTAACAAGAAATAAATTAAATGAGATTATAAAATGCTATAAAAATGTATAATGACATGCCTAAATGCCGCAAAAAATTATTTTTGTGCTAATAGGCCACAAAAAAATATAATAAATAACATGTTGAAATATTACAAAGTACTTCTAAATGATATGCTAACATGCCACCAAAAGTACATTGAGTTATATGTTAAAATACATAAAAGTTCCTCTAAATGACATGTTAACTTGCCACAGCAAAAGCTAACATGCCTAACTACTGCTTATGTGATTCCAACACACAACCATTTCGTTCCAAGGGAATAAGAGTTCACCATCAAACTGCGCATCAAATTTTCAATATATATATTTATTATGTGAAAGTATATTTTTCAATAATTTAAATATATTTGCTTCAATTTATTATACGAATGATACATTTAAAAAAATTAGAGATATTCAACTTGGAGATAGAAAAATATCTAAGAATAAAGAGAGAAAAGTATAATGTATAGATGATGAGAGAAAAAGAAAAAAAAAAGGTCAAAAACTTAATTTTTTGATATTTCTTAAAATATAGTTAACTTAATCAATACACTAAAAATATATCAAGTAGTTAAAATAATTAATATATTAATAATAAGATATATTAATTTGTAAACTTTACACACATAAAAGAATTCTTTAATGTATATAAGAAATTTATTTTCTCTTTTCGTATAAATGTGATTGTAACTAGTTAAGGGTATGTGTATAAATTTTTTATCTTTTATAAATGAATTAAATTTGAAAGTAATCTCAATAAATTTATTATCTTAGAATGTTTTATACTAAAATTTGAAAAATGAAATTCTACTTTGATGTTTTATTTGTAATTTATTATCTAAGAATATTTTGTACTATTTAGTTTAATGCAAACATTACTATTATATATATATATTCTTTTAGTTTGTTTTTCATTATTTTACAATAAAACTCAAATTTCTTTTTCTTTTGTAATTGTACATTAAAGTTAGGATCTGTTATGCTCTGGAAAAAGTCGAAAGTTAGCTTATTTATTATTTTGTTATTAGATGCGTATTCACTTGTAATCTTATTCTGTAAATTTCATAAAATAATTATTGTTGGGATATTGTTTCAATAGATAAGATGTTTGTACATAATTTTTTTCATTAACTGTATGATTAATTCTTAATATTAGATTGACTGCAATTTACACACATATACATCGATATTATTACATATGAAAAATGGTCTTTTAACCATATTAATGTAATCTTTAGCAAATTTATACTATTATATGCAAAAATGGAATTTTTTTTTAACCATAAATATATAATCTTGACCAGATTTATATTATTATACAAAGGAAGAGAAGCTATGTTTGTAGATGGTTTTGGGGGATTAAAATCTTTTTACCCCCATGTGAAATGTGAAATGAACAATTTACCTCCCTGTGATAAAATAAAAGGTTGAAACGTTGTCTTATGTTTTTAAACTATGGCTTACTGCCTCCTTCTGTATATTTGAGTTAAATTTTACATTGCATAGACAAAAATACCTTTATACATAATTATTTTTATATCCTTATATTTTTTTTCTTTTATTTAATCTAAACTAAATAATTTCATAATAAAATACACAACATATTTATATAAATTAAATACTATTTAACATTTATAAAATTACATATACCTACATATAAAAAATAATATATGCATATATGTATAATAAAATTATTTATAACATATCTATATACATATATAAATACATATTTTTTCTTTTGTTTAATCTAAACTAAATAATTTTGTATCTATAAAAAATCTATAACATATTTATATAAATTAAAAACTATTTAATATTTATACAATTATGTATACAGACATATATAGAAAATTATATGTATATAGTATTATTTATGACTTATTTATGTACATATACATAAAACACAAACACACACACACACACACACACACACACACACACATATATATATGTATATATATTTCTTTTGTTTAATCAAAACTAAATAATTTCATATTTATAAAACATATAACATATTTATATAAATCAAATACTATCTAATATTTATAAAATACTATATACATGCATATATATAATCATATACACATAAAATTATATATACATATATGTATATAAAATTATTTATAACATATTTATATATAAAATATAACCCCCCCCCCCCCTCCCCCTTCCCCTTCCCCTTCCCCAAATACCTAAACTGGCAGCCAGTCCGGCTAAGTCCAGCCAACAGCTCTTTCTTTCTTTTCTTTTTTTAAAATTTTATTTTGTGGCGCCAGCGGTCATGTCAACGTGGAGATTGGTGGTGGAAGTTGGTGGATATATATATATGACAACATATATGCATAAGATGTTTATATATATCAATATTGTGTGTGTGTGTGTGTCGATACAAATATATAAAAAACAATTGTAATATTAATATACAATAGTAGCATCCGGCCGCCGGCAGCAGCCATGACCGCCATGGATAGCCACAAAAATTTAAGATGAGTTGGAATTGTGATTGGTGGATAATAATAATAATAATAATAATAATAATAATAATAATAATAATAATAATAATATATCTATGTAATGTGTATATATATTTACCATAAAGAATTATTTTTTTATATTAATACACTGCAGCCGCCGGCCACTGCCGGCCGCTGAAAGGATTTGGCCAGTTTGCATGGCTATCATGGCAGTCAAACATCTCTCTCTCTATATATATATATATACACACAATATTATATATATTATATAATATTAATAAATATATTATAATATATATGATATTTGTATATATATATATAAATATTTTTTATATATTTTTTTATAAATATTAAGCATTATTTTATCTGGACAGTTCATTAAAACAAAAAAAATCCAGTGGCTAATATCAATAAGGGCATGATAGTTATTTTACATATAATAAACCTTGCAAACTCGCAAGAGAATGCACGTGTATTTCACTTTTGTCCTAAAGGTTTTTTTTGCACTATTTTTAGAAAACAGATGATGTTGTTTTTATCCTTTTCTTTTTACAGGGGGTTTTTCATTTTTTTCATATTTCACAGGGGGGTTAAATTAAATTTTCCCTATTTTTGGAAAACTAGCAGTCATTTGCACGCAAGAAATATTTTTAGGTAATCATATTATGTATATATTCACATTTATTATACTAAAAATTAACATGCATCACAAAAACATACTTATAATTCGTATAATTATGAAGATAGCACTCACTTAAAGTAAAATTTTTATAATTTATTACCACATTAAGGAAAAAATTTAAAGTTAATTAAAATAAGTAAATAGTGGAAGTTTTTAAATAAATGGTGGTTATTTGTATATATAAATGTTTAATGAATATTGAATAAATAAAAGGACGAATTAGGTATATTAAAATTTGGTATCATAACTTCCACTTTACACATAAAAATGCCTTCCTTTTTATAATAGTATAGATGATCTAATTTCCCCCAACACACATACAAATATATCACTTATTTTGGAGGGGAAATGAAGAAATGCCATTTTCGCGTAGCACCCTTATTTAATTATCTTCTACCCAAAACCCTTTACCGGCCCCCTCATTTCCCTTACTCATACATACATATATACATACATATATATATGTATATTTGATGTGGGATGGCCCAATAGGCCCAGCCCAAAGACTATCAACCCAAGAGTATATCACCAAGCTCATTTCATCCTCAAAGCCCAATCACATTGTTGACCCTAGTCGACCTTTCACACCTCTTTTTCGATAGCACACTGAGCAACACTAATGTCATTCGACTAGAACGCGAGCCAAAGTCAAACACTTGACTAATTCGACCATCATTGTTCGACCACCGCGTCCTCGGGTCCACCGGCGGAGCCAGAGCTAGCTCTAAGGTTGATCTATCATGTCGACCAAGCAGGTCGACTGACTGCAGAACCTTTTATCTGCCGCATTTAATGCCCTAATAGGCGACATGCCTCCGTACTAATGCCGCTTGCCACCCTAATACCACATTTGCTGCCGCGCCAGGCAGGGGGCGCGCCACTAGTGTATTATCCTATCCATGAAAGCTGGAGAGGAAGCCACTTGGAATAGTACTAATGTGTGAGATGTCCTGAAGCTCCCCATACCAAGACAAAATCCTCTCATACATGCTAAGGGCATCTTAGATATATCAACCACCTGGGGAAGGCTATAAATACCCTATTGCCAGCCTTTCACAAGGTATGCCATCCCATACATAAAAACCCTCACTCTGTTGCTCATCTTATCTAGTCGTTTTTGTACTGACTTGAGCGTCAAAGTGCCATAGCTGGGGGCACCTCGGCAAGCCTGATGTTTGCTCGTGATTACAGAACTCATTCCCAAACCTCCAAAAAGTAGCGAGATCGACCAGACTTAGGCCGATTCAATTGGTTCCCTACTCAGTCAACTTAGAAAACGATTTGAACCCTCATCATTTGGCGCCGTCTGTGGAAAACTTGAGCTTGCAATCGAAACAGAAGAATGGTGAACACCAGGCGAGCCACCTCGGAATGAGAAGAAAACAAGAGATCACTAACACCTCATCCCCACCACCACGAAGGAACACATGCGGCAGAGCCAGGCGCGGCCAAGCCTAGAGCCCATCCCAAGCAGATGGTTACCCTGACCATGCCACAGTTGATGCAACTTATCACCAAGCAGATATCTGCTCAGATTTCGACGCAACTCTCGGCCGCCCTGAAGTGCTACACCCTCAAACCTGGATTGGCAGCTAATGCTATGCCCCAGCTTACTCAACAAGAAGGAAGACCCATTAGGGAAAAGAGGGGTCGTGATGAGACTAGGCGACCCCTCACCCCGGCGCGACGTCAGCCCTGGACGTTTCCCGTGAGAAGAGCCCCAGCCAAACCTCCGAGAAGAGGTCGCAGACTCTGTAGATCGTGGCACTCAACCCAATCAAACCCCGCAGCACGATAGGGTCGAGCGACCCAGGCCCTCGTCGAACAAAAACATCACCCAGACCGACAGAAAAGAGTGGGAAGAAGTTTCTCACCAGGTACAACAGCTAAATAAGTAACTCGAGGAGATATCAAGGAGGAACACCAATAGAAATCCCTACCGTGAGGGCGCTCCACGGTCTCGACGGGAGAGCAAATCACCATTTATCCAAGAAATTACTGACGAGCGAATAACTGTCGATGCCAAAGTCTCGACGGGTTTTCCCTGATACGACGGTTCGTTGGACCGCAATGAGCATCTCCTCCAGTTCGAGCATATGATGCAACTACATGGCCACAATGAATACATTCATGCAAAGATACTAGTGACTACTCTCCAGGGCAACGCGTTGGATTAGTTCGTAAAACTGGAACATACGTTATTTTACTCCTATGATCAGTTATGTGATAAGTTTCTGCACCAGTTCGCTAGTCGGAGAAAAACAAAGCTCCTCCACACTCACCTGCACACGATTAAGCAAAATGAGGGAGAGTCTCTTAGTAACTTCTTTACCAGATTCAACACCGAAGTCCTGAAAATTGATAGTCCGCGAATTGATTTTTTGATCGATGTGTTCTTCTTAGGACTCTACCACAAGGAATGCGTGAATGCTTTGGTTAGGGAAAGGCCCAGATCGATGGAGAAATTGCTCGACCTCGCCGAGAGGTAGATGACGCAAAAGGATATGAACAACTTGAAATATGGCAACCTAGAGGTCTAAAAGAGAAAGGAGAAGGACGACCGCCAGCAAAAGGATGGTCATTGGTCTCCCATCAAACATTTCCATGATTATATGCCACTCAACCTCCCAAGGAAAGAGGTGTTATTTGCCATCGAACACGACCACCTCTTGAAGAAACCCAGGAAGCTGGCGGAGACTAAAGCAATGAAGAGGTCTAAAAAGTATTTTCACTTTCATTGACAAAAGGACATGACACGAAGGACTGCTTCAACCTCCATGACGAAATTGAGAGGCTGATCAGGCAAGGCCATCTCAAGAAGTTTGTTGATGAAAGTGCTAGGCAGGAGCCAAGGGCGACTGACCAGACTCCCCGAAAAGAATAGTTGGCCAGCCCGAGGAAGGAAGACAAAGCAAAGAAACCTACCCATGATCCCTACCCACCAATCAGAAGGGTCATCGACACCATCGTAGGAGGCCCCACGGGAAGAGGACTCCAAATCGGCCAGGAAGCAAAACCAACGTAGCTTAGAGTCGACCAAATCCTCTCCTATTGAAATAGTGTTCCAGTTGTCCACGAGTGCAAAACCAATTTCTTTTTTAGACGATGACCTTTCACATATCAAGGGTCAAGGAGCGGACAGCAACCTAAACTGCCCCCTGGTCGTATCCGTGGAAATAGCAAACTTTGAGGTAAGAAAAATACTGGTCGACAATGGCAGCTGCATAAACATCATATTCATGTCGACCCTCCAGAGGATGAAACTAGGAAAACTCAAGTTTGAGCCCGTTAGGACCCCACTGGTCGGGTTTGGGGGAACATAAATCATACCCGAAGGATCCATCAACCTCTCTACATTATTCGGAGAAGCACCGAGGAGAAGAACCCTCATGATTAGCTACCTGTTCGTTAACGCACCTTTCGCATACAATGCCATTATTGGACAACCGGCCTTGAACGATTTTCGTGCGGTAATTTTGACTTACCATATGAAGGTCAAGTTCTCGACCTCTGCGGGCACCGGGGAACTTTTGTGCAACGTCAAAGAAGCCTGGCGATGCTATACCATTTCAGTCGAAGCCACCGCGTAGAAGACTCAACCCAAACTAAATCCTTCGGGGGACGCCCTAGTAGAAGAAACCGAGGAGAGACAACAGGTCAAGAAGTGCAAACTCAAAGATACTAGGCTCGAACCCGTGGGTGAGTTCAAGACCATTAAACTCGAGCCAGGAAACCCTAACAAGACCACTCGGATCGGAAGTGATGTGGTCCAGCACATGGAATGCCTTATGGTCGATTTCCTTCGCAATAACATTGACGTATTCGCATAGAAAGCTTCCGATCTACAAGGAATCGACCCCAGCGTCATCGTCCACCGCCTCAATGTGGACCCTCATATAAACCTGTGAAGCAAATGACCAGGACGTTCAATGATGAAAGGACCCAAATTATCGAGGAAGAAGTCAACAAGCTATTGGAAGCAGGGTATATTATAGAAATTCAATATCCTAGTTGGCTTTATAATGTAGTCTTGGTCCCCAAAAATGAGGAAAAATGGCGCATGTGTAACGATTTCACTAATCTGAATAAAGCTTTCCCTAAAGATCCTTACCCCTTGCCTCAAATAAGCTTACTAGTCGATTTTACTGCCGATTGTGAATTGCTAAGTATGATGGATACCTTCCAAGGGTACTACCAAATATTCATGGCACCCGAGGATAGAGATATGACGTTTTTCGTCATACCCAATGGGGTCTACTATTTCCTGGTTATGGCTTTTGTGCTCAAAAATGCAGAGGCAACTTACCAGAGATTAGTAAACTCGTTAAAAAATGAGATCTAAAAATCAATGGAAGTGTATGTCGACGACATGATTATTAAAACAGAACAAGCAGAAAAACATCTAATTGACCTCGACCACACGTTTTCCATACTTCGGGCATTTGGCATGAAACTTAACCCCAACAAGTGTACTTTTGGGGTTCGGGGAGGCAAATTCTTGGGGTACATGGTCAGCCAAAGGGGCATCGAAGCGAACCCTCAAATTCAAGTAATTTTGGACATTGAGCTACCTCGAACAGTCAAAGATGTGTAGCGGCTGGTCGGACGGATCATCGCCCTAGGGGCTTTATAGCCCGTTTAGCCAACAAGAGCTTACCTTTCTTCAAAATCTTCAGAAATGCCAAAAAGTCAGGGTTCCAATGGTCGAAGTAGTGCGACCAAGCTCTGATCGATCTAAAATACTATCTCTCATCGGCGCCCATGCTAGCCAAACCCAACATAGGAGAAGTTCTACACCTGTATTTAGCAGTGTCGTAGGCCTCAATTAGCTCAGTTCTGGTCTCGACCAGGGAGTAGACACACCGACTTGCCTACTACTGAGCAAATCATTGCAAGGCCCGAAACACAATTACCTTGAAATCGAGAAGTTCGCCCTCGCCTTGTTCATGGCGGCTAGGAAGTTGAGGTTATATTTCCAATCACATTCCATCATAGTGTTGCCAAACCAGCCACTAAAGCAGGTACTATCCAAACCGGACTCATCGGGATGATTAACCAAGTAGGCGATTAAGCTAGGCGAGTTCGACATTATTTTCCAACCATGCACAGCTATAAAAGCACAGGTGCTGGCAGATTTCATCGCCGAAACATTCGACCTTCCAGAACAGGCCGATCACAACTCGTTCACTTGGGCTCTATATGTTGATGGATCAGCAACCTCCTCGAGAGGAGGAATATGAATGTCACTCCACTCTCCGCTTGTAGAAGAGTACGATTTTGCTATCAGACTCGACTACCCAGTGACGAATAATGAGGCGGAGTATGAGGCCCTCCTCGTGGGCATGAAGATGGCAGTGGACCGGGGAGTCAAGCAGCTTGTAGCCATCATGGATTCTCAGCTAGTTGCCAAACAAGTGGAAGGGAATTTTGAGGCCAAAGAAGCTATAATGACCAAGTACCTAACCGAGGTGAAAAGGTTACATTAACAATTCAAGAAGTTCACTCTAAACCAAGTACCTCAATCAGAAAACGAGTGGGCTGACACCCTATCTAAGTTCGCCAGCTCAACCAAAGAGACTAGAGATAGAAAAATTATATTCCTGGTCGCACACAAACCGACCATAAGTTGCTCCGACCAGGACTTGGTGGGGAGCGTCGATGAAGTGCACCCCTCTTGGCAAGATGCAATAAAGCTCTACCTGAGGCAAGGGATAGTCCTTGACGATAAGGGCGAAGCTCATCGGCTCAGGAACCAAACAATCGAATTTGCCCTCGACAAGCATGGATAGCTATATAGGAGGTCGATTTTCGGCCTACTATTGAGATGTTTAAATCTTGACCAAGCATGCAAGGTTTTGCATGAAGTCCACGCCGGAATTTTTGGTAACTACGGGCCTTGGCCCACAAGATCATCCGATATGGATATTTCTAGCCCACTTTGCTACAGGACGTCGCCGGTTTCACTAGAAGATGCCCATCCTGCCAAGTCCATTCGGACATACCTCACCAGCCCGCAGCGGTAATGGTGAATGTGCAAGTCACCTAGCCAATCGACCAGTGGGGAATCAACATCGTTGGTTCTCTCCCAAAAATGATAGGCCAAAGAAAATTCATCATTATGGCGGTCGAATATTTTACTAAGTGGGTTGAGGCCGAAACAGTTCAGAAAATAACTGATGCATCCATCAAGAGCTGTAGTTGGAAAAATATAATCTATCATTTTGGTTTACCTAAGGTTTTGATCTTAGATAATGGAACCCAATTCCAAAGCAAGAACACAAGAAATTGGTGCCAGAACCTGGGGATCTGCCAGCACTTTACTTCAATCGGAAACCCCCAGGCTAATGGTTAGACAGGGGTCACGAATAGAATTATCCTCGATCACCTCAAAGCTCAAATAGAAGAAATAGGAGCAAGTTGGGCAGACGACCTCCCTGGGGTGCTGTGGGCTTACAGAATGAGCCCCCGAATAGCCACGAGCCACAACCCTTACAGTTTGGTCTATGGCTCCGAAGCAGTCATCCCATCCGAGCTGATACAACACACGGCTCAATTAATTTATTATAACCCGCTTAGAAATGTGTCCAAAAGGACACTCGACCTGGATACCATCGACGAGCTGCAACACGAAGCTTGCAACAAGATGCAACGATACGGGTCAAAAATGACATAACACTACAACAAACCAGTTCAACCACGTAGCTTCAAAGTCGGAGATCTCGTCCTCAAGAAAGTAGAAGTGTCGAGGAATGTAGGAAAACTCGAGCCAAAATAGGAAGGGCCTTATTCCTTGGTCAAGGTGTCAAAGCACAACGCATACCGACTAGCAGACCTGCATGGCAATGAACTACCACGACCTTGGAATGCTATAAATTTAAAGAAGCTCTATGCGTAAAGATACCATTGGTCTCCGTTGTATTCACTCATGAAAATGGAAATTTTGACATTTTTTACAAATATCTGCTTACATGACCAAGGCGTCGACCCCGAAGTCAACAAAGCAGGCTTCGAGCCTCCAAGACAAGGCTTTTTAGCCGAGATCAATAAACAAATTGATCGTTTATCATCGACCCCGAAGTCGAAAAAGTACGCTTCGAGCCGCCAAGATAAGGTTTTTCAGTCAAGATCAATAAACGAATTAATTGTTTATAGTCAACCCCGAAGTCGACCGAGCAGGCTTTTCGAGCCACCAAGTTAAAGCTTTTCATCCGCGAGAACAAATGAGTTGATCGTTTACCGTCACCCACGAAGTTAGCCCCAAATGGCTTCGAGCCACCAAGTCAAAGCTCTTTAGCCCAAATCAACAAACGAGTTAATCGTTTCTAGTCGACCGCGCAGTCGACACGAAAGGCCTTCGAGCCAGCAAGTTAAAGATGATCGAGCTGAGAGCTTCAAGCTGCATGACCAAAGCTCTTCAGCCATAGCATGTGTACAAATAAATTGCATATAGTCGACCTCGAAGTCAACCACAAACAATTCTTACAATAAGTGATAACATTAATCTATTAAACATACTCAATAAAAAATTCGACCCCATAGTCGAAGAAAACCTTGGCAAAGGCGTTAAACTAATACAACTAATTTAACAAAATCGTCCGTTTATCGCAATGGAAATAGTCCTAAGGAACACAACAATTGCCGATCACTTGCATCACTTGCATTATGTTCGCCACCAACTTCTAATCGAATCGAGCAAACTATTATTCATTAACAATTGACATTTAACAAGAATGAAAGCGTTGAAAATAAAGTAAAATGCAATACCCATCGATGAGCAGAAAACATGATTTTAATGAATTCAGAAACTGTTCATTACATCCTCACAAAAGGGGGAGGGAGATTACAAAGCAGTGCCTCACAAGGCGACTAAACAAATTCAAGGGTTGCTTGACCCAGCCCCCTCGGCTCGCTCAAGGCTGACCCCAACCTCCTCTAGGAGCCCTAAAGGGCTAGCTTCCTTGACCAGGAAAGGGTGTGGACTGGGAGGAAAGTATTCAGCAACATTAACCTTGCCATTACAGATGTCAAAGGCAAAATCATTGGCGAAGTTGAATTCAGTGGTAACCGCCTCCACTCGAAGCTGATGAGCAGAAACTGTAGCGGGAGGATTATCCGCAGAAGTAGTATCATCAACCTAAGGCCCCTTGACCGTAGCGGGGTCATCGGGATACATTTGAAGTCGCTCGTCGAGCGTATAGCTCAGGCGCTCCGTCCTCCACCCTGAATGAGTAACCTAGGAACTCCAGCTATTTAACGGCCTTGTCAAATGCATTCTTAGCATCGTCAAGAGAGAAGACAATGCTGACATCCATGAAAGTGAAGGTCAGCATGAATTGGTGAATGGCCTCTCATCGAATGACGGGCTGCGCCCCACCAAATGCACGTTGAGCAAATTACAGTGCAGCTTCATACCCTTGGGCTCGACCATTGTCGTAGTAGGACTGCATTGCCAATTGGGATTTCTTGAGGAGTTCTTTGGCCGTACTCCTCCCACTAACAGCCGCCACTAGCTCGGCATCTTTTGCCTCCGGCTGGGCGTTCCTCTCCTCCAGCTGCTTTGTTAGCCTATCAACCTCCATCTTGGTAGAGTCGAGTGCATCCTTAGTCATTTCTATGTCTTTGTAGCCTTTCTGTATTTCATCCACCCGGTCGAGGGCCAATTCTGACTGTGGAACATATGGTAGCCCAGCTGGCCAACCTGCAAGGGCGCCGTTTTTGTTAACGTGAGCAAAATGCCATGAATTACTCGACCACAAGTTTAACTCGACTAGGAGACTTACCATATTGGAGTGATAAGCCAAGGCCTTCATCGCTGAGCCTTGACTCTTTTCCATCATCTTCCATTGGTCCGACGCAAACAAGCCAGCCATCAAAACCTTTATCAGCAAGGCATGAGTCTCCTCCGCCATCATCATTGAAATAGAATTATGCACCGTCAGCTTAGTCCCACATCGAGTTGACGGCAGGTCAATCAGGTTGAACAGATCTGCATCATCTCGTTGACCAAAGAGGTCGAACCTGCTGGCTGCCCTAGCCTTTCCTTTGCCTTTGTCGCCCACAGTCTTCTTTCCAAGAGGCCCACCTGTGTAGTTGTAAGCCTCTTGCCTCGACTAGCAGCACTGCCACTCATTGATACCGGTGGTCGAGCGGGCAAGGCAGTAGCAAGAGGCACGGCGGTAACAGCTCGTGCCGCTACTAGCGCAGTCGGATTTTATTGAGGCCCTGTGCCCCCCCGGCGCTCATGATTTTCTAGATTCCTTTTAGCACGAACAATGGCTTGGGCGCGTGTTTGACTCATTATTTCTTATCGGTCTGCATAAAAGAAAATGACCAAACATATTAAGCTCGATCAAAAATATACAAGCCTAACAATTAAAAGCAGCACATAAAAGCATCTACCTAATTGAGCATCCATAGACAGGTCGAAATAAGCAGGTGACAAGCCTGCCAGCACAAAATTTCTCTCTTCGATATAGCCCGATGCCTCCATCTAACCAAACTCGACCAAGTCCCACACAAAAGTGTTAGGCCAGGTCGGAGTTTGGTTTCCTAGCATCTCAACATGCCTTCTCATGCAACCCCTCGGGATATTAAAGCCCACCCCACCAGGAGCCCGAACATAAAAGTATCTATTTTTCCACTTTTGACCAAAGAAAGAGGCTAGGGTTACAAGGAATTTTCGATGATGGCGGGCAGTCAAGTAATAAAAGCCCGACTCCTCAATACTCCCCGACTTACGAGACATGGGGAAATGAAACATGTTGCTAAAGTTAGCAAAGGTATGAGGTTGATTGTGGACATACATCAAAGCGACGAAACTATATATTGTCGAAAAATAATTGAGGAGGAGTTGAGTAATATAAACCAGCAGACCCCTCAACAGGTCGACTATTAGCTCAGCCAGGGGAAATCTAAGCCTGCACCTAAGATCATCCTCAAACACAGTAATGCAATCGTCAGGTGGTCGGTTCATCATACCCTCAGGCCCTAGGATAATAAGCTCATAATTTGGAGGAATGTGGTAAACTCCCTTACACATATTTAGGTCCCTTTCTACAACCTCAGACCTAATATCACTGTAGTGATTAGGGGTAAACAGCCGACCCCGGGACATCGGAGGTTTGCTCGGACCAACCTTGACCCCAACGCTGACCAATTCATTGCTAGAATCACTCGAGGTTAAGCCGTCACTCGACGAGCCTTCAGATTCGCTAGTAGAACCCTCTCTGCAGCTAATTGAAAGATTATCTGACCTGGTACCCTCACTATCACTCCCCCAGCTACTCTCATCATCCCCAAAAACCCTTAACATAATCGCTATTTTATAAATACCAAGGAGGAATAGTTAAAACACACTTACGTGATGTGAGTGTTTGGAGTAGAACGCGGAAGGCAGTAAACGCTTGGCTCAACCTCACGCAATGCTGTAAAAGTAAAAATGAGAATTATTACCGCACCTATTTATAGGACATAGTGCGCGAAACCCCAAGCGACTGCAATAATTGCATAACTGACGTTTGGCGCCGCGCCTAATACAATGTAACCGCCGCATTAAATGCTCCAAAACCCTGGTTGATTCCTCCAGTCTCTCGTCGATTAGGCCCAGTTTCCCATTTCTTATACTACTCCCATTTCCCTCTCGTCAAAACTCTCAATCAGGACTCGGAAGTGGGGGGGACTATGATATGGGATAGCCTAATAAGCCCAGCCCAAAGACTATCGACCCAAAAGTATATCACCAAACCCATTATATCCTCGGAGCCCAATCACATTGTCAACCCCAGTTGACCTCTCACATCTCTTTTCCGAAGGCACACTAAGCAACATTGATGTCATTCGACTAGGATGCGAGCCGAAGTAAGATGCTTAACTCATTCGACCATCATGTTCGACCGCTGCGTCCACCGATCCACCGGCGGACCCAGAGCCAACTCTGAGGTTGATCTATCATGTCGACCAGGCAGGTCGACTAGCTACAGAACATTTTCTCTGCCGCATGTAATGCCCTGACAAGCGGCATGCCTCCATATTAATGACGTATGCCACCTCAGTACCGCCTTTGCTGCCACGCCAAGCAGGGGGTGCGCCACTAGTGTACTATCCTATCCATGAAAGCTGAAGATGAAGCCATCTGGAATAGTACCAACGTGTGAGATGTCCTAAAGCTCCCCATACCAAGACAAAAACCTCTCATACATGCTAAGGGCATTGGACATATCAACCACTTAGGGAAGGCTATAAATACCCCATTGCCAGCCTCTCACAAGGTATGCAATCCCATATATAAAAATCCTCACGCTGTTGCTCATCTTATCTGGTCGTTTTTGTAAGCGTTAGAGTGCCATAGATGGGGGCACCTCGGCAAGCCTGATGTTTGCTCGTGATTGCAGGACTCATTCCTAAACCTCCAAAAAGTAGCGAGATCAACCAGACTCAGGTCGATTTGGTTGATTCCCTACCCAGTCAACTCAAAAAACGATTTGAACCCTCATCAATACTAATACTAGAAAAATAGTGCACTGTGGGTGCCATGCGCGATTTTTATGTAAATTTGTTTATACTAAATATGTTTTTTCTATATATAAAATATATTTATTTAGTAAATAACATTCTCATATATTTGCATGGGGAGTATGTGAAAACACTAGTAATATTGATATGCAATAATCAACACATTTAGAAAATGCATATAACATTTAAATGTTGATATAAAAAGTTGAATAGGTAAAATATTAGACAAAAAAATCTGCAAAACAATAACTTTCTTTCAATTTTAAAATAATCCTATTTTAAGAAAGAAACAAGCAAGTACCATGAAATTAAATCATCATTTACTCCAGCAGTGAAAGATCTAATATTTCATTAAGATAAATAATTTGGCCATAATATTCCTTGATTCATACATAAATACTAATTCTAATTTTACAAGTAGCTTTCAAAAATTGCTTTTGCAAATCAGTCACCATAAATTAAATTACAAAAAGTAGAATGCAGAATCTTTCCCAAAATAATTTGTCTAGAGGCAAGCCAAAAAGGAACAACCAATGAAGCATTTGTTCATCCAATAGTAGCTAATAGACATATTTTTAATCAGAATTAAAGTAATAACTTGAACAGACCAAGAAGCTAAGCATGAACACTAGAGAAATTAGACAGAAGATGGAATTTCATTCCATTACTGATGACTTCCTCCAAGTAGTAGCGGGACACCAATTGGGATCCAATTTTGTACCTCCTAGAGTAAACATGTGTATGTTATATTTTTCAGAACCAATCTCAACCCAGAGTACCCTTTTTGCTATTTTTTGGTACACCTCTCGAAAGATGCCTTCAAATCTTTCTTTCCACAGCATATCACCAAAGAGAGATGCAACAAGCACATTATATTGTTTGTATCCACAGCTTATCTCCAAAAAAAAATTCTGTCATTTTTGGAATTTTTGCTTAAGATCAGTGCACACCTGAATGACACTATGAGTTTTGGAATTTTAGAGTATCTCTATGAATTTCTCTATTAATTTCTCTCTTTAAGGTTCTACCAAATAATCAAAGAACACTCCTATTTATAGGAAGAAAATAAAGGGGGATAGGAACCAAAATTGAGTCTTAGTCAAACTAGACTTCCAAGGATCAAATCAAATCCCACCCAAACTAAAACATCAAATCCCGACCAACCTAGGAAACCAAATCCTAACCAAGTTAGAACCTTTGAGACACAACGCAACATCAAAGTAGAAAACTAAAAAGAGAGATATCAAAAGGTAATGAAGGAGATCCTGCTCAAAAATTGTGCATGGCTTTGTTAATTAATATGATTTATTTATGTTAAATTAATTCATACATGGTGTGCTTAGAAGACACGGCATAATTTTCATTCAACGTTGAGTAAAACTTGTACACAGTTATTTCAAACTCACAGGCAAGTGATTCATGACCCCGTTTATCCATCAATTATTTTATTTACTAGGGGCTCGTTTGCTTGGAATGATGTGATTAGAAGTGATATATAAGCAAATGATACATTTTAAGCCCATTAGGATATAATATTTTAATTTTATGTTTGGTTGGTATGATTAATATATAAATAAATTAAAATATAATATATAAATTTACTATTATATCCCTTATAATTTTTAACAAGTTTTTCTTAATTTTCTCATTCTTTCCCATGTTTAGTATTGTGGTTTAATTGGAAATAAGATAAAAAATAGACCCTATTAAATCTTTGTAATTCTTATCACACCTAATCAAACATTCCTCCCCTTGATCTATTTTCCAAAAGCAACAATAAATAATGTAGGACTATGATTTATCAAGGGCTTTTATCAATTGAAACAAACATTAAAAGAGGCTTGATTAGGTGTGTATCACACCTAATCAAGCCAAGCAAACAAGGCCTAGGGGAAGTTCATGTCCAAACATGTAGGCATATATCTATGAGTGTAGAGCACCAATTATTAATAATTTGAGCATATAGTAGAGCTTGGACAAAAGCTTCAGATAAGCTACACGGTCCAGTAAATTAGTCTGAGATCAAGGAGACTGTGGTCGAATGTAAGGATTGATATAGCAGAGTTGATGGTAAGGAACATAAGCAGGAGCACTCATAGGTGATGTAGTTGCTGCAGCAGGAATGAAGGTAAGAGAGTGACCATTTTGCATTACAATTGGTCCACCACTACCAATAGATGAGAAGATCCCATTGTTGAACATAATTGACTCATTTGACAGTTTAGGCACACTTTTCGAACTGAGGAGGATTGATTCATCTTTTTGTCTAATATTGTTGTAATCATTAGGCTTCTTGGTTATTATCACCAATCCACTATACTCAGCCATCTCTAATTCTTCAAGTTGTCGAGCTTCACATTTGTGCATAACCACGATCAAGTTTAATTAAATCATGATGAAGAGAGAATTTTCTGTGAATGCCATAACTATTGCTGAATGTATGTGTCAATTGAAAAGACGAAATATGGGTGATGATACATTTAGCTAATCCCACAAAGCATTATTTATGGAAGAAAAAGGTCCTTAAGGAATCTCCAGCCCTGGGATAGTGACTAATTAATTAAGTAGAATGATAGGTCTTTAATTTGCACCATTGATAGGTCGTGCACTTTGCATTTATATATACACCAACGGACAATTCACATATGAGATATATCATGTTTACCACAGCAAATGTTCATTGATGGTGTATAATTTCGAACTAACTTTGTTGCTACCTATCCACATTTGTATTTTCCACTTTGTTTATTGTTATGTTCCCACAATCAGTAATATTATAAGAGCTTTTTAAACATTTTTAAAACAACAATACATTTTGAAAAATTGATAAAGCAAAGCAATTGATTGGTTATCATATTTTAATTTCTCCAATTAGATGGTTCTTTACCTGAACCTAACTTAATATTACGCACAAAAAAGTTATGTCTTAGAATTTCAAAATAAAACTTATTTATGGTTTAGCATTTGGGTGAACTTGAGGTGATTTGCGGTTCACTAAACATAACTATGACTCAATACAAACATCACGGATTTAAGATCCTTTATAATCAAGTATATGTGATGATGGACTTCTTCATTGATTGTCTATTAGTGTCTCAATTCTAACACTATAAAATATTTTATGATTGACCTTCATTAATCGTCAATTAGTGACTCAATTCTAACATTTTGCCGCTATAAAATCTTTCATGACTGACCTCCTATGAAACTATCATATTAATCTCTCATTTCTTAACTTTAATAAAAAGAGTATAGTTTTTAGTTATCAAATATATATAGTTCCTTTACTTAACTTTAAACTTTGTTGTATTTCACCTGTTGTACGTCTTGCTGCACATATTTAATTAAAGTTTAAAAAGGTTAATTATTTATAATAATCACTAAATGCCAGTATAGTACAAGCATCATTATTTTTCTCAATTGAGTTTGTTGCACATATTTATCTCTCTTATTCATTCAAAATTATGAGAACCTTGTTTTGAAATTTATCACACTTACAGCAGAGGGTGTTATGTTTAATAAGGATGGTATATTTAAAGTAAAAATTCTTATAATTATGAAACATGAGAAAAAAAAAATCAATTCCTTAACTATTTCACACGAGAGGTAAACATATATAACCATTTCAATTAAGAAAATAATGATTGATATGTCAAAGTACTATATTGGCATTTGATGATTATTATAACTAAATAAGCCTTTTTAAACATTAATTAAATGGGTACAACAAGAAGTACAATAGACGAAATAAATTCCAAGTTTAATAATATTAATCAATATATGAACTACATCTAGCAACTAAAAAATGGTACCTCTTATTATTAAAGCTAACAATTGACTGATTAATATGGTATCCCTTTATGAGTTTAATCACAAGATATTTTATAATTGTGGAATGATGCTATTGAGTCATATACAGCCAACATTGCAAGAGGAAGTCTATTATCACATGGACTTGAATCACTTGATCATAAGAGATCTAATGATCATGGAATATTTCAATATAGTAAATTATACTCACATGCAATGAATGGGCACATGCCATAACTTCACTAAAATACTAAATGATAAATATTTTTTATTTGTAAGTTTGAATATGTAACTTATTAGGCATGTGATAATGAGTTAGACCAATTAAAAAATCATATAGATAGTGGAAAAGTAGAAAGATGATAGTCAATTCATTGCTTTGTCATTGTAGCCATTTCATACTAATTTAGACTATACATTTGGATGAAGAATAATAACCACTAAAAATTCTTAAGTTTAACCATATAGCTATAAAGAAACTACGTGTAACATTAAAAAACCACAAGTTGTGCATGGGTTAAATTTTCAATGATGTTGAAAAATGGTTGCACTTTGCACTCGACACCATCAAACTTCATAGAGGTTATTAATCACTTAGCCATTAACTTCAATAGTACAGAAATTTCAACATAAACAAGTAATACTAAAATAAAATTAGCTATTAGAGACACCAAATATAAGTTAAATAGTATTGTACTGATGACATGGTGCACCAACCAAGGGTGATTTCTAAGCTAAGATGCCACCAATTCAAACTTAAAACATAATTCAAAAAATAACTACAGAAGCCAAAATCCATCAAAACCCCAAAAGATAGCAGTTTGATAATAAACCAAAAAGATCAATCCATAGTGTGCAAACACTACCAAAAAAATGAGCTTTAGTGACCGATTGATCAGTCACTAATTAGTGACCGATTGGCGACCGATTAATGATCGATTAGTGATCAATTTAAATATAATATTTTAAAAAAATTAGTAACGGATTAGTGACTGATCAGCAACCGAATTAGTGACCCAAAAAAAGCGGTCACTAAATCGGTCACTAATATTAGTGACCGCACAAAGTAGTCACTAATTCAGTCACTAATTAGTAACCGAACTAAGCGGTCACTAATTCGGTCACTAATTAGTGACCGAATTAAGAGTTCGGTCACTAATTGATCACCATGTTTTTCAATTAATAAACGGTCATAAATATAAAATTTTATTTTTTGTATATTCATGTAATATGAAAGCATAAAATTTATGTAACACTTATATAAGTAATAAGATATTGTGTTTGCTATTAACATATATATATTTGATAATAATATATATGTATATATAAAAAATATAAAAATATACGTACATATACAAATATATAACCACTAAATATTTCTATATAATATCCATATAATTGAACATTAATTTATTAATATATATATATATAGATACACAAAGAAATAAACAAGAATGATATTCTTATACAAAGAAAAAAAATGAGAATTAATTAATATATACACATCAATAATATATATACATGTATTATGAGTAAATAAATACTTATAATATAATTAATAATAATATATATTAATTCGTATGTATAAGCATATATACGTATTATCATATATATGTGTAATCTATGTATTACTATAAATAGTAATAAATATTAGTATTTATTATAAACTATTTATTATACAAAAAAAGAAAAAAACTATTTATTACTATACATATTAGTATGTATATACTATTTTTAATATGTTAATAATATATTATGATAAAATATACCTAAAATTTTAAAGTAATAGTTATCAATAAATATTTATAATATAATTAATAATATTATATATTAATTTGTATGTGTAAGTATATATACATATACCATATATATGTGTAAACTATTTACTACTATAAATAGTAATAAATATTAGTATTTATTATATATAAAAAAACTATTTATCACTATGCATATTAGTATATATGTATATACTATTTTAAATATGTTTATAATATATTATGATAAAATATACCTATAATTTAAAAGTAATAGTTATAAATAAAAATACAGTGCGTTATTATATTGAATAAATATTACACAAATATTAAATGAATAATTGCTATTTTTGTTCAATTTTAAAATGAAAAATAATAGTAACTTATACATAAGAATATTATAATTACTTTTTAATTTGTAAATATTATATATATTATATTATTGAAACAAATGTATGAAAATGTATGTGGTGTAGTGGTCAGTTACTCATTTGAGCATAACAAAGGTCTTGAGTTCCAATCCAGGAGGAAGCAAAGTTGAAGAGCAATACTTTTTTTACTCATTAAAATTAGTGACCGAAATATGCAGTCACTAATCGGTCACTGATCAGTGACCGAATTAGTGACCTCCTAGTAACATACACAATTCTTTTTAAATAATTAGTGACCGCCATTTCGGTCACTAATCGGTCACTAATCAGTGACCGATAAACGTCGGTCACTAATTAGTGACCGAGACAAATTAGTGACGAGGGTTTTAGTGACCGATCCGATCGGTCACTAAACCTGTTAGTGACCGATTTTTACATATTTAGTGACCGATTTTTCGGTCACTAATACCCTTTTTTTTGTAGTGAAATATTTACATATCAAAGTCCCAAATCAAACTTAGCTATTTACATAACATCCATAAGTCTAAATGTCACGATAAGGTGTAGTCCATATATACATACATAACACATAATCTATTACAAAATACGTCTTTACTCGGGCAAACCTCGAGCCCTCAACCTTCATCATGTCCTACCCGGAAAGAGAATAAAAGATAACAAAAGGGGGTAAGTCCTGAGGACTTAGTGAGGGGTGTGTATGACAAATAATCAAGGAAAAACTGTTGAAAGTGCAACAATTAATAAGTAAAGAATCAACATTGAGCAAGCCATTTAAAACATGAAGCAACGTTATACTATAACACATGTGATACCACATTCAATAGACTTTTGGCATTTCCATCCTTATTGCTCCCAGAACAATACATAAAAGGTAACACAAAGTACAAATATAACATAATAGACTTTTCTTATTACTCCGTTACCCAAGTACTCGGCTTGGTGGATATGTGGCATGGTCGGCCGTATGCTAGATCCTGCCACTTGTAGACAGCTACCCCCAATTATCCGCAAGTCAGGATCTTAAGTGGGTACTAGCTGGGAGACCAGCCACCGTCGGTCCATACCGCCCGATCGTCTTTCTGGACCTAGTCCCAGGCCCAACCCGACACGTGGCGTCCCTTTGAGCGGTAACCCCCCAAGAGCATCCTCAAGGTGACTTAACATAATGCCAACAAATAATATGTATTTCAAATTAACTGATTAGAAACATATATGAAACAGATCAAAATAGTACAATCCGTAAAGCTTTGGCAAGCAAGGCCATATAAACAACATATAGAACAATTTAACTAAGAGTACGAAATGAAATTGGTCGGCAAGACCCAAAATATCAATATGAATAAAGGAAAGCCGACAAGGTTGTAAGGTATATCGGACAGATAATAGAAAACACAGTAGGAGTTCGGGGAGCCAGAACAAATACAATCAATTCAACAGATAAACACAGGGAATTCAAACATTGAAGATCACTCACTTCCAAAAGAAAGATAAGCTTCACCCTTACCTTGATTCCCACAGAAAATGCTATCCTCATTTTACTGACCTGCAAATCCCAGCTCCTCCTTGTCATCTATTCCAGAAAGGCATATTTAATGTTAAAATGCTTGTATCATTCTTTAAATGATAATTAAATTGTCCATACCTTGATATCGGGGGTTCCAATTAATACATATTCTAGTGCTCGATTTTCAGAATATCGTAAGGGTAACATGGTAATTATACTAATAACGCTATAATATTTACGAGGATTTTATCTGTTCTGATCGATAATCATTTCCTATGTCAATTTTCCTAATTTAACAATTTAAGTCTAATATCAACAATTTAGTCAAAACGGGATAATCAATTCAGATTCCTATTAATATTTGGTCCTTGCAACATTACGCAAAAGTCGAATATAAAATTACATCAATTAAATCTAGCTAATAATAATCCAATCTTTAACACTTCAGCTCCATATATCATAATACATAAGATTAGGGTTTTAATTACCTAATTTAACGTAATTAATCAAGGATTATATATCTTTTACAAGTCCGAGCCCACTTAACATTATATATATATATATATATATCCATGCATCCCATTGTTTGGTACTAATTCATCTGAAATTCCAACTTTCATCAAGATACATGAAATTATACACCAAGGATAATCAAAAGCTTAAAGGTAACAAATTCCATTTCCCACTGAATTTACCAATTCACTCAATTTTCGAAACCAAACCACCATAAAACAACACCATGCTTGTTATCACCACGACAAGACGAAAATTCTATCTCAGGACCATCGTGCGCCACCGCGGCCGTCCGTCGTCTGTTGCCAGAGTTGCGCTCCACCACCACCAGTTGATGCGTCTCAATGCGTACAGTAAAACACCCCAACCAATTGAAGCCTGAATCATGCTGCTCCATCACTTCCACCGTTGCCCGTTTTACTAAATTCCTCCGTCATTGGTGGTCGAAACTGGAAATTGAAGACACTAAGTTGTTCTCTAAGTTGAATGCTACAAAACCCACCTTCCACTCACAAGTTTCCACAGCAGAGACGCCTCGACCGCCACCTACCGCCACTGCTAGTTTTTCCTATCCAAATTTTGGCCGTTCCACTGGTTGTTTTTATGAAATATTGGTACCAATGTGATCCTTGTACTAAGACGAAGAAATTGGTATGGATATCTTCAAGCTTTGCCGGCATCAGAGAGGAAATCACTGAAGAGGAATTGGGGGGATGGGGGGTTGCATGTGGAAATTAGATAAGAGGGGGGCAGGAATTGCTATTTAAAGAGCAATTTTTTGTAATTATAGATTGACCCCCAGAACTTTCTTTCAATTTTAAATTTAATCCCTCATTTAATGAGTGCCCTACATTGACCCAGTTGACCCAAAGTAATTATAAATTGACCCCCAAAACTTTCAATTCCATACAATTAAATCCTTTCCTATTTACGTTTTGACCCCCAATTTTTTTTTTAAATTAAAATTATGATTTTTAAGTTTTTACCAATTAAATTTTTAGGGATGTTACAGATGATTTTATATTAAATGTTATTTTATAAAAGTATCACTTGTAGCGGTGTAGTTAAAGGTACAAATGTCACTAATTTGTCTTTTTCATGATATTAATAAAATGTAACAATAAAATACATTAATGATATGTTAAAATGTCACAAAAATGCATCAATAATATGTCAAAATGCCACAAAAGTTTATTTTAAATGACATGCTGACATATGACAAAAATACAATGAATGACATATTCGAAATATCACAAAAGTACTTTTAAATTATATGCTAACAGACACCAAAAGTACATTGAGTTATATGTTAAAATGCATAAAAGTTCCTCTACATGACATATTAACATGTCACAGAAAATGCTAACATGCCTAATCTACTTATGAGACTCCAACCCAAAACCAATATATGCCCAAGAGTAAGAGTTTATCATCAAACTACACATCAATTTTGCAAGATATATTTATTAATATATGAAAATATATTTTTTTCAACTATTTAAATATATTTATTTGAATTTGTTATATGAAGAGTATAATTAAGAAAATTAGAGAGATTGAATTTGGAGATAGAAAAATATCTAAAAAATAAAAAGAGAAAAGCGCAATGTGTAGATGATGAGAGTAAAAAAAGGGAAAAAACTTAATTCTTTTGATATCTTTTCAAATATAGTTAATTTAATCAATACATTAAGGGCTTGTTTGCTTGGGCATATAGGATTAGGCAAGATTCATATACTAATGTTACATAAGCTAGAAATGGTATCCAATACCATGTAATCTATTGTTTGCTTTGATTTTAGAAATTGGTGATATCCCACACTTGACACTATATAATGTTTGGTTGACAAGATTGCTCAACAGGATTACACTTTATAATGTCCAAAATGTCATAACTTCTAAGAAGGTAAATTTCCAAAATGATGGTTAGGATTTTCATATGAGGGGTAAGAATGACTTTTTCATTCCTTATCATATTAGATTTTAAAAGATGGAAAATGAATCAGGCCATCTTGGCCTGATCCATAAACCAGTTTGGCCCATGATACCATATCAGGCCGCAAAGATATTATGAGCCATAAAAATGTGAAGCAAACAAAAGATAAGGCTTGAAAATGTATTTATCATGCCTTATCATGTGAAGCAAACAAGCCCTAAAAATATATCATGTAGTTCATTCAATTAATACATTAATAGTAAGATATATAAATTTGTAAACTTTGCATTTATTAGTATATCTATATTTTATCTATTTTTGGCTTCTTCTTTTTTGGTATTACACTATAACTAAATGTAAGTCGTATTTAAAGAAAATTAGGGACAAAAGTTAAATGCCTTTGACATATAGTTGCTTTAGTATTTTTGATAAAATACTGCTATTTTTTAATCATTAATTAATCAAATGTCATTAAATATTATATTATATTGACATTTTTAACAACTAGACACCATAATATTTTTGTGTGTTATTACACTGAAAAATGCAACTAAATACTTTACGATAGTTTTTTCAAATGGTACCAACAAATATGAGTGATATTTTTTAACAAAACTTAATGGCACTAGTCAAATGCTTTTGAAATATATATATGTGTGTGTATATATGTTGGCATTTTCTATCAAATCACTATTTTATTTGTTACTAATAACCAATCGTTATTAAATATTATAAGCAACATTTTTTATGACTATTACAATATTACTCTTTTGTATCATTAAACTATAAAATCTCTTTAAGTTGATGCCACTAAATACTAATTTAGTTGTAGTGTATATGCAATTACACACTAGAATTGCATTTTTGGCCCGAAATATTTAAATTCTAATCTATTAAATCTATGTATAAACTTTACATGTATATAAGAATTTGAAGGTATGTAAGAAATTTATTTTCTTTTTCGTAAAAATGTGATTGTCACTAGTTAAGGGTGTGTGTATAAATTTTTACTTTTGTAAGTAAATTTAATTTGAAATTCATCTCAATTTTCCCATCATATCATTCTTTAAACAATATTTGCTATAAAGTAATAATCTTAATATAATCTACCAAGCGCTGTATTTTTATATTCATCTACATCTAACCAACTAAAAAATAATTAAATCAAAACTTGGCAAAGAATGTTAGAAGTTAAAATGAAAATTCTACCACCTTTAATTCTTTTTTAAAGATAAATCATCACACAATGCTTTACTATTATTGTTAACGTTTTAAACCTCACATAGGTGTTCCTTATTAAAAATAAAATTACAAATAACATGGGAAGAGATGCATATTTATATAATATATCAAGAAATTACTTTCCTACCAGTGTAAGGATTAATTGTCAAGAGCTTATATTATAGCTTGAATAATGACGATCGGTTAATTAGTTATTTTTTACCATTTCAAAAAAGCTTATGATTTGTTGTTTCTTAAAATTTTAGAAGTTGACAGATAACAACAAAATTAATTCAAAGTTACATCTAACAAACAGTCATGTCTTTTTTCGTATAGTAATTTTTGTACTTTCATACAACCATTTATTTCCTTTCTAATTCATTTGGAATAGATAGCTTTTCACAATTTTCACATTTCCATTTTAACAAATTAAATCATATCATTTTTAAATAATTTATTTTATTTTTTTTGTTTTATTTTTCTATTTACCTGATGAAATTGATTTTAATATCAAGTTCTCCTACTTAGAATTGGTTAAAATCAAATTTTCAATCAGATTTTAACAATCCGATCCCCACATGACTGAAAATTAATACATATGATTATGTAGATGCATAAGAAAGCTCAAGCAAAAACGTGTTGTATGTATTGTGTTTCAATTGTATTGCCATTGGAAAAACAATTTTTTTTCTGAAATCGAGACATAGCTAGCACTGGTGATCTAGTTTGGTGTTAAAAATTGTTCTTCTGCCAATTGAATGGACTTTAGAGGCTTTGTGAGTCAAACTGGACTGAATTTGGTATTAAACATTCAAGCATGCAGCGGAATAGTAAAGGACATAGGATTGCAGATAACAAGGATGCCAAGCCTTTGCACATGCTTTTGCACTCAAGCCTAACTCCAAGCTCTCTCTCTAAATTAATTTTTGTGCAGTGTGAGAGTCATGGACAATATAAAACAAGCCTACAAAATTGTATTGCAGAGATCATCCCCATCTGCTAGGCTTAACCAATCAAAAGCCAACGGGTGGTAAAACTAGCTAAGCTAACAGGCTTCTTTGTGGTAAGATCGATTGTCTAGAAAAGAACTGCCATTGCCTAGCTTGTACCATGTGTCTCGATGGTTCTCTGAATTAATCAATCAGTCATTAACCCCCCACAACCTTTTACATACTCCAGCCATCTGCCAACTGGCCTTGTTAACCGTCATTCATGTCAATCTGTCAATATCCAACATTAGGGAAGGAATAAAAAGAGAATGAAGCATCAATAATGATGAGAGTGAGGTAGTGAGAGGAGTGAGGTACGAGAGAGGGAGAGAGAAATGAATAAAGAGAAAGCACACTACAAAGAAAATTTATATATAATGGCACTAAATTAGTGATGTTTTGTGATATAATAACACAAAAAATAATATAGTTATAGTCACAAAAGAATGACACTATAATTTAATATTTAGTGGTATTAATTTGATTATTAAATTACAAATAAAATAGTGATATTTGATTGAAAATATTGAGATAAAAAATATTTAATTATTGCCACTAATTTAGCTTAGAAAAAAAGCCATTAATATGTAGTTATGCTGTCATTTTAAAAAAAATAATCATAAAGTATTTAATGGTACTAATTAAGTGGCATTTTATAGTGTAATGACACACAAAAATAATATGGTGATAGTCGAAACAAAGGTCACTATAATAAAATATTTGGTGGCATTTGATTATTAGATGACATATAAAATAATGGCATCTAATTTACAAATGTCAACAAAAATATAATTTAAAGGTATTTAATTAGTGCCACTAATTTTTCTTAAAAAATGCCACTCATATTTATTTATGGTGTCATTTAGGAAAAATACTACAAAATATTTAGGGGCACTAAATTAGTGGCATTCTATAATTTAATGACACACAAAAGTAATATGATGATACTTGTAGAAAAAATTCACTATAATATAATATTTAGTGGCGTTTGATTAATAAATGATAACTAAAAATAGTGACATTTGATAAAAAAAATGCCAATATAAATGTATTTGTAAGGCATTTAGTAATGCCACTAATTATTTCCTGCAAATGTCTTTAATATTTATTTATGGTGTCATTTATTAAAGATGTTACAAACCATTTAGTAGCACTAACTTAAGCGTCATTTTACAGTATAGTGACACCTTAAAATAACATAGTAATAGTAATAAAAAAAGAGCTAATTACACTTTACCATCCGGAAATGCCATATATGCTACCGTGTAAAAAAACAAGAAGTTTAGATGGTCGAGTGTAAACAAAAACAGTTTAGGAGGCAAAGTGTAAAAAATCGAATAGTTCGGATGGCAAAGTGTAATTAACCCTAAAAAAAATACCACTATAATATAAACTTAATGGCAATTGACTAATAAATGTTAAATAAATATAATTTCTTTAAAAAAATAGGGTAAATAGCAGACAGCCTCCCAACGTATAGGGGACATGTGCACTTTGCCCCCCAACTGTTGCAGATGTACGAAAAGATTACCCAACCTTCGCTAAATGTGCTTGAATACTCCCTTGTTCCATTTTTCGGTAGAATATTCCACCGGAGATGCTGAAATACTTTGGATATGTTTCACTTTACTTCCCAAACTTTAACAAAATGTGCATTGAACACCTTAATCATTCTAAAATGTAGCACTTTTATCGTTAGATTTTATTTTTCTGGAATTAAGTGAAACAGTTTATACAAAATATTATCATACACTAGTCACTTATCAATATATGGATAGTTAAATCAATTTAAGAAATTATGTATTTACAAATTAATTTTATAATTATATTTTACTTAGTTCATATGAATAAGTTGATTAAAACTAATTTTAAAATTATATCCTAATTGATTTTATATCAATATAACATTATGCATATTTGTTAGCAAATGATATTAAATATTTTTAATTTAAATAGAGTAATAAATGAGAGAGATAATGTTGATGTTAAGATCTACATTATTTGTTGTCAATATTCATCCAACTAGTGTCATCTATCTTATATATTCTTATTCAAATTAAAACCGTAAACTACTTACACTCCTAATTAAACAAATAAACACAAATTTATAGGTACCCCATAACAATCATTTAGTATAACTCTAAAATTAATTTTTAATTATCTTACACACATTAATTTAGAAAAAAGTTGTACCATTAAGTTGTTATAGATTTCAAATAACTCAAATTGACTGAACTAGTGATATATTGACAATAAAGTAATATATGATAACAATATTTGACAAAATATTTGACTTTATTGCACCAAAATATGAATTTAATGCTAAAGGTAATATTTTAAAGCCCTTTAGGTCGCTAAATATAATTTTTTTAAAACATCAGGGAGCAAAGTGCAACAACTTTTAAATATGCCGCAGGGAAGTTGGAACATGGGGTATTTAAGCACATTGAGCAAATGTTGGGTAATCATTCTGCACACTTACAACGGTTGGGGGGGCAAAGTACAAATGACCGTATACATTGAGGGTTGTCTGCTATTTACCCAAAAAACTAATATAACTATATGTTAAAGGAATTTAACTAGTATCAATATTTTTTTAAAGAAAGAATACCTCACATAATTTAGTTATGGCTTGACATGAAATAAATATCTCAAATTTAGATCAAGTATAGGTATATTAATAATTATAAAATTTATAGATTTATATCTTATCATGATGTTTGATTAAATTAACTATGTGATATACTTTTAATGTATCAATTAAATTAACCATATTTTTAAAAGAGTATCAAAATTTATATTTTTGCTCATTTTTCTCTCTCCTATACATTGTATTTTTTCTAAATATTTTCTATCCCTAAATTTAATCCCTCACACCTTTTCAAATGTATTATTTAATATAATAAGTTTGAGCATATAGTAAATAATTCAAAAAAATAGGCTTTCAAAGTATAAAAATAAATTGATATTTTTACTATATATATTGAACATTTGATAGGTAGCTTGATGGTAAACTCATATATTTGCAAATAGATGATTTCAGACTTAAGTCTTATATAGAACAATTGGGGCATGTTGGAGTCTCATATATGGAATATTAAATGTAGATTAATATGTCATTCAAAATAATTTTTTGTGGCATTTAATTTAGCATGTCAGTTAATTAATTTCTTATGGTATGTTAGTATGTCATCTAAAGAAATCTTTTGTGGAATTTTAACATATTATTTATTGTGCTTTTTGTGGCGTATTACTTTGTCATTTAAAGAAAATTCGGTGGCATTTTAACATGCATTTTTAGTGGTATATTAGCATGTCATTTAAGAGTATCTTTAGTGGCACTTTGACGTGTTATTTAATGCATTTTTGGTGACATTTTAGTATGTCATCTAATATATTTTTTGTTACATTTTATTAATGTCACAATAGATGTAATTAATGATATTTATACATTTAACTGCACTGCCACAAGTGGCACTTTTAAAAATGCCACTAAATATATGATTACCAATATAACACTATTTAAGTGGCACCTTTTAATGTCACTAAAGAGCATAGAGGTTTGATCTATGGTTCTATAGAATTAAATATCTATAAATTACATTGAAACAATAAAAATTATAATTGAATTTATTCTGAAAGCTCAGTTGTAAAATTTAAACAATTTTACATAATTAGGGGGGAAATGAAATTTTCTTTTAAGATATTATAGATTTTCAGGATAATTAATTAGGATTGATTTATAATGATGCCCCTTGAGCTATAAGTATTACATGATAAAAAATTTAATTACTTTATAATTTTTTTAATTTGATGACAAAACAATAAATTTGTGACTACTATCAAGTTTTCTAATTGGGCGAATCAGTGAGAAAGTTTCGTATTCATAAAATATAGAAATAAAAAATAATAATTTAATTATTCTACAGGGAATAATTATAATTAAACCTAATTTGAAACAACATAAGATGAATAGAACAGAACTTCTGCTTTGCCAAGTGAGAGAAAATTTTGAAAGTAAACTTTCTAAATCAATATTCTAGGAAGATTGTTGGGAAAATAAAATTAAATTATGAGTGGGGAAGAGTGTAAATTTTTTTATTTTTTTATTTTCCTTTTTGTTAAGTTGACTGGTCAGTTGGCCCAGTGAAGTATTGCCCCTCATACATATCAAACTTCACAAAAGCTATTAATCTACTTGCAATGGCACACTTTGAGTGCAATTTTGGTCCAAAATATTTAAGTTATTTTCTTTAAAGCTATGTATGTATAAACTTTATAGATATATAAATATTCTTTTAAGGCAAATAAGAAATTTTTTTTCTTTTTCGTGAAAATGTGATTGTAATTGACTAGTTAAGTGTATGTATATAAATGTTACATTTTGTAAGTGAATTTAATTTGAAAAGTGACCTCAATTTTCACATTATATGATATCAAATATCTTTAATTAGACATTAAGTTTATGTGATATGCTATTCATTCTTTTAATATTATTTACTATAAGGTGATAACCTTTTGGATTATAATTTACCAAGTGTTACATTTTTATAATCATATATATGTACGTCTAATCAACTGAAAAAAATAATTAAGTCAATATTGACAAATTATGTTACAAAATAAAATTAAAACTCTATCTGATATGGGATAGCCCAACAGGCCCAACCCACGAACAGTCGACTAGGTAAGCAACCTGATATATGGTAACCTAATTGGCTATTAGGCCCAGCTCATTAACAATCAATCAGGTGATCGACCAAGCCCAAGTCCTCATTAGGCCATTTTGCTAGCACAAATGTCGACACCTTACTCGGTCGACCAGAGTGTAGTCGATCAGCTCAAGAATGACCATTTAGTCCTCAACCAGAGACATTTGGATCCAACAGAGTTCCATCACCTCGACTAGAGTGTAGATAGAGGACCTGCAGGCAAAGGAAACATCTCGACCCTAGGAGGTCGACCGAAGCAGCATAGAGCAATCCCATGTCACTAGTCACAGTCGCATTGAATGCGCCACAACCACCTCTTTGCCGCATTAAATGCTCTGACAGGCGGCGTGCCTCCACATTAATGATGTGTGCCCTCTCCTGTACCACCACTATGCAGAACCAGAGTAGTGCACGTCTCCACCTTACCACCATGTCCTAGAGAGTAAGAGGAGGCGCCACCAAGAAAAGTACACATTAGGAAGAAAACCTAAAGGTCCTCAACTAAGGACAAAGGTCCTCTCTGTATAAGCAAGGGCATCATTGCCATATCAACCTCTTAAAAGAGGCTATAAGCACTCCATTGCCACCCTTCAACAGGGTATGTTCATTATCACCTTAGCCCTCACTCTGTCACTCTCTTTTATGGTCGATTAAATACTGAATTGAGTGTTGTAGTGCCTTAGCCGAGGGCTCCTCGGCAAGTCTGACGTTTATTATTGATTGAAGGATTCGACCCAACTTCCTATAAGCATCCACTTAGATCCTTACTTTGGTAGATTACGTTGGACTGAACCCGATCTATCACCAAGTAGATCCTACCATCATTATTTGGCGCCGTCTATGGGGTGTAGAGTCCGCGACTGAGAAAAATAATAAGCACAAGGCGAGCCGTTTTAGAAATAGAGGAGATTAAAAGGTCCCCAACTCCTCATCCTCCTCCCTAGCAAGAACAAGATGTGGCTGGACCCAGTTTTCAGCCAAAACAAGTGGTAACTTTAACCATGCCTCAGTTTATACAGTTGATAAGCAAGCAGATATCAATTAAGATTTCAGCCCAACTATCAACTGCCTTCAACAATCACAACAACCAGCCTGGGCCAGCTATTAGTGCTACTCCCCAGCCTTCACAGTATGAGAAGATGCCCCAAATAGAGGATAGGGGTATACAGGAAACAAAATGCCCCCTATTTGATGTGAGGATAGCCTAGGTCGGTTCCCATGGGACGAAACCCGACAAACCCCCATGAAGAAGTGGTTGATTCTATGGATCACCTCGCTCGACCCATTCGAGCCCAGTAGTGCGATAGGGTCGAGCAGTAGAGACCTCAACCGAATAGAAATTTGGCCCAAGTTGATCAAGAGGAATGGGAAGAAGTGTCATATCAAGCGCAGCAGCTAAACAAGTGCCTCAAGGAGATTTCCAGGAGGAACACCAAAACGAACCCTTACTATGATAGCGTACCCCGACTTCACCGCGAACGAGAATCACCTTTTGTCTAGGAGATAATTGACGAGTGCATAGTCGTTGATGCTAAGATTTCGACTGGCCTACCCAGATATGATGGCTCATCCGACCCTGATGAACACTTGCTCCAGTTCGAGCACATGATGTAGCTCCACAGACATAATGAGTACATTCACGCAAACATGTTGGTCACCGCATTTTAGGGTATTCACTCGACTGGTTTGTTAAGTTGGAGCCAGCGTCGATTTATTCGTACAACAAGCTTTGTGATAATTTCCTCCATTAGTTCGCCAGTCGAAGGAAATCTAAACTCTCCCACACTCATTTTTACACAGTAAAGCAGAATGAGGAGAATCTCTTCAGGATTTTTTTCACCAGATTTAATACCGAAGTGTTGAAAATTGATAGTCCTTGAATCAAATTCTTGATCGATGTGTTATTCCTCAGTCGTAGACACAAAGAATGGGCCAACAGGCTAGTCCAGAAGAGGCCTAGATCAATGGAAGAGTTACTCGACCTCGCCGAGAGATATATGACACAAGAGAAAATGAACATATTAAAATATGGTAGCAACCCAGACAATGAGAAGAAGAAAGCCAAGGAGAAATATGATAGGCAGCACAAGGATAGTCATCGATCTCCCATCATGAGGTTTCACAACTACACCCCATCGAATACTGCAAGGAAGGAGGTTCTGTTTGCCATCCAGCATGACAGCGTCCTAAAATGCCCAGAAAGTTTACTGAAACAGAGGCCATGAATAGATCAAAGAAATACTATCACTTCCACAGACAGAAAGGGCATGACACTGAAGATTGCTTCAATATGCATTATGAGATTGAGAGGCTTATTCAACAAGGACACATAAAAACGTTTGTCAATGAGAAAGCCAGGTAAGAGATGGGCCAAACTGACCGAACTCCTCGTAACGAAAGGTCGGTCAGCTCGAGAAAGGAAGACAAGGGAAAGAAACTAGTTAATGATTAGCGCCCACGCTCAGGGGCATGATCAAAAGCAGCGCTGGCAGACCCAACAGGAGGAGACCAAATCATCCAGAAGACAGAACCAAAGGAGATTAGAATCAATTAAATCTTCCTTAGTCAAAATAGTTTTCCAACACTCCACTAGCGTATCTCCTTTTCTGATTCTAACCTCTCACACATCGAGCACCAAGAAGCTAACAGCAAGTTGGATTTCCCCCTCATCATGTCAGTTGAGATTGCAAACTTTGAGGTCGGCAAGATTCTGGTCGACAATGGCAATTTAGCGAACATAATCTTCTTATTGACATTGAAAATGATGAAAATGGGAAAGCTGAAGTTCAAGCCAGTTCGCACCCCTCTGGTCAGATTTGGATGATCTGAGATCATTCCTGAAGGATACATAAATCTGTCCACCTCATTTCGTGAAGCGCCCAGAAAGATGACCCTCATAGTCAACTATCTGGGGGTTGACGCACCCTTTGCCTACAATGTCATAATTAGTCAACCGATATTAAGCGACTTCAGGGCAATTGTCTCAATGTACCACATGAGGGTCAAGTTTCCAACAGCTGCTATGACAGGTGAGTTGCTTTGTATCATGAAGGAAGCCTGGCAATGCTACACCATCCGGTCGAAGCTAGTGAGCAGAAGACTCGACCAAAATTGAAACCTTTAGAGACGTCCTAGTAATGGAACCCGAAGAGGGACAATAGAGCAAAAAGGGAAAGCTAGAGGAAAATAGGGTCGAACCGGTAAGAGAATTCAAGACTGTAGAGTTCAAGCCCAAAAATCCCAACAAGACCACAAGGATTGGGACGGATCTAGGAGGTAGCATGGAGTGTTTGATGATCAACTTCCTTAGGAAGAACATTGATGTTTTTCCTGGAAAGCTGCTAACCTCTAGGGAATCGACCCAGAATCATCGTCCACCATCTAAATATGGACCCTTCATTCAAGCCGATCAAGCAAAAGACCAGGACTTTTAATGCTAAAAGATGCTAGATTATCGAGGAAGAGGTCGACAAGCTCTTAGAGACAAGCTACATTGTAGAAATTCAATATCCTAGTTGACTTTGTAATGTAGTTCTTCTCCCTAAGAATGAGGGTAAGTAGAGGATGTGTAATGATTTCACTGATTTGAATAAAGCTTTTCTTAAAGACCCTTATATGTTGCCTCGAATAGATTTATTAGTTGATTCTACAGCTGGTTGTGATCTTTTGAGCATGATGGATGCATTTTAAGGTTATTATCAAATTTTTTATGGCCTCTAAAGACAGGGGCAAGACCTCTTTTTCGATCCCTAATGGTTTATAATGTTTTCTGGTCATGCCTTTTGGCCTCAAGAATGCAAAGGCAACTTACCAAAGACTCGTAAACTTTATGTCCAAGAGTGAGATCGAGGGGGACCATGGAGGTCTATGTCGATGACATGATCGTCAAGATAGAAAAAGAACAAAACCATTTAGCCCTTCTCAATACTAAGAGCATTTGGCATGAAGCTCAATCCCAACAAATGGACATTTACAGTAAGAGGATGGAAGTTTTTGGGATACATGGTTAGCCAGAGAGGTACAGAAGTAAACCCGCGGAAAATTCAAGCAATTCTGGACATCTCACCACCCCAAATAGTGAGAGACGTACAAAGGGTGGTTGTGAGGATCATAGCTTTGGGTTGGTTTATTGCTCGACTAGCCAACAAAAGCCTACCATTTTCCAAAATCCTGAGGAATACAAGGAAGTTTCAGTAGACAGAGCAATGTGACCAAGCTCTGGTCGAATTAAAGCGATATTTGTCGGCTCCACAATGCTTGTCAGGCCAGAGGTTGGAGAAGTCCTGCATATATATCTAGTAATCTCATCGATAGCAATCAGCTCCGTTCCGATCTCAACTAGACATGTCACTCACAAGCCAGTATATTACAGCAGCAAAGCGTTGCAAGGACCAGAACACAACTACCTGGAGATTGAAAAGTTTGCTCTAGCCTTGGTCACAACAGCCAAGAAGTTGAGGCCCTATTTTCAATCCCACTCTATCGTCGTCTTAACAAACAACCAAACATGTTGGGAAGGCTAATCAAATAGGCTATCAAGCTAGGAGAATTTGACGTCACATTCTAGGCCCAAACTACTATAAAAGCCCAAGTATTAGCAGATTTTGTAGCAGAATGTCTCAACTTGCTCGGAGAAATCGACCAAGATTCACCTATCTGGACCTTACATGTTGATGGCTCAACAACTTCTGCTGGAGGAGGAATAAGCATTTCACTGTGCTCCCCCCAGGCTAAAGAGTATGACTTTGCCATTAAACTCGACTACCCTATTACCACTAATGAAGCTAAGTATGAGACCCTTCTTGCTGTCATGAGGATGGTCGCTAATAGGAGAGTCGAGCAACTAGCAGTCGTTACTGATTACCTACTTGTTAGAGAATAGTTCGAAGGAAATTTCAAAGCCAATGAGGCAACAATGAGCAAATATCTGGCTGAGGTTAAAAAGTTGCAACAATAGTTCAAGAAGTTCACCCTCAACCAAGTCCCGAGATCAGAGAATGAAATGGCAGATGCACTATCAAAGTTTGTCAGCTCGACGAAAGGAACTAGAAACCAAACCATCACATTCCTAGTCTTCGATAAACCTACAATAGTTGGCTACGACCAGAACCTAATTTTACAAATCCAAGAATCAAATCCCTCCTTGCAGGAAGAAATAAATGATTACCTAAGAGAATGAAGAGTTCCCAAAGATCAAGCATAAGCGATCGAGCCGTGAAGTTCACCCTCGACGAGTATAGTCAGCTATATAGGAGGCCTCTTTCCGGACCACCATTGAGGTGTTTGACATCAGAGTAGGCCCTGGAAGTTCTGCAGGAGGTCCATTCAGGTATATGTGGTAATCACTCCGAAGACGAGCATTGGCCCACAAAGTCATCAGGCATGGATATTTTTGGCCAACCTTACTTAAAAATACAGTTCACTTCGCTAGAAAGTGCCCATCCTGCCCGGTCCACTTCAATATCCCTCACCAGTCTGCATCAATGCTAGTGCTAGTCCAGATCACATGGTCATTTGACCAGTGGGGGTATAGACATAGTCAGCTCCTTCCCAAAAACTACAAGTCAAAGAAAGTAATGATCGTTGAGGTCGAGTACTGCACAAAATGGGTTGAAGCAGAAGCAGTTCCAAAAATAATCGATGCGGCCATTAGAAGTTTCTTGTGGAAAAATATTATCTGTTATTTTAGTCTGCCAAAAGTGCTGATATCAGAAAATGGAACGCAATTCCAAAGCAGCAGCACGAGGAACTGATGTGAAAGCTTGGGACTTCAACAACATTTCACCTCGATTGGAAACCCCCATGCCAATGGACAAACTGAAGTCATGAACAGGACAATGCTTGACCACATTAAGACTCGACTTGAAGGATCCATAGCAAGTTGGCCAAACAACCTCCTTAGAGTCCTATGGACCTACAAAACCACTCCCAGAACCACCACAGGCCATAGCCCTTACAGTCTAGTCTACGTATCAGAAGCAGTAGTCCCAGCAAAGTTGATGCAACACACAGCTTGGATAATTCATTACAACTTGATCAGAAAAGAATCTAAAAGAGAGTTCAACCTTGAAGCAATCGATGAGTTGCAGCAGCAGGCATACACAACGATGCAAAGGTGCAAGTCGAAGGATGGCTCAGCACTACAACAAAGGAGTTTGTCCAAGAAATTTCAAAGTAGGAGACTTCGACCTCAAGAAAGTTAGAGTCTCGAAAAATGATAGAAAACTCGGCCTGAAATGGGAGGGCCCCAACTAAGTAGTCAATGAAGTGAAGCACAATTCTTATCGACTAGCGGATATAGACGAAAATAAACTACCTCGACTATGGAACACAGTAAACTTGAAAAAAATTTATATATGAAGAGACCAAGGTCTCAACTCAATCCTCATGTAATATGATTCTAAATCAATAAAGAAGAGTTAAATTTGACCGACTACTATTCCAAATCACAACCATGGCTTCTAGCCCAACTTAATAAACTAGAAAAATCATTTAAAGTCGATCCCATAGTCAACCACAATTTGATTTCAAAATCACTATTATGGCGTGTAGCCTATTCACTTAATAAACGAGAAAATCATTCAAAGTCGACACCGTAGTTGACTATAACTTAAAATCGACCCTATAGTCGATCATCATATTAAAGTCGCTCAATGAATGTACATGTTACGACTCAAATATAACATAGCAATTTGAATTCAGCTCTATTAAGTCAACCCAAATTCGGCAACGACTTCAAGCCTAATCATTTGATTTGGCTGAGAAATTTTAGTTGACCCAGTAGTCGACTAGAAAGACTATCTCAAAACCAACATTGAATGATTTAGATCGATACGAAAATCATTTGATCTGTTCAATTAATTATTTTAAAAGTTGATCTGAAAATCGACTATTAACTAAACCAATTAAATATTTCTCACTTTTGTATTAAAAGATTGGACTATTCGAGAAATCAGTTGAAAGAAAAATTCATTTCCTTATTCATTCGTGCAGTCAAAACTAAGCAGATCACCAAAGTGTAGACAAAAGTGGAGATTGTATAAATCCAAAATCATTCACTTACATTGACAAACAAATATTAAATTACATAAAATCGTTCCAAGTGCCTCACCGGGTGAATCAACTTAATTGAAAAAAAAATAGAAACAGTTGCAGTCTTAGCTCGACCCGACACCCTTATCCCAACCAACTCAAGTTGTTGCCACCTCATCAACAACGCGGTCGAGCTCATCACCAAAAGGCACACGAAAAACGGTGGGGGGACCTTCGACCTCCTATTCAAGTGTTGGCTAGATGGCACCCGTAGGTCGAGAAGGACCTGCCTTCTCCATCAAAAATGTTAGAGCGATGGGAGGAAAGTACGCTGTGACATCAACTTTGCTCTCTTTGACGTTGAAGGCAAAATCACTCACGAAGGCGAACACTTTCACCATATCGGCCGCCTTCGGATGGACATGAGCCCCAGTCGATTTAGCTGGCGCGCTCTTGTCGAAAGGTGGTGCATCAGGATAGTCCTCGAGCTGCTAATTCTGCAGCACATTCAGACGTTGCTTATCTTTGGGTAGAAACTGGCAGCCCAGAATCTCCAGTTGCTTTATGGCCTTTTCAAAAGCCTCTTTTGCATCATCGACAGCAAAGACATGCTTGCATCCTGAAAAATGGGGCATAGCAGAAATTGTTGGGCTGCTTCCTTTCAAATGCCCGATAGTGTCTTGAAGAATTCGTCTCGAGCGTATCGAGTTGCACTGTTATATCCCAACGCTCGACCAGTGTTTTGTGATTCTTCTGTCTCTAACCTAACCTTCCACAAGAGCTCGTCTAAGCAACTCTTCTTAGTCACCGCAGCCACCAGCTGTGTATCCTTCTCCTCCACCTAATGAGTCAGCTCGTCGATCCTCGATTATAGTGAATCGAGCTTAATCTTCACCACTTTCGCATCTTCTTACTCCTTTTGGAGCTCCTCACGGTCTCCCAAGGCCAACTTTGCCATTCGATAAAAATGGTAGCCCAGTCAACCGACCTGTGACCAAGAAAAAGTATGATCCAAAAATAGAACGTAAACACGAATAAAACAAGTAAAATTCAACCGAAAACTTGCCATGTTCGCATGATACGCGAACACCTTCAAGGCTTCCAGCTGCCTCATCTCGAGTAATTTCTTCTAGTCGAACATAAACAGTCCAACCATCAGCACTTTCAAAGGCCTTGTTCCAACTGGCCCCGCCCCCAACATTGATGTTGTGTTCTGGGCCCCGATGTCAATCCCAAACCTGGGAGTCGGAAAAGTGGGTAAGGGGAATAACTTGTCGTCTAGTCAAGGGTCAAAGAGAGAAGACTCGCTAGCCTTCCCATTTTCTTTCTCGACCGCAGTCTTCTTCCAAGGAGAAGCAAGTTGGTGGACAGAGGGCCTCTTTTGTAGGGGTGCGAGGTTGCTCACCTCGACAAGATTTGGTCAGGCAGTCTGAGGAGCAAGTGACGGCTTCTATTGCTCTAGAGCAATTTTATAGGCAGCCTCCCGATGAACGGACGCCTTGCGGCGCTCTTGCACCCTCTGTTGGTGCACCATTGCTTGTTGACGTGTGTAGTTCGCTATTTCTACTCGATCTAAAACAACACAAAAATAAACGTATATCATTATCGACCAGAAAGTACAAAATAGAATATCAATGCAAATCATCAAAGGTATCTACCTAGTCGAGCGTTAGCTGGCAAACCCATCTAAGCAGGCGATAAGCCTGCCAGCACCAGGTTCCTCTCCTCGATGTACCCTAATGCTTCCATTTGCCCAAATAGGACTAAGTCTCGAATAAAGGTATTAGAACAAGTGGGGTTCTCATTCCTGGGCATCTTGACTCACCCCCTTAAACCACCCTCTAGGGATATTGAACCTAACCCCACCCGGAGCTCAAACAAAAAAGTAACATTTTTTCCAAGCTTGACCATGCAAAGAGGATGGGGTCACTAAGAACCTTCAATGAGGGGGAGTTGTGAGATGATTTAAGCCCGACTCCTTATTGCCACTCGACTTTTGGGAAATCGAGAGGTGGAAAGGATTGCTAAAGTTTACGAAAGGTGGGGGTTGGTTGTGTATCAAAATTAAAATGACAACACTATAACAAGGTCGAAAAATAGTCTGGGAGTAGTTGGGTTATGCAAACCTGAAGACTAGTTAGGAGGTTGACTACAGGCTGTGCTATAGGGAGCCTAAACCTACACTTCAGGGCATATTCAAAACCAGTTGGAGGTCGATGTATCCTATCACTAGGTCTAGGGACGATCAACTCGAACTCTAAGGGAACATGATACAAGTGTCTGATCAACCTTAGATCCCTATCTTTGATTGTAGATACAATCTCACTTTAGTGATCAACAGTAAATAGTCTACCCCAAGATACTGAAGGTCGACTTGCCTCCCCAGATGGCACAGCCCCATCCCTGACCTCAACCCTAGGATCACCCAAGCTGCTAGAAGAGCTAGCGCTATCACTGCAAGACTCGCTAGTCCCACTAGTCAAGTCTTTTACCCTTCTAGTCAAACCTACATCCGACCGGGTCTCCCCAGTATCACTCCCCCTATCTCTACCCCTCCCCCCGAGACTCTAAGCATGTTTGCTATATAACAATTAGTCAAAATTAAGAAGAATAAAACTGGTCGAGATCAAAGGGAACTTACAAAGTTGGCAAGAAGAGAAGAAAATTGTCTATCGAAAGGAGCGGTAAATTTACAGAAGTCGGCCTCTTAAAATCACCGTAAAAGTACAAATGAAAGATTTTCATTGCGCTATTTGTAGGCCCCAGCCAGCGGGTAAGCTAACCAGTTAAATTGACCGGCTACCAAGGCAATTATGGCGTAACCGTCGGATCCAAAACCAGGCTACCCAATGCAACTGACGCATTTAATGTGCGCAAACCATGGTCAAATTTTAAAAATTCAAAAATCATCAGCTACTCCCCATTCCTTTTCGTCGATCGGCTCGATCAGGACTTGGGAGTGGGGGGACTTATTATATGGGATAGCCCTATAAGCCCCACCTACGAACAATTGACCAAGGAAGCAACTTGATATACAGTAACCCAATTGGCTATCAGGCCCAGCCTATTAACAGTCGACCAGGTGATCGACCAGGCCTAAGTCCTCATTAGGCCATTTCACCAGCACGAGTGTCGACACCTTGCCCGTCGACTAGAGTATGGTCGATCAATTCGAGAATGACCATTCAGTCCTCAACCAGAGATATTTGGACCCAATAGAGTTTCATCACCTCGATTGGAGTGTGGATAGAAGACCTGCAGATAAGGAAAACATCTCGACCCTAGTAGGTCGACCGAAGTAGCATAGAGTAGTCCTACGCCACCAATCACAGTCGCTTTGAATACGCCACAACCACCTCTCTACCGCATTAAATGATCTAACAGACGGCATGCCTCCGTATTAATGATGCATGCCCTCTTTGTACCACCATTTTGCAAAACCAAAGTAGTGCACGCCTCCACCATACCACCATGTCCTGTAGAGCAAGAGGAGACGCTACCTAGAAAAGTACACAGAAGGAAGAAGACCTAAAGGTCCTCAACTAAGGACAAAGGCCCTCTCTCTATATAAGCAAGGGCATCATTGGCATATCAACCTCTAAAGAGAGGCTATAAATACTCAATTGCCACCCTTCAGCAGGGTATGTTCGTTATCACCTTAGCCTTCACTCTGTTGCTCTATTTTCTGATTGACTAAGTACTAACTTGAGTGTCGGAGTGCATTAGCTGAGGGCTCCTCGGCAAGCTTGATGTTTGTTATTGGTTGTAGGACTCGACCTGACTTCCTATAAACATCCATTCAGATCCTTATTCTGGTCGATTACATTGCACCAAAGCCCGATCTATCACCAAGTAGCTCCTACCATCATTACTATCTTTAATATCCCTTTTTAAAATAAATCACTACTTAGTGTAATATCATTACTGCTAACACTTTAAAACTCACATTTGTGTTCCATATTAAAAATAAATTTATGTGTAATATGAAGGCATAGATATTTATATAACAAGTTACATATTAAGAAATTATTTTCCTACCAATGTATAGATTAATTATAAAGATCTTGGAAAGAGTTTTAATAATTTTAATTGATTAATTATTTTGTTGTTGTTTCGAAGAGTTAATGATTTTATGCATATCATAACTATCGTTTCTTAAAATTTTAAAATAAACAAAGTTAATTTAAAGATAATTAAGCATTAGCGAGCAGTTGCTATAGTCAACATAGTACACCTATGTATAAGTTGCCTGTTAGCATATACTTAATTTCAATGTGCAGGACCTATCAATGCAATAAAGGAGCCATATATTATCAATGCTATAAAGAAGCTATATACATTCTACTTAGTTATTAGTTAACATTCCGTATCCCAATAGATTAGGCATCACATGAATTTTAAAGGTCTGGCTTCCTCTATAAATAGAGCTTGGTGAACTTAACTAAATATATCATTATTCATATATATTTCTCTTTTTAAATTCACACATACACTTATAAAGCAACAACAATGGTAATATTCATGGAAATTAAACCTCTATTCATCATGATTTTATTGAATTTGATAATGGTTATGCATCAATCATGTGAAGATGGACAACTTGAGAAGTCTGAAGTTGATGGAGTACCTTTTGTTGGAGATGTTGCTCACTATCACCCCATCGTTAAACAAAATGATGAACCACAATTACTTTTCCTACATCAAAATCACATCTGGCAAAATTGTCGAGTGAGCTAGCTATATCTAATAATGGCATCTTTTTATCCATTGGCAATGGTGAACCAACCGAACCATCATCCCCTCCCAACTTAGGAGCACCTCCATTAAGTAAGCCAATTAAGCCCAGCATCTTCCCATCCATTGGCAATGGTGAACCAACTGGACCATCATCCCTTCCTAACTCGGGAGCACCTCTGTTAAGTAAGCCAATTATGGCCAGCGTCTTCCCATCTATTGGTAATGGTGAACCAACAAGAGCATCATCTCTTCCTAACTCAGCAGCACCTCCATTAGGCAAGCTAATACGCACAGCATCTTCCCATCCATTAGGAATGGCAAATCAACCGAATCATCATCCCTTCCTAACTCGGGAGCACCTCCATTAAGTAAGTCGATTATGCCTAGCATCTTCCCATCTATTGGTAATGGCAAACCAATCGAACCATCATCCCTTCCCAACTCAGGAGCACCTCCGTTACGTAAGCCAATTATGCCCGACATATTCCCATCTATTGGTAATGGTAAACCAATTGGACCATCATCCCTTCCTAACTCAGGAGCACCTCCACTAAGTAAGCCAATTATGCCTGGCATCTTCATCCATTGGTAATGGCCAACCAACTGGGCCATCATCCCTTTCTAACTCAAGAGCACCTCTATTAAGTAAATCAATTATGCCCAACAACTTCCCATCTATTGATAATGGTGAACCAACCAAACCATCATCCCATCCTAACTCAAGAGCACCTCCGTTAAGTAAGCCAATTACACCTAGCATCTTCCCATCTAACTCAAGAGCACCTCCATCAAGTAAATCAATTATGTTCAACATTATGTTCAATAGTGACATCTTCCCCTTTACTGATAATAATACTGGTGAACCAATTGGATCATTATGCTTTCCTACATCAATATCACCTTTGTCTGAAAAAAAATATACATGCAATCACCTTCCAATGTGTTTATGTAAGTAGTACAAACATATTCCTAAATACCAGTGTACCACATGTTCCTCAACGTATATCAGAAAAAAATCAAATAATTTACATTCCTAATCTTCCTTATCCTTTTTCCTTTTCCTGATATATTTACCATCAATCATCACTTCCACATCTTATATCCGACAATATTCTTCTTAGTTGATCCGAAACATATATAATAACTTATCTAGAGCTCTCATCCATGCTTTAGCCTATGCTTATAGTATTAACAATAGGTGCTCTGCACATATATATACTTACATGTTGGGAGAAGTTCTTCTCTTGAAATAATTGGGAACAACCGTGGTGACAAACCACTTGTCTATGATCAATTTGAAATAACTATGTATAAGATTTACTCAAAGTTGAATAAATATTATCTCATGCCTTCTAAGTGCACCATGTATAAATTGAAACATAAGGAAATTAAACATATTAATTAACAAAGACATGTAAATTGCTAAGCAGGATCTCCATCACTTTTTTATGTCAGAGCTCAAGAAGATCTCAAATTGTGGAAAACGATATAAAAAATGAGGAGGGTTGGAAAAACAAAGAAAAGTTGAATTATTATGGTAATATAAGATTCAGTATTTCAAAGTTATGTCAACACGACAAGAATTGTAATTGAATTTATTCTAAGAACTCAATTCTAAAATTCAAACATTTTTTTATATAACTAAGGAAAAAAATAACAAAAACTTTCAAGATATTGTGAATTTTTAGGATAATAAAGTTTAACTACGGATGTATTAAATCTCTTCAACTATAAGCATTGCAAAAAGATCCTTCCCAAGTATATAAATGTTAACAAGACAACTAGAAGCAAAATAATCATTTAATGAATTGTTAATGTAATTATTTTCTGTCTTTTAATTTTTTTAATCCAAGAATGAAATATATAATCAATTTATGGCTTTGATCTAAGTTCTTCTATTGAGCAATTTTTCAGGAGAAAGTATTTATTGTTACAAAAACTAGAATGAAAAAAAAAATTGATAATTAACTATTTAAAAGAAGTAATTAATATATAGTAATCAACCCAAATTTGAAACAGCATGTGATGAACAGAATTTCATCTTCGTCAAGGGAAAGCAAACTTCTATATATATAACATTCTAAATGAGAAAACGTAGTCAGAGCTAATTCAAAGTCTGCTGCATGAAGGACGGAGCTAAAAAAATTTATTATGGGGGGCGAAATCCTAAATTATCAAAAATAATATATATATATATTTATTTATTTATTTCATCATATATACTAATCATTCAAAATTTGTAGTTTCAAAATAATCAATAGGATAAAAATAGGGCATATTTTCAATAAAATGAAGGACAATTTTATAATTTGAGGGATGACAAAATTACAATATTTTAAAATTTTCAATATTAAAAATTAAGTTTCAATATTTTGAGGGGGCTTCCTTCTGCCACCTCCGTCTATGCTCCCAAGAGTTGTGAAAACAGTTTTGTATCAGATCTCTGCCTTCCAATGATTTTGAACTGTTGATTCTGTAAAAAGATTAAAAATGAATTTCAGTAAAAAGCAAAAAATATTATAGACTTTAAACCTACAAAGAAATTCGGTTGGCATTAACCCTTATAAAACTTAAGTGTAAACTGAGCACGTACAATTAGTGTCAACCTGCATGTTAGGCTGTGTATATCAGCAAAGAATTCTGACATTCTGTCATCTAAAATGCTGCAAACATGGGAATGTTATTCAACAATATTGTGGTGCCACTCACTTTAGAAAGGTCAGAAGAGCTTCCACATAATGAAATTGCACAGATATTTTCTTTCTGCTCAAATATAAAACTGCTGCCCCATAACACAATTCTATACCATTTGATCCAATCTCGTTGATTATTTATTTATTTTTATTTTTATTTTATTGTAGTCAACTTATCTATATTATAACTAAAATATCATGTTGTTTTTATCTAAAATTGCGAGATAAATTTTTATCTCATAAGATAATTTTAAAATATCCATAATCATATTTTTATCTCATTAGATAAGTTTAGAATTTAAAATAATATTTTATAAGCATCATATTAAGTGCTCTTATTGCAAAAGTCAATCTTATAAATTTAATTCATTACAAAATTAATGATAAATCTTTTATTTATTTTATAAGTATATTTTATTCTACAGTTATTCTTTTTATATTTTATTTAGATATTATCCGTGCTATCATTCTATATTTTTATTCAGTTTATTTAATTGTAGAACCTATTTTCTCAATTAGCATAATATAATAATATTTCTTTTTTCTTTTTAATTTAAAGTTTATTTCATACTAAGTTTTTAATATGTTTTTCTAAAATATCTTTATAATGTTTTTGTTTTGTCTGCATTCTAAATTAATTTGATATTCTTCTAATATATTGAAATATCCTTTTAAATTTATTACTTTATTATTTTCTCAATATTTATTTAAAATTCAAATTTTATGATGAACTTAAGATTAATGTAAATTTTATATTACTTAAAAATATCATGATGCAATTTTTTTATTTTAATTAGTTATATTTTATGTATTAATTTCGATAATATTTTTAAATATTTTTATGTTCATTTAAGAATTTATCTTTAATATTGAATTTTAATTTTACTATTATCTTAATTGCAGCTCTCACGATTTATTCAAATAAAAGAAATTGTGTAAACTTCATATAAAAGAAATTGTGGAAACTTATATTTGAATAATATTGTACCTTGAATAATGTGACATTTTGAAATATTCAAAAATCTTATAATATTTTATTAAGTCGTTGAAATTATTCCAATTCTATTATCAAATGAATGAAGAAATACTACATATTTTTCTATAAAATATTCATTTAAATTTATTAGCACTTGATTTAGCCATTTCTAATTATATGCATACAAGAAAGAATTTTATTACTTTTTTATATATAATCATGTGCCTTGATAAGTTTATTACGATTACTTGAATCTTTAATTATTTATAATATTTTTTATAAAAAAAATTATCTTTATTTCTCTTTTAGTAAATAAATAATTTATTCATAGAAAATAATGTATATACAGATAGAAATCCAAATTTCATTGCTAAATAAGTATCTTTTACATAAATGATATATTTTATATTTTAATAATTTATATTCATTTTGATAATATTAACTATTAAAAACTAAATGAATATATGAAGTAATGAATTTGTCTAATAAATATGAATTTTAGAAAATATTAAGCTCCATTTTTTCATTGAAAGAATTAAATATTTTTTCTTTTTATTTTAATTATACATTTGATCAAAAAAAAATTCAAAATTTATCTAAATAAAGTAGTTGATAACTAAGTTATTTCAAAACAACAATCAATATCTCATAATTAATAATTTTTTGTACATTTATACATATATAATCACTTTATTTTTTTGCTGAAGAAATACATTATTCAATTATATAAGGAATTTGTCTATTTTTGGGGGTTTTAAATCGGGTTAATTAGCCTTAAATCCCCAAACCTAACTTTATTTTTGTGTTCAATCCCCACATATATTTTCTTTGTCTACACTCCCTATTTCAAAATTAAACTTTGAGTCAACTCTCCACTTATGTGAAAAATACTAAAATGCCCATGTCTTCAATTTGAAATCACAAAAAGCCCAATATTCTTTTCATCTTCCACATTTTCTAATCTCTCTTTCATGTTTTCTTCTTCATTTTATGTTTTCTCTTCTTTTTTTCCCTCCATTTCTGTTCTCATTACTGTTATTTGCCAAGAAAAGAAGAAGATTGTTGTTCTCATTATTGTTATTCTTTTTTCTGTTTTTCCTCTATTTATGTTCTTCATTTCACGTTTTCTCTTCTTTCTCTCATTTCTCAACTTTACATCTGCCGTTGTTGTTGCCCAAGAGAAGACTTTCAATTTTGCCCATATTTTCAGAGATTAGATAAAGTATTTCACTTTAGCAAGAAGATATTTTATTTTCATAGAGATTTTATGGTTGTGAGATTGAGAAACAATTTCTCAAATTTGTTTGTTTTTCTTGTCATTTTATTTAATGCATATTGATTTTGCTTTTTAGGAACTTTAATTTGTCATCTATATTTTATGTTTACAAAGATTTCTTGGTTGTGAGATTAAAAAAAAAAATTATTTGTTTTTCCTGTCATTTTAGTTAATGCGTATTGGTTTTGTTTTTCAGAAACCCTAATTTGATTATCATCAATTTAATTTCACATATTCCAAATTATGATTTCAGCAACTAGTTCAGTATTATGTGTAAGTAATTATAGTACCAAAATGTAAACTTTCAGTACTTTCTAATTGTGTTTGCAGTACCTAAACCTTAATTATATGTGTTGAAATGTTCACATCTTTTTATTTATATTTATTTTCAATTATGCAGTTATTGATTATATATTCTATATTCTATATGATAAAAATGAGGAAATTATTGTCTCGATCGAGGTAGAATTTGTAGAGGGCAACAATTATGACTCATGAGCACAGTTTGCTCCATTCTATGCTGAATGTTGATGTTTGGATGATTATTATTAGGATAATTTAGTATTCATATTGAGTATTTGGATGACGATATGGGATGTTTCCAATTTGTAAAGTAATTTGAATAATATGGATGTTCGTTATTTGGATTATACAGATGCTTGTCGTATATACCAAAATTAAGAAAAAAATTCATATGAAAATTGATATGAATATGAATATTGTTGCTAAGGTATATGTTATAAATTGTTGATACATTAGTAATTTTCAAGGCATATATAGTATTATATATGCATACCAATACTAATAATTTCTAATGCAATACTAACAAGCTAAATTTGGCCATAAGAAAAAGCAACTATAAAAACACTCTGAAGTTGTACTAGATTATGAAAATCACGTATAATATACCTAGAATCAAATACTAAAATTAAAAAAATGGTCTTATTTTCTCAGTATATGGTATCATTCTTAATTAATACATTAGAAATTAAGTTGAATTTAATTATTTAAGTTATCTTTTGAGGATCGAACCATTATTTTTTAGTCCTACAACAGATATACTCATGATAAACTGTTAGCTTTCTGATTGTGATATCAAAATGACACATTTACCACATAGATCAATGATTTACACTAGTATAAATAAGAACACAAATGGTTGGATGTGGGTATTTGTGTTCCCAATCATTTGTACATATACTATCACGACCATTACTTGAATAAAAAATGATTTTATTGTATTAGAGGGTCTTCCATGTTATTTCACGTATCGAATTGACGTAAATTCAACCAAAAGAAAAGTAAGTACAAAAACACGCCAAATAAATATAGAACAAAGCAATTTCAGTACAAAAATACAAAGATCTAATACAAAAATATCAAAATTCAGTATTTTTGTTTATTTTTAGTATCTTTCTTAGAACATAAGAGATTAAATTGAATTTAATTAGATAAGCCATTGGATTCATTTGGCTCATGCATCAATGATTTTATTCTAGCATGAATGAGAGCCCAAGCGATTAAATGTGGGTGTTTGTGTTGCTAACCATTTCAACATGTACTATTACGAGTATTCTTTGAAGAAAAGATGACTTTATTATATTAGTGTCTTATGTGTTGTTCCAATCATCAAATTGAGCCTAAACTCAGCCTTTGCAAAAGCAAGTACAGAAACAAGCAAAATATGTTGGAAATAAACTTTAAAAATTCCTCAATTATTCTCTTATTTCCAACATTTTATTTTATTCAATGTGCCTATTTAGTTTTTATTTATTTAAGGTTTATGGCCCATTTATTATATCAACTTTATTGTGGTTTTATGATATTTGACCATGTTATTATATATTCATGTGGCCCATTTATAATTGTGCTTGTTATGATTTTATTAGTTTTTATGAGGCCACTAAATTATTCATAGTGGTCAAATCCTCTTCATCTATTTAAAGGGCCATTACCTTCTCATTTGGTACATAGAGTTTGTGAGTTTTAGATATTTTTATTTCATACACTCCCACAAGACTTTTGTGTTTTGGCAACATGACTATGGATTAGTTCTTAGTCTCCTCGTGGTCGTGCACATGAGATGAGATACAAATGTGAGCATTGGGTTTTATCTTGGAGTCATGATCAGCCACTAGTACCCACACGAAGGGAGGCAATCATGGCTTTAGGACAGCGACAAGTGTCGTGACTCTCCATTGATCCAGCTCCATTTTCTTCAATCTCTTATGCGATTTGATTTATCACTTTCTTAATTATTATTTTATAAAATTATGATTACATGAATTATTTTTACTTTATTTTATTATTTAAACACAAATCACACAATTATCCACAATAATCTAAAGCCATGATGAGTGATTTGCAATAATAGTCTTGAAATTGATAATTAAATCTAACTAATGATTTGTCATGCTTTCTTGTCAAACGCGAGAGTTTTGCAAGAATTGAACAAACTCAAAATGCTTCTGATTGCTTATTGAGAAGATGAGCCAACTTTGGTCTGGTCTTGAGCATAGAAGGAAATTGGTATGCCTCTTTAATTATGTACAAGATCATGAGAAAATGCTACTTATTTATATATATATATATATATATATTAGTGAGATTTAATTCACTCCATTATATTTCATAAGAAAAATATTAAATCGTTGAATACTTTATGAAAGATGATTAATTAGTGAATTTAGAATATCCAATTTGCTTGTCTAGCATGATGTCATTTGCTTATTTGTATTTGAAATATTTTGTTATTTCATGAGTCAAAGTGCTTATATATATTTATGTTACACTATATATATTAATGTTCAATTATATTATTTGACCTTTAGATAATTATTGCATGCATGCTTTCCTCCAATGGTTTAAGTTTGTAACGACTAGTTGGACAACATTGAATAAGAATAATTAAATACAATTAGTGCATTCAACATATTTATCAAAAATGTTTGTGGGTTAATTTTTAAAAAAAGAAAAAAGAAAAATTATAAAGTACAAAATTTCATGCGACTTGCCAAATCAACAGTAAGCTAGGGAAGCCTTCGTATCATGGGTAGAAAGCAAAGACAAAATATTATATATGGTTCACATTTAAATTCTTTTATGATTTTCCTTTTTGTAATATATTTTAGAGTTACATAATTTTAATTCCAACGGCTAGTTGACTAATTGAGTAATTTGTCCTTGAATGTGTTTCAGTGCTAGTCATTAATTAATGATCCATTAGTAAGTAGTTATATTTTCTGCTTTTGCAATACAATTTCTTAGTGAGCTTTATTTTCTTCATTGACTTTGATTTATAATTTGACCATTAGAAAATGAAGCTTGATGCTTTCTCATCCACTAGTAGGTAATAAAATATTGCTTTATTATTTTTCACTTGTTACCCTTCTTATAGATGCACAAGATGGACATTTGCACTAGAGTGTAGGGATTTTGGTAATAGGATTTAAAGTGGGTCTTTGATACAATGGCGATATGTAATTTTCCATCTAAATTTTGTCAAATCACATAAAGTGTGTATTATTGATTTGTGTTATGATTTTTGTGATGCTTCAACTACATAAAATGATCTAGTGTTACTTATATATTTTTTCAGAGTTGCAAACTGTTGATTTGTAAAAAAAAAAAAAAAGTAAATAAATAAATGTGCCGCTAATTGAATTTTTTGAATAGTCATTTTTTATTCTTATAGTGGCTTTATTTTGAAACTAATTATTGACTTCTATTGTTGAGTTTGGCATATTATATGTGTTTCTATCATGCAATTTTAAAGACAAAGAATAGTCTGTCTCTGGGTATTTCCTATTTTAGTGGTTAATACTTGATGGAGATCTTTTGTTCTTCATGAAAATTAATTTTATCGGGTGAAGTAAATATTCACTAATGACTGAATATATATTTGATTCCCATGTCTATAATGACTAGGATTAATAAAATGAAGTAATGAGTATTATGTATCATTTGTGGTATTGCCATGACTTACTCTCCAAATTATAAGGAAAATGTGTGGATGAAAATTATTTTGTTTGCATTTTAATATTTTATTATTGTAAGAACTTATTGTTACTCCATATATAAAAGTATGAAAGTATGGAGGTAAGAGATTATTTGTGTCCAACCTCTAGAGAAATGTGGGGGTTTTATTTTGACGTGGTCATTATTATTTAATAGCAGTATTTGCAAACTATTTGTCCTTGTTTATTTTCTTCAAAGTATAAGGAAAATATGGGAGTTAAGTGAATTTGAGGGTTACTTGAAAATAATATTATTATTTTGAGTTTATAATTGTGCAAGAAATATGTATCAAATCCACAAGAGATTTCCAAAACAATAATGGTACTAGAAGAAATTTGAAACTTTGAAATATCCAAAAGAACTTGCCAGTGATACTTTGGTTTATATTCATTGATCTAATAATATATTATTTGTGGAGTTTTATCTTATCAAATAGATGCACATGCATAAGTGAGTGAATACAAGGAGAAAATAAAATAAAACAAAATAAGAGGCATGTGATGTTATATTCCATGACATGGAAAACTACCTCGGGGGACTAGCGCAGAGGCTAGATCATTTAATCATCTAGGAGGATGGGCTAAGCCTGTAAGAGAGTCACCTTCGGGAGTAACCCAACCTTTGTGATTGGAGACCCCAAGAAGAAAGTTCAATGTGTAGGAACAACCCGTATTGCGTGACTCATATATAGCACTAATTTTAAGGAGAGTGTACATGAGATACCTCCTTCCCATCGCTAAGGTGAAGTGCTATGGAAAATGTGGTGTTATGATGGGCTTTAACCCTTAATGAGACCAAAGTGGAATTTTTGCGAGGTATGGGTCACACATACCTTTGGAAGGCACACCTAAGTGAGAGTTGCCATGGGCCGTGGCTATGGGTTGGGACTAACCTTAGAAACCTCACGAGAATCAAGATTGAGCGCAGGGCCATTAATGCGCTAACCCGCTATAACCATGTCCTAAGTCAATATCATGTGTGTGGTAATTGAAGTTTGGCTCAAGGGACCTAATTCAAGGCTTAATCCATTATGGCTCCCTCAAATGGATATTGCCAACACTAAGTGTATGTTCAAGCCCGGAAGGCACATACATCGATTGCACGGTATAAGTTGCCATCATATTTTTTTTATATATTGATTTCAGAAATTTTAAATCTTGTGGGGGATTGTTGGAAATAAGCTTTAAAATTTCCTCAATTATTCTCTTATTTCCAACATTTTATTTTATTCAATGTGCCTATTTAGTTTTTATTTATTTAAGGTTTATGGCCCATTTATTATATCAACTTTATTGTGGTTTTATGATATTTGACCATGTTATTATATATATTCATGTGCCCCATTTATAATTGTGATTATTATTTTATTAGTTTTTATGAGGCCACTAAATTATTCATAATGGTCAAATCCTCTTCATCTATTTAAAGGGCCATTGCCTTCTCATTTTGGTACATAGAGTTTCTGTGTTTTAGATAATTTTATTTCATATACTCCCACAAGACTTTTGTGTTTTTGGCAACATGACTATGGATTAGTTCCTAGTCTCCTCGTGGTCATGCACATGGGATGAGAACAGCTGTTAGCATTGGGTTTTATCTTAGAGCCATGATCAGCCACTAGTACTCGCACGAAGGGAGGCAATCATGGCTTTAGGACAGCGACAAGTGTCGTGACTCTCCATTGATCCAACTCCATTTGATTCAATCTTTTATGCGATTTGATTTATCACTTTCTTAATTATTATTTTATAAAATTATGATTACGTGAATTATTTTTACTTTATTTTATTTTTTAAACACAAATCACATAATTATCCACAACAAAATAAGCACACAAATAGGGTGAATTTAGTACATAAACTCAGTTCTGAAGTACGTGAATGCCAAAACTAGGTACTTTTTTTGCAAATTTTCGGTATCATTCTCAGCACATAAGGGACCAAGTTCAATTCGGCATAATCTGACCATTGCATGATCATAAGGCCATAACGTATTAGTCCTAAGACTCATATAGTCATGATAAGTTCAGCTCATGCATTAATGGTTTATACTACTATGAATGAGAGAGCAAGTGATTGCATGTGGGTGTTTGAGTCCGCAACCATTTCAACATGTACTACCCCGATCATTTCTTCAACAAACACAATTTTGTCGTGTTATGGTGTCTTATGTGTTGTTCCAAGCAACGAATTGAGTCTCATCTCGACCTTTGAAAAAGCAAATACGGAAACAAGTATAACAGTACACAACATTTACAAATTAAGCACATAAGTGCAGTTATGGAGTACATAAATGCCAATAGTGGGTACTTTTTTTGAATTTCTGGTATCATTCTTAGCACATAAGGGACCGAGTTCAATTTGGCTTAATCTAGCCATTACATGATCATAAAACCATGGTGTATTAGTCCTAGGACTCATATAGTCATCATAAGTTCACTGGTTTTCAATGGTGGTGTCGAAAAGATTCATTTAACTCATGCATAAATGGTTTATACTACTATGAATGAGAGAGCAAGTGGTTGCATGTGGGTGTTTGAGTTCCCAACCATTTCAACACGTACTATCACGATCATTTCTTCAACAAACATGGTTTTGTCGCATTATGGTGTCTTATATGTTGTTCCACGCATCAAATTGAGCCTCATCTCGGTCTTTGGAAAAGCAAGTACAGAAACACATATAATAGGTACAAAATATTTACAAATTAAGTACATAAACGCAATTATGGAGCACATAAAATGCCAATATTGGGCACTTCTTTTCCAAATTTTCGGTATCATTTTCAACACATAAGGGACCGAGTTCAATTCAGCTTAATCTGGCCATTATATGATCATAAGACCATAGCGTATTAGTTCTATGACTCATATAGTCATGATAAGTACACTGGTTTTCAATGGTGTGTCGGGATGATTCGTTTAGCTCATGCATCAATAGTTTATACTACTATGAATAAGAGCGCAAGTGGTTGAATGTGTAGGATGTGGGTCTTAGTGTTCCCAACCACTGCAACACGTACTATCACAACCACATATTCGACAAATCATGTATTTGAAGTTATGGGGTCACCAATGTATTGTTTCACACGTCAATTAAGGTTAAAATTGGCCTTTGGAAAAGCAAGTACAGAATCCCTTACTACAAGTACACAACATATACCAACTTAGTACATAAACCCTGTCCCCAAGTACATAAGTGCCAAAACTAGGTACTTTTTTCTAGACTTTCGGTATCATTCTCAGCGCATGTGGGAACGTTCTCCATTCTGCCTAATTTACCCATTTCATGATCATCATACCACGAAGTATGATCAAAATATTTTATTGGGTACTTTTTTTCGCATATTCAGTATCGTTTTTAACAAAAAATGGTATTTTTATCTATATTTAAGGTATCCAATAGATTTGGTAACATATCTAAAAAATATGATACATTGCACTACATGCAATACCAAATATTCCAACACATTCTATGTTTTATTAGGTTGCTTCACACATTGAATTAAGGTTAAAATCGTTCTTTGTAAAGGCAAGTATAGAAGCTCTGATTGTAAGTAAACAAGTGTAGTTTCAGTACATAAACAAATGTTTAAAGTACATAAGTGCCTGAAATGGGTACTTTTTTCCGCATATCCAGTATCATTTTCAACAAAATTTGATATTTTTATCTGCATTTAAGGTATCCAATAGATTTGTTAATGTATCTAAAAAACATGATACATGCAATACCAAACATTCCAACATGTACTATTTTTTATTGGGTTGCTCCACATATTAAATTGAAGTTAAAATCGTTCTTTGAAAAAGCAAGTATAGAAGCACTGATTGTAAGTACACATCAAGTCCAATTTCAGTACATAAACGGATATCTGAAGTACATAAGTGCCTAAAATGGGTACTTTTTTCCCAATATCTAGTATCATTTTCAACAAAAATTGGTATTTTATCTACATTTAAGGTATCCAATAGATTTGTTAATGTATCTAAAAAACATGATACATTGCACTACACGTAATACCAAACATTCCAACACGTACTATGTCTTACTGGGTTGCTCTACACATTGAATTGAAGTTAAAATCGTTCTTTGTAAAAGCAAGTACAGAAGCCTTGATTATAAGTACACAACAAGTGCAGTTTCAGTGCATAAACGGGTTTCTAAAGTACATTAGTACCTAAAATGGGTACATTTTTTTGAATATCCAGTATTATTGTAAACAAAAAATGATATATATTACATTACAAGCAATACCAAATATCCCAACTGTTGGAATAGTACGCAGCAAGCCAATAGGATTAGCCTTATAAAAGCTATTTCTTTATAAAATAATCTTGATTGAATGATATTCTTTATATGGCCATCTTAATCTTATGCTCTTTATTACTTCACTTGCATTTGGATGAAGCCCCTAGATCACTTATGACTACGGGACATGGTCAGTCTACTGGGTGGTGATCATAGAATAAGTCTTACACGGTCGTGATCTTAAATCTTTCAGGTGGTAGGATCTCATGAGACGGGGCATCTAACATCCAGATAGACTTGCACTAACGATACATAAATCTAAGAGTTGGATGTTGCTCCGTTCCATGAGCAATCTATATGAGATACGGGTGCATGTTAGTGGGTGCTTGTTAGAGAACAAGGCACTAAAGACCCTCTGGAGAATCCACTAGACAGCCGTAGTGGCAAGTCGGTAGTGTTTAATTCTCCTAATTATGCTACTGCATATTATTAGTCATTTGACTTGAGGATCCATGGTAACCTTGTGTCTGGTCCTCATGCTTTGACTCTTCCTTGACCACTTAGCGAGTCTTTCAGGTTGAGATTGGGTATGAGCTACTTGGCATGGAGGTTTGTGATATCCAAGATGGAATCCGACTCCTCGCTTTTGTGAAGGGCGGGTGCATCTCCTATGTGTTCTATAATGATTAATTCTAAGAAATCCTTACGCAATGTGGTGTGGCAATTTGGAAAAGGAGTTTTCCAAAAGTGAGGTCACACAAGGGAATCGAACATTGAGAATAGAGACATAGTATCGAGGTTATTAGGGAGCCGGCAAATATCTTGCCCTAGGCCTCCTTCGGGAGATAGGAGACGGAATGACCGTATTTGCATGGTACTCGTAGAGCTATGATGGTTCTCCAGAATATTCATTTCGGCCTATTAGTTGGGCTTCATGGGCTTGAGATTGGACATCAACCATGGAGATTGGGTACTCTTTAATTAATGAGATTAATTGAATTGAGTCGATTAGTTTAAAAAGAGTTTTAAACTAAAATGAATATAAGATATTCAAAAGTCACAAAGAGTTGTGAGCCCATATCCAATGAATGGTATAACCTATTGGGTCACACAAAAAATCCAAATAGCTTCCAAAATTGGTAGAGCAATTTTCTAAGTGTTAGAAAATTCACCCCTTTGGTAACCGATGTTCAAGGACCCAATTTAATGGTCAATTTTGGTTTGATTAATTTAAGTGTTAAATTAATCAACTAATTTAAAGAGTTAAATTAGACCAATAATTAACAAGTTAATTATTTGGTACCATGTTGGCCATCAATTGGACAAGTTGACTAATTTAATCTTAAAAGTTAAGCTTGTTTGATTTAAGAGTTAAATCAAAGGTTAATTAATTAAATTAAAGTATTTAATTTAATTAATGGGAAGAATACTTTTTGGAGGAAAAATTTAAATGAAGTGTTCATCTAAATTAGCATCTTAATTAATTTGGAATTAGATTCCAAATGCACTTGAAATTCAAGTAAGACTTGAATTTGAATTTTGACAACTTGGCATGCCACTTGGGCAGTCACCTTGAGGAAAGTGTGATGCCAACTAGCATCACACCTTCCACCATCTATATATAGATATAGAGTGCAAGCAAAATTCGAAATTAACATTGTTGAAAGTGTGAGAATTAGATTCCTGCATTCCCTCCAAAATCTCCCTCTCTCTCTCTCCATGCATTGCATCATGTGTTGAAGCTTTGCATTTCTTCTTCATCCCAACCTGAAAATCCGTCTCCTCTACATCATTTTCTCCTCTCTAACTCCAGCTTCTAGTGAGGGAAAATTGGAAGATTTTTTGTTGTGTGGATCATATCAATAGAGGCAAGACACTTGACTTGCTCGGTTTTGGAGATCCACCTGCCACAGCTTCTGGTTGGAGAATTTTTATGAAGCGATACAGAAGGATTTTTTGCTCCAATTTTTTACAGTATCTTCCCCTGTGTGTGGATGTGTTCCAGATTTAATTTGGTGATTTTTGTAGTAGTATAGCCATGGAAAAGATTGTGACATTCCGCTGTGCCGATTCCAGACAGTTTTTGGATCCGAGAGAGATAGTTGATCTTCTCCTTGTTTTGAGCTACAAGAGGTAATTCTTCATCCTAATTCAGATCTATAGAAATAATATATCCTTGGACACTTGAGTAGCTTAGTTATTTTCAAGCTTATGAAGTTTTGATTTATGGATCCTAACGCTACTCTTGCCTTCAAGTGGTATCAGAGCCTTTTTCATGCTATGTTTTGGATTATTGTTTGATTAATTCATGTGATGAATTGATCAACATCACCAAATGCTTGATCCAAGTGATAGATTGGAGTGTTTGGTTGATGATGCTTGTGGCTCTATTGCTTGATGAATTGAAAGCATGCTAATATGTGTTTTAAGTGTTAATTCATATGATTAGTATGTTTTAATTCATAGCTATTTATGCTAAATGTTGATTTGGAATTTATTGATGTTATATGTTGATATAGCATGTTAAATTTGACCTTAATGTGTTTCGGTCATTTTTGGATCCATTGTGATTGGAGTTTTGTTGGAGATTTTCGAAGAATGCGATTCTTACTTGAACTTGATTTTTGAAGCTTGAATGAGCACTTAAATTTCCAGTTTTAAAATGTGTTTTATATCTGGAAATTGGTCCATAATGTGTGATTTAATGTTTAGAAAGAGTTCTAAAATTTTTGGTGCACAAAAGTTGGGCTAAAAATCGGCTTGACTAGCATTTACCCCAAAACAGGGGCTGCCGGCCGCCAGCCTTGGTGCAAGCTGGCAAGGCAGTAGCCGAGAGCCACTGCCCAGCCGCATGCCTGGCACGGCCAGCAGCGCCCGGCTACGGGTTGGGCAGGTTTTGAGCTTGATTTTTGGCTCCTTTAGTGGCTAGAAATGATGTTAAATCATGTGTTATGGATGCACAAGTGTTGTGCAAGTTCTCAATTTTATGTTTGACATTTTTCAAGCTCCTTAAATCTTGTTAAACTTTATCTCCAAGTGTTGCATAAGTGTTATCCATGATCAATTATTTGTTAATTTGATTAGCATTTAATTCATGGAATTAATTGCTAATTCTAGATTTGTTTATTATTCATTTAATTATTGAATGGATAATGAATGAATGTGGATGATCATGAGCCCTTAATATTGATTTTACTTATTTCAAGTTGTTGAAATGGGTTGTATTAAATTGAGGCTTGCACGCCTCTTTATTTCTACCTTGTAAATGTTATGAGAGTAGAATCACTAGGAGTGAGGTTTTCCTATTCATGTAAATGTTGCATGAGTAATGGAGGCCAATGGAGGCATGGAGACTTTTGAAGACCCATGAATGTATGGGATACAATTATGCAACAGCTAGATTTAATTAACCCACCTAAAATCAACTAGGTGGTGCACCTATGGCTAAGTGCACCACTTGGTTAGGCTGATGGTCATCCCACCTTAGGAGCATGCTAGGCCCATTTACTTATTTATGCTTTTCATATCCTATTGATGTATGATATGCATGTTTAGGATATAGAAAACCTAAATAAGAAAATAAAATGATGAGATCTTTGCAAGCAAAAACCCTCCACTTAGAATGTCTACGTGCTTTTCAAATATTAAGTCAAAATGGATACAAATTAAAATAGTTTTAATTATCCAAGCCTTCTACCAATAGTATATGGCATGACGATGCTACCACCTTTGTGTGATATACATCCGGTCACGGGGGTCATACTTAGGTGGAAAGTTGTGACCATACACTTTGCATGAGATGCACCTTTGATTTGGGAATGCCCACTCATTACACACTCAGTCACGGGGGATGTTGTGGCGCCCGTCTCAAATCAAAGTTTGATTTGTAGGTTTGACATAACACCGAGTAATGTAGAGGTCATCCATCAGGGGATCTACATGAAATGGTGAGGCAAAATATATCAAGAATTACATGAGATGCAATTAGCAAAAGTTGCTTACCTTTGGATTGCTTGTGGATATACATCCGGTCACGGGGGTCCACTTGCAAGTCTTTAGGATATTGATTCTCACTAGGAAATATGATTTCCCGAATTCTTCTAGGAGGTGAAGGATTTGATAAAATAGTATAAGGAAAACATGCTTGAAAGACCATAAACATGTTTTTAATATCAAATCAATCACATGCTTATTCTCTTTTTTCGCCTTTGAGGATTTATGAAATCTCAAGAATGGTTTAAATGTTCCACTCAACGTTATCTTGGAAACCAATAAACCAACCAGGCCAAACTTCCACGATTGACTTAACCTCAAAAATCGTTCTAGATTCCTAGAAGCGGATATATGTCTTATATCAAGGTGCTCCTAATTGAAAAGTTCACGAATTGGGTTTAGAATCAATCTATCCCATAGTCTCTTGGTGGCATCTACAAACTTTAAAAGTCTCAAAGACACATAAATAGTACCTTAGTTAGAGTTTACAAGAGTTGTAAAGCAAACAAAGTATGAGAAGTTCATGTTGTTAAAAGAGATTTTTCAAGTTATGATGGATATGAATTCATGTGTCATCGACTATGGTCCAAATATGATTAGGATTGGGAAGCTTTTTTCTACTTGGATGTAGTGAGGAACAATGATATCCTTGAGGATTTGATCCCCACATCCTCGCCGAGTTTTATTGATCAAAGTGTTGATCTAGAAGGAGACTACCATGACAAAGGCAAACCTTTGACACTTGTTTCCTCCTCCAAGTCTATGGGCCCTAGGAGTGCTAGAATAGGAGGTAAAAGGAAGAAAAGTTCTTCCTCCAAGGGAAAACAACTATTAAAGGCGTCCAGAGGAGTTAACAAGATTATAGAGTGTATAGTCGATATTATTTGTTTCTACTTTGGCTAGATAAGCCATTGGAAGCGGTTTTGCAAGAATTACCTTGCAGTCCTTTGGAAGGGTATGTACTTTATTGAAATGTATTTAAGGATAAATTCTTCCTCATGGATATGTGCTATCGCATGTGGTTCTTGTCTTTGTAAGTTGTTACAAAGAATAAGAAAGAAGAATAAAACTTAGTGATGTGGATATGATCCAACGCCTTGGCTAATGAGCAAGAGTTGTGACCAAAGCTGAAGGCGTATAATAAGTTGGACTTAGGGAACTCCATAATTGTATTGAACCCTTACTATTACGTGCCATATATTGTTGAGAACATTATTTCAAATTCCCGTTTTGGATAGTGAAGGATTTGATCCTTCTATATCAAATGGGAGATTGAAGGCATTAAAGAATAGGTTCTTTAATTGCTTATGGTACACTTAACAAAGGATTATACATATTGGATTCTCAACCATCACTAATGCACTTTCAACAAAGTAAGAGAAAGTTAAATATCCAAGAAGATGCCATGTTGTGGCATGCAAGACTTGGACATATTTCTAAAAATAGGATGAACAAGTTAGAAGCACTCAAAGCACTAAATGTTAGTGGCATTGAGGATCTTTCTACTTGTGAATCTTGTTTAAAGGGAAAAATGACCAAGGCTCCTTTTGTAGGACAAACAGAGCGTCCACAAGTCTTTTGGATTTGATCCAAACAGATGTTTGTGGACCATTAAGAGTTAGTGGTAGAGAAGGTTATTCCTACTTCATCCCCTTCACCAATGACTATAGTCGGTTTGGACACATATTTCTTATGAAGAACAAGTCCGAAGCCTTTGAAAAGTTCAAAGAGTATAGGAGTGAAGTGCAAAAGCAATTGGGGCTAATTATTAAAGCTCCTCGATGGATTGAGGGGGAGAATATACTTGAGCACCGAATTCTTGGAATATCTAAAAGAGAATGGGATTCTCTCTCAATGGACTCCACCTAGCACACCCCAACACAATGGAGTAGCCGAGATGAGAAATCGTACCTCGTTGGACATGGTATGTTCCTTGATGAGCTTCTTCAATGTGCCTATATCCTTTAGGGGATACGCCTTAAAGACGACGGCGAAGCTACTAAGTGTAGTACCTTCAAAGTCGGTACCCAGAACACCATTGCATCATGTGTTGAAACTTTGCATTTCTTCTTCGTCCCAAACTGAAAATCGACCTCCTCTACCTCATTTTCTCCTCTCTAACTCCAGCTTCTAGTGAGGAAAAATTGTAAGATTGTTTGGTGTGTGGATCATATCAATACAGGCAAGACACTTGACTTGCTAGATTTTAGAGATCCACCTGCAGCAGCTTTCGGTTGGCGAATTTTTCTGGAGCAATCCAGAAGGCTTTTTTGCTACAATCTTTTAATGTATTTTCCCCTATGTGTGGAGGTGTTCCAGATTTAATTTGGTGATTTTTGGAGCAGTACAGCCAGGGCAAAGGTTGCCGACATTCCGCTGTGCCGATTCCAGACAGTTTCTGGATCCGAGAGAGATAATTGATCTTCTCCTTATTTTGAGCTACAAGAGGTAATTCTTCATCCTAATTCAGATCTATAGCATGAATAGATCCTTGGAAGCTTGAGTAGCTTAGTTATTTTCAAGCTTATGAAGTTTTGATTTATGGATTCTAATGCTACTCTTGCCTTCACCAACAAAAAGTCAACTAATATTATTATATAATAGTCCAAATACTCTAGATATAACATGTGCTTCAAAAAAGAAAAATTAGCAGCTGTCTTTGGTCTTTGAGCACCGTGCAATCCTTCATACATTAATTGTATCCCATTCATGCACTGTAGATTAATAATGAATAAAAATATATATTAATTACACAGTAATGACAAGAAGGTATAATAAGCATACATATGAAACATAATGGAGAGCAAATACGTCAGCAAGATCAAGCTGTTCTTGCTAGTCGTAGCTTCTTTACGTTTATGACGGTTATGCCCAATTCTACCACACCGCCTACACCTCAATGCCCGAATATCAGTTTGAGATAAAAAATCTCTGTGTCCTTCTACGACCTGGCTGAGGTCTCATTAGAATCATGCTCTCAAAAATTGGACGGACATGATATATAGTTCCCCATTGTACATACAACTCCCACAACGGATTGCTCGTATGTTGTGGCCGATTGTAGAAAATTAAAAAAAATGGAAAAAGAAGCTTCCTTTCTGCCGTGGGAAGATGAATAGAAAACAGACGAGAAAGAGAAAGAGAAAAATAGGTGTCGGACAACAAGGTTTAGGAAATAAAGGAAAGAAAAAAATAAAAAACAAATATCATTAAACTAAGGTCATTTCAATCATTTTAAGTGGGTGGGGAGTAAAATCAAAATTGAAACTTCACATGGGAAGTCCAAACTAAAAAAGACATGGATGGGAACTGAATGCTAAAGTGAAAATGGGTTTGGGAATTTTTAAATAAGATGTCCTTTTAAATCTAACAAATATTTATTAGACAAATAAGAATATTCAATTGTTGATCAAACAAATTATGTTTAAGGTAAATGGCACTTCACCCCACCCCCCCAAATTTAATTATTTTGGCACATTACCCCCTAAAAATAACTAAAAGGCACTTCACCCCATCAACTTAGGGTTATTGGAATATTTTACCCCCCAAATACAATTTCTGGAATATTATGTGCTTGGAGAAAAAGGCTACTCTTATCATTTTCACTTTTCTCCACCTTCCTCAACATATTTATGTGACATTTTACACAATGTGTTGTATATATATATTCCCTTAAGAGGACTATTAGTCTGTAAAGTGCATTTCTTGCTAAACTAATTAATTATATTTGTAATCGAAAGGTTGAATTAGCTGTTAACCTAAATATATATATATATGCAGTATGTGAGCACTTCTTCCTCTTTCTTTCCTAATCAGCATGACCATAGTTTAGATGAATGACAAAATTAATTATTTTGATTCTTTAAAGATGACTAGATAATCTTAGCATTACTAAAATAAAGCACGAGCTTTATAGCACAATCATATGAATGAAAAACTAAAAAAACTTTTAATTAAAATATGTGTACTAAAACTTATTCAGTTGTATTTCAATCAATAATTAATTCCCAAGTAATAGGCAAAGGCAAACGAGCTAATTGAATGTAAGAAAAATAAAAATAAAAATCCCAGTATCCTATTGTTCTTAGTAGATGAGTTTCTTTATTTTTGAGCTAAAAAATGTAGAAATGACAAGAATACTTGGGTTTCTTTTTTTGAATGGAAAAAAGTGGGAAAAAGTGAAAATGACAAAAATAGTCTTTTCCAACAATTTGATTTGCCATAAATTGTATTTGGGAGGCAAAGTATTATGGTAACTCTAAGTTGATTGGGTGAAATGCCTTTTAGTTATTTTTGAAGGGTAATGTGTCAAATCAATTATTTTTTTTTGGGGGGGGGGGGGGGGGGGGTGAAGTACCATTAACCCTTATGTTTATATACTTAAAATTTTAAATATTCAATCTTTAAAATAATTAAATATATATACTTCGAAAGTAAGTAAGAGAAGTAAAAAAGAAAGAAAGAAAGAAAAATTGAACCCATGAACAACACGGCTAATTAAGTGCCTGTTTGGTTTTATTTTCAAAACCCCTTTTCATTTTCTCCTGAAAATGAAAATAAAAAGTCATCAACTTCTTCTTTATTTTCACAGGCATTTTCATTCTCAACACATTTTTCTGAACACACTATTACACTCTTTCTCTATTTTTACACTTTATTTTCTTCTACTCATATTTGTATGACTTTTAATACAAAAACACTATAATAACCAAATACAACTCATTTTCAACCCTACACAATCATTTCATTTCAAACAAAATATCCAAACAATATTTCATTTTCAAAAATACACTTATAACTAATTTTTCACTTTTTCTTTTCACCAGCAAATGAAAATGCATTTAGAAAACAAAACAAAACCAAACGGCCCTTAAGTATCTCGAGAAACAAAAAAGAGGAGAATGATTACCTATTTGGCGGCTGTTATAATTAATCTGTAATTAATTGTGACGTTCGCTAATTAATCTGTAATTAATAATGACGTTCGCTTGGAACGTTTAGGCTTTCAAATATCCATTTGCCTCCAGACAAAAGCATCTGGTTCTATACTGCTATTATTGGAGTTGCCCACTCTCTGCTTTCTCAGTTGAAAATGGAAGGAAAACTTGCAATGACAAGGCATTTTTTCAAGGTGATGACTCCTGCTTTCCAACAAAAATTGGTGTCATAATGTCTTCTTCTTCCCTCCTACTCTTAATTAAGAATATGGTATTCAAAAAGCATCTACACAGGGTGCTTTTCTCCTTACATCTATTTAATTTCTTCTGTACAGAAGCTGCCACCAGCATTCTGTAGGAAGCTAAAACAAGAGAAATCAGAATGGGCTGTTGTAAAAAGTCGTAAAGGAACATGGAAGATCAATTTGTGCAGAAACTGTGAAGGTCTAACGTGTTTCAAAGATGGATGGCCTAGTTTTGTACAAAACCATGGCCTCAGTATTGGAGATTTTGTTTTGTTTGAACACATTGGTGGCTTGCATTTCAATGCTTTCATCTTTGAATGGACTGCCTGTGAAAAAGAGTTTGTTGTTGAGATGAAGGAAGAGCAAGAAGAGGCACCTGAAGCATTTAATGTCAATAATCACCAAGCAAAAAACACCACGAGTAAGTTCTCCTCTATGATCATATATATCATGTGACTTTTCAGTTGAAAATTCCAAATTTTGATCACCATGGAAGACCACTTATTCTTGCTTAATTTGTAGGAGGAGGAGCCATGGAATCAGATCTCTCATACCATAGCCAAAACCCATATTTTGTCTTGACAATGAAACCTTATCATGCTCAAAGAAACGCCCAAGTGGTGAGTTCATCGGCCATATTCACCAGATATATGATCTTGCTAACACACAAGTATTGCTTATACTATTTGGCTTGTACATTTCAGACTATATATTCCAGTAGAATTTTTGAGGTCAAATAACTTGTGCAAGAAATCGGGTGTAATTTTCAGAGATCCTCATGGAAAAAAGAATGGCCAGTGAAACTCTCATTTCAGAAAGCGGGTCAATTCCGGTGTAAAATGCTGAGAGGTTGGCATGGTTTTTATGTGACCAATCAGTTCAAGGATGGAGATGCTTGTGTCTTTGACCTCAATCGCCATTCGCTGCAATGCACGACTGCTTTAATGGATGTACAGATTTTTCCTGCTCCAGTCTAGCTAGGACATGACATGGATTCGCCCAGCTATTAACTTGTGTTCTTGCAGGAATTTCCTACACGCATTTGAGAGTCCCAGTTTGATGCCAACATTACTCCACTATTGTGACTCAAGCTTCTTGATTTGCCTTGTCCTACGCAAACTTTTTTTGGAAATTTTGGATGCATTCTCAATCCTGTAGTGCAAAACCAAAGTTAATTTGCAAGAATATACCGTGTTCCCTTATATTGCTAAGGCAGCTCAAAGTAGAGGTTGAGCTCACTTCACGAGCTAACTCAACTTATTTACACTGCTATTCGACTTCAAGTTTCATGTCTGTGCTGGGACTTTGTGCTTCCACGGCCATGCTGCCAAATATGTTGAAGGTTACCAGAGATCTCAGTATACTTAATGTAGGGCTATCGTTTCTTACAATTCAAACAAATGAAAGTTGTTCCCGTTGCTCCTCCAACCAAAAGAAAATCACAAACATGAAATTACTATGGTTCGCCAAACAGAGTACATAACTAACTCCTCCATCGGAGAAGCAAATAGAACTTTCAACTAAAAGAACATCTGAAATCCAGAAACAAAGTCAAAATGCGTGGATATCTATCTTTCAGTCTCGTAACAGGTATGGAAGACAGGGCCTCAAATAGGGGCAAGTGAGGTCAATAAGGAAATTGCGTTAGCATCACACAGTCCCCTTTCCATGCATTTCGATCCATAATACAAAATCAGTACTGAAATATCATTATAAGCAAAAGAAAGTTTGTATCTCCTATAAATAACTCTGGAACTCATTATGCCAATCAGATTTTATAACATATGCAAAAAAATTGTCCATAAATTGTCAGTTTACTTGGAAATTTGGTGAGAAAGGCTACTTTCCACGATTCCCTTGAAAGAGCGAAAATGCAAAGCAGGAAAGTAAATGACTAATTCTAAATTCAGTAGAAGCTTGAGGCAGGAATCACCCGCCCATATTCATATGGCCATCAAATCACCATACTGGCGCATTAGGACAATGGAGCCTGCAAAGAGCCCTATTGCACGGAGTAATTTCTGCAGTAAGAGAAAAGGAATGAGAAAAAGACTCTGCTAAAAAAGGTTAAACCAAGTATCATTTTAAGAGAGAAATTATGAAACCAACATGGTACAAGAAGCATACTCAAGATCTTAACAAAAAAAGGAATACAATTGACTGAATCTGAAAGCGTGTTAGTAGCTTGCACGACACTAATCATTTAACACTATAAAAGACGACTTTCACGATCATGTGAAGGTGAAAGATGAAAAGTGAATCCTAATCGAAAGAAAAATGATAGCACAAGGAATTAGCATTGCTCCTCCCAATCTGATATGAACTCAACTCTAAATCTTATGCAATATAAAAGGGGAACAAATAGAAGGGGAGAAAAGGAAGATCAAGAGAATAATATCTAGCATGCAAATACCATTTGCACTTGAGTCAAACATCCCATATCCAAAACGGTAATCCAGCTCATCTCTTTCTGCATCTAAAACTTGTGCACAAAAAATAGTGATCACCAAAAATGAAACTCTGAACTCCCCGCTAGGCCAACAACTTAAGGGATTTGAGGTCTAAAAAACTCAATTCTTAAAATTTACCTAACCAGGAAAATATTGATGAATATATAAACAAAAATGAAAAAAGACAAATTGAATAATAAACAAACACATACATAACAGAGACCTTGATTTTTTCAAAATACGCAAAAGGGGTTCAAACTTGAACCTACAGTTGCTGTCACCCAAAGCGATGAATATTTAGTGCTCTCAAAATGAAAAATTCCATCTTAGAACACACATAATAAGGACGGAAGGGAAAAAAAATAAAAATAAAATAAAAAAATTACAATGATGCCGCACCTAATACCCAAATTGAGCTAAACAAATTGAACCCAATTGATTGAGCACATATACTACTATAATCAGTCCTATCTCCAATTTATAAAATCATGAGGCAGAAGAATAGTCAACAGTGGGAAAAGAAGGAAATTAGATAAAAAAAGATTACAGAAATACCATGTTTAGATCCCATTTATCAGGGTCATGAAACTGAGAGTGCCAAAAAGCTTTGATATTTTCCGGTGATATCAGACTATCCGCCATTAAACCTTCTCTTTTCTTCCGTTCTTTTAGAGAGAGAAAACTCAGAAAGTGTGTGAGCAGCGGCTAGGGTTTAGAATTGGGGGATTATTTTTTTTCTATTATAGTTTTTTGACGAGCAGCTATTTCTGGTGTTCCTAGAATAGCCTTTCACTGGGCTGTGCAATCAGGCATTGTACAGGGCTAAATGTGACCAATTGATTGAGCACGTAAACCAGAAAATCTCGCATGGCAGTGGTAAAACACAAAGCAAGGTTACATGATATTTTTCTTTAAAGCGAAATATTTACTCGATTGAATACAAATAACGAAGTTATTTCAAGTAGCAAGATCGGAACTTCAAGAATGCACATTCATTCTTAGCACTCCAAGTGTAACTTTTGTCCTTCCACATTAACTATGTAATCAATTAATTAATTGATATTGAGAGTGAACAAATAATTTATGTTTCTTATACAATTATGCATCATCATTCATGAATTATAATTGATTTAAAAATGTCTTAAAAACTGATAAGTTGAACATTCTCGTAGTCGATTAAGTCAAGTTTAATGTGTTATTTGTTATGATGAGAATTAGGGGTGGCAAATTGAGTTTAGAATTATGATTTCAGCCAAATTCATTTGGTTTGGGTGGGGCTGGGTTTAAAATAATATGAGTGAGTTTCAGTTGGGTTGGGTTCTAATGATTTTAATGTGGATTGGGTAGAAGTGAATGCAATTGGGTTATAAGTTCAAATAGATGTAAAATGAGTTAACGATGGATCAAAAATGGGTTGTAAATTGTCCAAGCCAATTTCACCCAATATTTGATAAAAAAATAAAAAATAAAAAATAAAAAATAAAAAGAAGAAGAAGAAAAAAAAGACCCACACAAAATTAACATGCGCTTTCATTATCATATTCTTACTTAATTATTAAATTCTCAATAAGAATTTTTGTAAGTAACTATAATTTTTAGGGGAAATTGCAAATTTAGTCCACCAACTATACCCTCTTTCAATTTTGTCCATTTTGATATGGGGTTAGCACATTTGGTCCATGAGCCCGTAAATTTTCGCACATTTAGCCCAATTTTTTGTAATTTTGGTCCATCGGGCCGAAAAATTTTCAATTGGGCTGGAAAATTGCCTACTCAGCATCGATTAGGCCTAAATATTGGGGATTTTGTAACATTTGTCAAATTGCTCCACATCAGCGTCCACCTCAACTGCCACATCAGTTAAGTGTTTTGAACCAAAAAAAAAAAAAAAAAAGGAAAAATTGAGGGGATAATAAATAAATAAATAAATTCAAAAACCACCCCCACATCAACCCACCCAACCTTCCCCCACCCCCACCCCCACCCCCACCCCCACCCCCAGGACGTTGGCCGCCAGCCTCTGCAAGCAATAGCCATTGCCACCCAACCTTCCCCACCCTCACCCCCCCTGGCCGCTAGGAACACTGGCCACCATGGCTGCCGGCCTCTGCGAACAGTGGCAAACCTTCCCCCTCCCCTACCCTCACCGAGGATGCTGGCCGCCGGCCTCTGCGAGCAACATCAATGGCCTCTATGGCCGCTTGCAAACGCGGCCATGGGCGCTGTTCGCAGAGGCAACCTCCATGGCTGTGTTTGCAGGCGGCCATGGAGGCACCGCTCGCAGAGGGGCGGCCATGGCGGTAGGTAAGATGAAGGTGGGGTGAGGGTGAGGGTGGGGTTGGTGTTATTTTATAAAATATAATATAATATGTTTATTTATTAATATATATTATGTATAAATACATAAATATATTTATATATGTATAATGTATTATATTGTATTATGTCTATTATATTATATATTTATGTTTATTATATCATATATTTTATATTTATAGTTGTATATACATAATAGTTTCAAATTTAAAAATAAAAAATTGGTATAAAGGAGATGAAAAAAGATATATAAAAATATATGTAAAAAGAATAAACAAATAAAATTAAAAATATATGTAATAACTAGGGGTAGTATGGTCTTTACATATTAAAATTAGGGCTAAATTGCAGCAAATCATGAAGAGGAGGCGGTGTGCTATTTTTTTTAAATCACAAGTAAATTTGTTACTTTTTTTCAATCATAGGGTGTCTTTATATAGTGTGGTATATTATTAACAAAATTATTTTAAATAATGTTTATTGTTTAATATAATTGGATGCAATATTATTTGAATTTTTTCTAGTTTATAAATTATTTATTACTTATATAAATTACTTATATAAATTACTAGTTTATATATATATATATATAAAATAATATATATTAAATAGAATATTTTAAATATGTAATAATATTGAATAGATAATATTATTTAGACTTTTATTATTCTTGATTATTTATTTATTAATTAATTTTTATTTATTCATCTTTATACTAATTATTATCTATTATTTGTTATTATTTATTAATTAATAAATAATTCATTAAGTTTGAATAAATTATTTTACACATTTTTACTATTTTATATATTTTTTTAATTTTATAATAGCATTTCATTTTTACCCATGTGGCGTAGCAGATAGGGTGACGTGGCCGATTCGTGCCAAATGGCGTAAAACGCCCAAAATTGGAACCCAATTGCTACATACTGGACTTCTGGCGAGCTTAATTTCAAATTAATCAGCCCAATGGACCAAAATTGCAAAAAATTGGACTAAATGTGCGAAAATTTACGGGCTCATGGACCAAATGTGCTAATCCCATATCAAAATGGACTAAAATCAAAAGAGGGTATAGTTGGTTGACTAAATTTGCAATTTCCCCATAATTTTTATATATAATTTGAGTTAAAATTTCTTCAATTACATACCACAATTTATAGCATAGATACAGATATCAGTAAAGTCACAAATTTTTTTTTTTCTTGAAAATAAGATCATCTTAAAGAAATAGAGGTGGAGGTTTATTATGAAATTTTCAAAATTTGAATTTAAGATTACCTTTCTTTTATTTATGAAATTTAATTGAAATGAGAGTTAGATTATAATAGAGTAAAATTTCAACTAAAATGAGAGTTAGACTATAAGTGAGTAAATGAGAATTACTAAATAATTAATAAGAATTAAGAATTCTTTTTCACTTGTTCTAAAGTTTTAATATATAAAATTATAAATCATGTCAAATGAATATTGCGTTTGCATTTTGTAATTGCAACTGAAGAGTTTTAAATCATTAAGATTTTCACTTTATTCGTTATCTTCTTTTTGTTAATAATAATTAATTAACATACGTAAAATAAAGATAAAAAATCATAATTTAACAAAATAATATAGTAATATATTTAGCAAAAACTTATAATTTTTTTTTGCATTGGATTAGCCCAAACCCAACCCAACCCAACCCAACCTATTCTGAACTCATAAACATATAGGGAATGTTTGGTTATGTTTCCCCAAAACAAAATTTTTGGGGGGAAACATAATCAAACATATTCTCATTTTCCCTTCAAAACTTCCATTTTTCAATGTATACGTACATGTATTATATATATACAACAAAAACATCACTCAATTCCATTTTCATCCCCAAAAATCTAATAAAAAGCATTGATTTGACTGTTACAATAAAAATATTTGCTCCAAAACATAAACAAGCATACCAAAAAATAACTTTTACATTCTCCTATATTCATTCTCCCAAAACACATAATAAACACATAATAAAATCACACAAAAAACATAACCAAATATTTACATACTCATTTTGAACCCAATCCATAAAGATCTAACCCAGACCCAACCCAACCCACCCATTTGCCACCCCTTGAGAATATAAAAAATAATTGATGTATCTAGGGCTGTAAACGGATATTAAACAGATCGGATATACTGTATCCGTATCCGTATCCGTATCCGTTTAAGTTTTACAATATCCGTATCCGTATCCGACGGATATTTTTTAATAACATCCGAATTCGTATCCGCCGGATATTATTCGAATTCGGATATATCCGTATCCGATTATAATTATTCCTAATATCCGTTTATAAATATTCGAATATTCATTTATAAATATCCGAATATCTGAATCCGTTAACTTATAATAAAATGCATATTTTTTTCTAATAAATTTCATTTAAAAAAATAATCAAATAAATGACATAATAAAATCTAGAAAAAAAAAAAACAAACAACCAATAAAATTAGCATACTCCTAAGATCAAACAAACATACAAATCTCCTCAAGAATCAAATGAAATAACAATTTTCAATAGATAATACAATAATACAAAAGGAACAAAATAAAGATTCATTTCAATACAAGAAAAATCTTCATATAATCCAACAACACGACCATGCTTGAACTTATCATCAGTTTAACACTGCAAAACATAATAAAAAAAAACACTCTATAAGAACTTATAACATACTTTACAAATAATCTCAAAAATAAAAAAAATAAAAAAAAAAAGTAAAGAGAAAGTACACCAAAAGCAACCATTGAAGCATCACAATAATTGGCATCATGTACTCCAAAAGTTCAATCAATTATACCTATAAAAAAGTATATATTAGTCTATATTTATATGTTGATATATAAATAAATAAAATTAAATAAATGAAAGAAATACTCATTACTTACAACCATTTTCAATTGTTGGCAACCAATCTTTAAAACCTGTTGAACAATAAAAAAAATAATCAAACATTGCCCAAAAATAATTTACACTAAAATAACTATATAATTCATAATCACAATTTATATAATTAAAACTTTAACACTAAAATAATTTACCTTTGACAATGCTCAAAAATGTAAAATTTCAAACCTGCACAATTAAATAAAACATCAATATAATTTAATTATAAAAAAATAAAAATAAAAAAGGGGGTGGGAGGCAAAAATAAATAAAAATAGAAAGGGTGGGGGTGGGGGGTTTAAGAGTTTGGTTCAGAAGCTGAACTAGCAAATTTGGAACCAGACTGATTCCAGAAGCTGGAAACCAGCAGCAAATCTAGAACCAGAGGCTGGACTGATTCCAGATTTGCTGGCCACCGAGGTTGCTGGCTCTCGCAACCCCGGCGAGCCAGCAAACGAAATGGGGCTGGCCGACTAGCCCTGTCACCGGGAACTGCATGAAAATTTAAAAAAAAAAAAAATGAGAGAAGGGAAGATGAGAGTACCATGTGGCTGCTAAAGAGTGAAAAAGGGAAGTGAAATTGAAATGTAAAATGGGAGGTAGGGTTTAGTGAATAGTGATTTGATTTTTACATTTTTTTTTTATATTTTTTTTTGATAATTTTTATTTTATAGTAGTAATTAATTTTTAAAATTTTAAAATTTAATTATTCATCAATTTTTTATATATGAATCTGATTTATATTTTGATATTTAATATTTTTGCATATTATATTTTAATGTAAATTTAAAAAATTAGTTTTTATGATGGCTATTGAATATTGACATTTAATTTTAGATATGTAGATATAACAATGTTAATCAATAAAAATATTCTCTATTATTAATATTTTGGGGTTTAAAATTTATAAAATTGTGAGATTTTATAATTTAGAGTTTAAGTTTTATATTTAGATAAATTTTATTACTTTTCTAAATTTATAATAGTACAACTCTACAAAAAATAAAATTATGAAATGATATTTTCATCTTATATTATATGTATATAGTTAGATATTGTAAAATATTTAAAAATTGTTTACATGAGTTTATAAACTTTTCAAAATATTTTATAAGATGTCAGTGTTTCGTAATTTTTTTAAGAAAATAACTTATAAAATTTCTAAAATAAGATGTTAAAAACTTATAAGCACTTTTTAAGAAAGTAAGGAGTTCTTATCTTATTTTTAAAATCTTAACAAACTCCCTTAATTTTAATCATATTAATTATAAAATTGTTATTACTAATACCTTACAAGCTCTAAAATCTTATAATTCAAATACTTTGAGAAGTTTTTTTTTTTTTTTAAATCTAGCATCTTACAAGTTTGAAAAATATCTTATAAAATACAAGAAATTAAAAAACATCTTATAACATGTATGAGCTTATAAGACGTTTTAAATAAGTTTAGCCAAACACATTCTTAGAGAGTGTATACCTAAACTTATTTAAAAGATCTTATATAAGTTCTTACATCTTATAAGATATTTTCCGAGCTTATAAGTTGCTTGATCTTTTTTTGAAAATTAGTTCTAAAAGTGTTTAGATAAAATAAAATTTTGCAGCCTATAAGGTATTAATAATGACAATTTTATAATTAATATGCTTAAAATTAAGGGAATTTGTTAATATCATAAAAATAAGTTAGGAATTCATAACTTTTATAAAAAGAGCTTATAAACTTTTAACATCTTATTTTAAGAGCTTATAAGTTCCTTTTAAAAAAATTTACTAAACACTTTTTGATATCTAGTAAGATCTCAAATGTGTTATAAGATGTTTTAAGAAGCTTATAAGCTTACCCAAACAATCTCTCAAATCTTAATGTCCCCTTAGCTAGTTAATAATTTACGTATTTTACTATTTTATTTTAGAATTAAAACATTAATTATTCTTGATTTAGTTATTTTTTTTATAATTATTGATTCACTTTATGATTAATTAATATTAATTCAATGACACCAATATAAATTAATTATAAAGTAAAGCAACAATAATTTTATATTGATTAATTTTATCATTTACATATTGATTTTTCAATTTTTTTGATTTAATATTATTTAATTATCATCATTATCGTCTAATTTCTTTATTAATTTTTTAATTACTAATTTATACATATATATTCATTTATATATATATTATGAAATTTCATATTGAAAAAATAAAAATAATTTATTATGTATAATAGTATATTATATATGATAATTTTTAAAATATTATTTATATATTAATATACATAAAAGTAGAATATATTATATATAATAATTTTTAAATATTATTTATCGGATACGGATAACGGATATAATTAAATTATGGATAATCGAATATATAAACGGATATATCCAACGGATATGTATTCGGAGTGGATATTAAACGGATCGAATACGCATTTATCATATTCGTACCTTTTTACAGTTGGATGTCTGCTAATCGGATACGGATAATATCCGCTTTAAACGGATACGGATAATAGCCCTATAAACGAATTCAGATGCGAACGATAAACGAATTTTCGAATATCCATTTACAGCCCTAGATGTATCAATTATTGAGTTATTTTAAAATATGAAAAATATGTTCTTGTAATGAGGAAACATAAAATTATATATTATGACTTAGTGCTGTAAAATGCCTAAAACTAATTCAGATTTGTCAAAAAAATAAAATAATAATAATAATAATAATAATAATAATAATAATAATAATAATAATAATAATAATAATAAGCTCCTTCTACCTTAGTTAAGAATTTAAAATCAAAGACATCTTTTTTTTTTTTTTTAATGAGATTTAGAGCAAGCTCAACTAGTAAGCCAAAAATTTATAATTAATTTCACTTTAAGTTCTTTATTTCAATTTTATGGTTTGACATCTCAAAGTTGATTAAATTATGATTTTTTAACAGTCAAGTTAAATTCAAATAATTTCAATCCAAACAAATATTTTAGCTAAGCTAAGAAAATATATTATGTTTTTAACTTTAATTCATTTACACATTTCTGGTAAGTACTTTTAAATTAATCAATCAATACTGACAATTTGAGTGCAGCAGAGTATCCAATTAAGTGATGCCACCTGGGCAAAACATTAAAAACACTACTCCATGAGAAGCATTTTGGTCCACTCAAACTGATAACCCTGCTCTTGTAAGTTGTTGTATGGAGATTCTTCTTGCTCGCTCTGCAGTGCTCACCATCCAATCAAAGTAAAGAAAGGAGAAGCGAGGAGGGCTATGGCAACAAAAGCATACTCTTCACTTCTTCTGATCCGATCCATGGCTGCCCAGAAGCCCATTCCTTCTGCTACCAAAACCGTCAGCTCTAGAAAGGTAATTTCACTTCCTGCTATCTGAATTCCAATTACTTTGTTTATTGTATTGCGCTATTTATGCTTCTCTTTGCCTGTCTTCTCCCTTGCTGTGTAATAAGTTTCCAATTCCATCAATGGAAGCTCTATCTCTATCTAAAATTCTCTTTTCCAATATAGAATACAACTGTATTCCCTCTTGGTGAGCCCGGCCCACGAGCCGGATATTCAGCCGCCACGCCGCCAGTGAAGCTGTTAACAAGGGTGGAGCAGCTGCGGCTCCTGAGCAAGGCTGAGAAAGCCGGCCTATTATCAGCAGCCGAGAAATTCGGGTTATCATTGTCCACAATAGAGAGGCTTGGCCTTCTCTCTAAAGCCGAAGAATTGGGTGTCCTTTCGGCGGCCACGGATCCCGGAACCCCTTCAACTCTTCTGAACTTGAGCTTGGTTTTGCTGGTTCTGGGACCTGCTTGTGTGTATTTTGTGCCAGAAGACTATCCTTGGGAAATAGGATTGCAGGTTGTGTTTGCTCTGATTTCTGTAGTTGGTGGCTCGGCTGCTTTTGCCGCATCCAATCTTGTATCCAATTTGCAGAAATCTAATTAGCATCTGGTAAATGCCTTGAGATTGCGCAGTAATTTATGGGGCTTGTGAGTGTGTGTATTCTTTGATTTCTTCTTCTGGAAACTACGGGGAAAACAATATATTTGAACAACATATATCCTCTGTACCAATTACCATTCATTTTAATCCGAATAGTTGTAGCGTGAACATATAATGTTAGTTTCACTCATGAACTCCTCTATGTCCTAAAATATTTCATAATTTTTTTTTTTCAATTATAAGACTACTTTTAAGATAATGATGTGAGGATGTCTTGTAGATGTTTGGAAGTGTGATATAAAATTTTTAAATATAAGATTGTAAACTTCCAAATTGCGGAAAATGTGGGGATGTCCTGTGTTCTTTTAAAACAGAAAGAATCCTAACTTATTTGTAAAATTTTAACAAATTTATTTAATTTTAACAACAATTACAATATTATCATTATTATTTCATAGTTTTTATGATCATATTATATCTAAATATCATTTATTCAATCTCTTCTTTGTAAAATAAAACCTAATATCTTATAAAAGCTTTAAAGCTCTTCTATACATAATAAAATATAAAAACTTGAAGCAAATAAGCTAAACTATGCATCCTTGAAGTTAAGCTCTCTGGCATTAGGGGTAGTAAATTTCGACACGATATGATAATATGATACGGATCAATACTATATCATTGGGTTTGGGTTATGGGTTATTGGATTGGGTCAATATCAGGTCGAACGATAAGCAACACGAAAATGGTGGGTTGGATTCAGTTGGGTTTCGGGTTGCCTGACAAACACGATAATTTTATTGGGTAATCCGCCTATCCAATATAATCCAACCTAACCCAACCCAGTGTAATCCATTAAAAAAGGGAAAAAAAAGTATATATGTGTATATATTTTTTATGAATTAATACTTATGTAGGGCTGTCAATGGATCGGATTTTAGTTCGAATCCGATCTGAATTCGATCCGAATTTTAGAATTTTTATCCAATTAAAATATTCAATAGATCAGATCCGATTATAAATATTCGAAATCCGAAATAAGTGGATCGGATATGGAATTAAGCAATTCGATCCATTAAAGATCCGAATCCGAACTTTAATATTTTTTATTAAATTAATACTCTTATATATAATATTAATAATATTTTAAAATAAAATTTATATATTATATTGATCTAATATCTATATTAACATTTATATTATACTATTAATATTGAGTTTTTTAACCTAAAAAATAAGATGGGTATTGATAAAATATCAAATATAATAACATATAATAGTTTATCTATACATTAATATAATGTGAAAAAGGACTTTAATATTCAAATATTTAACTTTTTGACTAATATATAATAAAAAGTTGTTAAAAATTCAAATATGACATATATTTACTTTATAAATACAATATTTTTATAAAATTTAAAAGGAAAAAAACAAGAAAGAAAAAAAATGAAATCGGATCGGATTTTTTAACCGAATTTCGGATATCCATCGGATTCGGATATGGTACTGATTAACAAATATCCTATCGGATTTCGGGTCGAATTTGGATATAAATTTTGTTAATCGGATTCGGATTCGGATATAGCAGATTCGATCCAAATCCGACCCGTTGACAGCCCTATACTTATGTTTACTTATTCTTTACATCAAACTTCAATTGAAATAAGAGAATAGCAATGAAGAGATATGATTGAAATTAAAAGCTGGAACATAGTTTACTTTTTATATTTTTAATTAATAATTTGATGTCAGTTTTGAACAATTTAATTTTAGATTAATTTGTAATGAATTAAAGATTACTATTTGATACTTAAAACTAGACTACTTAATATTGTTTGGATGACTATTAATAATTGAATGAGATGAATTGTATTTCTTTGTTGGAATTCGATTTCATGGTTGTTAAAATTGAGTTGTCATGAACTTTAGTTTAGCATTAAAAGTTCTATATTGTTGATGTTGTATCAAAAATTGTATGAAATTTAATTATCAAATTACTCCATGATACAAGATATATAGGCCCGTGGAGTACAAGGTTAACTTTTTTCTAAATTTTGAATTAGTTAATTTTTTCCAAAATCTTGATATAAGTTGCTTCATTTATTAAAAATTTAGTTGAATATAAATACTATAGGTTTTTTTACATGAATTATTAATGAAAAATAGTAACAAGTTGAAATTGATTGGGTTTAGATTGACACGAAAATTTTCAGGTTATGTGCAAATTAAGGCTTATTGGGTTGAGTATTTTTTGGATTGCATAAAATTTTATAATATTCTCACCTCAACCCGATACAAAATAACCCATGACACGATTGGCACCCCTATCTAGAATGAATCTTTACCCGTTCAGCCTAGCAATTAGCAGTGAGCCAGCTTCTCTTCACTTCTTTAAAGCACTTTCTTCCATTTAAGATTTTTGACACTAATCTTAAACCAAAGCAGGTAATGAAAACCCAGTGCATGTGCTTGTCGTTTTTACCATTAGGACACGCATTATCTTCTTATTCTTTTCGGCAAATTTTCTGCAAAAGGGAAACAGAGTATAATGACAAGATTTCAACCAGAGATGATTTCAAAGCTTAATAGAGGGAAATGCAGGACTTCTCATCAACCAAATCCTGATTAAAGACAAAGTGGGCCAGTACAATGAGGCCCTCAGGCATTACCAGGCAATACCTGTTATAAGAATCTGCCACAGGCCTTAATCTCAGAAAATGAATGTATGCTTAAGAAAAGGAGCAATATTCATCTTATTTTTCAGTCTCCAAAGCAAAAAACCCTCTTGAACTTCAAAGGAACCATAAGCTATTGAATAATGGGAATGTATTTAGTATCACAGAACTGATGATACTTTGATGAGGTCACAATTAGGTGTGCTGGAACATAGAAAAATGCAGGTGAAGGGCAATTAATCAGGCGTCGCAGCACCTTGGTTCAGCTCTGCAAATCTCATGCCAACACGCATTGAATGCTTCAAGAATTTCTCAGCACATCTGCGAACACAAGTCTCCTCTTGTTTGTCCAGAGATTTGCGCCGAAAGGTGTCCACACAATCAGTGAAACATCTTTCCACCAACGAATTATACATCCTTAAACTGCAGAAGGAAATTAAACATTTCGACATTGCACAAGAATTTAATTGAAAATATCATCATGATTAGGATCTAGGTGTCGTTTTCCCACCAGCTAACGGGTCTAATTTGTTATATCAATGCAAGAAAATTCTCATAAAACCACAATTGAGGTTGGAATAAGGTAGTTCAGTCAGAAAAAAGAAGAAAAGAAAAGGAGGTAAAACTAGTTAGTTCACAAAAAATTTCATATGACTATCTTTGATGCCAACAACATTGCACAATAATCAATGAAGAATTTTTATCGAATTTCCAAGCAGAAGATAAACCATCATTGATGTAAATAAATTAAACAGATCCATGTACTAGGCAGTCTCATTATATCAAGTTCTGAAAAATACGCAACCAGCAAGCATAAGAATTATGATCTGATATCCATGTAAAGAGAGGCTGATCTCCTAATAGCTCTCCACCGTGAATCTTTTATTTAGTAATCTTCATGAGGATGTACGTAGTAAATTAGTATGAGTGACTTTTATATTATGTATGAGTAATTCTTCCATTTTATTTTATGTCAGAAGCAAGTAATCTCCCCTCACGTTAGGAAAGACCCTGAAAGAAAATAGATGATACTGTAAGACATCATCCCAGAAAATCTGCCAAATCCTCTCTGGGACATACAATTCTTCCAAATTCTTATCAATTCTTTTATACATCTTTAACAGTGTAAATTAACCTGAATCTCTGAAGTCTCAATCGTTTCCCAAGAATACATGGCAAAGGACTCCACTACTTGGCCTACATCAATGGAACTGTATGACACCACAAAATTGCTTCTCTAGTTCAAATTACCTTAAGCATAACTAGAACCTCCCTTACTAACTAAAACCCCACAAAGAAGTACTTAAAAGTCGTTGAACATTTGACATTTTCAAAATCACACATATTATATATATATATAAACACAAAAAAAGAAACAAAATTCCATGACGATTCCATCCCTTTAACATGGAATTCATGCCATGCCCCATTTTTTATTTTTTCTTTTTTGTCCAATTTGAATGAGCTTTCAACATTACACCAGCAAAGTTCCGAAACCACTTACTGAAATGCCTCATTTTTTTTTTAGCTGAACGCAATAATTTCAAAATAATAAGGAAAATCAACACTTGGGGCATATATATATTTGTATACCTGTCTCGAATTTGGAGCTGGTCGATCATGGCGGACATTCGGAGCTTATCTTCCTCTGGAAGAGCGTCCAAATCTCCCAGCATGCTCTTGTCCATTTTCAAGGATTTTGTTGAACGAACCACCCACCAGCCACAAGGTTTAATTACTTCTCCGACTCTGCTCTAAAACCCTAGCTACAAGGAGAAGACGATCGAGTCGGAGTGAACTGTGGAGTATAGATTCATTACCATAGTGGGGAATGGACGGATAAGATTGACAGCATCTGACCGCTCAAGATAATTCAGGAGCATAAAAATATTAATACTTTTAAATATTTATCAAATGGCTTTAAGAGCTTATTCAAGAATATTAACTTTGGTTAAAATTTAACTGTAAAACATTCAATTCAAATTATGTCGATTTCAATTACTAAAATAATGTTTATTCTCATTTTTATCAATTTTTTGTGCCAAATGAAGATAGCTTTATCATTAATTTGGTTAAATTAATGAACTATAAGATTTTAGTTAAAAAAAAATCGTGGAGTCTCATTCTATTTCTTTCACTAAAAAATTTGATATTATTGTTATTTAATTGTTGGACCTCAAAGATTATTTTCCTAATATTTTACCACTCATCTTATTCACTCATGCACCGTAGAAATATTTTGTAAAACATTTTGCCGAAAGTTTTAACTTAATTTTGTTAATAAAGATTCTTATGTCAAGATTGTTGCCGGTTCCCACTTTCCACCTTATTTATTTTATGAAAATGAAAGAATATTTTGTATTTCACAAATTTATATTCATTTTTGGTCTCTTTCAAAATAAAGTTTCCTATGAATACATTGGCTCTATTTGATTTCATTTTAGGTGAATTCTGGAAAATGTTCTGAATAAAGGTGTTTTGGGAGTTAAAATTGGAGAATTATCCCACTGTTTGGTTTTGTTTTGGGAAAACGTGAAAAAATGGAATTGTTTGTTTGGAATTATTTTGTAGGAGACAAATTTTATTGTAAATATCAAATTAATAACTTTTTTGTTGGGTTTTGATATGGGATAACCCAACCGGCCCAACCCATTAACATTCGACCAGGCAAAAGACATGATGGGGAACAACCTAATTGGCTGTCAGGCCCAGCCCATTAGTGATCGACTAGGCCCAACCTCATCGAGCCATTCTACAAGTACAAGTATCAACACCTGGCCCAATCAACCATGGTATAGTTGATCAGATCGAGAATGATTATTTAGCCCTTAACTAGGAAGACACTTGAATCCAACAAATTTCCAGTACCTCGACTATAGTGTATGTAGATGACTCACAGACGAGGATACATCTCAACCTTAAGAGGTCGATAAAAGTAGCTCTGCACCACTGGACTTAGTTGCATAGGATGCACCGTGGCCACTTCTCTGCCGCATTAAATGCTCTGACAGGCGATGTGTCTCCGCATTAATGATGTGTGTCTCCTCCAGTACCACTTTTTTGTAGCACCAGGGTACTGTGCGCTTCCTTCGTACTGCCATGTCCTATAGAGCTGGAGGTGGTGCCATCTAGAATAGTACACAAAAGGGAAAAGAGCTAAGGGTCCTCAGGTGAAGACAAAGGCATTCTCTGTATATACAGAGGCATAGTTGACATATCAACCTCTCTAGAAAGGCTATAAATACCCCATTGCCATCCTTCAGCAAGGTATGCTTATCATCACTCAAAGCCCACACTCTGCTACTCTACCTTCTAGTAGATAGTACTGACTTGAGTGTTGGAGTATCTTAGTCAGGGGCACATCGGCTAGCCTGACGCGTGCTATTAGTTGCAAGACTTGACCCAACTATATCATCTAACCTTTTTCTCGACCCCCTACCTAGTTGATTAGATTGGAACATAGCTTAGTATACTATAAAACAGTTGATTCCATCATTATTTGGCACCGTCGTTGGGAAATTAAGTCCATAACTGAGAAAAATGGTTAACACAAGGTGAGCCACTTCTGAGCAAGAATAGGACATGAAGTCCCCAACTCCTCCTCCTCCTTGACCCCAATAAGAACAAGACGTGGCTGGGCCCAGCTCCCAGCCAAAGCAAGTAGTAACCTTGAATGTGGCTTAGCTCAATTTTTAGCTACTCTCAACAAGCACAACAACCAGCCTGGGCTAGCTGCCAATGCCACCCCTCAACCTTCACAACACAAGGAGAGGCCCCCAAGAGAGGATAGGGGCAAACCAGAGACAAGATATCCCCCTATCCAACAAGAGCATAGCCTAGGACGTTTCCCATGGGAAGAAATCCGACCTAACTCTTGGGAAGAAGTGGTTGATTCAGTAGATCACCTCGCCCAACCAGTTCAAGCCCTTCAACGCGATAAGGTCGAACGCCCAAGATCTCAAACGAATAGAAATCTATCCCAAGTCCATCGAGAATAAATAGAGGAAGTGTCCCATCAAGTGCAACAACTGAATAGACGCCGCGAAGAGATTTCCAAGAGGAACACGGAAAGGAACCCTCACTATGAGAATGCACCCCGACTTCACCGCGAGCGAGAGTCACCTTTCGTTCAGGAGATAGTCGTCGACGCTAAATTCCTAATCAGTTGCCCAGATATGATGGCTTATCTGACCCAATTAGCACTTACTCCAATTCAAACACATGATGCAGCTCCACGGGTAGAATGAGTACATCCATGCAAAGATGCTCGTCACAACATTTCAGGGTATTGCACTCAACTAGTTTGTCAAGCTGGAGCTAGCGTCGATTTACTCGTATGACTAGTTTTGTGACAAGTTTCTCCACCAATTTGTTAGTCAAAGGAAAGCAAAACTCCCCCATACTTATTTGCACATAGTTAAACAGAATGAGGGAGAGCCCCTTCGTGATTTTTTCACCAGATTCAACACGGAGGTGTTGAAGATTGACAGTCCCCCAGTGGAGTTTCTAATCGATGTGTTGTTCCTGGGTCTTTGACGCAAAGAGTACGCCAATGCATTGGTCAGAGAGAGACCGAGGATAATAGAAGAGTTGCTCGACCTCGTTGAGAGGTACATGACCTAGGAGGATATGAATAGACTGAAATATGGGAATCTAAACACTGACAAGAAGAAAGCTAAGGAGAAAGATGACAAACAGCACAAGGACGGTCATTGATCTCTCATTACAAAATTTCACAACTACACACTGCTGAACACTGCTAGGAAGGAGGTGTTGTTCACCATTCAGCATGATAACCTCCTCAAAAAGCCTAGGAAGTTGATTGAGACCAAGGCAATGAAGAGATAAAAAAAATACTATCACTTCCACAGGCAAAAAGGGCATGACACAGAGGATTGCTTCAATTTGCACAATGAGATCGAAAGGCTTATTCGACAATGACACCTAAAAAATTTATCGATGAGAAAGCCAAACAAGAGATGGGCAAAACCGACCAGACTCCCCGTAGAGAAAGATCGGTTAGCCCAAGGGAAGATAACAAAGGAAAGAACCCGTCGATCCGAGCCCACCCCTCTGAGGCATGATCGACACTATTGCCGGAGGCCCGATGGGAGGGGATTCCAAGTCAGCAAGGAGATAGAACCAAATAAGGTTGGATTCGACTAAGCTATCCTCAGTCGAAACAGTTTATCAACTCTCCACCAGTGCAAAGCCCATCTCATTTTCTAATTCTGATCTGTCGTATATCGAGAACCAAGATGCTGACAATAAGCTGGATTGCCCCTTGTTCTGTCAATTAAGATAGCCAACTTTGAGGTCAGGAAAGTTTTGGTCGACAATGGAAGCTCTGCGAACATAATTTTCCTGTCGACACTAAAGAGAATGAACATGGGAAAGCTGAAGTTTGAGCCTGTGTGCACCTCGCTGGTCAGATTTGGAGGATTAGAGATCATCCCTGAAAGGTCTATAAACATGTCCACCTCATTTGGTGAAGCACCCAGATAAAGGACGCTAATGGTCAACTACCTAGTGGTTGATGCGCCATTTGCTTATAATGCTATAATTGAACGACCAGCATTGAATGACTTCAGAGCTATTGTCTCGACCTAACACATAAAGGTCAAGTTTCCAACAAGCTGCTGGGACTGGTGAGCTACTTTGCAATATGAATGAAGCTTGTTGATGTTACACCATCTTGGTCGAGGTAAATGAGCAAAAGGATCGACCAAAACTAAAACCCTCAGGGGACGTCCCTATAACAAAACCCGATGAGGGACAACAAAACAAGAAGAGAAAAATGGAAGAGACCAGGGTTGAACCTGTTGAAGAGTTCAAGGCCATCGAGCTCGAGCTTAGGAATCTTGATAAGACCATAAGGACTGGAACTGATCTGGAGAGCAACATGGAGTGCCTAATGGTTGATTTCCTCAAAAAAAATATTGATGTTTTTGCCTGGAAAGCCTCTGACCTCCAAGGAATTGACCCCAGTATCATCGTCCACCACCTCAACATGAACCCCTCATTTAGGCCAGTCAAGCAGAAAACTAGGACCTTCAATACTAAAAGATGTCAGATAATCGAAGTTCTTGGAGGCGGGATACATTGTAGAAATTCAATATCCTAGTTGGCTTTGTAACGTAATCCTTATCCCTAAGAATGAGTGGAAATGGAGAATGTGTAATGACTTTACTAATTTGAATAAAACTTGTCCTAAAGACCCTTACCCGCTGCCTCACATGGATTTATTAGTTGATTCTACTACTGGTTGTGATCTTTTAAGTATGATGGATGTATTTTAAGGCTATTATCAAACTTTCATGGCCCCTGAAGATAAGGACAAGACCTCCTTTGTAGTCCCCAACGGTGTATACTATTTTCTCATCATACCTTTTGGACTAAAAAATAAAGGTGCAACCTACCAAAAACTTATGAACTTTTTGTTAAAAAATGAGATCGGTAGGAACATGGAGGTGTACGTTGATGACATAATTGTTAAAATAGAAAAAGAACAAAACCACTTAGCCGACCTTAGCCGTACATTTTCCATATTGGGAGCATGTCATATAAAGCATAATCCCAATAAATGCACGTTTGGGGTGAGAGGGAGAAAGTTCTTGGGATACATAGTTAGTTAGAGGGGTATAGAAGCAAACCCACAAAAAATCCAAGAAATTTTAGACATATCACCTCTTCGAACAGATCTGGTCGGAAGGATCATAGCCCTGGGGTAATTTATTGCTCGACTAGCGGACAAAAGCTTACCGATCTTCAAAATTCTTAGGAATGTACGAAAGTTCCAGTGGACTAAGCAATGTGACCAGGCCTCGGTCGAATTGAAACAGTACCTATTAGCACCGCCGATGCTAGCTAAGCCTAAGGTTGAAGAGGTTTTGTACATTTATCTGGCAGTCTCGTCGGTAGCAATTAGTTCAGTTCTGGTCTCGACCAGACATGACACCCAATGACTTATATACTAAAGTAGCAAAGCATTGCAGGGCCCATAACATAATTACCTGGAGATCAAGAGGTTTGCCTTTGGTTTGGTCACTATAGCTAGGAAATTGAGGCCCTACTTTCAATCGCATTATATTGTTGTCTTGACGAATCAACTGCTGAAACAAGTACTGTCGAAATTAGATACATCGGGAAGGTTAACGAAGTGGGCTATCAAGTTAGGGGAATTCGACATCACCTTCCAGCCCCAAACTGCCATAAAGCCCAAGTGTTAGCAGACTTTGTAGCAGAAAGATTCATGTGGACTTTGCACGTCATAGCTCAGCAACTTCCTCAAGTGGAGGATTAGGCGTTTCCCTGCGCTCTCCACAAGCCGAGGAGTATGACTTCACCATTAAACTCAACTTTCCCATTAGCAATAATGAAGCAGAGTATTAGCAGCTGGTATGATGATGGTTGTTGATAGGAGAGTCGAGCAGCTGACAGCCATTACTGATTCCCAGCTGGTCGTAGAGCAGTTCAAAGGAAACTTCGAAGCTAAAGAGGTTATGATGAGCAAGTATTTAGCTGAGGTTAAGAAGCTGCAGCAATAGTTCAAAAATTTCACCCTCAGCCAAGTCTTTTGATCAGAAAATGAAAGGGCAGATGCCTTGTCAAAATTTGCTAGCTTGACAAAAGGAACCAGGGATAGAACCATCATATTTTTGGTCGCCGACAAACCCACCGTAGGCAACCTCGACCAGAACCTAGTCAAGCAAATTCATGAAGCAGCTCCCTCGTGGCAGGATGAAATAAAAGCTTACCTAAGGGAAGGAAAAATGCCCGAGGATAAAGCACAAGAGCTTAGACTCAAAGGTCGAGTAATGAAGTTCGCCCTCGATGAGTATGGTCAACTCTACAGGAGATTAGTTTTTGGACCACCATTGAGGTGCTTGACATTAGAGCAGGCTGGGAAAGTCTTACAGGAAGTCCATTCAGGAATCTGTGGCAATCACTCCGGAGGACAATCTTTGGCCCACAAAATCATTAGACATGTGTATTTTTGGCCAACTTTGCTGAGCGATCATGTCGACCTCGCCAGAAAATGCCCATCTTGCCAAGTCCACTCCAACATACTTCACTAGCCTACGTTAACGTTAGTGCCAGTTCAAATCACATCGCCATTCAACTAGTAGAAGATAGATATAGTTGGTTTTTCCCCAAAAACCACAAGTCGAAGAAAATTCATGATCGTTGCGGTTGAATACTTCATGAAATAGGTCAAAGCCAAGGCGGTCCCAAAGATAATCGACGCGGCTATCAGAAGTTTCCTGTGGAAAAACATTATCTATCATTTTGGTTCGCCCAAAGTATTGATGTTAGACAATGGGATGTAGTTCCAAATTAGGAGCACGAGGAACTGGTGCAAAAGCTTGTGGATTCAACAACACTTCACCTTCGTTGGGAGCCTTCAGGCCAATGGGCAGACAAAAGTCATAAATAGGACAGTCTTAAACCACCTTAAGGCTCGACTTGAAGGATCCAGAGCGAGTTGGGCGGACAACCTTCCTAGGGTGTTGTAGGCTTACAGAACCACTCCTAGAACCACCACAAGCCACAGCCCTTACAGTCTGGTCTACAAGTTAGAAGCAGTTATTCCAACAGAATTGATGTAACATACAACTCAAGTAATCTACTACAACTCGATCAGGAATGAGTCTGAAAGAGAATTCAACCTCAAAATGATCGACAAGCTGCGCGAGAATGAATCGTTTAAAATCGACTGTGTAGTCGACCTAAACCTAAGGATTAAACATCAACTTGCAGTTAATTAGTAAAGTCGACCCACAATTGATCATGGTAAGCCTATTCGTTTGATTATGAAGAAAATATCTTAAGTTGACCAAGTAGTCGACTACGAAGACTATTTTAAAACTTGTTTTAAATAGATTAAGTTGATGTGAATATCCTCAGATCTATTAAGTATTCCTTTAGAAGTCGATCACATAATCGACCACTACCTTGGTTAAAAACTAATTAAACGTTACCCATTCCTTTTGTTAAAAGATTGCACCATCCGACTAGTTACTAGAAAGAAAAGTTATACTTATTTACTCATTGGTGTAATCAGTTCGAAAGAATTAAAACGAGAAAAGGGGAGCGAATAGACAACAAAAGCGACCAAAAAATTGATATTCTATATAATAGTAAGATTTGTGATTACATCAATAAAGTCGTTCTTACAATCAATCAAAAGTGCTTCGCAGGGCAGAATCAACACAAACTTAAACAAAAAACAAAAACACCTATCCTCGCTCGACCCAGCTCCTTCCCCTGTAGCTCCTTGAGCCGCCACCTCATCGATAGCATGGTTGAGCTCATCACTTGAAGTTAGGTGCACAATAGTAGGATGTCCTTTGACCTCTTGCTCGGTTGCTAGAACAAGCACTAGCTTAATAGCAACAGAAGGTCGAGAAGGCCCTACTTCCTCGGACAGAAAAATACGTTGCGCAGGAGGGAAATAGGCAGCAATGTTGATCTTGTCATTCTTAATTTCGAACACAAAGTCGTTTGCAAAATTAAACTCCTTGGCCACTACTACCACCCTCAAGTGGAGAGCAGCTACGACTCCGACCGTAGGTGTGTTCTTCGATAGACGGGGAGTCGAGGTAGTCTTCGAGCTGCTCAGTTTGAAGAGGATTGAGGTACTCTTTATCCTCGAGATGAAATTGATATACCAAGAACTCTAGTTGCTGCACAGCCTTCTCAAAGGCCTCATTTGCATCGTCGATTGCCAATATAATGCTGGTGTCTTGGAATACCACGCACAGCATGAATTGCTACACTACTTCCTTCCTTATGCCTGGCAGGGCTCTATAAAATTCATCCTTAGCATACATGCTCGTGCTGTTATACCCGTGCGCTCGACTAGAATTGTATGAGGCCTCGGCCTCCATCCTCGCCTTCTGAAGCAACTCTTCCACGTTGCTTTTTTCAGTAAAAGCAGCTAGCAGCTGCATATTCTTCTCTTCGACTTGCTGGGTCAGCTGGTCGATTCTCGATTGCATGGAACGAGCCGAGCCTTCATATCTTCAGCACCTTCTTATTTCTTCTGGAGCTCTTCTCAATCAACGAGGGCCAGCTCAGATCTCCAATAAAAACCCAACTGGTTGACCTACAACAGCAACAACTTTAGTTGAAAAATTTAAACACAAACTTCAAAAAAATGAGTTAAACTCGACTAGACACTTGCCATGTTAGAGTGATAAGCAAAGGCCTTCAGGGCCTCAAGTTGGCTCATTTCTAGCATCTTTTTCTGGTTGGACATGAAGAGTTCGGCCATCATCAGCTTCAATAGAATAGCTCCGGTCGGCCCTGCTGTCATCATTGATAATGAGTTTGAATTGGGATGTCGTTCCTGAACCTTGGGGAAGGAAAGTTGGGCAGTGGGAATAAGTCATCGTCCAGTTGAAGCCCAAAGAAAGCGGACTCGGTCGGGTGGGTCAAGGCCCCAATTTTCCCTTTCCCTTTCTCTACCCCAATTCTTTTTTGAGCAGGCCTAGATTGCTCGACAGCTGGTCTTTTATGTCGAGATGCTAGGCTGCTTGTCTCAACACGATTCGATCGGGCTGGCTTAGGTGCAAATAGTTGTACTTGTGGCTACAGAGCAACTTGAGGGGCAACCTCTCGACGAGCAGATGCTTGGTGGTGCTCCTACGCCTTTTGCTGATGAGCTATCACTTGTGCGCGTGTGTAGTTCATGATTTCCTCTCGATCTGAAAGGGCACAAGAAAAGCAAACACATCGACATTGAGCAGAAAGTTGAGCAAGTAATTATCAAAAAAGGTCAATAAGAACATCTACCTAGTCGAGCGTCAGTTAGAAAATCTAGCTGAGCAAGCGATAAGCCTGCCAGCACCAAGTTTATCTCCTCGATAGACCCAGATGCCTCCATTTGACCAAATTGGGTTAAATTTTGAATAAAAGTATTATGCTAGCTAGGGTTCTCATTCATCAACATCTTGACGTGCCCCCTCAGCCACCCCTTTGAAATGTTAAACTTGACCCCACTCGGTGCCCGAACAAAGAAGTAGCATTTTTTCCACTCTTAGCCATGTGAGGAGGAGGGGGTCACTAAGAATTTTCAACGAGGGTGAGCTGTAAGGTAATAAAAGCCCGACTCCTCAGTGCTACCTGACTTATGGGACATTAGGAGGTGGAAAAGGTTAGAAAAATTAGCAAAAGTTGGAGGTTGGTAGTGTATTAACATCAAGACAACAAAACTATAGAAGGTCGAGAAACAATTTGGGAAAAGTTGAGTTATGTAGACCTAAAGGTCGGTCAGGAGATCAACTATGGGTTGAGCTAAGGGAAACCTAAGCCCACATTTTAGGGCATCATCAAACACCATTATGCAATCGATCGGAGGTTGATGTATCCTATCGGCGGGTCCAGGGACGATCAGCTCGAACCCCAGGGGAATGTGATATAACTGCCTAAGCAAAGCGAGATCCCTACTGGTGAACTTAGACATGATTTTGCTATAATGGTCGGGCGTGAATAGCCGACCACGAGACATGAGAGGTTGACTCAGCCCAGCTCCACCCCCAGCGTCATCTCGAGTATCACTCGAACTGCTAGAAGAAGTTGAGCTATCACTAGAAGACTTACTAGTCAATCCACCTACCCTCCTATTCGAAACCACATCCGACCGAGTCTCCTCACTATCACTCCCCTTATTACTATCTTCACCAAACACTCTCAGTATATTTGTTCAATGATATGTGGTCAAAATAAAGAAGAATTAAACTGCTCAAGATTGCAGAAGACTTATAGTCAGCAAGGTTAAACCAAATTCGACTAGCAGAGACAACACTACATTGCCAATCTCGACCTCTCAAGATGCTGTAAAACAGTGAAATGTGAGAATTTCATGTGCTATTTATAAGCTTCAACCAGCGGGCAAGCCAACCAGTTAATCTGATTGGCTACCGCGTAATTATTACACATTCGTCGGTTGCCTTTCCGCACTGCCAATGTAACATTCTCATTAAATTTACTTAAACCCTGGTCAATTTTTGAAAAGTTAACATTATCAGCACGTGGAACCTCTCGTTGAACGTGTTTCAGTTTCACAAATCAGCTACTCCTCGTTTCTTCTCATCGAACATCTCGATTAGGACTCGAAAGTGGGGGGGACTCATGATATAGAATAGCCCAATAGACCCAACCTATTAAAACTCGACCAGGTAAAAGACATGATAGGGGACAACCCAATTGGCTATCAGGCCCAACCCATTAGTGACTGACTAGGCCCAACCTCATCAGGGCATTCTGCCAGCACAAGTATCATCACCTAGCCCAATCGACGATAGTATAGTCGATCAGGTCGAGAATGATTATTTAGCCTTTAACCAGGAAGACACTTGAACCTGACAGATTTCCAGTACATCGACTAGAGAGTGTGCAAATGACTCGCAGACGAGGATATGTCTCGACTTTAAGCTGTCGATAAGAGCAGCTCTACACCATTGGACTTAGTCGCACAGGATGCGTTGCGACTACCTCTCTGTTGCATTAATTGCTCTTGTAGGTGGCGTGTCTCTGCATTAATGATGCGTGCCTCCTCCAATATCACCTTTCTGTAGCACCAGGGTAGTGTGCGTCTCCTTCGTACCCCCATGTCCTATAGAACTGAAGGTAGAGCCACCTGGAATATTGCACAAAAGGGAAAAGACCTAAGAGGTGAAAACAAAGGCCCTCTCTTTATATACAGGGGCATCATTGACATATCAACCTCTCCAGAAAGGCTATAGATACCCCATTGCCACGCTTCAACAAAGTATGCTCATTATCATTCAAAACCCACACTCTGCTGCTCTACCTTCTAGTCGATTAAGTATTGACTTGAGCGTTGGAGTGCCTTAGTTGGGGGCACCTCGGCTAGCCTGACGTGTGCTATTGGTTACAGGACTTGACCCAACTATATCATCAAACCTCTTTCTCGACCTCCTACCTTGTCGATTGGATTGGATCACAACCTAGTACACTATAAAACAGTTGATTCCATCATCAGGTTTGTAGGGTGAAATTGTATTTTTAAATTTAACAACTATATATGGATATATATGGCTAATTGATGTATGTATGTATATATTTGTAATGATTGATATATGATTGTAGTGAAGTGATGTGTAATTAATTTAATTTTAAACTTAAAAAATTTATAATTAAGGAAATTATTATAACATAATAATTTGATGAAATGAATAATAATTATGAAATGAAAATAATATTATTTAATTATAAAACTTTATTTAATAATAATTAAGTAAAAAAATGGATAAACATATTATGATGCGATGCTAATTAAATATTTTTTAAAATTTTTGTATTTAATAATATTAATAGTAATTAATTAAGTAAAATTTGAAATAGTTTTGATAATATTTTAATTAGGGTGAAAGCATTAATATATTTACTAATTTAAATAAATAATTAAATATAAATATGTAATGATTCATATAAATACTATTAAATTAAAAATGTAATGTAAATATGTAATAATTTGTATAAAAACTAGTAAAGAAATAATTAAATATATATATAAAAATAAAATAAAATTATATATTAGCTTATTAAATAAGATAACCTAACTATGAAATATACTTAACATGTTTACTTTATAATTAGTAAATAGTAAATTATAAATTAGTTTTTCATAAATAATATATTTTACTCAAAAATAAAAAATAAATATAATAATATTTTCAAATTACAGTTAATCTTTTAAATATTTTTGGATGATTATATTAATTTCTTTGATTAATAGTTTACTGAATGTTTTAGTTTATTTAAAGAATTATCGCAATATATTTAATTTTTTGGTTAAATTTATAACTAAATGCAAAAAGAAAATCAAAAAAATTTTAATTAGTAAAGTTTTAATATTTTCATATATATATATATATATGAGTGAAGTGAAATGAGAAAGTGAGAAATGAATGAGTGATGTGAAAGGTATAGTGAGAAAATGAGGAGTATGTATGCGCTTTTTTTTTTTTCCGCTTTTGGGGGGGTATTTTGAGAGTTAAAATTGGGGAATGTATAGTTGGCTTGTTATTGTTTTGTGGAGTTGGAAAACATTTTCACAAAAACTAAACAAACATAGGCATTATTTTTTAATTTGAATAATATTTTCTTCTAAAAAGAAGTTGTATTTAATTATTTCGATGTGATACATTACTTTCAAATATTGTTGATATATCTCAAAATGAGTCTAAAAGATTTACAATAATAGAATAGATACATATATCCTATATGTGTATAAATACTATATATTCATGTATATATATATATATATAGAGAGAGAGAGAGAGAGAGAGATGTGGTACATAAACATGACACCTAAAAATATTATACGTACTAATTTGATATGGAATAACTTATATTACAATTTAATTTTTATTGTATTCAATTTTAATTACATCTATAGAAGTGTAAATGCAATCTTGAATGTATGTGGGTACTGGTGTGCAAATTCATAATTTCTGTAAGCTATAGAAAGCTAGTTAATTATTCCATTAACTACTTGTTCTTGATGACTTCTATTAATCCTTCCCAGTATATCATATAATGAGAAATAAAACTATATCTAGTCCTTTCATTTCCTCATCTACATCCTCCATCTAGAGGTGTCAAAACGGGTCGGGCCGACCAGCCCGGCCCACAAAAGAAAAACCGGCCCAACTCAGCTCATTTAATTTTTTAATATGGGTTGGGCTGGACCGACTCGCTTGAAAACCAGTCCCGAACTGAAATTTTGCAGCCCAGGACCGGCTTGGCCCACGGACCATGAAGGACTGTGGGCTAAGCGGGCCAGCTCGTAGGCTAAGCGGGCTAGCCCGTAATATTTTTTTAATTTAAATTATAAATTATAATTTTAAAAAATTTAAGAATTTATTATTTTTAAATTACAAATTATAAATTATTAATTTATAATTTTTAAATTACAAATTATTAATTTTTAAATTATAAGTTTATAAATATTATAAATTAAGAATTAATATAAGAAATATAATTAATAAATTTATAAAAATTGTAAATTATAATATAAAATAAAAAAAAGAAAAGAAAAAGGGAAAGTAGCCATTCCTGTAAATTGACCATTGGCTTGGCCAACGGTCATTTTTTTTTCCTCAAAAATAACAAATGACCACTATAAATAGTGGTCATTTGTAATAAAAATGTTTCCTATAAAATTTCTCAATTTCTCTCAAATCTCTCAAGCCTTGAGTATTCTAAAATTTTATTTCTTATTCTACAATTTCTCAATTTCTCTCTAATCTAATAATTTATAAATAAATTATATATTTTATTTATTTCGTACATATTATTAAATTTATTTGGTACATATTATTTGGTGGAGCTTTGAATAGAAGTCTATCAATTTGCGCTTTGTGGAGCCGTGAATAGTGGTGTATCAAAGTGCAACTTCTTAATTCTTATTACGTCTTTTACGGTAACATCTATCCTTTTTTTTACAATTTAATTTGTGTGTTAATCTTTGTGAATTTTATTTGTTAATTGTTCATATTTAGTTGATTATAAAAATGAAGAAATTTTTGAATTTTTCTAGTAGTTCTAAAAATAAAAAAATTAGTAGTCACTCTATGGCCCCTCCGAGGGTAGACCAACATTCTCCTTTAAATGACCCCTCAATTCGTCCCTCCACTCAATCCACTAGGCGTAGTACTAGTCATCAATTTATAGACTCGCCCATAAGACTTACTACTACCCCTCCCACTTCTTCTAGTTCTACGGCCCGATATTATATGAAATGTAATTTAAACACAAAAGAAAATAATTTTATTACACAAACACCCGCATCTTTGCATAATACCGAATCATAAGAACAATATCATCCCACTACCGATAGAATAGATGAAGAAAACCCCCTAGATGATGATGAAACACTAGCACCCGATGATATTGACACACATAATGATACACAAGGGAACAAAAAAAGAAAATTAACTAGTGATGTATGGAAATGTATAGTTATTGGCTCACCCGGTTTGGTTCATTGTAAATTTTTTCGTGCAGTTTATAAACATAAAAAATGAGGTAGAACGAGTACAATTAAAAGACATTTAGACACTCATCATCCGGGTTGGAATGAAGAGGGTGTGGGGGTAAAGGCAATCACAACTTTATTGAGATGAATCGGGCGCGCTACAAAGTTGGAGATATAGTCAAGAAAATATGAGAATAGGCTTATCTAGATTAGTTGTACAAAATGAGTTTCCTTTCACTTATGCCGAAAATGAATTAGTAACTAGATATAATCAAATGTATTTACAATCGGCTTATAAACCCATTTCACGTAACACTTGCTATGATGATGGGTATAAACAATATTTATAGGAAATTTTAAATTTAATTGAAATTTTTGATAATTTGAAATGTAGAGTTTCTTTTACATCTGATATGTGGTTGGGTAAAGGCAATTTGCATTATTATGTGTTACGACTCATTAGATTGATGATAATTGGTGCATGCAAAAAAGAATAATTGAATTTCAACAACTTGATCATCCCCATATGTACGGTTATTCATATTTATGAAGCAATTAGAGATTGCCTTAGGGGTTGGAACTTAATGAATAAAGTTATGTCTATGTCTTTTGATAATTCATCTAATAATACATCTGCTGTAAGGGAATTAGTTAAATTAATACATCCTTTAGAAAATGGTATTTTTTTTCCATGTTAGATGTTTTTGTCATATTATTCATTTATGTTGTAAAGATGGTTTACAAAAATTGATCTTTCGGTAGGTAAAAATAGAAATGTTTTAACACATATTATGGCTTTGTGAGTTAGAACACAAGAATATAAAAGATTTTGTCAAGATCGTAGGACAAGATTTGTAATTCCTTACTTAGATACTCAATATAGGTGGAACTCTACATATAGAATCCTTAGTGAGACAATGCCTTATCATCATATAATTAGTGAATTTTATAATAAAGAAATGTTTGATGATTATGGTGAACTATTTTTGCATGATGCGGATTGGGATATTGTGGAAGTTCTTGCTCCACTTCTTCAAACATTTAATGATAAAACCAAAATTATGTCTGGTCATTTTTATCCAATATCTAACTTGTTATTATATACACTATGTGAAATTGCTCAATTATTTGATAATCATAGATATGATGAACATTTAAGTGAAGTAATTTGTGCAATGGAACAAAAATTTCTTAAGTATTATGAAAAAATACTCTACATAGCAATTATTTCAAGTATTTTAGATCCTAGATTAAAGTTAGATGTGTGTGTTGTACTAATGCAAAAATATAATGATTTATACTTCATGAGGATTTTAACTATGATGAAGAAAAAACAAGAATTTTAGATATTTTGAAAATTTTGTATTGTGTTTATAGTCAAAATTGTAGGATAGGACAAATGCATGTAGGTACGCAACAACCATCCACTAGAAAAGGAGGAATGTTTGCATCTTTAGGTAATTTGATGAATGAAAGACCATCAAGCTCAAGACCCAAAAGTAGCACGGAGATATTGTTATATTTACAAAACGTATGTGAAGAAGATTATGAAGGATTCAATGTGTTAGAGTGGTGGAAGAATAATGCTAAAGTGTATCCAATTCTTTCACGCATTGCTCGAGACGTACTCGCAGCTCAAATGTCGATGGTGGCATCCAAGAATGCCTTTAGTGCAGGCAAGCGCACATTGACCGATACAAGATCGCGGTTAAAACCCAATTCGATCAAGTTTTGTATTCTTTGGAAGGATTGGCTAGACCAAGAGTATAGAAACAAAAGTTTGAGAAATGTGAAGACTATATTGCCTCAATTGGAAGAAGGCGATGAAGAATGACTTGAAATCGCATCCACCACCGCATCTCAATTTGAGAGCGATTTAGATCACTTGAGTGAACGAACGATTTATCATTGAACATATTTAGAGGTTTGTGTATATATAGACCTGTACCATTCATTTTGTGAATAACACACACTCACATTTTCAGCTCAGATTTCATTGCATGTGTGTGCTCAGTTTCTCTTTCTATCCCTCGAGAACCTTCATTCTTCTTCATTTTCTCATGGTAGCTTAGATCGTAATGTGGTATAAGAAGATTTCACCTATTCCGCCTCTGCTTTGTGATTTTCCTCATAGTTTTCTCCTCTGATTTACATCCTATCTCCTATAGATCCTCTCCGATCATCCTTCTCCATTGCCTCCAATGATCAGTCCATCGTTGACGACACCTCCAGTCAATTTTACCTTCATCATTCAAACGGACCAGGACTCACCTTGGTGTCACAATTCCTTACTTGAGAAAATTACGCTTCATGGAACCAAGCAATGTTAATTGCTCTCTTGGAGAAAAATAAAATAGGGTTCATGGATAGTTCGATTCAGAAACCATCAGTTGATGATCCTATTCTACTCAGCTCCTGGACGAGAAATAACAACATAGTGATCTCTTGGCTTTTGAATTCCGTTTCTAAGGAAATATCGGCTAGCATAATATATTTTGATTTAGTTCACGCTATATGGATGGATCTGAATGATGAGTTTCAGTAGAGCACATGCCCCAGACTCTATCAATTACATAAAGAGTTGATCACTCATACTCAAGGAACCAACTCAGTCGACATTTATTTCACCAAACTGAAAACTGTATGGGAAGAATTAAGCAACTATTGTCCGATTTGCACATGTAATCAATGCTCTTGTGGAGGTATCACTGAACTCAATGATCAACTATGGGAAGATTTGCACATCTTATGGAGGTATCAATGAACTCAATGATCACTACAACCGTGAATATGCGTTGACATTTTTTATGGGGCTTAACGACTCATATGCTTAGATTCACAACCAAATTTTACTCTTAGATCCCTTGCTACCTATTAGCAAGGTCTTCTCTCTTGTGGCACAGGAAAAGATGTAGTGTGGAGTTAGCACTGGTCACAGAATTATGTCTCCAACAGTTTGGCCTTTGCAGTAAAATCTAATGCTCAGACATCTCTTAAAAAACCATCCAACAATCAACACTCTAGCAATTTCAGAGGACAACGGAAGGAAAGGCCTTACTGTACTCATTGCTCCTCCTTTGGCCATACGGTGGAAACTTGTTATAAACTCTATGGCTATCCCTCAAGCTTCAGATTCAAGTCCAAAAATCAGCAATTTCAGGCCCTTACATCAAACAACACATCGAACCAAAACACTCCTTCAAATGTTAATCAAGTATCTCACTCACAATCATTTGAGGCGTTTGTAAGCGCAAATTTCTTGTCTGTAAAAATTAAAATTACAAGACAAAAAAAATTTGAACAAATAAAATAAAATTAAAATCTATCAACTATGGATTCAATATCTAATCTAATCCTCTGATTCTTTCCAAATATAATCTTGAATTTAATAAGCTCCGCAAAAAATGCCTTGAATACCGTAGATCTCCTTAAATTTGATTTGGAGGAAAATAACGCCAATTCGAGGGTTTCACACCTTAATCTCGAATAAAATGCCAAAGTATATGAGCTCGAAGAAGAACGCCTTGAACGTTGTGGATCTCCTTGAAGAAGAAGGCTATGTACTTTAGTCTTGAATCAAACGTCAAAATATGATGGGTTCCATGATGAACGCCTTGAACGCCATGGATCTCCTTGAATTTAATTTGAATAAATAACGTCAATTCAAGGGCTCCGCACCTTGATCTCCTTGAATTTAATTGAGTGAATTCCTAGACTCCTTCAAAGCTCCTCTCACTTGCTGGAATTTGTGTTGTGTGTTGAATGAGCCATAGTCGCCCCATTTATATAGATGCTTGGTGGGAGATTTCTAGTTTAACTTGAACTTCTTTAAGGGTTATCTCTTTGATAAGATAATACAAAATATCAAGAGATAATATAAAGTGTGAAGAGATAATATCAAATGTCAAGATATAGTATCCAATATCTTTGATTTGATTGGTTCATAGGCATAGACATTTTATCTTTGATACTTATCCATATTTGATTTGAGCAAAAAATAAATATTAGAGTATTAATTAAAATTAACTATTTATCTTTTGGAATTAAATTTAATAAATTCCAAGATACATAGAAAATTTTGAATTAAAAATTAGTATATTATTTTATATGTGTCACTCTTCAATTGGGCAAAAATTGAGATGTCTACAAATGACCCCATTTCAAGACTTGGCAAAAGATGTGTCAATCATCCACGAAAGAGGCAATGCTTGAAGTATTTAATAAGTTTTCTTTTTCTCCCAATTCACATATGTTTGTGACAAGAATATCTTTCAAGCATTTCTCAAGCTATGGTGCCCAATAAAAAGGTTAAATCATAATATAATTGAAAGTAAATATCCTTTTGAGGGGAGTGTCGTACACAGTTTATACTCATGCGGGTCAGGAGTAACATGCAATTTAGGCTCGTATGTCAATGAGATATTTAACTTGAATAGACATTTTATATTCGTGTCAAGGAGTCCACTAGAATTTAGTTGACAATTTATACTCATGTCAAGGAGTTTACTTGAGTTTGACTTAATAGACAGTTTACACTCTTGTCAAGGAGTGCATGGAGAGAATTTGAATATTTAGATAGTTTATGCTCGTACCTAGGAGCCTTATTGAAAGTTTAAACTCATATCAATGAGCACATGAGAAGATTTCAAATATTTAGATAGTTTATGCTTGTATCCAGGAGCCTTCTTGATAGTTTAAGCTCTTATCAATGAGCACATGGGAAAATTTTGATTTAAAAATTTCAGATATTTTATGCCGTATCTAGGAGCATTTGGAATTTGAAGACTTGAGCTTTGGACTTGAAGACTTGAAGATTTGAGTCTTTGATTTTGAAACTTGAAGACTTGAAAACTTCAGTCGTGGATTTAGAGATTTGCAGACTTGAGTTTTGATTTTAAAGACTTTGAAACTTGAGCTTTGACTTGAATGCTTGAAAACTTGTATTTGAAGACTTGAGTTTGAATTTGGAGACTTGAAGATTTGAGTCTTGAATTTGAAGAATTGGAGACTTGAGTCATGGATTTGGAGACTTGGAGATCTAGGAGTGTTATTCACAGTTTAGGCTCATATTGAGAAGCATTTGGAATTTGGAGATGAAAATTAATTGCCCCCATCATCATCATCATCATCATCATCATCATCATCGGCATCACTTGAGTCTTCTTGTTCATCAAAATTCATGCTCATTTCAATATTATGTGCATGCGCTGCCAAATCTTCAAAGGTTTTTAGTTTGATTCATTGAAGTATGTAGTAAAGACTCCAATGCATTCCTTGGATACACATCTCAATTGCTAAAGTCTCCAACAATTGATTCTTGCAGTTGAGACTCAAATTTCTTCGGCGATTGATATAGTCAATAACAGGTTCTTCTTTCCACTGGCGAGAGTTGGAGAGTTTAATCATGCTAACTGTCCTTCGAGTGTTGTAGAAACAATTGAGGAGCTCTTATTCTAGTTGCCCCCAACTATCAATGGAGTCTGCCTCCAAGTCAATGTACCAATCAAAATCATCGTCCTTTAATGAACAAATTGCTTGACTAGATGATCTTCATATGTACTAGCATTATTATAAGTCTCAATGAAATAAGCCGCGTGCTACTTTGGGTTGCCCTTGCCATCGAATTGCTAAAACTTTGGGATCTGGTAACCAATTGGCATCTTCAAGTTGTTAATCCTTTGAGTATATGGCTTGGAATAAGTCATAGATAACTTAGAACTTCCATCAAACTTGTATTTGATAGTCTCCATGATAAACTTCTTCAATGGGTTAATTGGAACTAGTTCATCAGTAGAAACTTGTAGTTCTTTATTTGCCTTCTTTTCATTTTCGGCTAACTGTTTCTTTGTAGATGTTTTGCCTTCGTCCTGAGCCTTAGTTTGTTTATCCACCATACAACTTGCATCAAGATTGTCCATTTTGCTCATCAATTTGGAGATTTGAAAGTCTTGCTCTTGGACATGCTTTGTGAGTCCTTCAATAGCCTTCGTCAAATTTGCAACTTGTTCCTCCAAAGTTGTAGCATTTGTCGCCATCATTATCGCTGTGTTTGAGGAATTCGATGTTGAGCAGGGAATGGATGATTCAGATTCTTCCTTTGAGTCTCCACCATCTTCATTTATATTAATAAAATGCGGCAACATCTTTTCCGCAACAAGCGAAAGAGCCACCTCCGAAGAAGATTGCAGCTTCTTGGACATACTTCTTGTGATGACGCCAACATTTTTACCTCCAGTACTTGAGGAATTTGAGGTAGTAATTTTCAATGCTGCAGTCTTGTTGGCAGCCATGATACTTCAGTCTTGATGAAGAAAAGAGATAAGAGGTAGAGATCGTCCCATTGGGCGTGCCAAAAATTTGTAAGCGCAAAATTTCTTGTTTGCAAAAATTAAAATTACAAGACAAGAAAAAAATGAACAAATAAAATAAAATTAAAATCTATCAACTGTGGATTCAATCTCTAATCTAATCCTCTGATTCTTCCCTTTCAAATATAATTTTGAATTTAATAAGCTCCACAAAAAATGCCTTGAACACTCTGGATCTCCTTAAATTTGATTTGGAGGAAAATAATGCCAATTCGAGGGTTTCGCACCTTGATCTTGAATCAAACGCCAAAATATATGAGCTCCGCGAAGAACGCCTTGAACGTCGTGGATCTCCTTGAATATAATTTGAATAAAATAACGCCAATTCGAAGGCTCCACACTTTAATCTCGAATCAAACGTCAAAATATGCTGGGTTCCACGAAGAATGCCTTTAACGCCGTGGGTCTCCTTGAATTTAATTTGAATAAAATAACTCCAATTTGAGGGCTCCACACCTTAATCTTGAATCAAACGCCAAAATATGATGAGTTTTGCGAAGAACGGCTTGGACGCCATGGATCTCCTTGAATTTAATTGAGAGAACTGTTGGACTCCTTCAAAGCTCCTCTAACTTGCTAGAATTTGTGTTATGTGTTGATTGAGCTTTGGTTACCCTCTTTATATAGATGCTTGGTGGGAGACTTCTAGATTGACTGGAACTTGTTTGAAGGTTATCTTTTTGATAAGATAATACCAAATATCAAGAGATAATAGCAAATATCTTTGATTTGATTGGTCCATAGGTAAAGACACTTTATCTTTGATACTTATCAATGTTTGATTTGAGCATAAAATAAATACTAGAGTATTAATTAAAATTAACTATTTATCTTTTGGAATTAAATTTAATAAATTCCAAGATAAATAGAAAATTTTGAATTAAAAACTATTATATTATTTTATACGCATCACTCTTCAATTGGGCAAAAATTGATATGACTACAGCGTCAAACAACTTCTGTCAAGCCCTAAGTGCTGCTCAGTATAGTCAGCTTCTATCTCTTTTTTCTACTCATCCCAACAATACTCTTGCATCATCACAACCTACTGCCAATGCTGAGATTCAACCTACTACATTTACTATAGGTACATGGCTTTATGTCTCCTCTACACCTAATCCTTTTTGCAACAACTGGATTGTTGATTCTGGAGCTACTAGTCATATATGTTTTGATGCTACTCTATTCCAAAATCTTACTCCAGTAAATTACTCATCTGTCATTCTTCCTAAAAACACATGCATTCATGTCCATCATATGGGAGATATCATTTTAAGTCCTGAAATTACCTTGCATAATATCTTATATGTCCCTAAAATTAAGATTCAACTCCTATCTATTGCCTCTCTTTTACAAAATTCTCACAGTAATGTGATTTTCACCAATGATCATTTTATGATTTAGGATGCCAAGAGTTTGAGAATGATTGGCAAGGGTAAAAAGGAAGGTTGCCTCTACATTCTTGATGTAAAAACTGCATTCCACACCCTTGTAACTCGTCTTAATGCCAACACTCAACACACTTTGCACTGTAGACTAGGATATCGATCAAATAAATCACTTATTGTTTTGAAACCCTTATTGAAATTTGATGTAACTGATTTGAGTAAACCTTGCTCTATATATCCTCTAGCAAAGCAAAAAAGGCTTCCATTTATATCTCATAATCATTTTGCACAAAATCTATTTGACTTAATTCATATAGACATTTAGGGACCATTTCACACACATGCTTACATTGGTCACTGCTTCTTTCTTACTATTGTAGATGATTGCACTAGGTTTACTTGGACATTTATGCTCACACACAAGTATAAAGTCTCTCACATTATCCCTAGATTTTTTACTCTTATAAAAACTCAGTTCAACACCACCGTTAAGAAAGTATGAAGTGATAATGCTAAAGAACTAAACCTCTCAGATTTTTATACTAAACATGGTCTCCTTCATCAACTCACATGCATTATAATGCCTTAACAAAATGCAGTTGTTGAGCACAAACACCAACACCTTCTAAATGTTGCATGTGCTCTTTACTTTCAGTCTTGCATACCTATCTCATTTTGGAATGAATGCATTCTAACCGTGACATACTTAATAAATCAAACTCTCTCTTTTGTGCTCCAAAATAAATATCCCTTTCAGCTTCTTTATCAAACTACAGTGGATTACTCACACCTCAAAACATTCAGGTGTCTAGCCTATGTTTCCACTCTAAGCGCTCACCGCACCAAATGTCAACCCAATCACGCCCATGCATCTTCATAGGCTATCTTCGTGCTACTAAAGGGTACAAATTCTATTACTTGAACACTAGACAAATCCTCATCTCTTGTAATGCCATTTTCCATGAGGACTTATTTCCCTTTGCTGATATCTCCCACCGTGAGGCCATAATTCCCGATCCTTTCCATGATCTTGTCCTACCCCCTTCCTCCAATGATAACTTCAATACAACATCTCAATCCACTACAACTGCCATTCCTGAATCTCTCCCAGCTTTTAGCACACCCACTATTTTGGTTCACAAGTTTGCTGGAATCACTAGACATCCTACCTATTTGCAAGATTACTATTGTAGTTTCTTACAGTCCAGTAATATTCCCTCCAAATGTGAATATCCCATATCCAACTATATATCCTGTCATTCTTTCTCTCCGAAACACAAACATCTCTTACTAAATATTTCCACTCACCTAGAACCCCAAACCTACCAACAAGCCTAGAGAGTCCTTAAGTGGCGTACCGCCATGCAATCCGAGCTCACTACACTCACCACAAACAACACTTGGTCAGTTGTCCCCCTTCCCCTGAGCACACTATCGGTTACATATGGATTTTTAAACTTAAGGTGAAAGCAGATGGAACAGTTGATAGATACAAGGCCTGTCTAGTTGCCAAGGGTTACACACAATAGGCCAGAGTTGATTTCTTGGACAAGTTCTCCCCGGTTGCTAAATCACTATAGTGAAAATTCTTCTTGCATTGCTACTTCCAAACAATGGCATTGGCACAACTCAATGTCAATAACACATTTCTTAATGGTGATCTTTTTGAAGAAGTCTATATGGATCTTCTTCTGGGCTACACGCCGACTGTCTCCGCTTCCACTTATGGTTCTAGACTTGTATGCAAACTGCACAAAGCATTATATGGCCTAAGACAAGCATCTCAGCAATGATACTCCAAGTTTTCTAATGTATTATTCCAACTGGGTTTCAAACAATCCCCTGCAAATCACAGCTTATTCACAAGAAGTTCTAGGCAATCATTCCTTGCTATTTTGGTATATATTGATGACATTTTAATAGTTGGACCCTGTAAGGTAGAAATTACTCAACTTAAGACTGTTCTCCAACAACGATTCAAACTACGTGATCTTGGCAACCTGAAATACTTCTTAGGCTTGTAAATCTCTCGGTCACCAACTTGAATTTTCATATCTTAGAGGCATTATGCTATTCAAATCCTCAATGACACTGGTTTCGTTGGCGGCAAGCCATCACAAGTCCCTCTTGATCCATACACCAAGCTTAGTTCAACTGATGGAAATCTCTTTCAAGACCCTACTCAATATTGTCTCTTAATTGGCAGATTGTTGTACATCACATTGACCCGACCAAACATAACTTTTGTCATTCATCGCCTCAGTCAATATCTCTCTGATCCTGGTGCAACATACCTACAAGCTGCACATCACCTTCTCTGTTACATCAAAGGCACCCCTGGTCAAGGTCTCTTCTTTTCATCCAAATAATCTCGCAAGCTTCTTGCTTTCTCTGATGCAGATTAGGCCTCCTGCCTTGAATCATGTAAACCTACCATTGGCTTTTGTCTTTTTTTTGGGGTGATTCCTTAGTTTCATGGAAGTTTAAGAAACAGTCCACTGTTTCCCGATCATTCGCTGAAGCAGAATATAGAGGCCTTGCCATGATAGCCAATGAAATCACTTGGCCTCAGCAATTTCTCCATGATTTTCATGTTCAGTTAGATACTCCATCCTTGTTATTCTGTGACAATGAAGCCGCTTTGCACATTGCTTCCAACTCCGTCTTCCATGAGCGCACCAAACACATCAAAATTGACTGCCATTTTGTCCATAAAGAGTCACCGCCGGCAAACTCAAGCTCATGCCTATATGCTCCACTCATCAACTCGCTGACGCATTCACTAAAGCATTACATGCCGCCAACTTATCCCAGCTCCTATTCAAGATGGCTATTTGCAACCGTCACAGTCCATCTTAGGGGGGGTATTGAGATTGGATGTATCTTTTATTTAATAGATTGTATTTATTATTTTCTATTTGTTACAAGTTTGTTAGCAAACTGTTAAGAGTTGTTAGTGAGGTCCACCAACCCTAGCATAGTTATTGTATAGACTTGTACCATTCATTTTGTGAATAACACACTCTCACATTTTCAGCTCAGATTGCATTGCATGCGGTGCTCAATTTCTCTCACTATCCCTCGAGAACGTTCATTTTTCTTCATTTTCTCATGGCAACTTGGATCTTAAATAGTTTCTTCTTCAAGATTATATATTTGCATTCAAATTGAAAAGAGGCTAGAAGAAATATGGAGAACACACAATATGGAGCATATTTTGAAAACAATATTTACAAGTTATGAGTTTAGGCTACTTTATGAACTTTTTCAATTGATAAAAACTATCTATGGAGTTAAGTTGCACAAAATTTTAACTGCAAGGGATTGCAAAAATATAGAATATTAATAAATCAATAATTTCGAACAAAATATTATTCAAACTTCCAAGGTTCAAAAAATTTTAAAATTTCTACATCTTCAAATAAAAAAAATACACTTTCTAACAACTTTTTGTCGGAGTCTCTTTGACAGCCAGTGACATATTGAAAGAAGTATTTCTCTTCAATTTCCAAGATAACTGTCACGTCCCAAAATTTAACCATATTTATACTAGATTTGAGCGTGAAATTTAATCCAAAAAAAAATGAAATTAACAATCCAAAACATAAGGTTAAATAGGAACTCATCCAATTCCTAGCAAACTCACAACATAAAACTCAAAGTATCAAAATGTTTCTAGAACTAAGCACTATAAAATCCATAACAAATAAAACAAAACTAGCGAACTTAATAGGAAATATCCTAGTCTACAAAAATTTCCATAACTAGGTCTTCACCCTTTATTCTCATCATGTGCAGGATCCACCTTCTCACTAGGACTAAGATCTATGTCTGTCAGAATGAAGTAAAGAAAAGGAAAAGAGTGTGAGTAAAAGACTCGGTGAGTGCCAAAAGTGTGTAAAGTGAGTTCTTGATTTAAATTCTTTTGTACAGTGGAAAATTTCGAGTATTATAAAAGGAACTCATAAAATAGTCTAGCAATAACAGTTGAGAAATTTATAAACGATCAAGCAGTAACTAGTCAAAATTTTGTTAAACAATTTCCTAAACTATCAATTTAAACACAATGATCAGTCAGTTTTACTGTAGATAGTCAACCTTATGACTCCCACCGTAACATTCCCTTATTACTCCGGGCAAGGTGCGACCTTACCAAAACAGTGCCTGAGCGTCCCCGAAAATTCCTACGACTTACCTCAGCCACAAACGGCTTTTGTTGTATGCTAGGGGGATTAGGCCATGGGGGCTTGGGTTTCAACCGGCTAGCCCGTTGCTGCCCAGTGAAGTTCCCCGCACACCCATACCAAGTTTGATACAACTAACAGTAACAGTAGCAGTAACAATAACAGTAATCAATTGATCATCGAATTTAATTGCTAGTCTAGAAACATAAGAAAAGTCATAAAAATGTAAGTTTTCGTTTATCCAGAAATAAAACAACAAGAAAAAAAATATTTCTTTTATTTAGAAATAAAACAAGGTAATTACTTCTTTTGTTCAAAAATAAAACAAGAAAAGAGAAAAAAACAATTCATTTTGTACGTAGTGGAATACATATAGAGTGCAGTGTATCTTGAAAAATTTATGAGCAAATGGTACAATATCATATATCCTTCTAGGTTTTGAAACATAATATCGTATAATACATAGGTTTAGACACTTATGTTTGAGATTAATCCTAGACGTCAATCTCCTATCTCAGAATCAATCGAATCAACAACTGTATCATATGGTTCATTTATTAAATACATCAATCACCGATTTAACTAATTAACAAGACAAATCTACTAGGACTAGCCTTATGGGTACCATGAGCTTATAATACCTTAGAACACAATCCTAATTGGTACTAAATAATTTTACTACATGTATTTCTCATTAAAGTCCCACAAAATCCCAAAATTATAAGTAATGCAGATTCACCTAAATATATATATATGTGTGTGTGTGTGTGTGTGTGTGTGTGTGTGTGTGTAACATGCATACGTTTAGCAACATAACAAATTCACTATCAATCATCAAACTAAATCCAACTCTTTTGTGGGTCACTAATCTCACGGCAATTCCATGGCAAATAAGCAATTACAGGGTAACTTCCTACTCAAGGGATCTATCTAACACATATGGTAGTAAGTATATTGGAAAATTTCCTATTCATGAAATCTTGTTTCCAAGTGGCACGTTTTCATGATCTATCACCAATTTACTTCCATACAATTAATAAAATCCATAGGAATACATGGCAAAGTTAATCTAATACTCATTAACAATTTAAATTGTCAACAATTGCGGCTATGGTGGCCGAAATTTTGTTGTTTGGAAATTCAAAATTGGCCAAAGGTGGTCAACAATTATGGCTATGATATTTTAATCCTCAACAATGGTGGCCGGAATTTTTCTGTTTGGAAATTCAAAATTGGCCAAAGGTGGTCAACAATTGTGGCCCATCATCTAGAATAGAATTAAAGAAGCAGAAATTTATACAAGTGGAAAACTAATTTGGAATGCCAAAAATTGAAGGGATCAACAAGTTGTTTCAGTAGAAGAATGAAAGATTGAGGGAGAGAAAAAGAAAACTAACCGGTGCCACCACCAATCTCCACCTCGATTGCTTTTCCTCTGTCTCTTTGTTTCTTATTTCTTTCTTTCTATTTGTATTTTAATTGAATGGCTAGGGTTTTTGAGTCTAGGATTATATGGGAAAAGTGTTATACTATGTTTAAACTCTAGTTATTTATCTTCTTTGGAATGGTATATCCCTATAGTAAACCTAACTACTCTACTATTAATTCCTAGGGTCTCAATTACTAATTTTTGGTAATAATATAATATTTTTATAAGAGAATTATAACTTATTACTTATTTTAATAGTTAAATTTATCTATATCATATTTTAACTGGTATGGCAAAAATAAATAAAATTAACGAAATTATGGACAACATAGGATAAAATAAATAAATAAATAAATAAAATTCTAGGGCTTTACAATAACCAAAAGAAAAAAAAATGTAATATCAAGAACAAAAGAAGAATAACAACGAAGGAGTAGAAAATAGGGGAAAAAGATGTAAAAAGGAAAAAGAGGCTTTTTAATTTTGGCGTATCAAAACAATCTTTTTCTTGGGTCAAATTTGCAAAATCTTACTTATATGTCTTTTAGATGCATATATTTCTCTGGGAGGACAGTATGAGTAAGTCAAATGAACCCCACAGATTTATTGAAAATTAGGAATACTTATCAAACTTAATCAAGTTAAAGTTAAAAAAGAGAGAAAAAAAAAGAATGAAAAATGTATAGTAAATCCATTCACATTTCGCTGCTTAATACTTGGGGTCAAGAAATTGATTCAAATATTTTGGGTCAATATGAATGAATAGTGCTTAGGCCATACCACTACTCATACGGTGTTTACATAAATATTAGCAATCAATGTACATACCACTACTCATACGGTGTTTACATAAATATTAGCAATCAGTGTACACTCGATATGTGTGCATTCAATAAACATAAAACTAACGTTATTCAAATAGCTTGAAAAGAACTGCTATAATAGAAAAAAATCAGTTAGTTTATACTAATGCTAAACTCATTCATGCACTGGTTGAAAAAAATAACATAAACTAAAGTTAAAAAAAAAAGTTTAAGTGGGAGAAATCACGCCTATAGAAAGAAGTAGAAAAAAATAGAAATATGTATAACTTTGTGTAGCCTTTTACGGAACTATTATATATGTGGTAATGGTGAGGTGAGGGGAGGGGAGGGGAGGGGAGGAAGGGTGGTGGCATGGTAGTTATTTGTATAGACATGGGAATTTAGAAAACAAATGAGGACAATTTAAGAAAGACATTTGAAAACATACTAAAAGGGGGTATAGGGTCTTTATTAATAGTATAGAATCTATAGATAAGTATATGATCTTTTTTTATTTTTTCACTCAATTTACAAAGAAAACAAAATTTATTTCAGTTCATCATCTTTGGCTTTACGCGAGAAAATTAAATTTTGTCCCACTGCCCGATTTCATTTATCGAATTTTGTTTTCTACACTTTGATTTTTTTCCCTCACTAAATTTTGCTTTATGGTGACAGGCTAAAGACCCAAGTCTGCACATTTATCTCCAACTAAAAACCTATATATAAATTATCTCTATATCAGTTTGATGGATTTTAAATTGAAATAATATCATAGCTACTTGAAATCCTCAATCCTAAATTCCTTCTGAAATTCAAATTTCTTCATTAAAACACACAACGTAAGTTGTATTTGGATGGAAGAATTTACAAATCAACTTTGTTCGAATAATCTAAAGTTATAATAAATTTAAAATTCCTTAAAATAATTTGAAATGACTTGTTCGAATAATCGAAATTTATGACTTATTTTTTCAATCCGTGATGGATTTTAAGTCCACCCAGCAGTGAAATGATTTGAAAATTTTTACTTCAAATAATCCTTTCATCAAATTCAAATCACTCTGGGCAAGATGCATCCAAGAGAATGTAATCCCATTGTTGTGGATTATTTGGTACTAAAAAGTACTTAAGATTATGATGCCGGATAGTATGAATTTCTACCTAAATTATCAAAATATTTGCATTATGTATTCTGGGGTAATGAGTTTTGTGAGTGGAGTTGGGGAATGTAATGAATGTTTGTTTATGTACTGGGGGGAGACAATTTTTACTGTAGCGGCCAAATCAATGCTTTTTTATTAAGTTTTGAGGTAAAAATAAAATTGAGTTATTTTTTTTATTCGAATAATAATAAAATATGTATAATATATATAATATATGTTTATATATATTTGAAAAATGAAATTTTTTTGGAGATAATAAAAGATAGAAGAGGATATTTTAAAAAAATTAATTTGACATTTTGGAGAAATTTTTTTTGTATGTCTGGTTACAATTTGTCAGAAAAGATAAAATTTGTTATGTTCTGACAGAATATAACCAAACATAGCCTAGGAGATTGTGGCGTTGGCAAACAATCCAATAGATTCCTAATAAATATTTGACAGTGGGAATTGCAGTTAACTTTTTCTTCTGCCTTCATTTTGCATTATTGCTGGCATTTTCAGGCATTTATCATTGGCCATTTGTTGTCACTTCTGCCTGCAGCTTTCCAAAAGGTATTATGAGAAATACCTATCTGAACAGAATATGACATATCAGGCGAGGCGAGAATTTTGGCTGCTTCTTTATTTTTTTCCTCCCCTTTCTATATATGATAAATATCTTTTCCTAGGCAAATTAATTCCAAATTTTCTAAGAAAATGTATTTTTAGAAAAAAAGAAAAAGAAAAAGAAAACGAAAATCCTCATCTCTCCTTCACACACAGACACATCATATTGGTGGCATAGTAAAGATAATGACACAGAGGTCATGAGGAGTAATATGATAATAATAGTGACAGAGGTAGGGCAACGAGTGGAGTCCAATTGAATAATTATTTTGTTCGACATAAGTTTAAATTTTTTATTAAGTTTAAGAATTTATTTTAATTTGATTTGTTGAAGATTTTAATTCAAACGAACTTCTAATTTAATTGAATAGAATGATCAAGCTCTGAGCTTGATACCTTTAGATATACTTTATCATTTTTAAATAATATCAAATTAAGTTTAAGGTGGAATTGAAATTTTATCGAACCAAAAAAAATATAGTCAAACTTAATTAATTAATTGGATGAAGTTTTAGTTGTATTTCAAATTTTAATCGGAAACATAATTGGGGATCCAAAAACGGAATCATGATATGATCAAGGGCAAAAGAAGAAAACTCAAACTGTGCTAATGTTGTTTTTACGTCTCTTGCACAACCAGGAAACAATATGATTAAGCGATGAATCCTAGGTAAATGCAATGAAAGAGAAGCTCTCCCAATTCGATAAAAATAAAGTCTGGAACCTTGTTGAGAGATCCTCAGACCAAATGAGTGCTATAGATCAGGTTGGATGAAGAAGGCAATGTGATTAATAAACTTAGACTTGTTGTCAAAGGATACTCTCTGATTTATGTTGATAATATGGTTATCACCCCCACTTATTACTCAACTTAATCAACACCTTCAATATAGGGATGGCAATGGGTTCGGGTAAACTGGGGCCCCGCCCCGGATGGGGCAGGTTTGGGGTGAAAAAAATGGGGATGGGGCGGGTAGCGGGTCTTGGTGGACCCGCCCCGGTCCCATCCTATATTATATTATATAATATATATATTTATATTATATATTATATTATATTATATTATATATATTATATATAACATATATATTGCATATATATATTTATATTATATATTATATATAACATATATGTTGCATATATATATATTTATATTATATTACATATAACATATATATTATATATAAGTATAAGTATTTATTAGGTTATAATACTATATTAGAAAATTAGGGCTTTTTTTTTTTTTTAACTTGTTTCAATTTTATTCTTTCAAATCCGATACTCACTAGAGCAAAATCTTTATATTCAAGTGATTATGAAGAAAAGAAGGTAAAAAATCTATACACAAAAAAAAAAAAAAAAAAAACGGGTTAGGCGGGTCCAAACCGCCGGGTCCGGGTCCAAAGGTAAGGCGGGGCGGGGCAGGGCGGGTCCAAAGAGGAGGCGGGGCGAGGCGGGTCCTGGGTTTCTCAATTTTTAGGCAGGGTGAGTCCCGGCTCCTGCAAAACCCGCCCCGTTGCCATCTCTACTTCAAGATTCCTTTCATATGAAGAACCTTAGTCGTCTTACATACTTCTTTAGATTGAAAGTTCATTATAACTCCTCTGGATATATATTAGGATTTGATTGCTTTGTTCGGTCTTCAAGATTATTCATTTATTAATACATCTCTATAAGTGAATGTTGAATATTACACTGAAGAAGGAAAACTACTTTGGCAAAATTGCAAAATTGATCTCGTACATATGGCCCTCTAGCAATTTAGGACTTTATGTTTTCAGGCTGCAAGATTGGTACAATAGCTCCTAAAATATGGTAATTAGAGGACAAATTGGGCCTGATTCTCATCCGCCACCAGCCCGAGCTTACGTGGCACGTGATTTGGCGCCGTGTGGCGCCCTGTCACTCCAGACTCCATCATCTCTCTTAGGTGGCATATGACCAGGCGACCCATCTTGCCACGCAAGCAAATTTATTCCACCTGTACACAAAAAAAAAAAAATGCAAAATTACAAAAATAAATTAAAAAAAATAAAAACCTAACATCAAATAATAATACGTATGACCAACACAAAGTAAAAAGCGATTTTAATCTTCAAAAGAGGGGTTCCTTTCTAAGAACTCTACTTTTACACATTCACCAAATCAAGAAATTGGAACTTTCTCACTTCAAATTGGGCTTTAAAGAACAAAAAACGTTGGCAATTAGAGCTAACAGCTGGAGAGATGTTTGACATGCCACCACCCATCAGTTGCTACTGCGGGAAGGTCACCGTCCTCTGCACATCATGAACAGATGAAAATCCAGGTAGAAGGTTTCAGACTTGTTTAGATAAGAGTGGAGGATGTTCCTTCTTTCAATGGGTAGACAACCCACTGTGTGCAAGGGCAAGATGAATTATTCCAGGGCTTCTTACTTCTTAGGCGACTGAATGGTATGGAGGTAAAAGTGAGCATTTTGCAGAACGAGAATGCTCAACTTAAGTGGAAATTGAAGAAAATGAAGATTTTACTGTTTGGATGTTTGGTGTTTGCTATTGTAGTACTTTGTACTTGATTGCTGGAGGTGTTATTTTTGAAAAAGGATTTCCTCTATATTCACTCGGCCTGTATTTTTTGCCTTTTTTTTTTACTTTATTATTTTGTTTTTGTAAGAAGCATAGGGCTGTTGAAGGCAAAATGTAGTGAAATTTCAGCACTATGTGATTGTGAAGCAGAAGTTTGATATAATGAAATATAAAGCCAATTATTTGGGTATTGAAATGTTCTCTTTCATTTGTAAAATTCTATTGGGATTTAGTGTTTGATTTTGTTAATTGTTAGCTAGCTTGGAAGTAGGAATTGAGATTCAGATTGCCAAATTGAGATTGTAAGAAAATGTGCCAAAAAATAAAACAAAAAAATGGAAAGATTGAGAATGCAATCTTTAGTTTGAGATGAAGGATGAAAGATGTAATTGTAAACAACAGGTAAACCAATATGCAAACACACCTCATACACAATTCCAACAACCAAACTAATATGACACACACCTTAAACTAGACCAAAATGACACACACCTCAAACTAAACCAAAATGACACACACCTCAATATGCTCTTATCACCAATCCAACCAATGAAACCAATGTAGCCAATTGTAGACACTAAACCAATACCAGCCACACCTCATACACACATAATGATATTAAAGGAAATAAAACAATCAGAGGCAAGAGAGGAAATAAATTGAACTCCTATTGAACCAAAGGATGTCTTACACCAGTTTGCATGTCTGCTCCAAAGGTTGAATTTACATCAAAACTTGGTTTAATCTAGAAGCAATTATATCAAAAAGATCACAATTTGACAACAATTCAACTTTCAGTAAACTAAAAGCAATTACATAAAAAAAAATGCCTTCCGATCAATTGGTTCAATCTTATCAAATGTCTAGACACCAAATAGATCACTGTTTCATCTTTTTCTTGCACTTCTCATTCAACTCATTCACTGCAGCATTAAGGTTGGCCATTGTCACATATTTCACTCCACATTCCATGAATGTTAGTACATGCAATTGAGTCAACCTGCTACTTTGACAATATGACTCAAACTGTTGAGTGCTAATAAATTTGAGAGATGCCCTAATACTTACTCTATGACTCCCTTTGGATTTTGAAAGCATCATTTGATCATACATGGCAGGTCCTGGTTGCAATACTGGTTGTTGGAGAATGTCTTGCACAAAAGCTTGAGATTCAGCCAAGTGCCAATCTTCTTCAGTTTCAAAAGTTGCTGTAGTTTGTTTCAATGGAGGTAATATGCTTAGCTCTTCATTAGCAGCCACATCTGCATTATATTCCACCTCTTCATCAGATTGAGTGAGAGCTTCAAGGTGATTCTTGCCCTGTAAAATAGACAATAACAATACTAGTGATGGCATTTCTTGCCCTAAAGCAACAATATTGCAAAATAAAATTATCTAACCTTTAGAGTTATAGTCCTTGTAGTCCTTGCAGTTCTTCCAATGTTACCTGTTGTTTGCTTTCCTTGCTTCACCTAAGATACATGTTAACCCCAAAAAACTTAGTAATTAATCAAATTATTTAGGTAATAACTAAAATAATTAACAAATAACTTAATAATTAAGAAACTTTACTTGTTTCAATGGAGGTAATATGCTTGGCTTTTCATTGGCTGCCACATCTGCATCATATTCCACCTCTTCATCAAATTGAGTGAGAGCTTCAAGGTGATTCTTGCCCTACAAAATAGACAACAACAATATTAGTGATGACATTTCTTCCCCTAAAGCAATAATAATTGCAAAATAAAATTATCTAACCTTCCTAGTTGCAATCTTTGTAGTCCTTGCAATTCTTCCAGTGTCACCTGTTGTTTGCTTTCCTTTCTTCACCTAAGATACATGTTAACCCCAAAAAACTTAGTAATTAATCTAATTATTTAGATAATAACTAAAATAATTAACAAATAACTTAATAATTAAGAAACTTTACCTGTTTCGAAGATTTCTCTCCTTGTTGCCTTTCAATGGACATGTCAATGCATTATGTTTTTCTTTGCCACATATACTACACTTTACGGTGGTGTGATTCCTCCTTATTTTTGTCTTTAGAGGGTCCCTTCTTTTTCTTTTTTTCCCCTTCTCAACTGGTTCATCTTGTCCTTTTCTCCTTATCTTTTTGGGTCTCCCAGCCCTCTTTCCAAAATCTGGAGGCATTGGTGGATAATACCACTCTCACCCCACACATCTGATCCAAAAATACCCATTATTGCTGTTTCATATACTCTATAATATGTTTTCACACTGTAGTAGGACACTATAAAGCTCTCAAGGTCTTGATTTTGATTATTTATGGCTCTAATGGCATGCATACAAGGCACACCGTCAAGTCCCATGCTCTGTAGCTGCATGTCCACTTATCTAGATCAACATAATGCTGAGAACCATCAACACAAGATACTTGATAATGTTTGTCAGTTGACTTTATAGGTATGCAAGAGGAAGCATCTCTAGAATTCTTCAATAGAACATCTATGATCTTTGGGCACAGAAATCCACTTCTCCACTTACCTTTGGCTCTATCTTTGTTAGTTGACAACCTCTTCATTAGATACTCCCTAATCCATTCAAGCATTGTAAGGATAGGTTTCTCTCTTTCCATGACAATGTTGCTGTTGAAGGTTTCACACACATTATTCGCAACAACACCACATCTGGAATGGAGGCTGAAATGTGACTTACTCCATTGAGTTGGAGGTTTGTCACTTAGCCATTGGTGCTTTATCATCCAAGTCCTTCAGCTTCTGCATTTTCCTTTTAAACTTAGCAACAATAGTGGTAGTAGTAGCTTTCCATAAAGCCTGCTTGAATACTTCCCCTCTAAAGCTACTTCTATGCATATTTTTCCACAAGTGCTGCACACAAAATATGTGCTTTACACTTGGAAAGACTTCTTCAACAACTTGTATTAGGCCCTTTTGCTTGTCTGACATAAAAGTGTACTCCTCAAAGTTGTTAATTTCCAAGTCAGTCTTCAACACAGTCAAAAACCACTCCCAATTACTAAAGTTCTCCTTACTGACCACAACATATGCTATTGGATAAATATTATTGTTTGGATCAACTCCTACTGCTGTGAGTAAGACCCCCCCATGTGCTGTGTTGAGGTGACAATCATCTACCCTAATAAATGGCCTACAATCTGCTTTAAAGCCTTTTCTCAATGCATTTAAACAACAATAAAACTTACTAAACCTGTTTTGACCATCTACTTGTTCCACACCCACAAATACAATTGAACCTAGGTTAGTTCTCCTAACCTCTTCAGCATAATCCCACAGCTTCCCATATTGCCAGTCAAGATCTCCCTCAAGCTTAAGCAATAAGTGATTTAAAATAGAATACCTATCTCCCTCAAGATCTCCCATAGGATCACAATATTTACTAAGAGTACTTCTACCGCAATGAGGTGCAGGGACATAATTGAACTTACTCAAAGTGCCTCCATAGTATTTAGGGATAGGTCTATTTTGAATCTCACCCCCGTGATAAATGGTCACAGTAATGGACGTGTGCTGTCAGGGTCTGCAACAGTAAAACAATAATGGCAAAAATTAATTTTACAATAACATATTTAATAATATTATTTGAAATTGACAATACAATGGTGGGGGACCATCTTTCGTGTAGTTCAAGTACAAACTGGGACCATGTGACCCCATTGTATAGAAAAAGATTCTTTGCAAAATAAAGAAGTCAAAAACTTGTTTTTTTTTAAATAATATCAGGCCCCATTTGTTCCCAATAAACCTAGCAAAGAATATTCCATAAACCCACCTAATATATGAGGGGAAACTAAGACTTACGATAGAATAAGGGTGGAAGATCCACATTCCTTCACTGTTTGATATACACCATGCTCGTTTTCTCATTGCGCATGAGAGGATTTCGTACAAATGAGTTGCAATTTTTCGATGTCCTCTCTTCTTCTAGGGTTTGTGAGTAGATTTTTTGGGTTTTGATTTTGTGATTTTGATTTTTACAAAATGAGTTTTAGGTTACGTTCTCGTTTTCTTTTGAAGATTAAAATCGCTTTTTACTTTTTATGTTGGTCATACGTATTATTATTTGATGTCAATTTTTATTTTTATTTTTTTAATTTATTTGTGTAAGTTTGCATTTTTTTTGTGTCCAGGTGGAATAAATTTACTTACGTGGCGAGATGGGTCGCTTGGTCATATTCCACTTAGGAGAGATGATGGAGTTTGGAGTGACAGGGTGCCATGTGGTGCCAAATCACGTGCCACGTAAGCTGGGGCTGGTGTGGATGAGAATCGGGCCCAATTTGTCCTCAAATTGCTAAATTTCAGGAGATGCTATACCAATCTTGCGGCCCAAAAGCGTAAAGTCCTAAATTGCCAGAAGGCCATATGTACGGGACCAATTTTGCAATTTTGCTAACTACTTTCTAATCCTTTATTGTATCAACAATTAGTTAGGAGTTTGAATTACTTAACAATTACTCAGCCTGCAGTAGGTTAATCAGTTTATGTATTCTCTGCGATGTCTACACTTGGATATTATTCGTTGTGTCATCCGATATCTTCGAGATTCCTTTGTCGAGGTTTATTTTGTGGGTTCTCCTATGTTTCTTGTTGGCTTTAGCCATGCTGATTGGGCTAGTTGTCCTTATACTCGTTACTCCATCACTAGCTACTATATGTTTCTAGGGGATTCTTTGATATACCCTAGAAGAGTAAGAAACAAAGGGCTTGTTTGTTTATGAATTGGAGCATTTTGCCAAAATTTTTTGGGAAGTGGGGTTGAAGAATGTGATGGTTGTTTGTTTGTATTTTGGGTGATAGGTGGAGAATGAATCGAGAGAAAATTATTTGTTCATTTGTGTATTGAAAGGGACAAGATGTCACATCAATAACATTTTTGTTAGGTTGGTAGGGTAAAATTGATATTTTAAAATTATTTATGTATGTGTATATATAGATTGGGTAGGGAGGACAAAAAAAAAAAAAAAAAAAAAAAAGAGGATTAGACATTGAAGAATGGATAGGAAATAAATTGTGAGGGTATTTTAGGCCTTTTTTTTGTGTATTTTGAATAGTGAAATTGGAGAATGTGATGGGTTGTTTGTTTATGTTTTTGAAGTTGGAAAATATCTTGACAATTCATAAACAAACAAGCCCAAAGACCATGCTTCCAAATTTTCCACCAAACTGAAATATCACGCTATGTCTGCTACAGGTTATGAGATTACTTGGCCTCGGGCCTCGAGGGTTGTTGGCTGAACTTGGCTTTCCGCAACATGATTCAACTCCTTTTCACATAGATATATAATTGCACAAGTGCTACTTATATTGCTACTAATTCAGTCTACCATAAGCGTATTAAGCATATTGAAGCGGACTGTCATTATATATATTCGAGAAGCTGGAAATAATCATATCATTTCCCTTCCACATATTTCCACAGCCTTACAAATTGCTGATACACTTAATTACCAATTCTCTCACTCGCTATCATCATCAATTTCGTGTTAGGGATTACGGATGCCATTGTTTCAATGTTAGATGTAAAAGCATTGGGCAAATATTTTAATTGAAGTGCTCAAAAGATTTAACAATACATGTACGAAAAAAATATAAAAACAAATGAAGAACATAGTGACGTTTCGAAGCTTTTTCCTTTTGATTAGAAATAAATGCTTAAACCTTGTTTTCGAGCATATGCATGCCGGATAACATAGGGAATGTTTTGTTATGTTTTCTCAGAACAACATTAATTATTTTAGGGAAACGTAATCAAACATATCCTCATTTTTCTTCAAAACACATATTTTTCAATATACATACATATATTATATATATATACATCATATATATTTTATTATTATTCTAACATTAAAAAAAATCACTCAATTTCATTTTCACCCCAAAAATCCAACAAAAAAACATTAATTTGACTGCTATAATAAAAAACATCTCCTCCAAAACATAAACACATACAAAAAAATAATTTTCACATTCTCCAATAATTTATTTTCCCAAAACACATAATAAACACAAAATAAAATCACAAAATAAACATAACCAAACATTCCCATAGTATTTCTTCACAATTCCTTGCAATATTATCTTAATTGAAGTTAAAAGGTAGGTTAGAAAGAATTGTAGTCCTAACTTATCCTGTGCATAATTATAAAACCAATTAAAGAAGCTACACAAGTAGCTAGAGTGCTAGTTGAGGAATGGTTAATTTCTGTGTATTGAAAAATTATTTACCAAATAATTGCAAACTAAATGCTCTTCGTCAAAGTCGAAAAGACCGGAGAAATTACAATATTAATGTATGTCATATGTGTACTCATAGGAGCAATTGATCACGAAGCTGCAGGCAGCAGGCCGTACTAATACAATTGAGGAATGACTAATTTCTATATGTTGATTAATATGCTTATTTTTATAGGGTTAACTGCATTTTGCCCCCATGTATTATTCATAAATTGCAAAAACTTGCCCCAAGAAAAATAAATAGGCAGTGACCCCCCTTTGTACTTTTAAAAAATAGGCACACTGTCCCCCTTCGTGATTTGTTACAATTTTGTCCTAATTTCAATATGTAAAGACTATAATACCCCTAATGATTTCATATATTTTCAATTTTATTTATTTATTCATTTTAAATATATATTTATATATATATATTTTCTTCTCCTTTGTACCATTTTTTATTTTTAAATTTAAAAACTATTTTTAATTTTTTAATTTTCATCTTTCTAACTTATTTTTTTTATTTATATATAAATATATAATATATATAATATAATAAACATAAATATATAAATATATTATAAATACATAAATATATAATATAGTAAATACATAAATATATAATATAGTAAATACATAAATAAAAAATTTATTATATTATATTATCTTTTTTCATCCCCTTTATACCAATTTTTTTATTTTCAAATTTTAAAACCATTTTTAATTTTTTTATTTTCATCTTTATAATTTATTCTTTTTTATTTAAATATATATTATATAATAAATATAAATATATAATATAATAAATAGAAATATATAAATACATGAATATATTTATGTATATATTTATAAATAAACATTTTATATTATATTTTATACCCCACCCCATCCCATCTTACCCACGAGCAGCGGCCATGGCTGCTCCTCTGCGAGTGGCACCTCCATGGCCGCTGCTGCAAACGCGGCAATGGAGGCCACCTCTGTGAACGGCGGCCATGGCCGCCGCTCGTGGTGGCCAAGTAGCCGCTCGCCATGGGGGCCTCCATGAAGGCAGCCATGGAGGCCCTGCGAGCAGTGGCCATGGCTGCCGCTCAAAGATGCCGTCGGCCAATGTTCCCAATAGCTGGTGGTGGGGCTGGAGGAGAGGGAAGGTTGAGTGGGTTGATATCGCCGACGCTTGCAAATGCCGTCGGCCACTGTTCCCGGCAGCTAGTGGTGGGGGTGGAGGAGGGGGAAGGTTGGGTGGGTTGATGGTGGTGGGTGTGTATATAAGTATGTATATATACGTATATTTAACTATATATATATATAAATTTAGTTAACTATATATTATGTATGTATATAAATAAATATATTTTATATTTTATAATTTTTTATAATTAGAAGTGATCTGAATCGTCAATTTTTTTCAATAGATTCAACGGTTGATATTTAGGGGTAAATTTGACATTTCAACAGCAAAAATCCAAGACCAAATGCACTTACCAGTGCGTGATTTGCACCGCATGATGGAGGGGGGTCATTTGCTATTTTTTCAAAAGTATAAGGGGGGTCATTGCCTATTTATTTTTCTTGGGGGGAATTTTTGCAACTTATGAATAATACAGGAGGGCAAAATGTAATTCACCCTATTTTTATCTCCTACACTTTTTTTTAACACACATGCACGCACATCGGGAACCCGTTTTGACTCGAACTCCTGACATCTCACATTATGTGGGAAATTTATGCAATTGAATTATAGGCCACTTGACCAATAACTTATGTATATATATATATATATATATATATATTATATTTTCATTAATATTATATTTATTCATCCACAACCTACTAAACTTCATACTATCATTATTTTCAGATAATCTATCCTATATCATTTTAACTCTCATTTTCTAACAATCTTTTTAAATTTGAAAATGTTGAAAATAAAAAAAAAATGAAAATATATCCCAACAACCTCTTATAAGCCGAGGATAAAAACCTGCATACAATCATAGACATCCGTTTTTGAGTATAAGTGATCTGGAGCCCATATAAGATGGTGCATTAAGTGAAATTAGAGGCAATTGTAAGGTCATAGCTCGCATGCACTAGATCATCAAATGAGAGTGTAAGATCGTATATACGATGACACATTTTGGTTAATTCTCTTATGATGGAGGCTGGAGCCAAATAGCCAATATAATTAATTAGTCTGCAATATAAGGCATTCATCAAGTAGCTAGCATGTAGTTAAAAGAGAGGATAAATGAAATTAATTAATGTATATTCTGCAGAGAGAGCAGGATTGTCTGCTCACTGCTGGGTCAGTCCATAATTGCCTGCCTATTTAATTTAATTTATTATCTGTGCGCTTTGGATTTCTGCATTATTTGGCGACATTTCAAAACTTCAGGACATCCCCACCCTGACTCCACACACACACACACAGAGGAATGAGGACAAATATTAGCATGCATATATGTTAATAAAAGAGACGGAGAATGGAGCGAGAGTGTTATAAGATTTATATATAGTGTTTAACCACTTTTGCCCTTTTAATTTTTTCAACTCATTCATCTTTAATTTTAATTGTCATATATTTCTGTTCTGTTATTTTCTTCCTACTTGGGGTTGAGGTTGGATATATTGTGATAAGTTTTAGATATATCGGCATTCGGCAAAAAGTGATTGGAGAAGAAGAAAATATAGAAATTATATATGCATTGGTTCAACCATAAACTTATATTTAGAGTACTACAAATGTCCAAAAAGTTAAAAGTATGTCATGATTTCTCTTAATTTGAAATTGCAATAACCAAAATATCATATATATCACTACATTAATTGTGATCTTATAATTATATATATTGAAAAAAATTAAAGGCCTATTTGATATTTCTTCATTTTCATTTTCTGTTTTCAATTTTTTCAAGACTTGAAAAGTTAGTTATAGTTTTGAAAATAAAAATGAAATTGTACATATTTTAGTTATTTTATCTAAAAATAATGATTAGGACATGTATAGAATTGAAAATTTAGGTAATTAGATATATAATAAATACTTTATGTCAGATCAAATTTGAATTTAATTGATTGATGTGATGATAGGATGATAGAGTAGATTTATGAAAAACTAAAAATGAAAATAAAGAAGATTTTCAGTGAAGATGTGTCTAAGTTGATAGTTTTTAATTTTTAAATAGTGACGAAAATGGAAAGAGGTTTGAGAGGTGGGGGTATTGAGGATAGGATTGGAGAGCAGACCTGATTTTATGTACATTTTCTAGGGATGATTTTATGGAGAGACACCAGACATATATATGAGTTGAGAATTTCAGGTATAGGTTTCCAACTGGTAGGTTTAATTTGGATTTCTTGATGACACAGTTGATAAAGAAATGACAGCTGCAAACATAAGCTTTTCTTGAGTACTAATAATTGATCCCAAGAAAGTCTAGAAAGCAGCTTCAGCTTAATTCAGCCTTTTAATTTCATTAATAATTTTCGGTTATGAAATAGAATATTACCTCTTTTTTAAGGTATATAGATGCTGCTGGATATGAAAGTAGTTCTTGATCAGTTCACAACTAGATTACATACATACATTATACGTATATATATATATATATATATATATGATCGAGACATTAACTTGTAGCCAAAATAGATGATTGGATCCATCGAGAAGCTGGCAGCTGACGAATTGAGTTTTAGCAGCTTAATTAATCAAGGCTATATATATGATTCTCTGTCATTTAATTTAATTTAACCAATCAGCTTATTAGTTATGCCTCAAACACTGTACCACAAGCACATTTTTATTTATTTAAGAATGGGGTTAGTACAATTATTGATAATTATATATGAGCACGTACATTTCTCCCACGTTATAATAAATAAGCTAGCTAGCCAGCGGAGTAATACATGGTGTAACCGCAGTATTTGAGCATGGGTGCAATTAGAGGTGTCAAAACGGGCCGGGCGGACCGGCCCAGCCCAGCCCGGATTGCAAAAAAACCCTGCCTAACTTGGCTCATTTAATTTTTTAATATGGGTTGGGCTGGATCGGCTCGCTTGAAAACCCGTCTCGAACTGAAATTTTGCAACATGGGATCGGCTCGGCCCGCGGACCGTGGGTTAGCCCACAATATTTTTTTAATTTAAATTATAAATTATAATTTTTAAAAATTTAAGAATTTATAATTTTTAAATTACAAATTACAAATTATTAATTTTAAAAGATTATAAATTTATAATTTATAATTAAGAATGTATAATTTAATTTATTACTTTATAAATGTGTAAATCAATAATTAAGAAATTTTAATTTTTAAATTATAAATTATAAATTTATAAAAATTATAAATTATAAAAAAAAATTGAGAAAGGTGAAGACCATATTGCTTCAATTTGAAGAAGATGATGAAGAATGGCTTGAAACTGCATCTACCATCGCATCTCAATCCGAAAGCAATTTAGATCACTTGAGTGAACGATCGGTTTATCATTGGACATGTTTAGATATTACAAAGTTGTTTATTTTTTTTATTTTTTATTATTATGTACTTTCATTTAGAGGTTTGCTCAAATCCACCTCTATGTAATTATTTTTTCTAAATTAATGACGGGTAGAGGAGTTTATGCCAAACCCCTCACCACCTTATTTGGTGGTGTTTTTGAAAGAATATAATTGATAAAAAGTATAAATTTCTAAGTTTTTATAAAAATTTAAGTGTTGTAAAATATTAAAAATCACATAAGTATAAATTATTAAATCTTTTAAAAAAGTATAAGCGTTGAAAAAAATATTAATAATCACATAAATATAAAAACTTCAAAATTTTAAATTCATTTTAAAAAAAAAAAAAAAAGAAACTCGCGGGCCAACCCGCGAGCCGGCTCGCTAGCCAGACTGCGAGCCAGCTCGCGAGCCGGACAACCTAGCTCGGCTCATATATAAATCGGATTACCTATATAGTGGGTTGGTTTTCAGCCGAGCCGGACTTTTCAATTTTCAGCCCGTCACGGTCCGGACCGTAAACGGCCCGCGAGCCGGCCTGGCTCGGCTCGGGACTGCCATTAACCGTCTGTTAAACGAGCCGGGCTGGCTCGGCCCGGCTCATTTGACACCTCTAGGTGCAATGCGCATCTAAAATTGCAGTATGAAGGAGTGTGATAAACTTTTTTTTTTTTTAAATTTATTTATACACACGCGCATCAATTGTTTGTTATATTTAAAATTCTGACTTCACATTTTATGTGTGAGCGTTATACCATTGACTCAAAAGACGTTCAGCATAAATGTAAGCGTAATAAACTTTTAAAATAGAGAATCCTAGTAATAAGAAAAGTAATATCATTTGCAACAATTTTAATTATCATTTAATATTTTATCATTAATATTATTTAATATTTTTCTGCTACTATATTGATGCATACACATAATACTATTATGGCTCATTTGCTTAGAATGATAGGATTAGATTTAATTGATAAGTGTAATATTCATTATCTAGAAAATATGTTATTACCATCTAATATTTTGTTTGCTTATTTGGATTATTAGTTTGGATATCCTAATTTTAATATGATAACTTGTTTAGATGTTTAGAATTGTAACTTGTGGTAAAGTGCGGAATATTAATTTTATCTCCCATATTTTTTAATAATCCAATTATCTTCATTCAAAGAGTTTAAATATATATTGTATCTGTAATGACTAAGTCTCTATTTTTTTTTTCTCAATAGTTTATAATTCATTATTACATAGAAAAGAATGAATTTTTCTTTCGAAAAAAAAAAATGCTAATATTCTATAAAATCTTGTACTTATTTCATAAATTAAATTATTTTATTTTTTGATATGCTTATTTTAATTTTGTAAAAATAAATTCATATTAAGTGTAGATTAAGATTTGAAAAAATATTGTTCATTTTTTAATTTACAGAATTTTTTTTATGAATTCTTATTATCATGAAAGAAATCATTTTTATATAAAAAATTTTACATTTCTTAAATAAATATTGTGCAAAAGTTCTTACGAGAAAAGGTTAGATTGTGCAAATAATTTAGTATTTTCTTAAAAACTTAATAATATATATCAAGTCTTAGTGATATATACGTATTTGTTAAGTAAGTATGTGAGTGATTATATACCTAAGAGGGGGGTGAATTAGGCTTAAGGGATTTTAATGCAGCGGAAGATTATCAGTACTCAAAATACTTTTTGGCCTTTTAAAACATTTTAAGTCTTGTGCATAAAAAATAGTTTTAGTTACTGACTGGAATTTATAAGTACTAATTAATCTACCAAGTAGACCAATAATAAATAAAGTAGTAAAACAGAAGTAAAAAGACACTGATATTTATAGAGGTTCGACAAGCCTACTCCTCTACCTAAGTTTTCACTTAGGATTTTGAACCTATCAAATTAATTAATATGTAAGAATATTTTTACAAGTAATAATAGTAATTTGACAGTAAGAAAAGTTAAATGATTAGAAACACCCTAGTAGGGTGAAAAACTAGCTCTTCACAAAGAGCTAAATCGGAATCCCATATGGGATAAGGTAGATTCCAGAGCACTGTGAAACCAGTTGCTTGTGAACTGATCTGGGGGAACTTTTGCTATATTCACTTGCACAACTTATGTGGACTAATGCAGGAGTTGCTACCACTCCGTATGGCAAGGTCTAGTCTTTTCTTCCAGACCGAAACCAAGAACACTGTTGAAGATTCCAGACAGTACTGCCTTATTGGTTTCTTCACCTAGAGGTCCTTAGAGCAATCAAGTGCCGATTTGTTTTCTTCATGGGGTCCCTCGAGAGCAGGTACGACTCCCATCTCTCTTCACCACTAGATTTTTCGAGACACAAACTGCCTTATTCTCATCTCCCCAAGGTCCATCGAAGGTAAGTTCCACATGACCTTCTTCACCACGGGGTCCTACATAGAGCAAGGAATTAGCCACACATAAGCACAAAACATGTATGAGAGTATCACACAACTCCTCAAGATACTTAACAAAGTTTTCTCTCAACTTAGTGATTCACACTTTCAATGCAGCATATTTTTTTGCTTTTATATGCTTATGTCCAACGGTTATGAATGCTTATTTAGGTAAGTATCTGTTGGAATCAAATAAGGGAACAGGATATTTAAGCATTCATGCATTAGTTCCATGAATTGCGGATATTGCAGCATATCATGATTTCTTTCCTAAGTTATAAAGATATGAATCAAATTAGAATCTTCAAAATATCTTATAATTATGGAAAGTAAATTCCAGTGCAAGAACATATTCCAGCAGATAATATGGAAAGATATTTCATGAATCAATTGCACATTTTTAGCACATACCTTTGAGTATGCAAATTTGTCATAATCAAAACAGTGTAAATTATCAATGGGTTAACAATCTCCCCATTTTTTATGATGATAAAATTTGGGGTCAATTACATCTACATCCCCTGAGGTTTGGCTTAATTACAAAAAAAAAAAAAAAAACCCCATTGTTTTGAAAATTACAAATACCCCTTGAACTTAATCGCCATCCAACATTTTAGCCCAGTCGTTAGTTGCCATTAGGGTTTTATCAAATGGCCGTTAAAATTTTTGGATGAAATTTCAAAAATGCCCTTAGGCTAACTGATGGCATTTTTGACTTGGTTTGACTTTTTTTAGTGGACAAAAATACCCTCAGGGGTGGTATTGTAATATTTTTGAATTTCATAAGGGTTTATTTTTTATTATTATTTTTTTTGGAGACCTAATTGTAATAAATCAAAGAAGAATTCAGGGTGAATTTAAAATAGTAAATGTATTTAAGATAATTTAATTATATTCAATTGAATTTAATAAGTAAGAAAAATTAAAAATATAAATCAAATCTATCATCATGGAACATATAATTTTAATAATTGAAATGATATATTCAATAATATTAAAAATAATAAGCATATCTAAAATAATTTAATTAAATTTATATCATTAAAATATAACATATTAAATTATGATAAATATAAATTTATATTATTAAAATAATATATTAATATTAAAATAGTAATCTAGAATATTTTAATTAAATTCAATTCAATTTAACTAAAAGTAAAATAAGTAAAAAATTAAAATAAATTAAATCTATCATGATAATATATTTTTAATAATTTTTAAAATTAAAAATAATAATGACATGTAAAATAATTTAATTAAACATTTTAATTAATTAAAAATAGAGTAAACTAAAACTTAAAATTAATGTTTGGGGTCAATGTGAGGCACTTAGAGAGCTGAAGGATCCAATTGAAATCCAAGATAAAGTTTTGGGGTGGAAATTACAATTTCAAAAAGTTGAAAAATATGTACACAAGAGCCCTCCCAATGTACCAAATTCTTCCATGCTTACCGTCACCATCTTCTCCAACCAGCACCTCTCCAATACTGAAAAAATTAGCAACTAAGCTAACCATTCTCTTTCCCTCATCACAAAGAATGCATCGGTACCAAATTTTCCTAGAAACAACTGGCGAATTGCTGGAAATTAAGCTCCAAATGGAGCCTCATGGTGGTGGTGACGGGTTGCTTAGTTCCAGCGATGGAAACTCATAAACAAAGAGTGGGTTTTGATGGGCTCGACAAGAGTATTGTAATGGTGGTTTCAATTTTGTGATTTAACTAATGAAGAAGGAGAATCGAAGGTGGAGGCGCGCGACGGCGTTGGGCGATTTTGCTTGAAATTGGTCGATGAAGTGAAAGGGAAAGCTGAAATTGATTTGGGGGTTTGATAGAATGCAACAAGGCGTACCTTCTGGCAGCGATAGAACCCAGTTCCGATGGAGGTACACAGTGGCGGTCCGGCGAAAATTGAAGGTGATAAAAATATATCAAATAAATCCTCATAAATTCAAAAATATTACAAATAGGTCCAAGGGTATTTCTGTCTTTTGATATTTCTATCAATTTTTTCATTTTTTCATTTTTTTTTAAAATTTTTTAATAGAAGGGCATTTTGGTCATTTTACACTTTCCGTCAACATTGTAATTTAGTTTGAAAGTTCAAGGGGGCATTTGTAATTTTCAAAACAATGGGGTTTTTTTTGTAATTACACCAAACCTCAGGGGGTATGGATGTAATTGGCCCTAAAATTTGAATCGATAAGAAAGGTATCACTTGAACTGCCCCTATCTATGTGCCTCGTTTTGCCAGCTTGTGCTGCTCCCCCTATATGAAAGTGATTTGTGCTTCTCTTTTTCATGTACTCAAGAAACCAGAGGAACAACAAGTACCAGCAGATAATAAGATAATATATTTCATTAGTAGGTCTAATCATCAAAAACTGATCATCCAAGATAATAAGTTTACAGACCCATAAAACAGATATTAGTTCCAACAAATAAAATAACATAAATTTTAGCAGATAGTAGTTAAAATAACAAAAGTTCCAGTTGATAAGAGTTTCAAAGATTCAAATTTTTAATCGCTCTTCTCTCCCTTCATCATCAAAATGAGCCTAAGAAACATTCGGATAAGCTTTAACTTTTTCCTTTAGTTGTATGACACTGACACAAGTGCGACTGGATTTGCGAAGAAGACGCTCAAGCTTGTAATCCACATAATCAACAAGGGTTCCTAAGCGTCCTGCAAGAGTTTCCACAACCTTACTGAGATTATCTATCTTAACCTCAAGAGCAGCATCTGCTTTACTAGAGTTCCCTAGAGCCCTTCTAGTTGTTTTAATAGGAGTGGGGCGAACAGGGCTGGATTCTTTAGATTTTTAGGTAATGGATATTAGAATTTTAGATTTATGGGGACGAAACTTGATACTACTAGGAGTTCTACCAACCCCCTTAAACCATCCATCATCATCAGTATACTGAATCCTCATTTTCCTAAGGTTAGTAAAATCCAAGACTTTATGGCCACGCTCCCCCTCAATCCAAGCATTAGGCAAAAATACTCCCTCACTTTTGAAGATATGTGTGAGAAGCATAGAATAGGAAATATTTTTGGCTTGATGGGAGAAAGAGTAAACCATATATTTTAGAATGATAAAGCTAAGATTGATTGGTTCTTGCTCGATAGCTTTGGCCATAAGGTAAATGTTCATGGAATTTAAATTAGTGGTATGGCCTCTACTTAAAACCCGAGGAAAAAAACAGAGCAACTAAGCGACTTATGGAGCAAAATATGTTTAGTTTTCATTTTATTCAAATCAGCACCACCAGAAAAAGAGTATTGCTTTTCGCCCCAAAAGAGTTGACAAATTTCATCATAGGAAACATCGGAATCAGTCAAATTACCAAAATTAAAGAATTTGGTACCATCATTTGGAATATCAAATAGAAAGTTCAACTTTGAAGGAGACAAAACAATCTTTTTATCAAAAACATAAGAATCTACAGAGATATCAGATTCAGATTCAATAAATGTGAAATTTGAGTAAAACAGCTTGACTAAGTGAGGATATGAATGTTCATCAATTTTCATTAAGTTGTCCCAATTTCAAACCACAAACCCAGCCAATTGCATCAGATTTGGCAAAGAATCAAATTTGATAGCCTTACCACGATTTAGATTGCGTGCAGAAACTTTCTGATTAAAGCATGTTTGGGCTTCAAAAGAGTGGAATTTTAAATAAGATGGAAGCTTACTGAAATTCTAATCCTCGATATCTTCAGGATGAACAGGAACAGAGGAATTAGTGCTAGAGACATCTTCTTTAAAACTAGTGGGTCTTTCAGGACTACCTTTGGGAGTATCCTTATTGGTTTGTCTGAAGAAAATAACTGATCCTCATCAGCGCTGGAGTCATTATACCATTTTAATAACATTAGAGCTTCAGAAATTTGGACAAGAACGAGTTTAGAAGGAGATGATGAGCATTTTTTTCTTTGAGGAAGAAGCTCTACCATTTGATTTCGTCGAGCGTTGAGGCATAGTGATTTTGCTCAAGAGGAGAAAATAAACAAAGGGAATTTCTTTGAAAAAAAAAAAAAAGAAGAGCTTTTCTTTTCTGTGAATGAAAGAAAAAATGGCAGGTTAAGAAAATGAGGTTTCTGAAAAGCAGAAAGAATAAAAAAATTAAATGGCTGATTTTGTTGCACGCAAAAATTGGTATTGAAAAAAGCAAGAGATGCAGTTAATTTTTGTGCATAATAACTGACATATTTAAATAAGTTAACTAATCCTCACCAAAATCAGATTTTGATTTAGTTCCTAATCTTTCTCTAATGCACACAAATTTCTTTTCTTCCAAAGCTTTGGTGAAAATATCTGCAAGCTAATTTTTGGTAGAAACAAAATCAATTGATATATCACCTTTATTCAAATGATCGAGCAAAAATGATGTTTAGTTTAAATATGTTTTGTGCGTGAATGTAGAATTAGATTTTTAGAGATGCTAATAGCACTGGAACTATCACATAAAATGGGCACACAAGTCACATTAACACAAAATTTATTCAAGATACGTTTCATCCATAATACCTGAGTGCAACAATTTCCTAGGGCCATGTATTCTGCCTCGGTTGTGGATAATGCAACTACACTTTGCTTTTTACTGTACTATGAAACCAAATAGTTTTCCAGTAGTTGGCAACCATCGCCGATACTTTTCCTATCTATCTTGCAACCAGCATAATTTGCATCAAAATAGCTTATGAAATTAAAATATTTAGAATGTGGATACCATAAGCCAAAGTTAGATGTTCCCTTGAGATATCTCAATATTCTTTTGATAGCATTCAAATGGGATTCGTTTGGATCAGATTGGAATCTAGCACATAAGCATATTGAAAACATAATATCTAGATGGCTTGTAGTTAAATAAAGTAAACTACCAATCATACCTTTGTGGACTTTCCCGTCTACATTCTTACGGTCCTTATCAAGTTCCAGTCTGGTATTTGTACTCATGGGAGTGGTTGTAGGGTTGCATTCACTCATTCCGAACTTCTTTAAAAGTTCCATTGTATATTTTTCTTGTGAGATGAATGTTACTTTCTGAGTTTGCTTCACTTGAAGTCTCAAGAAGAAGTTGAGCTCTCCTAGTAAGTTCATCTCAAACTCTTGTTTCATTTTCTTGGCAAACTCTTGACATAGTAGATCATTAATATCACCAAAAATAATGTCATCGACATAAATTTGAACAATGAGAGAATCATTTTCTTGGTGCTTAGTGAACAATGTGGTATCTGAGATTCTATAGAAAAACCATTGTTCACTAAGCACCAAGAAAATGGTTCTCTCATTGTTCAAACAATCATACCAAGCCCTGGGGGCTTGTTTTAGTCCATATGAAGCCTTTGTTAGTTTAAAAATATGATGAGAAAAATTTTGATTTTCAAAACCGGGTGGTTACTCCACATAAACTTCTTCTTTTATAAATCCATTTAGAAAAGCACTTTTTACGTCCATTTGATAGAGCATAAACTTTTTATGAGATGCAAAGGCAAGAATCATTCTAATTTATTCTAACCTTGCAACTGGAGCAAATGTTTCATCGTAGTTAATGCCCTATTGCTGGCTATATCATTTTGCTACCGGTATGGCTTTATTTATGGTAACTTTACCAGTTTCATCCAATTTATTTCTAAACACCCACTTGGTATCAACAACTGGATGGTCTGATGGTCGTTCTACCAACTTCCAGACTTTGTTCTTTTCAAACCGAGCCAGTTCTTCCTTTATTGCATCAATCCGGAATGAATCTTTTAATATTTGACATCTTAGGTTCAATCATTGAAATGAGGGCACAGTTGAATTCATCTGGTGAAACTTGTTTGGCTTTGGACCTAGTAGTTATTCCAGCTTGAGGATCTCTAATGATTCTGTCAGTAGGGTAACTGGAAAAATGTTTAAACTTTCTGGTTCTTTGTTTAGCCCTTTCTACTGACTCACTGGAATCAGGTTCATCAATGGGATTTGTTTCCTCAAATGATTTCGATTCCCCTTGATTTGATGTTGATAGCTCAGAGTCCGGAATCTTGACTGGTTTTTCGAATCCTGTAACTTCTTTGCTCAAGGTTTCCTTGGCATAAAATGGGTTAGTTTCATTAAACATAACACGTGTGGATTCTTGAACCATTATTTTCCTCTTATTAAATGCACGATAGGCTTTATTATGCATTGAGTAACCAACGAAGATAGCCTCATCAACTTTGGAATCAAACTTTGTCAAATAATCTCTATCATTAAGAGTGTAACATTTGCAACTCAAGACACGAAAATAAGAAATATTTAGAACTTTATTGTGCCACAATTCACATGGGATTTTTCTCAAAAGTGATCTCAAGAAAACACGATTTCACACATAACAAGCCGTATTCACAGCTTCACACTAAAAGGATTTTGGAAGATTGTATTCATTAAGCATAGTTCTAACATCTTCTTGCAAAATTTGATTTTTCCTTTCAACCACCCCATTTTGTTGGGGTGTCTTAGAAGCACAAAAATCATGAATGTAACCATGTTTTTCACAAAACAAAGAAAAAATTATTTCACCAAACTCAATTCCATGGTCACTTTGAATTTTCTTAATGAAAAACCCTTTTTCATTTTGAAGCCTTTTAGTGAGTGGAATAAAAGCATTTGGAGCATCATTTTTATGAGCAAGGAATAGAACACACGTAAAATGTGTATAGTCATCTACTATGACACATACATAACTTTTACCTTCAAGGGAAGTGCTTTTCTAGGCCGGAATAGGTCAATGTGTAGAAGTTCCAATAGCCTAGAAGTTGTGACCTCATTCTTTGGTTTGAAAGATATTCGAATTTGCTTCCTCTTTTGGCATGCATCACATATTATGTCCTTGGAGAAGTTTAACTTGGGTAACCCTTTGACAAAATCTTTCTTTATGAGATGAGATATAAGTTCCATGTTTACATGGCCTATTCTCCTGTGCCATTTCTAGCATTCTTCATCTGAAACAGCTAAACACACCACATTTTGACATGCTAAATCACCAAGGGTTATAAAATAAGTATTTCCATCCAAGGTAGCAATAAAAATCAGTTTTTCATTTTGCTTGATAACACAGTGAGAAGGATGGAGTTTAACCTCACAACCTCCATCGCATAGTTGATTGATACTAAGCAAGTTATGCTTGAGGCCCTCAACAAGCCATACATTATCAATAGAAGTACCAATTTGCTTATCAATTGTGCCTTTACCTATTATGTGTCCTTTTGTGTTGTCTGCATAAAGAACATTTCCTGCAGAACAATTGTTAAGCTTAAGGAACATGAACGCATCCCCCGCCATATGCCTGGAACATCCACTATCCAAGTACTACTTCTGTTTCTGGGAATGTTCCTTGGCATGAACCTGTAAGAAATCAATTTGTTTTAGGTCCTCAAACTATGTTGGGTCCTTCATGATTAGTAGTAGATAATTTTCTTACCCAAACAAACTTGGTACTAATGAGTTTCTCAATCGGACATTTATAATTGACATGACCAATGGTACCTTGACCTATTATGCATCCTTTTGTGTGTCTGCATAAAGAACATTTTCTACAGAACAATTGTTAAGCTTAAGGAACATGAACGCATCCCCTGTCATATATGCTTGGAACATCTGCTATCTAAGTGCCACTTCTATTTTCAGGAATGTTCCTTGGCATGAATCTGTAAGAAAGCAGTTTATTTTAGGTTCCCAAACTATGTTGGGTCCTTCATGGTTAGTAGCAGATAATTTTCTTACCCAAACAAACTCGGTACAAGTGAGTTTCTCAATCGGACATTTATAATTCACGTGACCAGGTCTACCACAAGTAAAATAAGTTTCTCGAACTAGTTTGAAATTCATTATAGAAGTTGTTGAAACCAAATTGGTCTTTTTCTAATTCATGCAGTTTCTAAATTTCTGACCCTTTTTTAGCATTATGTCTAGGTGGAACATGCTTATGTGTGTATTTAACACTTGTGGAACATTTACCTACATCATCCTTAGCATGCAAGCATTCCTCAACAATCATTTTTCCTTTGATTTCACGCCTCATGTTTTCAATTTGTTTCTTTAAAGAATTATTCTCTTTAGTGAGCTAATCGTTCATTTTCGTTTTGGATTCAGCATCAAGGGTCTCTTTATTTTTCCCCATTTGCATTTCAAACTTATCTTTATGAGCCTTATCCAATTCTTCCTACAAATAATCCATTTTTTCTTGCAAAGCTTTTTGTTTATTAATAAGCATTTTAACACGAATTTCGTAAAGCTTAAGCATTTTTTGCACATACTCATTAATGTCAATTTCATCACTGGAATCATAATCAGAGCATAAAGAGATACTTACTTGATTTACTATGAAACAATTCTCTTCATTGTCAAATTCTTCACCATTGGATTCGTCCCATGTAGTTGCCATTGCCTTAACTTTGGCTTGTCTTGCATTTTTCTTCAATTTGGGACAATCTAGTTTTCTGTGTCCCCCAATTTCATTACATTCATAGCAACGAGGTGGTTCGGTACTTTGAGTTTTCGAACTGGTTCTTTTCAATTTTGATCTATTGTTCCAAAATTTCCTTTTGTTAGTTGCTTTAATATATGGAAAATTAGAATGATTTCATCCTCAACCTAATCTTCATCAAGATCTTCTTGAAGTTTCGAGTCGGAATCATGACCGGTATAAAAAGTAATATTCCTTTTGGCTTTTGTTTATGAACCTTCATCTTTATTCAATAGAGTCATCTCATGGGATTTGACAGATTCAATCAGTTTACCCATGGTCATCCTACTAAGATCACAAGCTTTCTGAATAGCAATAACTTTTGGTGTCCATTCTTTGGGAAATGATCTAAGAATCTTCCGGACTTGTTTATCCTCATTTATAGTTCTATCGAGTGCACACATAGGATTTATAATTTCCATCAAATGCATGTACATTTGACTTATGGTCTCATTAGGTTTCATTTGGAACATTTCATATTTGTGAATGAGAAAAGCAATTCTCTCTTGTCGAACCTGACTGGTACCTTCTTGGATCACTTGCAACATTTCCCACATTTGCTTTGCTATAGTACATGTACTAACTTGGTTGTACTCTTCTTTCGTAAGAGCACACGAGAGAATGTTCTTGGCCCTCGCATTCATTAATATGGCATTTTTATCATCATTGGTAAATTCTCATTACTCTTTTGGATCCATCTGTCCGTCAATCAATTTCATTGGAACTGCCTGCCCTTCGCTGACCACGTCCCATAAATCAAAATCCAGGGTAATTATATATTCTTACATCCAGTTTTTCCACGTAGCATAATTGGAACCATCAAATAGTGGAGGCCAGTTGTATAATTGCTCTTTTGCAAAGACATCAAGGGTGTTAGTGGCCATGGGATCTTTTACTCAGGTAGTTACACCATAATATGGAGAACCAATGCTCCGATGCCAATTGTGAATGATTATATGCCTAAGAGGGGGTTGAATTAGGCTTGAGGGATTTTAATGCAGCGAAAGATTATCACTTAAAATACTTTTTGGCCTTTTAAAATAGTTTAAGTCTTTTGTAGAAAAATAATTTTAGCTACTGATTGGAATTTGTAAGTACTAGTTAAACTACTAATCAGACCAATAATAAATAAAACAGTAAAACAACAGAAAAAATACACTGATATTTATAGAAGTTCAGCAAACCTACTTCTCTACCTAAGTTTTCTCTTAGGATTTTGAACTTGTCAAATTAATTTAATATGTAAGAATATTTTTAAAAGTAATAATAGTAATTTGACAGTAAGAAAAGTTAAAAGATTAGAAACACCCTAGTAAGGGAAAAACCAGCTCTTCGTAAAGAGCTAAACTGAAATCCTAAATGGGATAAGGTAGATTCTAGAGCACTATGAAACCAACTGCTTGTGAATTGGCCCGGGGGAACTTCTGCTAGATTCAGATTCATAACTCTTGTGGATTGATGCACGAGTTGCTGCCACTTCGTACGGCAAGCTCTAGTCTCTTATTCTAGACTGAAACCAAGAACACTGCTGAAGATTCCAGATGGTACTGTCCTACTAGTTTCATCACCTAGAAGCAACCAAGAGCTGATTTTTTCTCTTCATGGTGTCCCTTAAGAGCAGGTTCAACTCCCGTCCCTCTTCACTACTAAGTCCTTCGAGACACAAACTGCTTTGTCCTCATCTCTCTAATGTCCATCGAAGGCAAGTTCCAGATGACCTTCTTTACCACAAAGTCCCTCGAAAACACACGTAGAGCAAGGAATTAGCAATACTTAAGCACAAAACGTGTATGAGAATATCACACAACTCCTCAAGATACTCAACAAAATTCTCTCCCGACTTAGTGATTCACACTTTCAATGCTGCATATTTTTTACTTTTATATGCTTATGTCCAACGGCTATGAATGCTTATTTAGGTAAGTGTCTGTTGGAATCAAATGAGGAAACAAAATATTTAAGCATTTATGCATTAGTTCCATGAATTACGGATATTGCAGCATATCATGATTTCTTTCCTAAGTTATAATGATATGAATCAAACTAGAATCTTCAAGATATCTTATAACTATGGAAAGTAAATTCCAGCACATGAACAAACCTCAGCAGATAATATGAAAAGATATATCATGACTCGATTGCACATTTTTAGCACATAACTTTGAGCATGCAAATTTGTCATAATCAAAACAGTGTAAATTATCACGGGGTTAACAAAATCATATATTTGAATGCTCACATGCCTTTCTATATATGAAAATGTATATATAAAGCACCAATATTTAAAAATATGTAGGGATAATATTCGTTATCTAAAATATTAATCTCAATGCTTCTTATTCTAGGATTATTAATCAAGTCACCGGGATGGAATATATAGTCCTGACATTTTAGGATAAAATATTGGGTTATTTTATTAATCATGGTCTTTAAAATATGTCAATTAAATATTCAATTGTATTAGATTATACATCTATCTTATACAATCTTGACAAACAAATTGACTACTAATTAAGCTTACCCTACCTACCAACAACACCACAACAAACTAAAGAGATTTGAGGAGCAGTTCATCCTATTTTGGTTGCGGTTAAAGGTTTTGATGTGTTTATACTAATCGGCAACATATGAAGTTTGAGGTATCATGACTAAAGTCTCCTTTTGATAAACCCTAGATTGTTTTTTTAAATTTGCAATGGAAGATTGCTTTTTTTTTTTTCCCTTTTCTTTTTGAATTAATTACATATCATATAGGGTATTGTAATCTTGTTATCATACTTTTGGAAAAAATTAAATTTAGTTTAATAGTTAAAATTTTTGTTACAAAATTTTATTCCAACATCCGTTTTTTGAGGGATTAGGCAAATACTTCACAAAATAAGTAAAAATTACAATTTACATTTAACGTATAGGGTGTTTCATAAGTTTGGTATCAAATTTGATCAATTACAATCCCATATATATGTGACCTGATGACTTCAAATTGGGTCACTCCATTAGTTTTTGAACGAAAAAGCCATGTACATCCAGAATAATGATCAAACATCAAAAATTGAAAATACCTTAAAGAAATTCAAAAATAGAAATACAAGATTTAATTTTGTTCAATCATATGCCTACTCTACGAACGAAAAGATAAATTTATTGAATTCCAAATCAAGTGCTAAATATAAAGTTAAGTCTCATAAATCTAGCCAGAATACCCTATTCTCTCATATCTAATCTCTCTTTGATAAATCACTTGCAAAAATAATTCAGAACTATTGCAAAATGGTCTAAACTAGGGGAAAAAAAAAGATATCAAAATGCTTAAATATGAACTTTGGGGCCTCAAAAGTGCATTTGACTTGCATTCTTGCGCCCAGATGCACATCCAAAATAATTCAGAACTATTTCAAAATGGTCTAAACTAATAAAAATAAATCAAAACGCTTAAATATGAACTTTGGGCCCGGCACACATCCAAAATTGCCCAACACGACAGTAGTGTGCTTGGTGTGCAAGGGTGTCCAAGATTGCCCAGCACAGCAGTAGCGCACACCCACACCAAGACGCAACCTTTGTGGCCCAGTGAACTTGTCTTGCATTTGGACGTGACGCTCTTGCGACCCAACAAAAGATGGGATGGTTCTGCAGCTCATGTTGTTTTGTCGACATCATTTTCGCACCTTCTCGCTATTTCTTTGGCATTTTCACCATTCTTTGACTCTAAAATTTAAAATTTCAAGGCACAGTTAATATTTTTTTAAGTTAAATAGATAGATACATTATTATATCAAAACACTAGCTAATAAATAAATAATCAATTAATAGTTAACAATCAACAATAAAGTATTATGATATATAAACAAGTATCCTACCTTTGAGTTGAAATTGGAAAGTAAAAATATTTGCAAATGAATAATATTAAGCGTAAAATAGACTAGGGGTGTGCATTTTTTTGGTTAAAACTAATCGAATCGAATAACCAAACTATGTTTAGTTCGGTTCAATTTTTAACTGGTTTTGATTGGCTTGGTTTGGTTTTCAACCAAAACCAAACCATTCAAAACCGGTTCACTTTTGGTTCGATTTTTACCGAACCAAAACCAGTTCAAACTCCCTCCTCCTCTTTTTTTTTTTCATTTTATTTTATTTTAATCCTGAAAGTGGTATCACTCTTGGGGGGGAAATGTGATATTCTACTCTTTGAAGATCATGATAAGACTCATAAAAAATTTAAATTAGATTACTTATTTTTTTGGTACCAAAAGTGTGATAAAAGTTTGTTTGATAAAAAATAGTTGATTTTTGGTAAAAAATTTGGATTTGATTACTTGTTTTTTGGGTACTAAAAAGTTTGTGTGATAACAAATTTGAATTGGAAAAATATTTGGTACCAACTTATTTGATAAAATCAATTTTGATATATTTTGTAATAAGATGATAAAATCAATTTTATTTTAAAAAAATAATGATAATATAATTTTATTTTCTCTTCTTCCTTCTCCAATTTTACTTTTTTTCTCTCGATTATTTCACCTTATCAAAAACTTCTCTTTTTATTTATCTCGAAACTTAAAAATACACTAACATTTACATTATTTTAAAAATTACATTTATTCATTTTAGACTTAAAAAATTTAATAAAAATACGAAATTTACTAAAACTACTAGCACATCATAAAGATATTCCACACTTACATTAGATTATGTAAACACTTGAACAATAATACTTAAAAAGATAAAATAAAAGAACAAATCGATTTTTGGTTCGGTTTTGGTGAACTGAATAAAAAATTGAACCAAATCAAAAATTAAAATTTTTTAAGTATAAAATCAAAAACTAAATCGAATATACTTCGGTTCGGTTTGGTTTGGTTTAGTATTTTTGATTTTTGGTTGGCTCGGTCGGTTTTTATTTTTATTTTTTTTTTGCACACCTCTAAAATAGGCCTTTATGGCAATAGTGGATAATTTCGAGAAAATTATAAAAGTACGATTGTAATTATGGAATATATGACTAAAGTTTTGGGGTAGTACAAAATTAGGTACAAAACTTTTAAAAAATTAAAAAAAAAAATGATGACATGGGTCACTAAAAAGAACAGTCAGCATCAGTGATTGTTTGCATGGCGCATGCGTGGAACACTTCTAGCAAACACCACTTAAGCAATCATCGGTGCTCACTATGCTTTTTGGTGACTCTTGTTCTTTTTTTTTTTTTTTTTTTTAAAAAGGTTTGATCTTAATTTTATACTACTCTAAATTTTGATCCCATATTGTGAATTGACTATAACTATGGTCTTATTTTTATAATTTTCTTGAATAATTTCCGTTGGAAACCAATAGTAGTTGGGTAACTTTTCCTCCAAAAGCCAAGCCCCCACCTAATGTATCAATCTAGAATGAGAGACATAACAACATTAGAAAGAAAAAATAATAATAATTGCAACAATAAATAATGGAATTAAATTGAACTTGTTGGAAACAAGAAACCAAATTGCAAAACTGATGTATGACAGTAATAGAAAAGTAATCCTTTTATGATATGTGCATGCCACATGAAATATTTTCGTCCAAAAATGGAATTTTCTATAAAAAAAGTAATGCTGGGACTAAAATTGCTTGCAACAAAAAGTTTAATTACATAATTAAACTTAATATATGTACTTTTTTAAAGATACGGTACCAAACTTATAACAACCCCAACTGGGAAAACACTTCTCCCAATTCTACAGTTACAAGAAGGCAAACCAAGGAAAGCTTTAACAGAGTAGAGACAATTAAGAGTATTACGTAATAAGTAATAGTGGCAAAACTTAATTAATGAGTTTACAATAGTAGTATTACATACAGTTTTGGTATACAAATTCACTAAAGAATCACCTTTTAAGTACTTTTCCAGTTTTATTTATCTTTTGTTTGGTTGAAAAACATAATACAATTAATTCCTTACTAGTCCATCGAAGGTAATTCACGTTATCCTGATTAAAATGGAAGAACCATCTTAATTTCATTATCATTAACTGATTCAACTTTTTTATTCTACATTTATCAGCGGACAAAATTGCAATAATTTGTACATATTCTTTATGTCAAATTTACAAGATATCGCTTTGGAAACATGTAATATTAGTGGCATAATAATAAGAGATAATAATATAAACTAAAGTTTTTACTAATAATGTGTATTATACAGCAATAGCTTTTTATTTTGTCACTAATGATACTTTTTAAGTGATAATAATTTTTGTTTTGTTACAATATAGCTCAACAATAACAGAAACTGTCACAATTGATAGTTACTGTCACCCTTATAGTAACAACTTAATAACAACAAAAATTATCTATAATTTGTGAGAAAACTTTTACTATTTCTAGATTGCGTGTCACCATCACTAATTGTGAAAACTTAAATACTATTTTTGTCACTAGTTAGTTTGTAAAAATTATTAAGTTGTCACAACAAAGTCTTTTGTCACTTAATATATGTGTACAATTAGTGATAATTTTTGTATTAATTATTATTGACTATTTTTTCACTAATTTATCATTTTCTTGTAGTGTCATATATTCAACAATTAATCACTGATTATGGACAAAATTTTTATATGTACAGTTGACTAATTTAAATAATTAACAGCTAGGACAGTTTGTGTAAACAAAAGTAAACGATGCTAACTTGAATATGTAGTTGATTGAGATTGATTAAGACAAAAATAAAGCAACAGGAACACTGTAGTCAATATATAATGCAAGTACTTATAAATTTAGAATTACTTTAAGCCAAAAAGAAGAATTATTATCTTTCTGATTAATGCCATTAGACAAGACAATAATACCATATACTAATTATATTAGTTAGAGTGGGCTAGTTTAATTAGGCTGTAGGTCATATTCCATTTCATGAACTTAGCTGAGCATCCATTTTTTCACTTTGTTTTTTAAAGACATCAAAATACATGGAGGATAATATCCCCTTTTTGGTTTCAATATTCTTCACATTTATGTCCTCTATTTATCTCATTCTGTCTGCATGTAGAAATTAAAACCTGTCACTTCCTGAGTTGTTTTGAGCTCTTCTGATAATATATATTAGCATTTCGTACTTTCCTCCCTCCACATATATATACTTAATTGTTTAATGTACGTACTGGATAAATTAAATAAGAAAATGTGTTGCTTGATAAATAGTACAAATAATGTAAACACACATTAATTAGTTGTTCATTTGTTAATGTGTTTGAGGTTTATAGACTACTCTAACATCATGTTTGGTAGATTTATTGACAATGAAAGGGGGAAAAAAAGTTAAAGGAAAATAATTGTGATTAATGTTTGATTGTTATGAAAAATACTAAATATGAAAAAATAAATAAATAAATCAAAAAATAATGTAATTTGAGAAAATTCAATTCACACACAAAAAAGAGAGCAACATGATGAGAGAAAAAACTATTTAATTAATCATCTCTTTTTTTAGCACGTTCATCACTTTTCTTCTCTGCATTCCATCACTTTTCTTTTCCACATTTATATCCATATTATATTTTTCTTGCACATACTATAAGAAAAAATAGATTAGTGATAAAATAGTAACTGATAATGAAAAAGTAATCACTAATATAATTGTGTATAGTAAGTGTGACAAAAGATTTTATTTTGTTATCTTAATGATTTTTACAAACTAAATAGTGATATGGCAGGTTTCATTAATTGTCAATAGTAACAACTTAAAACACTAGTTTTTATCACTAATAAGCCATATTGCGACAAAACAAAAATTATTGTCACCTAAAAATATCATTAATAATAAAATAAAAATTATTGTCACTTAATACATATCATTAATTAGTAATAATTTTTACATTGTCACTTATTATTTTATCACTAGTATTACATTTATTTTAGTGACAACCAAATGAATTTTAAGTTTTGCATTCCTTGATTTTAATCTTTTTTATTCTTTTAGCGTTTTGCTTCATCATCAAAATCTTTGAACAAAACAAAGGGTGAGTAAGTCATTTAATTGAAGATTAGACGAACTGAATCAGTATCATATTTCTTAATTTCTAGTTTAGAATAATAAAAACAAAAAAATTGTGGAAGTAAGTCAACAATATGTCTATTTACATCATATTTCTCAGCTCCCCCATCCCCATCCCCATCCCCGCCCCACTCCTCAAAGGAAAGGGGCAAAAAAAACTAAAGGAAAAGAAAAGGAAAAATGAACAAAGAACCCTATATGGTACAAGTTGATGCAATCTCACTGCAAAATTTTGGGTGGTCCTCTGAGTACTTAGCAGAAGCTTTAAAGAACCTCCTAAAAAATTGGTCCCTCCTCTACAAGGTAGATACTATGTATCAATTATAATCTCATCCAGCTAATCAGACCATGCACCACAACTTTGCACTGGAAACTTATCTAACTCACTCAATTTCCTTTCACTTTTGCAATTTCTTTGCATGAGTTTATCTGTAAAATATTCTTCCTCAACTCTTGTTGTCTCTTCTTGCCTCTCAACCTATGCCCTGAACCATTCACTGGAAGTTAACAACATCTGTATATGTATAGCATTAAAAGTGTCAAAAATTTCCTCACATTAAACAAATGATGTTCATTACCAAAATTAAAGGGTAACCCTCTTTTCTCTCTCTTTCACTATCTAGTCTCTAGGCATGCATATATACTTCAATTCATTGTGTGCTATGAAATTTTGCTAATAAAGCTATTTGTAGTTGGGCAATAAAGCAATTTGCCCTCCTTTTCTAAGGTGTGTGGCTAGGTTGGTCCCATTAATTTCAAGTTTCAAGTCTATATCTTAAGAACCATTTGTTAGCATCAAATATAAACTGATCAAAGACATCACCTTGTTCAAGTCATTGAATTTTGCCAACTATAGTTCAACATGTAACATTATAAGTTCAATGAAATTTCCATGCTTGCCTAAAATTTATGTGTCATTATGCATAGATGCCACATGGTCGCAAATGCGCCATACCTTTTTTTCCCCTTTTTTCTTTCCCTTGCAATATTCTATCATCTCCTCTTCCCAAAATTGAAGACATGAATTAAACTCATCAAATTATAATATTTATGAGCGTTTGAGGTTTTCTTTTCAAGCTTTCCCTTTTCCCCATTTCATTTTGAATACAAGAAAGAGCAGTACTATTTGCAGCTGACAAAGAAATCAGATTCAGGTTGATCAATAGTTATATCCAACGTGAGTTGTTTTCTGATCTTTTTTATTCTTTGAATTTTAGAGAGTATGATCTCATAGTTTTTCCTCCAATTATGCTGATGTTCATCGCTTCCAAGTGTGGACTCTCATGCATGTTTCACTTCTGAAAGTAAGATAACCTAGAAAATTTTGGTGTTGCATATTCCAAACCTAATTGTTGTTGCATAATCTATTCGCCTTTCTCTCCAATTACCATGTTCCTACAAAAACACGTTAGGATTTGCAATCCACCGCATATATACTTGTAATAAAATCTGCCACTGAAACACGGGAATTGCCCTTAAGATCAGCAACCAGGAGAGCTGATAATCTTTTTCTTTTTTTCCTTGCTTATAAAATAAAAGAGCATGAAAATTAAGTAAAAGAAGAGGAAGATCCAGATCAAAAGTGAAAAGGAGAGATGGTTTAATTTGCTTAATGACGCTTTGTTGATTTATTTACTTGAGCTGTTGCTGCAGGTCAATATTGATGAAGATAAGCAAGTAGATGACCATGAATCCAAAAGAAAAAGATTTCCAAGCAAAGAAAGGAGGTGATCCCAATTACAGAAAGCTTCCCAGGATTACATCTTCTTCAAGACAGTGGTCAAACTACAAAAATCCAAGAATCGTTCGTGTTTCTCGTACTTTTGGGGGCAAAGACAGGCACAGCAAAGTTTGCACTGTAAGAGGATTGAGAGACCGCCGGATTAGGCTTTCTGTCCCTACTGCAATTCAGCTCTATGATCTTCAAGACAGGCTGGGACTCAGCCAGCCCAGCAAAGTTGTTGATTGGTTACTCGATGCAACTAAGAATGAAATTGATAAGCTTCCTCCTCTTCCTATGTTGCCTGGAAATTTCACACAATTCCATCAACCAACACTAACTTCCCATGAATCAGCTAACCCTCAAAATTCCCTGTCCCATTTTCTCACTTCAAATCATCCTTATGCCAAAAATTCAGGAATTAGTCCAACAAAGAGGGACGTGGAAAAAGATAAGTGGATTAATGCATCCCACCAGGAGCAAGAAAATCAAGAGGGTTTTGGGGGATTTGTAGCTCAACTTTCAGCACAAAACCTATTCCCACTAAGCAACCAATCTTCTTTCCCAAACTTGCCTTATAACTCTTACAACTTCCACTGGGATCCTCCAAACTTGTCTTTATCCCAATTTGGAGGAGGGTATTCTTTTTCAAATCAATCAGAAGATCAGTCCCACAATAATCTTCCGACGGTTCTTCCTTCGAGCTCTCAGCTGTATTTCTGCCCTTCTGCAACAGCTATTCCTTCTATTATCCCTTCATTACCTGCATACGTCGCCCCATCAATGGATAATATTGACTCGAGACAAATTAATCACTTGCAGCAAAATCCACTTTTGCCCACAACCCTTCATTTGATTAGTTCCCCCATGAAATCCTTTATGCTGAATGTGAATTCTAAAGCTGCTGTTTCACGGGAAAATGATACTGGAAGACGGGACAAATACAGCAGAAACTCTTAAAGTGATAAGGCTGATCAGAGAAAAAGACTTCAAGGCTTTATATGTATGGGGTTCTTGAAGCTTCGCAGAAGTAAGGAATTCTTCTGTCTTTTATATACTTGTGATATTTTCGATTTTTCCGAGAAACATATTTGCACTGGTAATGCGTGATTAATACTATACCTGTATTTACTTGCATAAAGTTACATTTGTCAGGTTCTTTACGTTTGATTACAGGAAGTAATGTATTAATGTTGAATTAGTGATTTGTGAAACATGAGGTAGAGTTGCATTATTCTGCCTGTTGTTATGGAGAAAGTTGTCAATTCAATTATCTGAGTATTTTGTTTGATTATCTCCCTGATCTTCAGATCTTCAGGTGTTATATAATTTCTTTTCTGTAAAATTTACAAGTATTAATTGTTTTATTAGCGGGATAAAAAATTTACATAAAGTATTATATAATTAGCTTTAGCTAGGTAAAGATGTTCACAAATTTGTTGCAAGCTCTTTCTCCTTTTCACTTTCATACTGAATATGTGATTGGATAGTAATTTGATTTATTTTATTCTATGTATTGTTTATAGTGTCTTTTGCTGATTAAGCTATACTAATTTATTTGATTTCACTAGCACAATTAAATTATAGTTCTATAGTGCACTTCTTTTTACTTAATTAGCATAATTGATGTCTGTTTCAGGGGAAAAAAAAGAATAATTGTTATGGTAAAATCTGGAAGTAGATAATGTATGTACATCATGAAATATTTTATCATCAAATTTAACAAATAATTTTCTTCTTCTTCTTTGTGTCAGTAGAAAATTTATATTTTCTTCACCTCATCATTCAAAACATATATAATATGCCTAAATGTTTGAATTAAGATCGTTAAGGCTTGCATATATAAATGCTGATGAAACTATGCATGCTAAATCTAACTCTTTCATAACTTATGCATGATTTGGTCTGTGCGCAAATATTACACCATTTGTTCTTATTGTTCAATGAATTTCCCAAAGGATAGTATTTGTTTAAGTTGGTTAAAAGGTTTGTAATATTCGTCCAAATTGACCTACTGAAATCTTGTTCTTAGAAAATTAAAAAAGCATGCATCCTTTTGAAATCTATACAAAAACAGAAAATTAATTCTATGGTTCAAAAAAGTACGAAGGGATTTTAGCTCTATATGCACAAGACATGCTAACAATAGGGGAAGCAGAACTGGTGTTATTTCACTAGAAAACTAATCTTTTTGAAGACAATGTAAATTATTTTTGAAGCCCCTTTTAGTGGATCTTGTTCTTCAGAAGTTCTGATTTAGTTTTATGTACAAATCAAGAATTGAAGAAAAACTAATCTATTTTTTGAAAAATAAGAAAACTTTACTGATTTAATTTAATTTTCTTCTTATTACATGTGTTCAAAGGTACAGTAGAGCACTTATACAATCAGTTTTTCTAGTAAAGGCTTATATTCAATATCATCTCATATAGACTTGTGGTCTTTTCAGTTTCATTTCTTTATGAGACAATATCAAAATTGTATGCATTTTGCTATAAGAAAAACAAAAATCAGTAATAAAATAATAGAAGTTGTCCCTAAATATACATATATATACTAGCAGTGGTTGCACACTTGATGCGTGTGCATTTGATAGTACAATCAATGTATATAAATAAATACAATATATATTTAAGACTATAAATTAACAACAATAATAAATGATTGTGTATATATAAAGTGGTAGTACTGGAATGTCAATTATATATACAATTATGAGATTAAAAATAAAAATAAAGGTATTTCAGAAAAAGTAAATGAAAACACACCAAAAAGGATATAGGAGCTTTATTTATAGTATAGATATATATTAAGTGACAACAAAATTTGTTTTGTGATAAAAATTGTATTTAAATAATTATCGTTATCAATAGTTAGTAATATATTTATAGTGAAATCTAATGGTAATGTAAGTTTTTTCACAAATTATAGTAATAAATTTTATTGACACTTGATTATAACTATACATACGTTACTAATTCTTAATAGTAACAACTAAAAAGATTAGTTCTTCTCACTGCAAAACCATATTAAGACATAATGAAGATTATTATTACATAAACAATATTGTTAGTGACACTATAAAAGTCATTGCCACCTAGTATATATTCATATTGACTATTTACACATTATCACTAATCTTTTTATCACTAATATTACATTTTTTAAAAAAAAAAATTGGTAGTGTTTTTAAACATACTATATATCTTTAGTTATGTACATTTGAGCAATTAATATATATATATATATATATATTTCTTTGTGTAATGTTTTTAAATATACTATCATTAAGACATGAATAATTATATATATTTGAGCAATATATGTTATTTTGTTCCAGCAAGTTGTAGGATGTGATTTATAAATGGTATTCAAATAGCATGAAGTTTTAATTAATTTTGTACGATTTTAATCCACTTGAAGCTAATGTTGGAGGTATGACTTTGGTTAGGAATGAAAGGTTTCAAAGAGGGATGATAAATGGATGATAGTGTATCCAAATATTTCCTTGTTCTTACTCAAATAAGTGATTAGATAAAGAAATATAAATCAATTTGTATTTGAAAAATTGCAACTCACCCTTGCTAACTAAACTTCACTAACTATTTTTGACTAACTATATACATCATACAAAAAATAATTATTTATAGCCATCGTGCTTGCTTTCTTAATTAATTATGATTATGTGCCCAAGTATATGATTTAATTTCATGTTGAATTGAATTTTTGGTGCTGAAAATTGAGAGATTATGAGATGTAGCATTTCAAGTATATATGTTTTAGTAATATAAAAAGCGAGGGCTCTATTTAGAGTAATTAGTTGAAGAAATGGGAAATAATATGATCATGTCTAAAATTGATTGGAGTTGGGGCTTATATGATAATAAAATTGTAATTTATCCCTGTAGATTTTGAGGGGTGATAATTTTAGTCCTACCCTTACATGCAAATTTCGTGGTAATCTTTTCCTTTAAATCCAAAAAAATCCTCAAGTTTCAGGGTTAGAGACTGGTCATGGCAACTTTTCTGGCAAATTTAAAACTCTCTTCTTCATTTTATTTATTTTTTAACCGTGGAATGTCTTTAAATTTCCTGAAATTGTAAAATGACCACCTTGACAGCTTAATGTTTTAAAATGCCATCCATTTTACATAGACGTTGGAAAATGCAGTTCTTAATTGCCTATGTGATAGTATGCTGGACTATATATCCCAGAAAAGAAACCAAAAATTAACAAAGAAAAAACAGCATACCTACTGACTTATACACTGCATTCATCATTAATTCACTGCAATTTTGTCGAATTGGCGTACTCATTTAATCTGGGCAACTGATGCATGGTATACATGCAATTTTTTAATTGTATATGCGGATCAGACAAGGACGTCAATTAATTAAACATGGTTTTAAGAAAAACAAAACAACTCTTAAAAGTACTAATAATACATATTAATTGATTGATGATGGAGGAATATTTAAATCCTAGCTAGCTGTTGGACTTACTTTCTTAATTACTCTACATATATATATATATATATATCATTATGACCATCCTTTATGATTTAATTAGTTAATATTTTCTCCATCCCCTCTAGAGATGACAATGGGTAATTAAATCATCCGCCCGAAGTTTTTTTGAACCCAAGAATCATTCCATACCTCGGAATGTGGATTCTAAATAAATTAAAAAAAAAAAAAATATATATATATATATTATTATATTAATAAAAAATTTATGTCTGCATGTTCTAATCACGAGGTTGAATTGCTGCTAAAGGATATATTGCTGGGCAAGGAATGCTACCATTGGTATCACCAGAATATTGAAACATATGCAATGTTTGACTGCTACAAATTTTAAATGATTTTAATAATACCCTTTAATCTGTTATAAAAGCAAGCGCTCGTTCTTATAGTTAAGAGAAAATTATGTACTCAAGAAAATGTCCTAGCTCGTATCGTGAAAAAAATTAGTGAATATCTATTTTTTATGATATTATTCATAGATTAAGTATATCACATGACGAATTCTTCATAAAAAACTGTACCTTTGAGAATGACATTTGATAAATGAGATTTAGATAAGTGTTTATATAATCTTCTCCTATTTTAAAAAAAAAAATTCTTTAAAATAATGAGTCATCCTTGATGTCAATAAATTTGAGATCATAAAACGTTAGGAGTTCATCTATTAATTCAATTCTCTAATTATTATTGTGTACGTATAATCTTGTGAAATTTCAACATGTATATTAGCTAAAAAACAATAATAAAAAGTTGATTAAAGCTAGTTCCATAAGATTATAAATAATTACCTGCAAACCCTATACCAATAAAGTCATCAATAATGCACAGTACTACTTTAGTTATGGAATAATCACCCTAAGTTACAACTTAAACAAGCTATAAAACCCTACAAAGAGAATGAAGCCAAAAAGGAGCTTGCAATGCGCGCATATATACATATATATATATATATATATAGTTAGAAGGGATTAGTACTGGTACTGCAGATTATCGATATCTATGAATATGTAGTACAAAGGAATGGAAAAGGAGAAGCAAACATCAACAAGAAAAGGCCTTTAGAATCTATATAATAAGCAAGTGGTGGGATGGAGACCGCAGCATAAGCATATATGAACAACATCAACATGTCACAAGATCCAAGAAAATTTAAAGAAGGGCACAGTGGCAAGTTGTGGCTGATGAGGGAACACACCCATAAGGTAGCAAAAGCTTTATCAGTGGTCCTAAATACCTACTAAAGAAAATATATGAAAACATATATACAACATATATATATATATGTGTGTGTGTGTGTGTGTGTACATGTGTAGGTTAATTCTACTTTGCCCCTTATTCTATCTTTAATTAAAGAAGTGGACCCTCCATCCTAATTTGTTGTGCATCTATAATATATTCAAAATTAAATTTCATTCTTCTAAATCTTTAATATCTTAAATGCAAATATTATTTTCATCATAAAATAACCGTTTGGCAGACAGGTTAGAAAGTTAATAACCTAATTCCTCACACTATAAAAAATAAATAAATTAATTAATGACAAAATAATGAGTAACAATACAAAAATTGCCACAAACACTATAAAAAAAGAAGTAAATTAGTGACAAAATAATGAGTGACAATATAAAAGTCGTCACTAACTAAGGACAAGATTTTGTTTTGTCACTTTAATAATTTTTACAAACTAAATAGTGACAACAATAGTATTTAAGCTGTCACCATTAACAATTAATGACACTCCTATGGTGACAACTTATGAACAACAAAAATTTGTCACAAATTATAGCAGTAGTTTTTATTTTCACTAAGTTATTACCATAGATGTGTTACTAATTGTTAATGGTGACAACTTAAAATATTAATTTGTTACTAATGAGCCATATTGTGACAAAACAAGAATCATTAGTGACAAAACAAGAATTATTGTCACCTAAAAAATATCACTAGTGACAAAATAAAAATTATTGTCACTTAATACATATTATAAGTGACAATTTTTATATCATTATTATTTTATTACTAATATAACATTTTTTGTAGTATAATTATAGATATTAGGTGTCAAAAAATTAATTTGTTAATGGTACAATAGGTTATCATAATAGGGGTATCACTATTTGTTAATAGTGACAACTTAAAATATTAATTTTTATCATTAATGAGCCATATTGTGACAAAACAAAAATTACTGTTACCTAAAAAATATCAGTAGCAACAAAATAAAAGCTACTATCACTTAACACATATTATTAATGACAATTTTATATTATCACTTATTATTTTATTACTAATATAATATTTTTTTTGTAATATCAGATATCAATAACCATTTTTATTTTTAGGTGTCTTGAAAAAATGTGTGCGCGCGCGCGTGCGCAAGAGGTACATGTACAATGGTTGTCAGTTGAAAAGGTACTTTTATAGTATATTTGTAATTAAATTTCATTCTTCTAAATCTTTAATGTCTTAAATGCAAATATTATTTTCGATCATCACAAATTATTAAAAAGCATATAGATTTTGAAAACGAATTCTTAGAATACTGTTAACCTCAGTCTTGGCTAGTTTGACTAATTAAATTTCAAGAATTCAATCTTGTAAAGTATCAACTGACCATCTTCGTAACTTCTTCCTATCTATATTTTGCTACTCTGCATCTCAACATTTTCTTTATTCTATTGCCTGCTTCCTCTCTCTCTCCCTCTCTCCCCCCCACCCCCCCGGTTACTCTTGCTATAGAGGTTATTAATTGCTGTATGTATGTCTGTCATAGAAGAATGGGAGATAAACGTAATTAATTAGACAACTTTTAGCAATGCATGCGGGAATTCTTAAAATTTTGATCATTTAATATTTTTAGTTGAATGTTATATTACTATTTTTTAAGTAAATTGCTTACATATCATTACATCTTGAATGTCATGTCCCAAAATCTAACCATATATTCTAGTCTCGAGGCGTGAAAATCGATTCTAAATAAACAGTATCACCTATCCAAAATCATAATCTTAAATAAAAAACTACAACATTCATAATAATTCAAATAATTCTTGCAACATAGAAACTCAAAATGCTCAATATTCTTCCCTCAACTAGAAAATCGCTAAAGGAGAAACTAATTTGCCAACATGGCAATAAAGCTAAAGCTATTGCAAAGTCCTCATTCCAAAAAGAAAACCTTCAATTCCGGTTCTCGTCAGAAGCATGTTCAACATCCTCACTAGAACAAGGATCTAGGTTTGCTAGGAGGAAGTTAAAGAAAAGAAAAGAGTGTGAGCAAAAGAATCAGTGAGTACCAAGTATGTGCAATGTGAGTTCAAGAATTTAACATGATTTGTACAGTGAAAATATTTGAAAAAAACATAAGTGAAAATTGTTAAACAATCAAGCAGTAACGAATCAAGAATTTAATAAACAGTTTCCTAAACTAACAACTTAAATGCGATGATCAGACAGTGTTTGCTGTAGCCAGTCAACCTTATGACTCCTACCGAAACAGTCCCTTATCGCTCCGAGCAAGGTGCGACCTTACCAAAATAGTGCCCGAGCGTCCTCAAGAATTTCTACGACCCACCTCAGCCACAAATGGCTTCTGTTGTGCACTGGGTGATTGGGCCATAGGGCCTTGGGGTTCAACTGGCAAGCCCGCTGCTGCCTGATGAAGTCCTTCGCACATCCAAATCAAGTTGGATCCAACTAATAGTAACAATAATAATAATCAATTGATCATTGAATTTAATTGCTAGTGTAGAAGCATTAAAATCATAAAATACATATTTTCTTGTATAGTGAAACAAAATAAATCATTTTTGTGCGCAGTGGAATACAATTATAATGCAATGTAAGTTGAAAACAAGTCACGAGCAATTATACATTAGCATATATCCTTCTGAATTTTGAAACATAATAATATATAGTATTTATAGATTTAGGTATTCACAGTACTTATCAATAGGATCAAGGGTCGACCCTAGTAGCTTAAGTCCCAAGACACCTGTTGACATAAGACTAATATTAAATCAATCAGCATTCAGATTTGATCCATGAATTCTACCCTCAAATTCATCTAGGAAATCAAGATAATGATGAATAAAACTCTAAAAACAATGCCAACAAAAAATTTCTATATGTCACCAGTCTAGTACATACATATTCACGAAACTTATTAAGAATTTGTCCTTTTATACATACTTAGTTGATTTGTTCGTAACTTTCTTTCTAGATATCTGATTGACTCAATTCTTATGGCATTACAAGCTAAGAAAGAGTTCTAAAAAATTTATGTTGATGACTCTGTCTAAATTAACTAATATGAGAGAGAAAATTCGAGTTCAAGAGGCAGCAGTGGTGGAAAAGCATATTTCCAATTTTTAGGAAATTTTTTGATGTGACACTTGGTTGTATGTAAAGTATAACTTTTACTACAGGCCTTAATTCAAAATCCTATAAACACCTAAGATATAGATGTACAATTCATATGTGTTGACCTTATTGCCCAATTAAATCAGAATCGAGTAGTAAAAGTTGTCACAATATTCTGTTCTAGGAAAATCGAAGTCCTGTATTTTTTATATTGCCACACTGTAGTATTTTAGCCATAACTTTCTCACTATGGATCGAATTAAAGTGATTTAAATGTCTGTGAAAACCTAAGATATATATTTTCAGCTCTTATGTTTACCATGTTTCCAAATTAAATCGAAATCAAGTAGCAAAAGGTGTCACAATATTCTGTTATAGGAAAATCGAAGTCATGTATTTTCTATATTGCCACACCTTGGTATTTTAGCCATAACTTTCTCCCTATGAATCGGATTAAAGTGATTCAAATGTCTATAAAAATTTAAGATATAGATCTGCAGTTCTTATGTTGACCATATTGCCAAATTAAATAAAAATCAAGTAGCAAAAGGTGTCATAATATTCTATTTTAGGAAAATTGAAGTCCTATAGTTTCTATATTGCCACACCGTAGTATTTTAGTCATAACTTCCTCCCGATCTATCGGATCAAAATGATTAAGATGAACATAAACACATAAGAGATAGATTTACAAATATTATGTTCATCCTACTTAATTCTATTGAGATCAAGTAGTAAAAGAGTCAAAATTATCTATTTTCGAAAAATCAAAATCCTATATTTTTAGACTTGACACATCTTAGTATTTTGAACATAACTTTCTCTATATAAATCGGATTGAGGTGATTTAGGAGGAATTAGAAACATGAGACACAGATCTACGATTGGTATGTTGATCATTTTTCTTAATTCTATCAGGAAGAAGTAGTAAAACTGTCACAAATATCTATTTCTAAAAAAATAAAATCAAAACCTAACAGCATGAACTATTGAATTTCGCAATTATCAAAATATGAAGTTTACAAACTCATTAATTACCTTGTATACTTCTAATGCACTTTCTGCAAATGCTATATCCTTTTCCTTTCCCTTCTTCCGCAGTTGCTGTCCCTTTTCCTTCTTCCCCCTTTTCCTCTTTTGTTTACTATTAAATGTAATTAGGGTTTTGATCCATAGGAAAAATATATATAAGGGGAGTGTTTGATATGAGAGGAACTCTTATTAGTGTTTTCCTTCTAGGATTAGGATAACTCTTTTATAATTTTAGTATCTTTATTATTGATTCCTATGGTCTCAATGATTTAAGTCTTAGTATTGATAACATTTTAATTCAAGTAAAATTACAACTTACTCTCCCAAAAAATTAAAATATCTACAAATATATGCATATATATGAAATTAAATAATAGTTCTCATTATTTGGCCGTGAGATAATTTAATGTTGTATATATATATTTTAACGAAATGATACTTCATGCCTTACTATAACTTTAATTGAAATATTAAATAAAATAAAAGAAGATATATTAATTGATTAAATACGAAATAAAATTATGGGCTTTTACATTGAATATCATGAATATCCAATAATTAGTTAACAAATAAGAATGAACCATTAACAAATTAGCAATCGATTGGTCAATTAATCGAATGACATTAATTTCACACTTATATGTGCAAGATTCAAAATTCAAAATATCTTATACGTCTATGTGCATGAGTCAATTTATTTCAAAAGAAAAACACACACGCACACACACACACACACACACATTAATAGCCGCACAATCAACAATATTCAGGAACCCCTACTATTAAAGTAGACGTTATATATATCTAAACTTTTAATAGATTCAAACTTGTAATAGACCTTCACATGCCTAGTTATTTAATAGGCATGAAAGTTATACAAATTGCAAAAATGTATATATAGACAACAGTCAAACATAAAAAAAAAATAATAATAAAATACATACATAATTATAAATTCAAAATTCAAGCATAAAATATTATATATGAAAAAAGTTTTATAAATATAAAACGTCAAAATAAATTAATCCAGTTTCATCAAATGTTGATTCAATAATAAAAGTTATTTTATATTAATTTATTCATATATGATAACATATAATTATTTTATATTAAATAAAGAATGATAAATGCCAATTGTTAGCCTTGTGGCTTTTAAAAGAACACATACCTAGCTTATTTAATTAGAGAGACTATTTTCTAGGTTTTGGCCTGACCTTTTTATTAAATAGATCAAGCCAAGCGAGGTCATACGTTGGCCAAGCCATAAGCTCTTGATAGGTGGTATGACATATTCCTATTCCTAAATGCAAAGCAGAGTCATTTGTAAAGTGAATGTACTTTTATAAATAAACAAATATAAATTATTTTTTTTTAATTCAACAAATGTGAAATATTGATTGGGAGTATTCTTCTTCTTCTTCTTCTTCTGTATTAGGCACAATATTATGGGGGACATAATTCGGAGATTAGGCTCAATATTTATAGATCGATGATTGAAGTATAGTTTGAATATTGGGATATCTAGGGCAAAGTGATGCAGCAAAAGGAATACTAATTTCTTAGTTGAAAATTGTAAAGGGGGCAAAGTGCAATTAACCATATGCGTGTGTGTGTGTGTGTGTGTGTGAGAGAGAGAGAGAGAGAGAGAGAGAGAGAGAGAGAGTATATTAAGTAGGGGGACCATGTGGCTTCGTGCAATAGTATTTTTTTTTATTTCACTTTCACGGGTGTGAACTGAGAGTAATGTAGGATAGATGTTGCTGTCTTGGAGGCTCCAGTCATTTTCTAGGGCTGCCAGTGTAGTCGGCCGCCTTCGAGGCTCACTTATTCCGCCTGTTTAAATTTAAGATTAGTTAATTAAATATGACTAAAGTTAAATTTAACCAAATATATATAATTATAAATTTTAATAAGTGAGTTGAGTTTCAATTTTTAATGGATTCGGCTCAAATCAATATATTTGGGCCACGTTTGATATATAATTTGGATAATAGTGGCTACTGTAACAGTAAATGATTGTGTGAGATTGGATTATTTATTATTCTGTTTGATAGGAAAGATTATGATATACATTAGGCATCATTAAAATATCTAATAATCTGATATCAGATATTTGATTTGGCCTATTACATTTTAGATAACTATTTTGCCATTGAAAAAAAATACATATACATAGCATTAAATTTATATATGTGCGTATATATATATATATAAATTAACCTAAGATTTTCAATTTTCACACTAGTATAAATTATCAATTTTCAATATATAAATTATAAATTTTCAATATATAAATTATGAATTTTCAAAATATAAAATTTCAATTTTCATACATAAATTTTGATTTTCAATATATAAATTATAAATTTTCAAATTTTTAATTTTTAATTTTTAATTTTCAATATATAAATTATAAATTTTCATTATAATTTGCATGAATTATAAGGGCTCTAATGCCAATTTGGTAATGCAAATTATCGAATTTGCATGAAGAAGGGATGTAATGCCAATTTGCATGAAGAAAAAACTCAGTCGGGGATTAATCACACCCCCACACACGCGACATAAATCTTACTTAATTTTGGCACATTATCGAACTACACACAAAATGCGGACCGGCCTGCATTTTGTGTCTCATGTATCAAACATTGTAGTAGCCCAGGTTATGGCCTCCCATTGCCCCTAATAGTGGGTATGGAAAGTTTATTATCATATATACTAAATTATAAAGTTACAAGCTTTTTTTTTTTTTTTTTTTTTTGCCCTCCATCACATAACTCTCAACTACTTTAGACAACAAAAAATTAAGGGGAAGGGAAAAGCCCACTACTAAAATACTTCCAAATAATAGCAAGTACCCTATTTACAGAGGGGTCAGTGACCCAACGGCATAAGTTTCCGACATAATGTGAAAGGTTAAAAGTTCAAATCCTAACAGGCGCTTGCTATGCGTGTGTGTTATGATGGTTGCAACAAGGACAATCAAATTCGAAATCAATAAGACAAACTACATCTCAAAAGTTTTAACTCCTTCGAAGTAATCAAACAAAACAAAATGCTAATACGCTAACATTTTCATCTACAACAGGAGTATCATTGGACCCTTCCTCAGAAGAGTCCTCCTCTCCAAACTTATATACCAAATCAAACCTCAACTCTAATGAAGAAGACAACTTAATGACTAAGTACTGATGAACACACTTATGATGTGAATTCAAGATCTAAATTTGGATTGTAAGACACATCTAAAGGAGGACTTGCAAACTCTAATGAAGAAGACTTAATGACTAAGTACTGATGAACACGCTAATGATGTGAATCTCAAGATTTAAATTTGGATTGTAAAACACATCTAAAGGAGGACTTGCAAACTTTAAAAACACTCGACATTGCAAGAAGGATGACCCTCATGAACATGAACAAAATTAGCGCCCCCATGGCCAATCGCGTGCAGAGCCCATGAAGCCCATGGGGTGCCATGCCCCACGCACTAGCGCCACTGGGTGACCGGTCCACGGGCGGCCACCTAGTGGTTAGTCGCCTATGGGTGATTAAGGGTTGGCCTCATGGGCTCCTCTACCGCTTGACCTCAAGCAATCGCTCAACCATTTCTCACTAGGTGCCTCCAACTTGGACTTTGCCTTTGGACACTGACTCTAGTTCAGTCCCATTATCATCAATGTTTTCAAAATCGAACCGAACAATGAACTAGTGAGGCTACTAGTTAATAGTTCAACAAGTTCAACCACTGTTTGAACTGGTATGATGCTATAATGATGTAATAATTATATTTAATTTTATAAATATATATAATATTTTAATATTACCAAAAAATAAAACTTTCAATTGATAGAGAAAGAATATTATTTGAAAAAAGTTTCAACTTACTTATTTTTAAGTATGTTTTTTAGAAAATAATACTATTTCACAATTAGTGAACTATAAATAAATAAAAAATAATGTTTCACATTAATTTAAATAATCATTCGTTTCATGCTTCAACTCCAATTAAAAATAAATTATTCTACGCTAAATATTCAACATAATTTAAGAGAGATTAAATAAAATAAAATAATAAATTAAACATAAGCATTCACATATAACTACCATTTCATTAGATTTCAAGAAAATAAATTCATATTTCAAAAAATTACATGTCAAAAATCTTCAATCATTATCTTCAACTCATAATTTCTCTTTTCTTTTCTTTTTTTTTTAAATTTAAAAAAAAATTGAACTGGTTGAACTGGTCAGGTTTTGATATGTTCAACTAGTTCTTGACCGATTTTCACCGATTTTGACCACCATCGGTTTTCAGGCTTCAACCGGACCAAATTGGCCTCAGGTCATCAGTCCGACCGGTCAGACCGGTCGGTCCGGTCCGATTTTCAAAACATTGATTACCATCATCGCTATCCCTCATATCTCTCTTAAATTTGGATTTCCCTAAAGTAACTCCCTCAAAAGTGTTAGTAAATTTGAATAGTAGAAAAGAGTAGAAGAAAAGGTGAAATTATTTCCTTTCGAACTCATCATGGAAACAAAGGAAATTTCTCAAGTCTTGAATAGTATCAAATTGTTAAAGCCTTCGAAGGATGCAATTCCCCATTAAGGTGCTATCCCTAAAGACAATGAATAAAAAGAGTTATTAATTTTTCAATTATTTAACTAATTATTATTGAAATTAATCAAAGTCAAATTAAAGGTAAGTTGAGACGAAATAATGATAAATAGTTTTTATGGTAAATGGAAATACAAAATAGCAATTAAATCATACTTTTGATCTAAAAAAATTAAGTTCTCAATTGAAAGTGAGAGATAAATGATATGCCAAACTAAAATTCTAAGGACATAAAAATAAAATTAAATAAAAGGTCAAATTAGTTAACTAGAAAAGGGGTCACTAAGTCCAAATTAAGCCCGCTCAGAATAGACTCTGCAATCTAAGTTGGTCAAAGTCTAACAAAAACTTAATTAGTATAAAAAACAATTCCCAAAATCAAAAAGTATCTAAGCAACTATTTTTTAACTCAAGTCCTAACTTCACCCAAGCGCAATTCCAAAAATAAAAAGTCAATATTTATTGATTTGCGAAAATAATGTCGACTCCGTGCAACGACATTGGAAAAATGGTAGGGGTGGAAATGGATAAGTTGGTATGGATCCAAATGAATTGATTGAAAATAAATTCTATTAATATGTCCGAACATCAAAGTGGATCAATCCAGCACGAACTGGGTCCAAATGTTGATTGGATCTGATATCACAATAGCATAACCAAGAGTTTTTTTACATCATTTCTAATTTTCCAATGAATACAATTCTAGTGCAGATGCCTTTTTTTGAATTAATTTAATATTTTAAATTGTTGTGAATTTTTTGTTGAATGTAAAAATTCAATTAGGATTTACATGTGCAATTTAATTGAATCCAAAAATACTGTAGCATTATATCTGTGAGAGTATTTATGTTTATTGATTTCCCCTTGAATTTTGGGCTCAATTGAGAAGAACCGGAAGAAAAATGGAGGGAAACGGAGCAAGGAGTCAAAATGGGCATGCGGAGATGCACCGATGAGCAAGTTTGGTCAACGAGGTGCGCCCAGGCTCAAGGAGTGCCGCGCCCAGGTGCACAGGCCACTGAAACAAGTAGCGACTTACGCCCAGGAGCAAACCTTACTGGAAAATCATGCTCAGGCGTAGGTAGCTTGCGCCTGAGGCAAGAATTCTTACCCAGGCAGACAAAAAGGCCGCACTAGGGCGCAACATCCATGCACCTCAGCGCGACACCTACTGCATTCCCGCGCCCTAGCACAAGTTAGTTGCACCAAGGCGCCTGCAACTCAGCTAAAATAAAGCCCAAATTTGGAAAAACAGGGGTGTCGTGCGCCCTAGCACGAGATATGTGCGCCTTTGCATGCGGTGCAGGCCCACGGGCCTTGGGCTTCAATTTTTGAGTATTTATATCAGTTTTTTCTTTCGAAAATAGTATCACGAACATAACACAAGGGTTTCTTTACAGCTTTTGAGTTAATTTCTCAAGACCGAGTTTAGAACGAGGGTGTTAGGTGTTTTCATGAGATTTATGGGATTCAAGTTTGTACTTGCACTTTGATTTGAGATTAATAAAATTCCTTTTCTTTATTAGGTAGATTAGGCATATCCCCGAACCACATTAAATCTTGTTGTTATATTACATCGAATTACTTTACTGTTATTTCATTGTTTTTACAATAGATCCTCTTGGGTTTCAACAAATTTATATCAAAGCAAGTTGGATCAGATGTCAGGCATAAAGGTTCATGCCTTCCTGTGTCAACAAGGCTTATAGAGATCGTTAAAGGGCATAGATTACTTGCCAGAAATGCTGATCGACGAAGAGAAAGACGAATTCATGGCGAAGGCTTGCTGTACTCTGGTGTTATCATAGGCGGATAACGTATTGAGAGGGGTCGCCACGAAAAGTATGCCAATGGATTTATGGAAAAAGCTGGAGAGTCTATATATGAAAAAGTCCCTAACAAATTGGTTGTATTTGAAACAACAATTATACACATTAAGGATATAGGAAAGTACATCTATCACTCAGCATATTGATTTTTTCAATAAGGTGATTCTGGATCTCGCTAGTATAGATGTCAAAATTGATGGTAAGGAACAAGCTTTAATTCTCTTGTGTTCTCTGCCAAAATCATTTGAGCACTTATTTACTACTTTACTGTAAGGGAGAGATACAATTTCAATAGAGGATGTGAAGGACTCATTGAATTCCAATGAGTTGAGAAAACATGTCCTGGACAGCAACGTGGTGAAAGTAGGGAAGGATTGGTGGCAAAAGAAAGACCGAGAGAAAGAGAAAGGAGTAAAGGCTGATTAAAGTCCCGAACCAAGCCTAGAAACAAAGATAAGTGTTTTAGGTGTGGTGGAAAGGGGCATTAGAAATGGAATTATTCGTACAACACGATTCGGATCTGATCATGGATAATTCATAGATCTTTGGGCTTTGATTATCAAGGAATAGAGACTTTACAAATAAAGCCCGAGGATTGGCATTCTATTGCTGTCATTTTATATGTATATGGTTACAATTATCTACGCTCTCAATGTGCCTATGATGTAGCACCTGGCGGACTGTTAGCTAGTGTGTATCATCTTACCAAGGAAAGGCAAAGGATACAGGTGAAACTTCTGATAAAAAATGAGATAATATCGCAGGAATTGTTGAGGATGAGTTTGATGGTGGGCTTGTTCTCAACATTGCTGAAACTTTACTAAGCTCTGAATGAATTTTGGATAGTGGCTGTTCCTACCACATGTGCCCACGAGAATATTGGTTTACCACATTCCAGGAATATGATGGTGGTAAAGTGCTTATGAAAAATGATACTTCTTACAGAGTTGTAGGAATTGACTCAATTTGTATCAAAATGCATGGTGGCATAGTAAGGACCTTAATAGATGTGCATCATGGTTTCAGATATGAAGAAAAATCTAATATCACTAGGTACTCTTGACAAGAATGCTTGTGAGTACAGAGCTGGAGATGGAGTTCTACGGGTTTCCAAAGGCGCATTACTTATCGTGAAGGGAGACAAGCTGAAAGGCCTTTACATATTATGGGAAAATACAGTTTCTGGTATTGCAACGGTTTCTTTATCAATTAATGATACTACGAGACTGTAGCATATGCGGCTTGGGCATATGAGTGAGAAGGGAATGTCAGAACTGAGCAAACGAGATTTGATTTGTGGAGAAAAGACTAGAGCGCTGGATTTCTACGAGCAATGTGCACTGGGCAAGCAACACAGGGTGAAATTCGGCACTGCAGTTCATAAGACCAAAGGCACCTTGGATTACATTCACTCAGATCTTTGGGGCCCTTCTCAGGTTCTTTCAAAGAGAGGTGCAAGGTACATGCTGACATTCATATATGATTTCTCACAGAGAGTATAGGTGTACATGCAAAAGCATAAGGATGATGTGTTTGTCAACTTCAGGTAATGGAAGACCTTAATTAATAAGCAGACATGAAAGAAGATCAAGCGCTTGAGGACTGACAGCGGATTGGAGTTCTGTAACATGGGATTTTAGGAATTCTACGACAATGAAGGAATTATGAGGCATCGTACAATTGTACATACACTACAGCAGAATGGAGTTGCAGAACAGATGAACAGGACTATCTTGAAAAGAGCTAGATGCATGCTCTTTAACGTTGGATTGTCCAAAATTTTTTAGGCAAAAGCTATTAACACTGCGTGTTATTTGGTGAATAGGTCGCCATCAACTGTTTTGGATTGCAAGACACCAATGAAAGTTTGATCCGGGTCTCCTGCTAATTACTCAAATCTGAGAGTATTTGGGTGTCCAACCTATGCTCATGTCCGAGATGGGAAGCTTGAGCCAAGGGTGAGGAATTGCACATTTCTAGGCTATGTAGATGGAGTCAAAGGTTATCATTTGTGGTGTAGTGATGACAAGTGCTCCAAGATGATTATCAGCAGGGACGTGACATTTGATGAGTCTGCAATGATGAAGAAGGGGAAGCAGCATGAAAGCGGTCAACAGGGCATTGAGGAGATGGTGGAGATTCATATTGATCCTCTACAAGTTTCAAAAGGAAAACAGAAGGTGGTAGATGAAGTTGGTGAGAGCACATTATCATCTAATCAACAATAGGAAAATGAACCACTACAAAATTATCGCTTGGCTCGCGATAGGGAGAGGAGGTAGATCAAACTACCACAGCGGTTTGCTTACTCAGATCTGGTAGCTTATACTTTGAGTTTAGCCGAGGAGTTTGTAGGAGATGATCCAGTCTAAGAGGCAATTTTTAAGCTATATTCTGATAGATGGCTTGCTGCTATGAGTAAAGAGATGGAGACTCTACACAAGAATAGCACATGGAGCTTGTTGATGTACCTAAAGGGCAGAAGATTATAGGTTGCAAATGGATCTACAAGAAGAATGAAGGGATTCCCAGCGTTAAAGATACTAGATACAAGGCATGATTGGTTGCTAAGGGTTTTACTCAGAGATAGGGAGTTGACTTTCATGAAGTGTTCTCCCCAGTTGTAAAACATACTTGCATTCGTGTTTTACTTGCCATGGTTGCTCTGTTTGATATGGAACTGGAGCAGATGGATGTGGAAACAACTTTTTTGCATGGTGAGTTGGAGGAATAAATCTACATGAGTCAACTTGAAGGATCCATTGTTCCTGGAAAATAAAATCAAGCTTGTCTTTTGAAGAGATCATTATATAGCTTGAAACAATCCCCCAGGCAGTTGTTTAAAAGGTTTGATGCTTTTATTGCCAAGATATGATATACAAGAAGCAAATTTGATTGTTGCATATATTATAAAATTTGTAGTGATGGCCTTCTCGCATATTTACTGTTTTACGTTGATGATATGTTGATTGCCTCTAGAAACATATCTGAGATCAACCAATTAAAAGCTCAGTTAAGTGAATAATTCGATATGAAGGATTTAGGTACTATAAAGAAGATATTGAGCATGGAGATCATAAAGGACAGACACACAGAAATGTTGTACTTATCTCAACAACATTACATTAAGAAGATACTTGATCGATTTGGGATGGATAAGTCCAAGCCAATTAGTACGCCACTTGGAGCTCATTTCAGGCTTTCATCAGATATATCACTGAGTACTGAGGAGGAGGTGGAGCATATATCTGATGTGCAGTAGGTAGCTTGATGTAAGCCATGGTGTCCACTAGGCCAGACATTTCACATGCAGTTAGTATTGTGAGTAGGTATGTGCACAAGTCAGGAAAGACTCATTGGCAAGCTGTGAAATGTATCATGAGGTATCTGAGAGGCTCTGCAGATAGATGTTTGAAGTATAGTCAATCGAATTCAACTACTAGAATTATTGGCTATATGGATGTGAATTATGCAGGAGATTTGGACAACGAAAGGTCCATGACTGGGTATGTGTTTTGTGTTTCGAGTTGTACGGTAAGCTAGAAGGCGACTTTGCAATCATTAGTTACATTGTCCACAACAGAAACTGAGTACATGGCTTTGGTTGAAGGCATCAAGGAAGGCATTTGCTAAGGGGCTGATCGATGATATGGGTATGACTTCTGAGATCACTAAGGTATTTTGTGACAGTCAAAGTGTTATACACTTGTCAAAGAATCAAGCGTTTCATGAGAGAACAAAGCACATAGATATGAGGTATCACTTTGTCCGGGATATGGTATCTCAAGGTGTCATGTTGGTAGATAAGGTTGAGACTAAGGATAATCCGGCAGACATGTTGACCAAGACTATTCCAAGAATCAAATTCGAGCATTGTTTGGATTTGATTAACATTTACAGACTTAGATGACAAGCCCTTTTAAGGGCAGGGACAAAGAAGAAGAATGGTGAATTTCAAATCAATGTGGATAATTATTGATTTTGCCTCGAAATTTGGGCTGAATTGACAAGAATCGGAAGAAAAATGGAGCAAGGAGTTGAAATGGGCACGCAGAGATGCACCGATATGCGAGTTTGGTCAGCGACATTCACCACGGTGCACAAGCCATAGGAACAAGCAGCGACTTGCACCCGGGTGCAAGCCTTACTAGAAGATCTCGCCCGGGCGCTCGAGGAGAGAATTCTTAACTAAATAGCAAGGCCGCGCCAGGGCGCAATATCCGTGCACCTCAGCGTGGCACCTACTACATTCCTGCGCCTTGGCGCAATTGACTTGTGCCAAGGCGCTTGCAACTCAGCCAAAACAGAGCCTAATTTTGGAAAAATAGAGGCACTGCTTGCCCTGGCACGAGACATGTGTGCCTCGGCGCGCGGCGTAGGCCCATGGGCTCTGGTTTTCTTTCACTGCTTTTGAGTCAATTTCTCAAGACGGAGTTTAGAATGAAGGTGTTAGGTGTTTTCGTGAGATTTGTGGGATTCAAGTTTGTATTTGCACTTTGATTTGATATCAATAAAATTACTTTTCTTTGTTGGGTGGATTAGGCATATCGCCGAACCTCGTTAAATCTTGTTGTCATATTCAATCAAATTACTTTACTATTATTTCATTGTTTTCGCAATAGATCCTCCTAGGTTTCAATAATGTTATTTTAGATTATCTAATGAATATGTATCTACCCTAAATTAATTGTTCATTTAAATTGATGAATATTTGTTATTGGATTCAAGCGGGCCCAATTGTGTGAAAAAAACAAAAAAAAAATGACAATTATGTTCTTATGTTGAGATATTAAATTAATTCATATATTATTTAGTCAAAGTGTTGTGCTACTTTGTGACAAAAAAAAAAAAAAAAAGAAAAGAAAAGAAAAGAAAAGGAATATCCATGTGAATGAAACTTTATTTCAAGAATTTTAGTTTAATAATTTTTTATTTTGTGTAATAAAATCCACAACCTATTTGACATGTTTGGCTATTTTAATTTTACTTGCGGATTCGGACAAGTTAGAATTCTCACAAATTCATGGGCTGAATGGAGCAGTTTTAAAACATTCTTTGAAGTATAGGGTGGATTCGAATTTAGGAAAAATTCGCATGCTAGCCCCAAGCCCAGTCCCATTGTATAATCTACTCGATTATTATTTAAGTGCAATTATCTATTATTAAATATTATATAAAAATATTATTATTTTCCTCTCAAATATTATTTTTATTATTGTTGTTGTTGTTGTTGTTGTTGTTGTTGTTGTTGTATATATAATTCATAACTATAAAAGGTCGAGAATCAAAGAGCTTCCAAGTAGGGATGGCAATGGGGTAGGTCAATCAAACTCAACCCGTCCCGAATGGGACGAGTTTGGGGTAGCTTAACGGGGTACGGTGCATGATTTTCATAATTCGAAGTAATTGGGGCGGGGTATAGGGGTTTACCTAACCCGCCCCAAGGATACCCCATATAAATTATACATATAAAGTAAGTATATTATATATAATTTATTTTATATTTTTTAGATTAAAAATAATATCCAGATAAATTTAGGATTGTTACTTCAATTTTACTCTTACCTCCTATTTTGCTTCTAGAATCTTAACTTATTTGCATGAATTTTTTATTTTTGTACCTGAAATTTGAATTTTAATTGCTGTCAAATAATTTTGATTTGATACTTTCATTGATTGATTTTAATTTTTATAACACTTTTTAACCCACCAACCCAACGGGACGAGATGGGTAGGGTGGAGCGGGTCTTTTTAGGACGGGGTGAGGTGTGGGCCGAGGTAAGGTCTAGTGGGACGGGGCATAAGTTGAGCCAAACCCGCCTCATTGCCATCCCTACTTTCAAGTGACCTCCAATGAAAAGAAAAATATGCATATATACATAATTTATAATTGGCACTCTAACATTATTTCAATAATTTAATTAATAACTCTAAATTGATCAATTTTATAATTAATGGTGAGACGATTTTTAATTTACACTTTTAAATAATTTACCATTATATGGGCATGAACAAGAAGTAACTTTTACTACACCAAATTAAAAAAATAAATATATAAATAAATTACTTTTACCACACAAGAAACAAATTTTTTTAAGTAACTTAACAAACAAAAATAGTTGTGTTATTTATAGTCTAGACAAAATACCATGGAGGGATAACACAACACTGTGGTAACACTCCCACACTGTAATCCTATCCTTATCCCTGGCCGCATAATCCAGCTTTGTCACCCCATTGAACAAACCTGAGTAGAGCTTCCTCAACAGCGGCCTCTCGTCGGCGGGCTTGGCCTGGATAATGGTGTAGATATCCTGTTTCAATAAAGAAGAGCTTTTCCGGAGCAATTTCTGGGCTTCCTTCCAAGACTCTGCCATTAACAAATCCTTCACTTTGAGAAGGCTCTGCGCGTGAGATTGAATCTCGGATTCTGCTTCTTGTAGTGTCTGGTCCGGGACCGTCATTCTGAAATCGAAGGCGGATGAAGGTTTTGTGGAGATGGTTTGGAAAAGGGCTGATGAGGCTGTGAAAATTATTGATAATCTTCTGGTGCTGGTGCTGGCGCTGGTGCTGGTGCTGGTGCTGGTGGCGGCGGCGGCGGAGGTAGTGGTAGTGGTGGAGGTGGCGGCCGCGGCGGCAGTGGTGGTGAGATGGGGTTTTGTGGGAGGATAGAGTGGTGGGTTGAGTTTTTGGAGCACGGATGGTGTAGTTGCCATATGCTGAGGGATTATCTTCTTTGAGAATTTAAACAAAACTTGAAAAGAGGAATTTTAGTTTCATGCACTTTGGTAGGTGAACAATTTTAGTCATAGTCAATATTTTTAAAATTAAATCCAATAAAGAATTAGTGACGTTAGTTCAACCAATTCGACCACTGGTGAATTGGTATGACGTCATAATGACGTAATAATTATATTTAATTTTATAAATATATATATATATAATATTTTAATATTAACAAAAAATAAAACTTTCAATTGATATAGAAAGAATATTATTTGAAAAAAATTTAGCTTATTTATTTTTAAGTACGTTTTTTAGAAAATAATACTATTTCACAATTAATCAACTATAAATAAATAAATAAAAATTATATTAATTTAAGTAATCATCGGTTCATGCTTCAAGTCCAAGTAAAAATAATTTTGTCTACGCTAAATATTCAACATAATCTAAGAGAAATTAAACAAGATAAAATAATAAATTAAACATAAGCATTCACATATAACTACCACTTCATTAAATTTCAAGAAATAAATTCATATTTCAAAAAATTACATGTCCAAAATCTTTAATCATCATCTTCAACTCATAATTTTTCTTTTCTTTTTTTTAAAAAATAATTTTAAAATTTCAAAAAAAAAAAAAAAGTTAATTCGCTGAACCGATATAGGTTTTGACCTATTCAACCAGTTCTTGACTAGTTTTGACGGGTTTTGACCATCACTGATTTTTATGCTTCAATCGGACCAGACTAGCCTCTGGTCACCGGTCCGATCGGTTGGACCGGCCGGTTTGGTTTCAAAAACTTGGTCATAGTTTAAAATTATGACACGTGTATTTTATTAACTTTTCTAAAATAGGTAGGTAATTTGTCTTTTAATGTTAAATACAACTTATTGTTATTATTAGAATTAAATCTCTTTGTTGGCATGAAAACTCGATTCTGAATCTCTTGATTGCAGTTAAATAATGAAAAATGGTAAACTTGGGATTTGATCTTCGTTTCCTTGGTTAATGAAGAAGTCGAGTATAGAATTCTTGACTTATAAAAGATAAATATAATTTTTTTTAAACTTTAAAAATTTTAAATTAAAAAGAAAATTGATTCAAATTAATTTTTATTTGGGTTAATTACATAGAAACCCCTAAAGTGTGAACCATTTACAATTAAACCGGAAAAAAATAAATTACAATAACTCCTTAATTTTGTTCTGTCTAAAATTTTAGAAAAATCATTAGCCTCCATTAACAAATTTGTTGACATCATCCAAAAATTTATGTGAAAATTCAAAAATATCGTCCAATAATTGTTCACATTATTTTTAAGCAAAAATGCCTTTGAACCTATTCCTAATATTTTTTATATTACTGTGTAATTTTAACATGACTTAAATTACTCTTAAAATTTAATATTTTATTAATTAAAAAAATAAAAAAAAAGTAAAAAATATAGAAAGCAAAAATAAAAGTAAGTCAATCTCTTAAAAGATATAATTTTATAATTTTAAATTACGTACTCTATAGTATTAAAATAATAAATATATTTAAAATAATTTGATAATTTAGAACTTACAATATAATTTTAATAATTTTGAAACTAAGTAACTTAATAGGAAAAATTATTTTTTTAGTCTCATGGTTTAATTGTGTGTGACACCCACTCAGGATAACCCCGAAGCTAGGTACCACCAATACAAGCTTAGATCATAATGTATAACATAACCGATAAGCCCATAAAATTTTTCAATAACACTCAAAGAAATCAACATATTTCAAATCTTAAAGCAACACTATTGAGGGACCCTATTACAGGCCAAGTTCTTACAGTATCCCAAAAATCTTAATTAAGTCGCAATTAAATACAGGCTCAAAATGTCATCTCATGGAATACAATATATACATACATACATCTTAAGTTCAAACTTGACATATCATAACATCCCTAAATCAAAGTTTAGCCTTCAAGTGGACTTATGTGTACATATATCCATCAATACTTTTATGAATAGTCCTATTGGGCTAAGTCAAAAGCCTCCTCCATTTTTGTACCTCTCTGGGAAGGAAATAAAAGAACAATAACAAGGTAAGTCCGAAGGATTTAGTTAGGGAAAAGAAAATGATGAGAGTTAAGGGAAAGCCATTAAGATGCAATAATTAATGAACAAATTTGGTAACAAGCACGACTTTTCAGATTGAATCAGCAATGTAATATAGTACACATGATAACAATTTTAATAGACTGTTGGTCATTCCATCCTTATCACTCCTGAATCAATTTATAATTGCTAGTACCGGGCATCAGTATAGTATAAACAAGATTTCTTTATTGCTCCATTGCTCGAGCACTCAGCACTGCGTGTAATAATTGATTTATATGGCATGGTCGACCGCATGCCGGATCCCGTCACTTATAGTTCGCTACCTCCAGCTACCTATAAGTCAGGATCATATGTGGGTACTTGCCGTAAGACCTATATCGGTTGGCCTGTTCCGCTAGATCGTCTTTCAGACCTAATCCCTGGGCCCAAATTCCTATGGAGTTCCTCTGGGTGGAAACCGCCCATGGCGTCCCATGGGTTGGAAAGATATAATGCCAATAGAAAAGAATTTAACGTTTAGACAATAACATGAATATACAAGATACAATATGAACATCCAATATACTGGCTAGCAAGGCCGTTCTGGAATAATAATCCAAGCATTCCACTGGGATTGGCACTCAGCTAATATAACTAATAATCAAGTATGCCGTCAACATTTCTTGAACAATCAACTCGTTTATAAGAAATGAACAAGTAATACGAGGTCAGCCGGCAAGGCTGTAGGGTATAAAGGACAGAAAATGAATAAAATAATAAGAGTTTTGGACACTAGAACAGAAACAAGCAATAATCCTCACAATGGTGTACACGTTAGAAACAGATAATAATCGAGATTTCAAATAATATATGAATTTTCAACAAGTACGATACAGAAACAGAAACCCTCACAGGGGTTTACAAAACAAACATAAATAAGTATAAAGAATTCCAACAATCAAGGAGTTCAAATAATTCAGGAACATTAATTCTGATAATGACAAGGTAATCAAAGCCAGGTTGGCAGACCCTTACCTCCATAGTCTCAAAAGTGCTACCACAGTTAGTAGCTTATCGATCCGCAAGACCCATTTCTTTGTTACTTCGACACCTAACCAAAAGATTATATCCATGATCACAATCTTACTTGACCTTAAATAAATACAATTATTCTATTAGCAGTCCTAAAACACTAGTTCATCAATCAGTACGATAGTTAATGATTTAATCGGCATTATCGATATGAAACATGCTAGTTCTAGGCTTAAACGGTACTACGGGCCCAAAATGGCTAATAAAGTTGTTATTGAAAAAAAAAATCCCGATTCATATCAAACCTAATAATAAAACATACACTAGTCTTCTATTACATATTTAACCTTATATCGGTATCCCAAGTCAAAATAAATTATCTAGATATCTTAATTATCCCGATTATTTCCACTTAGGTCTTAAATCTACAAATTAGGATTTTCTAACTTAAATAATCTCAATAATCCCAAATTTAACATATATCAATACAGATCCAAGTCCAGTGATTCAAACAAAGTTCATGCATGTGTATAGAGATCATCACTTGCCACACATTTCTTAACTTCTTCCAAAATACAAAATTCATACGAATTTAATGATACATAACCCTAAAGCCCAGACACGCTCATTACCCAATATTTCTCAACCAGAACCTCGAAACCATGAACCAAGGACACCAATGCTTTCACTGCTTCGAAGTGAAGATTCTATCTTGGAACCACCCCCGCGCTGTCCGCCGCTGCCGGAAAAGTTCAACACCACCACCCAAAGATGTGTTCCAGATCAATTAGGCTAATCCCCAAGTCAATTTTACAATTCTCTACCGAATTGATTGTCAATTGGCCGAAAAGCACCACAGCAACATCACTTTCGCCGCTACGATATTTCTTCAATTCCATTGTCGCCGGTGGTCGAAATGCAAAGTCCTGTATACCAAAATGTTCCCTGAGCTGAGGGCTTCAAAACTCACCTCCCAAATTTCAGCTTCCACCGCCAAAGATGCTGTGCCACCAAGCTCCACCATAGCAATGACTTTCAACGCATTTTTTGACCGTTTTGTTGGGTGGTTCAAAGAGAAACTTCTACCGTTGTGATCACCGTGAAGAGATGAGTAGTTTGGTATATAATTTAATGGGTTTCTATGGCCAAAATGAATAGCTGGTGAGAGAGGAAAGCTCTCGGTGCATGGAGGAGAAAATGGAGAAGAAGAGTTGACCAGCCTTATTTAAATCTATTTTTTTCCAAAATTGCATTTCAACCTTAAAATTTTACCTCATTCTTCAATTAGGTCCTCCAAAAAATTGCAATACTTCAATTGAACCCCTAACTATGTGAGTACCTCATTTTGACCCCTTTGACCTAAACTAATTCCATGCAAACCCGCAAAACTTTGAAAATGTAATCCAATCAAGTTTTTCTTAATTGCACTTTGACCCCAAAACTTTCAAAATTTTTGTAAGTAAGTCATATTTATTTATTTTTCAAGCCCTAAAATCTTATCAACCAATTTCTTGATTTCTAAATCCTTATTTTCAAAAATGTTGAATTCCAGGGGTGTTATATTGCGTGTACACTTGTAGTCTCGAACTTTAAGTCATGAACATTTTTAGTCCACTTTGTAATAATTTTAAGCAGTTATGGTCCTCTGTCCCCTACTTTCATTATATATTCATTGAAACTATTAGATTAATTGTCCACAACCCCCTAAAATTTATCTATTTGTGAAAAGACCCACTAAATATAAAATTTCATTTAACCCTCATTAAAAAATTAAAATAAAAAATGTGAAGAATATATAACACAAAAGCCTCTAAAAATATATTTAAAATGTTATAAAATTATCATATATTTGAAAATATATATACGTACATATATATATCATGTGTATATATATAAATACATACATACATATATATATAACCACAACCCCATCCCCTAACACTACCTGGATCCTACTGCCATGGCTAGGCGGTCAACCAATAGCCAACAGTTGCTAGGCAAAGCGGCCCAATTGCTAGCTACCAAATCAGGCTGGCAGCCACTAGCCACGGCAAGCTCCGACTATCGCTAAGATGGGGGTGAGTTGGGGGATGCAGGGACTAGGCATTGGCAATGGCTAACTAAGAGATGGAGGAGCGCAAGGGGTTGGTGACCTAGGGGCTGCCCGCCGTTAAGGGTTTTTTGGTTGGGTGGTGTAGGGGGTGGTTGTTGGAAGATGACAAAGATAACTATATTTTATGTGTTTTTTAAAATTTTTTACTTATTTATTTAAATTAATTAATAAACTTAATTAAACAATTTGAAATATATTTGTTATTCTATATATTATTAAATCCGTAACTTGAAATTATATTTTCAAAATGATTATTTTTTATTTGTTTTTATTAATTAAAATTATTAAATTATATTATTCAGAATTGCTATATTTTGTTTATTTAAAATTATTTAAGTTGTATTGCTAGATGATAGTTTCATAATTTATTTTTATTTTTTTAAAATGTTTAATTTTAATTATACATAAATCTTTTATTACATTTAACTATATTGTTTAGATAGTTTATAATTTTGATATTATAAAATATGTGATTCAAAAGTGTGAAATTATGTTTCGTAAGATAATAGATTTCTATTTTTATTTTTATTTATTTTATTTCTTAATGTAATAAATAAATTCAACTTAATCAATTAATTTATTTTAGACATCTTTATTATTTTAATATTATTGGTTATGTAATTTAATTTTTAAAATTATATTTTTTAAGAGATAGTTTTAATTATTTTTATTTTTACATTTTTATTATTTTATTTTTATTAATAAATAAGTTTAATCAATTTAATTTAATCACTTTACATTTGTATACGCCCCGGCCTTTGGGAATTCTTCAAGCTCTAGTAGATGGTACAAAACTACTTTTCAAAGAGAATCTTCTTCCATCTATAGCAGATACACGTTTATTTGGTATTAGGCCACCCATAGCAGTTATATCCATAGAGAGCAAAATCAATTAAGGAAATTAATGCTCTTTCTTTGGCTTAATTATCGATTACAAGATTTAGTTTGTATGAATCATTGTTGGTTTGATGCCAATAGTGACAGTCATTTTAGTATGTTAAGAATACATCTTTATCCATGATTGAAAATTCATGGATAATACATAATTCCTATCTATCCTATACCCTATATATAATTTTCTATCTATCTAATGTCACCTTAAAATCCTATACCCTAATGTCACCTATACCCTATACCCATGATAATTCAATAGAGGTTTTCTTTGTTTTTTGCCAAGGAGAGCTGACTGAGCTGAAAATCAGGATAAAGCTTTGAAGAGCTGACCATTAGGATAGCTTGGAAGAGCTGACCATTAGGATAGCTTGGAAGAGCTAACCAAGCTAAAATCAACACATAGCTTGGAAGACCTGACCTTCAGGACAAAGCTTAGAAGAGCTGACCATTAGAATAGCTTGGAAGAGCTGACCTTCAAGATAGAGCTTGGAAGAGCTAATCGAGCTAAAATTAGCACATAGCTTGGAAGCGTTGATCATCAATATAGAGCTTGGAAGAGCTGACCTTGCTGTGTCCAGAAGAAATGAGATTGAGCTAAACCCCCTATTCGATTTTACTTTAGCTCAGCTGACTGAATGATTTGCTGAAAGGGCAGAGGATTTTCCGAAATTACAGGGAATAGTTAGAAATCAACATACAATTGACAGTTGCACGTGACTTCGTATAGATCATGATTAGTAGTAGGCTCAATATAAGGAATAGTGGGTGGTTAAGAGGAGATAATGGGGTCCTCTGAAGTATTTAAGCTTTGATATGGTTCAAAGAAGATATCTAATCTGGAGTTTTTACAGAAAATTAGAGAAATTCCTTTGAGTGCATTTTTTCTTTGATTGGTGCTATTTTTATTTTGCATCAATTGGAGCCATCTGTGGGAATGTTAGAGTTAAGACGTGAGAAGATGAGTGAGTCCGAAAGGAACGTGGAGGGAGAGATGTTTAACGCCCCACAGGTTGAGCAAGCAGGAACTTTACCATGAGAGAAGGTCCCTAGTCCACCGGAGGAGGTAGTGCCACTAGGGGAGAGGGGTTTTCTCCCTATACCCCATAGTATGGGATAATTTACTCCAGGAGTTGGGCAGGTTATGTTTTCTGCTGCACCACTTTTTTTTATCACCATGTGCTTTGTACCAAGAATGGCATCTCCTAGTTTGCCATTTCATGTCCCTATACCAATGCCCTTCCTAGTGCCTTCAGTAGTTACTACACCAGCATCCATAGCGGGAATCCCGCCTATACTAGTCTTGATGCTGCCAAGAGATATGCAATTTTCTTTCATCCCACAAGCCATGGGGGAGAACCAAGCAGTAGGCTCTACTATCGTAGCACATATTCTAGGAATGGTGGCTCAGGGAACCGTTATAGTGGGGACTCCACTCCCTATATTTTCGGGCAAAATTTTGCTTGGAAGACCAGAACTTACTATCGCACTTGATGTACTACCTGTAGATAACCCAGAGAAGAGGGCAGAAGCAAGTAGCTTTCTTAGGAAAGGTAGAGGTAAGGCTTTTGATAAGAGGGTGGAAAGAGAAGATGTGGCTAAAAGTCAAATATCTATCCGCCCTGTTAGACAATAGGAAGGAAGAAGATTGCCTACCGATGTTGTTGCTACAATGAAAGACATGAGAAAGGAGTTGAGAGAGATGAAAAAGAAATTGATGGGAGAAGAAAATTGGGGAGTTAGGGAGTCACCTTTTGAGAATTCGATCTTGTGGGATCCCTTCCCAGATAACCATAAGTCTTTTTCCATGCAAAAATATAATGGAAGTTTCGATCCTGCTGACCACCTATGTGAATTTGAAAATTTGGCACTACAATATCAGTTTTCAGACAGAGTGTAATGCCGAACTTTCTTAAACAAACTACGGTGAACGGCTCAGAGGTGGTTTGGGCAACTATCTCCTCGATGCATACATAGTTTTGAGGATTTCTCTCGGAGGTTCTTGCATCAGTTCACTAGCAATAAGCATTATTGCCAAAGTGTCCAAAGTTTACTTTCATTCCGATAGGGAGATAATGAAATGCTGAGGGGTTTTGTTAAGAGATTCACCATGGCTGCCATGGACGCTCCATTTGCCACTCCAGAAGTGTTGGCTAGCGCTTTTATGCAGGCACTGAGACCTAGTTCATTTTTCAAATCTTTGAGCCGAAAACCAGCTGATAATTATGAAGAATTATTACGTCGAGTTGAGAAATACATCCATGAAGAAGAAGCATGTGAGGCTAAGGAGAGAGTCAGGAGAAAAACGCAGGGATAAGAAAGATGGAAACAAGAGCTCGGCCATGGAACATTCAAAACTTGAGATGTTCCTATACGTAAATGTGGCCTTTTTAACTTATTTACCGTTTCATTATCATTTGTTGATTTTCATTCCTACTCTTAGCTCTTTATAGACATGATATGTATTTCACATTTGCAAACAAAGGTTGTTTATTTTTCATTATAAACTCTCTCATCCACAGAAGAAAAGCTCCAATGAGCTCGATGAAGAACAAGCTCTAATGAGCCTGATAAGAAGAAGAGCTCCAATGTGCTTGGTGAAGACAGAACTCCAATGAGTTGAAAAGTTCCAATGATCCTAATAAGAACAGCTCCAATGAGCTAGGTGAAGACAAACTCCAATAAGTTAAAGAAAAGCTCTAATGAGCCTAATAAGAAGAAGAGCTCCAATGAGTTCAGTGAAGACAAAACTCCAATGAGTTGAAAAGCTCCAATGAGCTTGGTGAAGACAAACTCCAATGAGTTAAAGAAAAGCTCTAATGAGCCTGATAAGAAAAAGAGCTCCAGTGAGCTTGATGAAGCCAAAACTCCAATAAGTTGAAAAGCTCCAATGAGCCTAATAAGAAGAGCTCCAATGAGCTTGGTGAAGACAAACTCCAATGAGTTAAAGAAAAGCTCCAATGAGGCCAATAAGAAGAAGAGCTCCATTGAGCTCAGTAAAGGCAACTCCACTGAGTCAAAAGAGCTCCATTGAACTCCAATGACAAAAAGTTACCGAACAACTTGACTGTATCTCTTGATATGCATTTGGAAAAGGGACACCAAAAAACTTGGTCTCTCCTCAAGTTTTCTATCGAACAGCGGCTATGTATTTTTTAGGTTAGCAACTCGTCCCTTAAAGCTCGATCTTTCCCCAAGATTTTCTGCCAAACAACTCGGCCTTCAAGCTCAGTCACGTTACCCTAGCATAAATGAGTTTTCCAACTGGGGAAGTATTATCTCGACCACTGGTCATCTTATGTTAGTTTAAAAAATATTTTTCAAACTGATAGGGGGGAATGATGATGTCACCTTAAAATCTTCATGAGTTGACTTATACCCATGATAATTCAATAGAGGATTTCATTGTTATTTCCCAAGAAAAGCTGACCGAGCTGAATATCAACATAGAGCTTCGAAGAGTTAACCATAGACTTGCAAACAAGTCGACGTGACTCGCGAATTTTGCAAGCCAAGCTCGAGCTAGTTCGACTCGAGCTCGAGATGATTCGAGCTCGAGCTTTACCTCGAGTCAATCTCGAGCTATTTTTATATAAGCTTGAAGCTCACGAGCTGATCTATATTTTTAATATTTTTTTAATATTATTAGTATATAATATATTATATATTATATAATATAATATATATCAAAAAGAAAAAATAATATATTACTAACCTAAATTAAAAATAAAAATAAAAATAAAACTAAAAACAAAAAGCAAAAAAAAAAAAAAAAAAGGAATTCAAAAAACATGTGAAATCAGAACACTTCTTGCAATCAAAATATAGTCCTCTGTTCTGACTTCGAAATTTGAATTAAACATATAACCCTAGTCAGTCAAGTCTCACCCACACCCACTGTCCAAATCGTTCAACCATGCCGATGTCGTCGTCTCTCAACACTTACCATGAAGACTACTACCAGTTCTCCGCTACCACCGTGATCTATTGAAGCCTCAATTGTCAAGTATCGAAGCCTCCATTGTAATAGCACAAGAGCCCTCGACCTCTCACCATTTTCTTCATGCAGTGCCGCTTGCCTCCACTTTATCTCAGAAGCCCACAACAACTTCAAGTAGTACACAACGCTGCTTGTCCCACCTCATCTCGGAAGCCCACAACAGCTTCAAGTAGTACTGTCATCCTTTTTTTTATCCATCAACCGCATCTCTCTCGAGGCCTTACCTCCCAGTTGCACCATCATCTGGTAAATATAAAAAAGTTTTCTTATCTTTTTAGTTTTGGATAGCATTTTGCTTGATTGGTTTCTTATGTTTTTATATCAATATATGGATTATGATTTTCTTTAGTGCTATTCTTTTAGCTCAAGAATTTAAGAGCTTTGATGAAGAATCAAACCCTATAATTTCATTCACCTGCTTCAGAAATCGTTTAGGTTGAGGGATATGTTGCATTTTAATCTTATGATTATTTTGTGCAGTCTTTGTTTCCATTTATGAATATGATTGAGGCCATTTGAAGCTTTATTAGTTTATTCTACTATATTGTGTGTCATCAGTTAGTCTAAATTAAATATAGAATTCATTGTTGAAGTGCTTTGTTCTTTAAATCTAAGCTTATCAATTGTTGGAGGATTGTTCTTTAAATCTAAGCTTGTTAAATTAGAGATATTTTAATTAAGAGATGCACAAACTGAGGTGAATGTGATAAGCTACTGTACCTTTTCGGTTAGATAGTAATCAAGTGTAAATTCCAACTATCACACAGAACTATTGAGGATTTATAAAAGTGAAAACTAAAGATGGCCTTATTTTTTCCTCATTATAGATAACCTTAATCTTGTGTTATATTTGCAAACATTATAATAAAATTATCTTACAATGAGTAACTTACGTTAGATTAATTGACAATTTGTCTATTCCTTATTTGATCTTATTTAAGGAAATTAAAGTATAAAATTGAATCTTGTTTTTGTTTGTTTTGTAGATATGTTCTCAGGCCAACAAGATGAATCTTCTACGCCACTCATATCTTTCTCTGTAGAAGATTCAACTAGTATTATGATGGCAAATTTGGGCGAAACTCCAAAAGTAACAATGGATGATGTTGAAAAGCACACAAATGAAGGAGAGCTTCACGAGCATGCAGCCATAAACCTTGCAAGCCCCACAACCACAAATCATACAAACATAGAAGAACAGAAAAATGAAGATGACTTGTTCCAAAAGCCCAAGAGACAAAAGAAGTTGTTGTTTGGTCTGATTATAGAGATGTTATAGACCCATCAGATAAACTTTTGAAAAATCAATGCATCCATTGCAATAAATTTTTCAAGAAATGCAAGTCTGCTCCAACAAGTCAATTGTCAAGGTATTTGATTGGTTGTGGTACCTATCAAAGAGCTAGGGCTGCCAAAGAAAAAGAAAAAATAAGACAACAACAACTCGGGTTTCTACTAATAAAATCAAATGCATGTTCTTTGCAGTTCCCCACATTACTTGATGGAAAGTTTGACATGGAGAAAATGAATGAGTCAATAGCAAATTGGGTACTTATGCATGAGCACCGATTTACAATTGTAGAGGAAGAAGGTTTCAATTTTATGCTAAAATGAGCAAATCCTAGTTGGAAAAGAATGTCAAGAGAAACATTGAAGAAGTGTTGCATTGGAGTTTATGAAGTGGAGAGAAAGAAGCTGAAAAATCTTTTGGAAAATGTGAATAAAATTAGTTTGACTATTGATTGTTGGAAATCCAAAAGCCAAAAGATTGAATATATGGTTATCACTGGGCATTGGATTGATTATAATTGGCATTTGCAGAAGTGCATGTTGAATTTTGTTCACATTCCACCGCCTCGTGGAGGAGTTCACATTGCTAATCATATTTGGCATTGCTTAAAAGAATGGGGAATTGAAAGCAAGGTATATTCTATCTTTGTTGACAATGCTAGTAGCAATGATGTTGCAATTAGGAATTTGAAGATTTTTGTTGATTCATTAAAGAAGTTACCTTGTGATGGGTAGTTGTTTCATATGAGGTGTTGTACACATATCTTGAACCTATAATAGCGCATGATGGTATTGATGAGATCAAAGGGATTGTTGATGTTGTTCGAGATAGTGTTGAGTTTATGAGAAGATCAGAAAGTAGGATGCAAATATTTGTAGAGATTGTTAAACAATTAAATCTTCCTGATAGAAAGTTGATTGACGATTGCAAGACAAGATGGAACTCAACATATGAAATGTTGGCTGCTACACTTAAGTTTAAAGATGTTTTCCCAAGGTTCAAAGAACTGGAAACACAATATGAAACTTGCTCGACTGAAGAAGAATGGAACAAAGTTGAAAAAGTTTGCTTAGTGTTAAGAGTATTTTGGAAGGCTACACATATTTTTTTAGGTAGTGACTATCCAACATCTAACATCTGTCTTAACTAAGTATATCAAGTAAAGGTGTTGTTAGATAACAAGTCAGAGGTGATGGATCCATTCATTCGAGACATGGCTACAAAGATGAAACTGAAATTTGATAAATATTAAGGAGAGTGTCATTTGTTGATGTCCATTGCTGCTGTTTTGGATCCAAGATGCAAGATGCGCCTGATTGATTTTTGCTTTCCTAAGCTTTATTCTGAGTATGTTGCTAATGAAAACAAGATGAAAGTTTTAAAGACATTGCGTGATCTTTACAATGAACATGCGGTTGAGTATGGTGGCCAAAGTGAGTCTAGTGAAAGTGGAGGTAATTAAGACAATGTTCACTTGAGTAAAGAGGGGTTCGGTGTTCAATCTAGTAGTAGTTGGAATGAATTTCATGACTTTTTGAGAGAAGTTCAAACTGTTGAACCAGAAAAGTCAGAACTTGATGCTTATCTCGAAGAAAATGTCTACATAGATAAAGGAAAAGGTGAAGCCAAATTTGATGTTCTTCAATGGTGGAAGATTCATACTCTTAAGTACAGAGTATTTTCGGTAATGGCTAGGGAAATTTTAGCCATTCCCATTACCACTGTTGCCTCTTAAGCTTCCTTCAGTGCTGGTACTAGAGTGATTGATCGGTATTGTGCCTCACTTTCATCAGATACAGTTCAGGCACTCATGAGTGGAGGAGATTGGTTACTACGCAAGTGATTTGGAGTAAAAAAGAAGCCCGAGGTAAAATATTTAATTATTATACAAGTCCTTTTTTTATATTTCTTTCCAATATTTTCTTTGATTGTGAATTTTTTAGAAACTATCTAAAGCAATTGAAGTCACTCTTCCTATCCAAGATGCTCATAGAAAAGGTTAATATTCATGATAAAGGTGAGTAATTTTTTCTATGTTGTGAAGCTAATATTGATGTTTTTCATCCTTTTTCATCATATTCTATTCTTTAGTTTCTTTAGGAGGCTGATTGCTTTAGTTTTTCTTTTTTCTTTTTCTTGGGCACTATCTCCTTAACTAAGACTAATATTGATTTTGATTTGTTTTTCTTGATATTGTTGACATTAATGTTAGGCATACACTTACATGGGTGCTTGTTTAATCTTCTTTATGAAAAACTAGAGAGGCCTTGGATATTGGAAATTAATTGTATGAGGTTTTACTCATCTTTTTCATTTGCATGATAATTCATTATACTTAATCTTTCCCTTCTTAATCTCAATTCAACAGGGAGGTGACCAAACTAATTGTGCAATCTTTTTTTTTTATTTGTTTAGTGTTTTATTTTTCAGTTTCCATGGCCAAGGTTGTTAAAACCCAAGTGTGTGACCATGATGCAAAAGACATTCAATTGGCTTGCAGGATTAAAGATGAGCACACATAAACTTGTTGGTTATTCTAGACTTCTGGTTAAATGTGGTGCTGGTGGAGTGTTCTTTGGTTGGGTCATGTCAAGCAGTGCACTATTTACTATTATATAGCTTCAAACTCTTGTAGGAGGTTATTTTTGTTGCTTGGTACTATTGTCTTCACAATATGTGTATGATGATAAACTCTACTGCTTTCTGTTATGCATGTTTCTAGTTTCATGTTGCACCATAAGATATGAATGGGTGAAAAAGAACTAGTTCACAAATGCTTGCATTATATATTTAATTTTGGAATGTACACTTGTGATGGTTTTAAACTTTTATGTTTATGATGATCTTTAATGTTTGTGATGAATATAAATGTTTTAATTTATAAATATTAATCATTAAATTTTTACCATTTTATTAAAAAAATTCGAGCTCGAGCTCACAATATTTCATAGTTTATTTACAAATTCGAGCTTAATCGAGTCGAGTCGAGCTTGAGTTTTCATCAAGTTGAGCTCAAGCTCAAGCCTGCAAAATTTTCCCAAGCTCGATTCATCTTGTTTGCAGGCCTAGCTAACCATCAGGATAGCTTGGAAGAGCTAACCTTCAGGATAGAGCTTGGAAGAGCTGACCATCAAGACAGAGCTTGGAAGAGCTTACCATCAGGATAGCTTGGAAGAGCTGACTTTCAGGATAGAGCTTGGAAGGGCTGACCGAGCTAAAATTAGGACATAGCTTGGAAGAGCCAACCTTCAAAATAGAGCTTGGAAGAGCTGATCTTTAGGATAGAGCTGACTGAGCTAAAATTCGGACAAAGCTTGGAAGAGCTGACCGCACTGCATCTAGAAGGAATGAGATTGAGATAACCCCCTATTTGATTTTAGTTTAGCTCGGTTGACTGAGTGATTTGCTAAAAGGGCAGAGGATTTTTTGAAATTATAGGGAATAGTTAGAAATCAACATACATATGGCAGTCACACATGACTTCGTATAGATCATGATTAGTAGTGGGCACAATATAAGGAATAGTAGGTTGTTAAGAGGAGATATTAAGCTTTGATGTGATTCAAAGAAGATATCTAATCTGGAAATTTTACAGAAAATTAGAGCAATTCCTTTTAGAGCATTTTTTCTTTTGTTGGTGCTATTTTTATTTTGCATCAATTAGTGCCATTTGTGGGAACGTTAGAGTTAAGACGTGAGAAGATGAGTGAGTCCAGAAGGAACGTGGAAGGAAAGATGTTTAACGGACCACAGGTTGAGCACGTAGGAACTTTATCGGGAGAAAGGGTGCCCGGTCCGCCGGATGAGGTAGTGCAACCAGAGGAGAGAGGTTTTCTCCCTGTACCCCCTAGTATGGGACAATTGACTCCTAAGCAATGGTGTTTTCTGTAATCTACGGACAATCCCTTCATGGCTGTCCAGAAACCAGGAGTTGGGCAAGTTATGTTTCCTACTACCCCACCTTTTTCGATAGCCATGCGCTTTGTACCAGGAAAGAGAAGAGGTGGCTGAAAGTCAAATATCTATACACCCTGTTAGACAACAGAAAGGAAGAAGATTACCAGTCGTTACTGTAATGGAGGACATGAGAAAGGAGTTGAGAGAGATGAAAAAGAAGTTGATGGGAGAAGAAAAATGAGGAGTTAGGGAGTCACCTTTTAAGAATTCGATCCTGTTGGATCCCTTTCTAAATAACCATAAGTCTTTTTCTATGCAAAAATATAATGGAGGTTCCAATCCTGCTGACCACTTACGTGAATTTGAAATTTTGGCACTACTGTATCAGTTTTCAGACGGGGTGAAATGTCGAACTTTCTTAACCACACGATGGGGAACAGCTCAGAGGTGGTTTGGGCAATTGCCTCCTCAATTCATACGCACTTTTGAGGATTTCTCTTGGAGGTTCCTGCATCAGTTCACCAGTAATAAGCATTATTGTCGATGTGTCCAAAGTTTGCTTTCATTCCGACAAGGAGAAAATGAAATGCTGAAGGGTTTTGTTAAGAGATTCACCACGGCTGCCATGGAAGCTCTATCTGCCACTCCAGAAGTGCTGGCTAGCACTTTTACACAGGTACTGAGGCCCAATTTATTTTTCAAATCTTTGAGCCGAAGGCCAGCTGATAGTTATGATGAATTATTACGTCGAGCTGAGAAATACATCCATGAGGAAGAAGCATGTGAGGCTAAGGGGAGAGTTAGGAGAAAACATAGGGATAAAAAAGATGGAAACAAGAGCTCGGCTATGGAACATTCAGAACCTGAAATGTTCCTACACTAAATGTGGTCTTTTTAACTTATTTACCGTTTCATTATCATTTGTTGATTTTCATTCCTACTCTTAGCTCTTTACAGACATGATATGTATTTCACATTTGCAAACAAATGCTATTTATTTTTCATTATCAACTCTCTCATCTACAAAAGAAGAGTTCCAATGAGCTCCATTGAGCTCAGTAAAGGCGACTCCAATGAGTCAGAAGAGCTACATTAAGCTCGGTAAAAGCAACTCCAATGAGTCAAGAGAGCTTCATTGAGCTAGGTAAAAGCGACTCCAATAAGTCAGGAGAGCTCCAATGAGCTCGATTTAAAAAAAAAAAAAAGAGAGAGAACGAAAAAGAGAAAAAGTTACCAAACAGCTCAACTGTGTCTCTTGATATGCATTTGAAAAAGGGACGCCAAAAAACTCGGTCTCTCCTCAAGTTTTCTGCCGAACAGCGCACGCGGCTATGCATTTTTGGGGTTAGCAGCTCATTATTTAAAGCTCGATTTTTCCCCAAGATTTTCTGCTGAAGAGCTCAGCCTTCAAGCTCAATCACGTTACCCCAGCGTAAATGAGTTTTCCAGCTAGGGAAGTATTATCTCGACTACTGTCACCTTATGTTAGTCTAAAAAACATTTTTTAGACTGATAGGAGAGGAGTGATGATGTCACCTTGAAATCTTCATGAGTTGACTTATACCCATGATAATTCAATAGAGGTTTTCTTTGTTATTTCCCAAGAAGATTTAACCGAGCTGAAAATCAGGGTAGAGCTTCGAAGAGCTGACCATCAGGATATCTTGGAAGAGCTGACCTTCAGAACACAGCTTGGAAGAGCTGACCATCAGGATAGCTTGGAAGAGCTGCCTTTCAGGATAGAGCTTGGAAGAGTTGATCGAGCTAAAATTAGGACATAGCTTGGAAGAGCTGACCTTGAGGATAGAGCTTGGTAGAGCTGACCGAGCTAAAATTCGGATAGAGGTTGGAAGAGCTGACTGCGCTGCATCCAGAAGGAATGAGATTGAGCAAACCTCCTATTCGATTTTAGTTTAGCTCGGCTGACTGAATGATTTGCTGAAAGGGCAGAGGGTTTTTCGAAATTATAGGGAATAGTTAGGAATCAACATAAACGTGGCAGTTGCACGTGGCTTCGTATAGATCATGATTAGTAGTAGGCTCAATATAAGGAATAGTGGGTAGTTAAGAGGAGATAGTGGGTCCTCTGAAGTATTTAAGCTTTGATGTGATTCAAAGAAGACATCTAAACTGGACTTTTTATAGAAAATTAGAGCAATTCCTTTGAGTGCATTTTTTCTTTTGTTGGTGCTATTTTTATTTTGCATCACTGTCCTATAGCCTATATATATATATAATATGTATATATAGGGTTTTATTTCTTTATTCAACTTGAATTTAAAGATTGTTCAATGCATAAGAAATATTATTAATAATAAAATATATTTAAAATTATTACGGGTAATTTAAAAAATATTAAGATTATACCTCATGGTATGAAAAATATTTGAAATAAGTTCACTAGAATTTGTATCTCGAGAATAATTGGAAGTTATCGGAGGGCATTTTTGAATTTTTATGTAAATTCTTGGAAGCAGTCAACAAATTTGTTAATGGAGGCTAATAATTTTTCAAAAATATTAAATAGAGTGAAATATTTGGGGATCATTGTAATTTCTTAATAACTCCGGGTTTATTCATTAATGAACATTTTATATTTTGTGGGGGACTTTTCATTAATTGATCAAATTTTAGGGGTTGTGGGCAATTAATCTAATAGTTTTCGTTAATACTTAAAGGAAGTTATGGACAGAGGACCGTAACTGCTTAAAAGTTTTTAAGAAATGGACTAAAAATGTTGATGGTCTAAAGTTCAGAACTAAAAGTGCTCACATAGTTAAACTATAGGATTAAAAATGTGATTCTCTGTAATTTAATAATTTAAAACTGAAAATAATAATTTTAATAATTTTAAATACATAATTTGATAACTTTAATTGTTTTAATATAACTTAAATAATTTTGGACAAGATAATTTAACGATTTTAAATAAATAAAATAAATAAATAATAAATTGTTTTGAGTAATGTTAAATTAATACTTAATAAATTAATTAAAAATAAAGAAATAAAAAATTTAAATACATAAAAATAAAAAAAATGTATCTTTTTCTCAACCACCTCCACCTCCACCCCCACCACACCCCCTCCCCCACAACCCCCGCTAGCCCACAATCTGGCTGGCTAGCTATGCCCATCCCGCACCACCAACAATTCCCCTCTCTTCCCCTCCCCCCCCCCCCGCCCAACCTAAGTGAACCCCCATCACCCCACACCCACCAACCCCAATCCCCATCAGCCAGGCCATGGCCATAGCATTGCTAGTCAGTAGTAGTTGATGAAAGTTTATATAATATATATATACATGTATATAGTTATATATATGTGTGTGTTTAAATATGTATACATAATATAAATGTGTATATATCTATATATATATATTATTTTTTTTAAAAATTAAAGAGTTTTGATATTTAATTTTTAACTTTAGGGGGTTTTCATAAATAGATAACAATTTTCGTTCAAATTTTCTCGAAAATTTGAAAGGACCCAAAGTGTTAAAAAATTATGAAATTTGGACCAAAAGTTTTCAATACCATAAGCTCAGGACTAACAGTGCACACAGCTAAACTATAGGACCAAAAAGACAAATTTTCCATATATGTATGTATTTATATCTATATGTGTGTGTGTGTGTGTGTCTGTGTGTCTGTGTTTAAATATATATTATTCTAAAATATATTTTTGGAGAGTTTTTATTGGACTTAATTTTTAATTTTTTTAATGAGGGTTAAATGGTATAGTTTGTACGTCTTTTCATAAATCAGTAAAATTTTAGGGGATTTTCATAAATATATAATAGTTTCCATCCAAATTTTAATGGAAAATTGGGATGGGGACTAGAAGTGTTAAAAAAAATTATGAAATTTAGCTAAAAATGTTCAATTCCATTAGCTTAGGACTAACAGTGTATACACAATTAAATTACAGAGCTAAAAAGGCATTATAGATCATACATAAGGGCTGCACAGGTAGCAGGTTTATGAAATCTATTTAGAAGGTGACCAATTACAATAAATGGATAATGTAGATCTGGTGAACCATATCACACAAACTAGATTTATTATGACTAAGGTTATTCGCCTACAATTCATGGCTGATGCTAGACTTCCCCAACTCAAAATGAATTGGTTCAGTTACTTGGAGAGTTATAGCATCAGTCAGCTTTGGAAGTGACTAACCTTAGTTATAGGTGACTAACCTTAATTATAGTTTAAAATTACGATATGTGTACTTAATTAACTTTTCTACAATATGTAACTTATCTATTAATGTTAAATGCAACTCATTGCTCTTATTAGGATTAAATCTCTTTGTTGGCATGAAAACTCGATCCTAGATCTGTTGGTTGCAGCTAAATGATGAAAAATGCAGAAGTTGGGATTTGATCTTAGGTTCCTTGATTATTGGAGAAGTTGAGCATAGAATTCTTGACTTATAAAAAAATAAAATATAATTTAAAAAAAATTCAAAATTTTAATTAAAAAGAGAATTGATTCAAATCAATTTTTATTTGGATTAATTACATATAAACCCCTAAAGTTTGACTTATTCAAAAATAAACCCAAGAAAATTACAATGACTCCCTAATTTCATTATGTATGAAATTTTTAAAAAATTGTTAACCTTCATTAACAAATTTGTTGATATCATCCAAAAATTTATGAGATATCTTAAAAATATCCTCCAATAATCGTTCATATTATTTTTTAGGCAAAAATGCCTTCGAACCTATTCGTAATATTTTTTTTATACTATTGTGTAATTCTAATGTTATCTAAATTACTCATAAAATTTAAATATATTTTATTGTTAATAAGATTACTGAAATATTGAATAATTGTTAGATTCAAGTTGAATTAAAAAAAAAACTAAAAATATAAACATATATAAATAATTTAATCAAACTTCATTAAAAGTATTTATTAATTAAAAAATAAAAGATGTAAAAAAATAGAAAAAATAAAAAAAAAAAAGTAAATCAATCTCTTGAAAGATATAATTTTATAATTAGTGTAACACCCCAAAATTTATGTGATTGATAGGAATTTAATTTTCATTATTTTATTTTTTGAATTCTAGTTATTCTTTTTATTTTATTATTTTATTAAAATTTTGGAGTCAACTCGTTAATAAGGAAAACTCGATTCCAAGAATTTTAGAACTTTTGGGGTCAATTCGCAAATAAATAAGACTTGATTAGACCACGTTTAAAATTTTGGGGGTTTGCATGGAAGTTTTCTATGTCAACTGGGTCAAAGACCTATTTTCATAAGCTGGAAGACTCAATTGTAAGTAGCAATACATTTTTGGGGGCCAACTATAAATTTCTAAAAGTCACCCCTATAAATATCACATTTTTCATTTCCCTCCCCATTTCTTCTTCCTTCCTCACCTCGACGACCTTCCACCCTCACCGGCGATTTCCTTTGGTTACCCTCATTTCCCAAAACTAAACCGGCCATTTCCTTCCCCTCAGCCCCAAAAACACCCTAGTACCATATGCACGACGTTTCAAACGGTGGACCACCGAAAAATTTGGAGCTGAAAGTTGATCGTGGTGGTGAGAGACGGGCGACGGTGAAGCAGCGGCGGGGACATATTTCTGGGCAGCATTTTTAAAAGCTCTCAACTTGAGAAACAAGTTGGTACCTTTGCATGGGAGTTTGGCACAACGGCAAAGGTGGATTTTAGAAAAAATTTCACGGCGATGAGTGGCGGCGCTAAGGGTTTCGAGGCTCCGATTAGAAGTCTTCCCGGCAGCAAAACCTGCAATTATGGCGGGCATTAGACAACTCTTGTTGAAAGGCAACTTTTGGTGGTGGCGTTGATCTTTTCCGATGATGGTGGACGGCGACGGTAGAGAGACAATATCACTTCCTCGACATAACAATCGCACTCGTGTACTTGGTTTGTGACTTCAGAACTCCAATAATCAAATCTTGGGTTAAAAGGTGGAATGGGATTATGCATATATGCATGTATATTGTACCATTTCATTTATAAATATTGTATTATGTCAAAAATAAGAATTTGATATATGAGTTAGATATGTACATCATGCTTGGATATATATATATATATACATGTGCCTAGGGGGCCCTGATATATCGTACTATGTGGTAACTTGGATTAATTGAGTTTATTAAGTAAGAAAACCCTAATTTCATGAATTTGAGACCTAAGTGGCGATAATTGTGTTAATTATGATTATTGGAATATTATTATTGATTTGGGATGATATTATGAGGATAATCATATAATTAAGGACCATATTACATCCCATTAGTGGAATCGATACAACCCCGTGGCTGCTTCTGTAATAATCGACTTAATTAGCGCATTTCATACCTATAGAACTGATCGAACCCTAATTACCGTGTTGATTGATTAACTAGTGATTTTTGGAACTGTCAATAGTATAATTATAAGTATTAAGGGTCAAATGAGGATCTTAATAGTAAATATACTCTTTTGGTTAGGTGACGAAAAAGTGGGCCCTACTGACCAATAGACGGCTGATTGTGGTTGCCTTCTTCTGAGACTACGAAGGTGAGATATGCCAATCTGGCATTGAATACATCTATCTATTGTTATGATAAACCCTTATGATGGTTCATGTTTCTATACTCTACTGCATCGTGTTTATTGAAATTTGTGAACTGCTTGAGATCTCGCTTGTTGTCTGTTATCTAATGTGTACACCCCTATTAGGGTTATCGCTTGATATTGATTATGATTCTTGTCTGTTCTGGCGCCTAGAACTCCTATCTGCTATCTATATCGCCCTATTGCTTGTTACTATCATGTTATCTGTACCATCTTGTATTGTTCTCTACTGCCTTACCGGCACACTTGTTATCCGTTACAGTTTTAAATGGCCATGTTAGCTTATCTGAATTGCTTATTGATCTCATATTGCCTTGTTGGCATTTTTTGCTCTCTTGAATTATTTTGTACTATTATAGTTGCCTCATCAGCACACTTGTTTAACTGGTATTAGCAGTGCGCCATACGGTCCGTATGGGCATCTGCACAAATTGTTATATGTATGGAGAATTTTTGGGCCAAGGACCAATCTTGGAGAGATATTTTGTTATATGGGGCATGCCATGCAGTCCGCATAGGTGTCAGTGATACGCTAAGCAGTCTGCTTAGTTATTCGCAATATGCTAGGGATTTCCCCCCGTGTATCAGTGACGCGCTAGGAATTTTTCCCTAGGCATGAGCGGCGTGCCATACGATTCGTATGGGCATCAGCAATATGCCAAGCTATCACGTTTTGGTAAAATTGATTGACTGACTGGTATAAGGTGAATCTAATATGCTTGTCATGTTATGATCTGTTGGAATGCATATGCTTCGGGTTTGCTTTACTTGACTATTTCCTGACTGCCCGTAATCTATTCATGGAGCAATAAGGCATGAGAGCCTCATGGTTGCTAAATTGTTACTGCCTGTTTCTTGAGATGTACTTGTTCTGATTGTAAACTCGTGATTTGTTGAGTTGATTCTTCCTCGGTAGATCCCTACTGTTTGTTGTTAAGATTATCCCTCATTAAATCCTTCGGAGTTACCCTCCCATATCATTTTGATTTTCTCAGGCAGACATAGGTGGTGAACTCTAACCTCAGGCATGGACCGGTGAATGTTTTGTAATAGATTAGATGTTCATATGTGTTTTGTGGGTTCACAGGGACATTTTATTATGACTTAGAGATGTTGTGATATGTTAAGACTGAATTCTGACATAAAGCATGTAAATATTATGTTAAATGTCTCAGGATCACTTATGGCATGTGTTTTGAATTTTTCTATTAAGATTTGGTTTAAGTTGAACTTGTCGTTGTCTCTGATAGGTTTTGAAAAAAATTTCTAATGGATCTAATGACTGTATTTTGGGTTCAATTTAAGACTGAATTGAGTGGCTTCTCAGCTTAGGGGTTCTCCTGAGTGGGGTGCCACAATTATAAATTATGTACTCCTTAGTATTAAAATAATAAATATATTTAAAATAATTTGATAATTTAAAATTTATGATAAAATTTTAATAATTTTACTAAGTAACTTAATAATTTAAATCTAACAATAATAATTTTAAAATACATAATTTGATAACTTTAATTATTTTAACATAATTTAAATGATTTTGGACAATATAATTTAATAATTTTAAATAAATAAAATAAGTAAAAAATTAATTATATTGAGTAATGTAAATTAATACTTAACAAATTAGTTAAAAATAAATAAGTAAACATTTAAAAACTAAAAAAAAAATAAAGAAAAGGTATTTTTTTCTCCCCCGCCTCCACCTCCACCTCCACCTCCATTCCCAAAACCCCCAGCACACCCTCCCCCCCCCAACAAAACGGTCCCTCCCCCCACCCCTTGCTAGCCCACATCGGGTTGGCCATGCCCATCCCCCCACCACCAACACTCTCCCTTTTTTCTCTCTACCCCCGTACCCATCCACCGTCCTCTCCCCCCAACCCTGCTAGCCTACAATCAGGCTAGCCTTGACCGACGGAAGTTGGTAGAGGTTTATATAATATATATATATATATATATTTTTGTGTGTAGTTATATATATGTGTGTTTAAATATGTACATTTATCGAGAAAACTAGCATTTTTAGTCTCATAATATAATTATGTTTGCATTGTTAATTCCAAAAACTAGCACTTGACCACTTTTAGTCCAAATTTTATAATTTTTTTAACATTTTTTGTCCTCCGTTTAATTTTCCATTCAATCATTGACGAAAAGTGTTATTAATAAAGAAACCCCTCAAGTTTGATCTATCCATGAAAAAACCCACTAACATTTTGATTTGAGTTAATTACATAGAACCCTTAAGGTTTGACTCAATTACAAATAAACTCAGAAAAAGTGCAGCAAGCTCCTAATGTTTCACTCAATCGAAAATTTTTGCATAACCGTTACCCTCATTTAATAAATTTGCTGATGTCATTCGAAAATGTATGTAAAAATCCAAATATGTCCTCAAATAACTGTTTTGATTATTTTTGAGATAGAAATGCTCTTAGACCTATTTGTAATATTATTAATACCATTAGATTGTAATTTTAACATTGTTTAAATTACTCATAATAAGTTTAAATATGTTTTACTATTAATAAAAAAATTTAAATATTGAATAATATTTAAATCCAAGTTAAATTAAAAAGTGGAAAAATTAAAATCATAAACATATATAAAGTAATTTAATCAAATTCAATTAAACTTATTTATTAATTAAAAATAAACTAAGTAAATAATAGAAAAAAATCAAAAATCAAAAATAAATCCACCTTTTAAATAATATAATCTTTATAATTTTAAATTAATTACTTCATAATATTAAAATAATAAATATTCTTAATATAATTTAATAATTTAAAAAATTAAGTAATTTAATAATTTTAAATAAGTAATTTGATACTTTTAATCATCTTAATACAATTTAAATCATTTTGAATAATATATTTTAATAATTTTAATTAACTAAAATAAGTAAAAAATTAATTATTTTGAATAATATTAAAATTAATACTTAATAATAATACTTAAACTAATACTTAATAATATTAAATTAATACTTAATAAATTAGTAAAACAAATAAGTAAGTTTTTTCCTAAAAAAAAATTAATATTTTTTTCTCCCCCAACCCCAACCCCAACCCCCGCCCCCAACCCAGCAAAACCCCACAGCTAGGGCTGTAAATGGATATTCGAAAATTCGTTTACCGTTCGCATTCGTATTCGTTTATACAACATTTATCCGCATCCGTTTAAAGCGGATATTATCCGTATTCGATTAGTAGATATCCGATTATAAATGGATACGGATATGGTAAATGCGTATCCGATCCGTTTAATATTTGATCCGAATATATATTTATTAAATAATATATTGTTTATATTTTTCAATAAAAATCTTATAATCCATATATGTATATATATAATTATAATTGAAGAATTGGATAGAAAAAATAATAAATTTAAAAAATTATTGTAATATAGAGAAAAAATTGAAGAATAGAGTTAATTAACATAATTATTGTTGGTTGACTTCATAATTAATATACTTAAATACTATTATTATTATTAATAACTACTAATAATCAATTATAAAGTCAATTATTAATTAAAAATTATGTTCTTTGTTTGATTACTTTCGTTTTAATGAAATTATATAGTTTCTTCTATTAATTATAATATGTATTTGTTATAAGTTCATAGATTCACGTATTTAGATATTCATAAATAGATATCTAAATAATTATCATCGAATATGAATATAAAATAATAATTCGAATATGAATAAGTTTAATAAAATATGAATGCGTCTAAATAATTATAATCGAATACGGATATATCCGAATCCAATCGATATCCGACGGATACGAATTTGGATATTATTTTTAAATATCCGTCAAATTCGTATCCGTATCCGAATATTCGAAAAGTTAAATGGATACAAATATGAAAACAATGTATCCGATCCGTTTAATATCCGTTTACACCCCTACCCATAGCCCTAGGACCCTCCAACCCCTGCCAACGCCCCACCCATTGCCAACTCATAGCCAGTCTAGCTATGGCCAGCGGCTACCGGTCGCTGGCTACATGGTCGTGGCTAACACAAGGCAACAAGCGATCGCTGGTCTCTAGCCATTGTGTCATGTGGCTGCCAGCCTGGCCAGCAGCCTGGATTTAGGTGGGGTGTGGGGAGGGGGTGGGGTTTTATACATATATATATTGTATTTATTTATATGTATGTATTTTCATATATATATAATATCTCTACATATATCGTAAATATATATTATTTTAAAATACTTTTATAGAGAATTTTTGTTGTGTTTAAAATTTTAGCTTTTCATGTTTTTATAAAAAAATTTAGTGAGAATAAAAGTGACATTTCATATTTTGCCGTTTTTTCATAAATAAATCAAATTTTAGGGATATGTGGGTAATTAGTTCTTCTTATTTTAATGGTTTCTGTCAATACTTAACGATGGAGGACCAAAAGTGTTAAAACAATTATAAAATTTGGATTAAAAATGATCAAGTGTCAATTTTTTGGACTCACAATGCAAACACAATTGTATTATGGGACTAAAAGTGCAATTTTTCCAATATATCCATATATATATGTATTCTTTTTTTATAAAAAAAAGTTTTGAAGAATTTTTGTGATATTTAATTTTTAATTTTTAGTGAGGATTAAATGGTATATTTTGTGGGTCTTTTTATAAATAGATAAAAATTTTAAGAGGGTTTTCGTAAATAGATAATAGTTTATGTTCAAATTAATTGGGAGGAGGACAAAAAATGTTAAAAAAGTTGCGAAATTTGGACAAAAAATATTCAACGTCATAAGTTCAAGACTAACAATGCATACATGGTTAAACTATGAGACCAAAAAGCCAATTTTCCCATATATGTATGTATGTGTGTGTGTGTGTGTTTAAATATATATATATAATGTAGATGTATATATATATATATATCCATATATATTATGTTAAAATATATTTTTAGAGAGATTTTGTGGTGCTTAATTTTTAATTTTTTTATTGAGGGTTAAATGGTACATTTTGTGTGTCTTTTCATAAATAGATGAAATTTTAGGGGGATGTTCATAAATATATCATAGTTTCCGTCCAAATTTTAACAAAAAATTGGGAGGAGGACCATAAGTGTAGAGGTGTAAACGTATATTAAACGAATCGAATACGTTGTTTTTATATTCGTATCTGTTTAACTTTTCGAATATTTGGATACGAATACGAATTTAATGGATATTTAAAAATGACATCCAAATTCATATCCATTAAATATCGATCGGATTCGGATATATCCATATTCAATTATAGTTATTTAGATGCATTCATATTTTATTAAACTTATCTGTATTTGAATTATTGTTTTATATTCATATTCGATGATAATTATTTAGATATCCATTTACAAACAACCAAATATGTGAATCTATGAACCTGTAACAAATACATATTTTAATTAATAGAAGGAACTATGTAATTTCATTAAAACAAAAGCAATCAAACAAATAGCATAATTTTTAATTAATAATTAACTTTATAATTTATTATTAGTACTTATTAATAATAATAATAATATTGGCATTTAAGTATATTAATTATAAAGTCAACCAACAATAATTATGTTGGTTAACTTTATTCTTCAATCTTTTCTCTATATTACAATAATTTTTTAAATTTATTCTTTTTTCTTCCCAATTCTTCAATTATATAATATATATATATATGTGGATTATGAGATTTTTATTGAAAAATATAAAAAATATATTATTTAATAAATATATATTCTAATCGGATATTAAACTGATCGGATACGCATTTACCATATTCATATCCATTTATAATCGGATATCTACTAATCGAATACGAATAATATTCGCTTTAAACGGATACGGATAAATTTTGTATAAATGGATACGAATGCGAATGGTAAACAAATTTTTGAATATCTATTTACAGCCCTACATAAGTGTTAAAAAGTTCTAAATTTGGACTAAAAATGTTCAATTCCATTAGCTTGGGACTACATTGCATACACAGTTAAATTATGGGGATGAAAAGATAATTTTTTTCTATATTTACACACTAAATTAAACAAAGACTACATGCATAGACCATACATAAGGGTTTTATGTGTAGCAGGTTTATGAAACCTATTTAGCAAGTAGCCATTTACAACAAATGGACAATATAAATCTGCTGGAGCATATCACATGAACTAAATTTGTTATGATTAAGGATAGTCACCTATAATTTATGACTGATGTTAAACTTTCCTTGGTTACTTTCGCATCTTTTGGACAAAGGTCAGGAAAAATGCAAGAAGTGTACTGTAATAAATGATTATAAGAAAATGTTAATGGGAGAGATGTCTTTTGAGATTGTTCTCCCGATCATTTTTTTTCCTCTTAATCAATATATCTCTCCGTTGTTGTCTTTCATAACATATATGAATGTAATTCGTAATTAAAATTTACTTATGACATCATCAAATTTTAATAGATTGACCGGTCAATGGAGGTTGACTATAAGCCAAAGAAAAGTTCTAAGGAGAGTATGTATGTTATTTAAAAAAAACAGAAATATAAAAAGAAGAACAAGAAGAAGTTTGTATAAGTAGACATAGTTACAGATGAGAGCAGTGTAATTGACCCTTTTATTTAGTAGATAAATTTAATTCCTGAAATTAATCAAACATTTAATTGAATTTGTTCATAATTATTTCTCGTCTCTAACAATTAAATAAGTCCAAATAAATATAACCTTCATCGGCCTTTATGCTTGACCCCTTAGATTCACCAGCCCGTCATGGACCCACAACACCTTGATATTTAGGCAAAAAGACAAAATTCGTCCTGTAATTTTACCCCATTTGATTTTTCGTCCTATAATTTGCATAGTATCAATTCTAGTTCTATAAGTATTAAAAGATTATCATTTTTTGTCCTTTTTTCGCCAGAGCCGGCGAAACTCGCCAGAAAAGGTGACGTGGCACGCCGGGCGTGTGGCATTTCTTGTTTATGCCTCGTTGGCAGCTGACATGTAGGCATTTTTTGTCTTTTTCTTGTTTAGTTGGCAGCATACATGTATTTTTCTTTTTTTCTTAAATTTCAAATATATTATATAATTTATATATACACACACATATACATACACATCTACTTATATATATATTTATATATTACATATCATCATTTTTCCTCTAAAATACATTTTTTTCCTTGAATATCCTTCATTATCCCCAAAACTTTCCCATTTTTTAATATATACATACATATATTATATATACATCATATAATAATTATTATTATTATAACAATAAAAAAATCACTCAATTTCATTTTCACCCCAAAAATTTAACAAAAAAGCATTGATTTAACTGTTACAGTAAAAAAAATGTCTTCCCCAAAACATAAACAAACATACCAAAATTCTCCAAATTCAATTTTTAACTATTTTTCAAAATATAACCAAAAATTAATCACATTCCCCAACACAATTTTCACATTCTCCAATAATTTATTCTCCCAAAATACATAATAAAATCACACAAAAAATATAACAAACATTCCCCTAATTTACCATTAACAATATTATTTTAACTCACATATTTAAAATAATTTAATTAAATTTAAATATAAATTAAAATTCCTAACCCCACCCCACTCCCCCCACCCACCCACCAACCATGACGGGCCGGCCATGGAGGCTGCCTGGCCATGACCGGCCCGTGTAGGCGGCCACCATGGCCAGCCCATGGCCATGGTGGCTAACACCTCGCCTGGCCAGGCGGAGGTGGCCGGGCCAACCATGGCCACCGGCTGGCCATGGTGAGCTCAGCCAGCCACCCACCCACCGGGTGGGTGGTGGGGGTATATATACATATGTATGTGTATGTATATATAAATACATATATTCATATATATGTGTGTATATATAAATATATATATATTATTGTATATCCAATTGGCATTTTTTATTTTTTTATTTTTAATTTACCAAGCTATGTCAGCTGCCAATGAGGCATAAACAAGAAATGCCACATGCCCAGCGTGCCACATGACCTTTTTCGGCTAGTTTCGCGGGCTCCGGCGAAAAAAAGGACGAAAAATGATAATTTTTTAATACTTATAGGACTAGAATTGATACTATGCAAATTATAGGACGAAAAACCAAATAGGGTAAAATTACAGGGCGAATTTTGTCTTTTTGCCTGATATTTAATATGCAAATAATCAATCAATTATTCCAATTAGTTAAACTTGTTTATCTAATCACTCTTGAATTAAACTCCCTTAGTTCAGTGCCAACTCTCCACAATTATTGTCTAGCAACAAGCTTATGAGATGCAAATAGTGGGTGAAATGCATGCGTGAATCTTTTTAGTACTTAATAGCATCATATAAATAAGATCCTTCATTATCCTCTCTCTTGATTGAGGCCTAGAATTTTGAAATTGTATTGGCCAACCTAATAGCCTCGATAACTTATATATCAATTTCCAGTACATTGTTTTACTTATGATCTACTTAGAACTCTTAGCGAGTATCACATATTGCATTGTGAAAGGACGTCCTGCCACTATGGAAAATATAGAGATCATCTCATCCTTTTTGGATAAGTAATAGATCATTCATTGATTTTCACAAACCTCCATATGTAAGAAGAATATATCCAACATAAAAGTCATACTCGCTAGGTGGCCTAAAATTGTATCAAAGCATACCAATCATGCACAAAGTTCCCATGAAATGTCAAGTCTCAAGACTATTATTATGCACTATCATAAACAATGAGAATTTCCACACCTATAGGAGCTTGTGCTCCCAAATAAAATTCTCTTAGGCAGGATTCTTAAGTGAACTCGCTCTTTAATGAGTACCTACTAGTGTATAGTAGTAGTACCCTATATAGCAGTCGCCCATAAATATCTTGCAACAAGTGGAATGTGCAAGTCTATCCAAATGCATTGATTGTCTATCCTGTTGGATTATACAACTTGAAAGAGTTTAAGATCAATAACATAGAGATTTATTTTATGATCACTATCCCTATGATGCTTGACCAAGTTGTGTAGTTATATATGGTTTAAAGGTTTCACCAAAATATATTGTAACTCAATCTATTTCCTCTATGAGATTAGGGATGCAAGTTGAGCCAAGCGACTTGTAAGCTGCGCCAGATGCCAGACCTGGGAAACTCAGCTAAGGCTCAAGACTAGCCAAACTTGTGCCGAGCTTATCGAGCTTGAGTTTAGATTGAGCCAAGCTTTATTTTAATATAGTAGCACAAAGACTTGTAAGCCAACTCGTGAACCCAAGTAGGACTCTTATATATATATATATATAGCTTAATATGCGTATATTAAATAATGTATAAAAATAATACTTAAAAAATTATGTGCCACACATTGAAGTAATTTACAATATGTAATTCATTTATTCACTTATAAATTACTTATTAGATAATAGAAACTTATAAGATATTGATCTATAATTTATAATAAATAATAGAAGATATTTTTGAAGAAAAATACAAAATTTTCTGTTCTAATAATTTTACAAAAATATATATAGGTGTCTAATATAATTGTGACTAATAATATAATTATTTTACAAAATTTTCTATTCAAATATTTCTGATGATCTCAAATTCGAGCTTAAGCTTGATTATGGCTTGATATTTGATGAGCTTATCGAGCTTGAGCTTGGGCTTGATATTCACTAATGAGCTTGAATTTGAGTTCAAAATTAAGAGCTCGAGCTTGAGCTCATATATTTTATAAAAGAGCCGAGCTTAAGCTTGAAATTTTTGTCGAGCTCGGCTTGATTACAACTCTACATGAGATAAAGATGATTAATACTCAAATAAGCAAAAATATATTGATTAAAATAAGATTTGTGATCTCAAGAGTAGTTCATTCATCAATCCCCATTGGCTATTAGGCACTACTATTATATGCTTAAGGTTCATATGGGATCCTCATGAAGAAGTATTTTTGAATTGATCATTTAGGGTGTTAACCTTTTGATGATTTATACGGTTTTAATTATGACAAAATTACATTCCTTGAATTATGTGTTGAAAGCATGAATATCTTTCCATATTATCTATGGGAATATGTTTACGCAAATCTATTTACGTGCTGAAATTTACTTTTCATAATTAAAAGATCTCATGAAGATTCTAGTTTGATTCATATCTCTACAACTTAGGAAAGAAATCATGTCATGCTTAAATCATTGATATATCCGCAATTTAAGGAAATAATGCATGTTTACTAAAATATCTTGTTTCCTTATTTAATTCCAACAGACACTTACCCTAATAAGAATTTATAGCCATTGGACATAAGCATATAAAAGTAAAATTATGCAGCATTGTATAGGATGAATCACTTAGTTGGGAAACTATCTTTGTTAAGTATCTTGAGGAGTTGTGTGATACTTTCATACAGGTTTTGTACTTAAGTGTTGCTAATTTCTTACTCTACGTGTGTTTTCGAGGGACCTTATGGTGAAGAAGGCCAAGGGGATCTTACCTTCGACAGACCTTGGGTAGACGAGGACAATGCGATTTGTGTCTCAAAGGACCTAGTGATGAAGAGGGACGAGAGTCGTACCAACTCTCAAGGGACCTCATGAAGAGAACAAATTAGCGCTTAGTTGCTCTAAGGACCTCTAGGTGAAGAACTAGTAAAGTGGTACTGTCTGGAATCTTCTACAATGTTCATGGTTATGGTCTGAAATGAGAGTCTAGAGCTTTCTGTACAAAGTGGCAAATACTCATGCATCAGTCTACAGAAATTGTGCAAGTAAATCTAACAGAAGTTCCACCAGGCCTGTTCATAAAGCAGTTGGTTTCACAGTGCTCTGGAATCTGTCTTATCCCATCTGGGATTCCGATTTAACTCTTTGCGAAGAGTTGGTTTTTCACCCTACTATGGTGTTTCTAATCCTTTCACTTTCCTTATTATCAAATTACTGTGATTACTTGTAAAACATTCTCACATATTAATTAATTTGACAAGTTCAAAATCCTAAGTGAAAACTTAGGTAGAATAGTAGACTTGCCGAGCCTCTGTAAATACCAGTGTCATTTTACTTCTATTTTACTTCTTTATTTATCACTAGTCTGACTGGTAGTTTAACTGGTACTTACAAATTCCAGTCAGCAACTAAAACAATTTTCTGCAAAAGACCTAAACTATTTTGAAAGGCCAAAAATTATTTTTAGTGATAAACTTTCATTGCATTAAAATCTTTTAGGCCTAATTCATACCCCTCTTGGGCTTATAATAACTCACAATTTGTATCAAAGCATTGGTTCTCTATATTGTAGTGCACTATCAGAGTAAAAGATCCTATGGCCCCTAACACTCTTGATAGCTTTGCAGAAAGGCAATCGTACAACCGGCCTCCATTGTTTGATGGTTTCAACAATGCTATGTGGAAAAATTGGATGCAAGAATATATAATTGCCCTAGATTTTGATTTATGGGACGTGGTCAGTAAAAGGCTGACGATTCCAATAAAATTGATTGACAGACAGATGGTTCCAAATGAGCAATAATAATTTACCAATGATGATAAAAAGGTCATCTCAATGAATGCGATGGCTAAAAACATTCTATCATGCACCTTTACAAAAGAGAAGTACAATCGAGTTAGTACATGTGCCACAGCAAAGCGAATGTGAGAAATATTGTAAGTGACCCACGAAGTTACCAATTAGGTTTGACAATAGAGGATTGCTCTTCCCATTCACAAGTACGAAATGTTCCAGATGAAATTTGATAAGACCATAAGTCATATATACGCACATTTTATGAAAATTATAAATCCTATGTTCGCACTCGATAGAACTATAAATGAGGATGAGTAAGTCTGGAAGATTCTTAGATCACTTTCCAAAGAATGAACACCAAAAAGTTACTACTATTTAGGAAGCTCGTGATCTTAGCAGGATGACCATGGGTGAACTAATTAGATCTCTCACATCCCGTGAGATGACACTGCTAAATAAAGATGAAGGTTCGAAAATAAAAGCCAAAAAGAATATTGCTTTTAATGCCGGTCATGATTCTGATTCGAAACTTCAAGAAGATCTTGATGAGGACCAGGTCAAGGATGAAATCGTTCTGATTTCTCGAAGATTAAAGCAACTGATGAACCTAAAAAGGAATTCCTGAACAACATATCAAAATCAAAAAGAACATGTCCGAAAACTCAAAGTACCGAGCTACCTCGTTGCTACAAATGCAATGAAATCGGACATAGAAAATCAAATTGTCCCCAATTGAGGAAATATGCAAAATAAGCAAAAGCTAAGGCGATGGCAACCATATGGGTCGAATCCGATGGTGAATAATTTGATAGTGAAGAGAATTGCTTCATGGTAAATCAAGTAAGTACCTCTTTATATTCTGATTATGATTTCAGTGATGAAATTGACATTGATGAGAATGTGCAGAAATTGCTTAAGCTTTATAAAATTCGTGTCAAAATGCTTGTTGATAAAAATAAAGCTTTGCAAGAATAAGTAGATTATTTGCAGGAAGAATCGGATATGACTCATAAAGATAAGTTTGAATGTAAATGGCAAAAAATAAAGAGACCATTGATGTTGAATGCAAAAAGAAAATGAATTATTGGCTCCCTAAAGAGAATAATTCTTTGAAGAGACAAATTGAAAACGTGAGTCGTGAAATTAAAGAAAAAATGATTATTGAAGAATGCTTGCATGCTAAAGATGATCTAGGTGAATGTTCCACAAGTGTTAAACACACACATATGCATGTTCCACCTAGATATAATGCTAAAAAAGGTCAAAAATTTAGAAACCACACGAATCAGAAAAACACCAAACTAGTTTCAACAACTTCCAAAATGAATTTCAAACCAGTTCAAAAAACCTGCTTAACTTGTGGTAGGTCTGGTCATGTCAATTACAAATGTCCGATTGAGAAATTCATTAGTATTAAGCTTGTTTGGGTAAGAAAATTTTCTATTACTAATCATGAAGGACCCAACATAGTTTGGGGACCTAAAAACAAACTAATTTCTTATAAGTTCATGCCAAGGAACATTTTAGGAAATAGAAGTGGTACTTGGATATAGGATGTTCCAAGCATATGACAGGTGATATGCCAATGTTCCTTAAACTTAACAATTGTTCAGCAGGAAATGTTCATTATGCAAACAACATAAAAGGATACATAATAGGTAAAGGTACCATCAGTAAGCAGAGTGGTTCTTCTATTGATAATGTATGGCTTGTTGAGAGCCTTAAGCATAACTTGCTTAGTATCAGTCAACTACGCGATTAAGGTTATGAGGTTAAATTCCATCATTCTCACTGTGTTGTTACAAAATGAGAAACCAGTTTTTACTGCTACTAGGGATAGAAATATTTATTGTATAACTCTTGATGATTTAACTTGTCATAATGTGAAGTGTTTAGTTGTTTCAGATGAAGAATGCTGGAAATATCATGAAAGGATGGGCGATGTAAACATAGAGCTTATATCTCATCTCACAATGAAAGATCTTGTCAAAGGGATACCAAAGTTAAACTTCTCCAATGACAGGATATGTGATGTACGCCAAAAGGGGAAACAAATCCGAACATCTTTCAAACCAAATAATGAGATCACAACTTCCAAGCTACTTGAATTTCTACACATTGACCTATTCAGACCTAGGAAAACTGCTTTCATTGGGGGTAAAATATACGTGTTTGTCATGGTAGATGATTATACTCATTTTATGTGTTTATTTTCTTGCTCATAAAAATGATGCCCTAAATGCTTTCATTCCACTCACGAAAAAGACTTCAAAATGAAAAGGGATACTTCATTAAGAAAATTCTAAGTGACCATGGAACTGAATTTGATGAATAAACTTTACTTTACTTTGCGAAGAACATGGTTACATTCATGATTTTTCTGCTCCCAAGACTCCCAACAAAATGGGATAGTTGAAAGAAAAAATCAAATTTTGTAAGAAGTTGCTAGAACCATGCTTAATGATATGAACTTCCAAAATTCTTTTGGGTGAAGCCGTGAATATAGCTTGTTATGTGTCAAATTGTGTTTTCTTAAGACCACTTTTGAGAAAAACTCCCTATGAATTGTGGCACAGTAAAGTTCCAAATATTTCTTATTTCCATGTCTTTTGTTGCAAATGTTACATTCTTACTAATAGAGATTATTTGACAAAGTTTGATTCCAAAATTGATAAGGCTATCTTTGTTGGTTACTCAATGCATAGTAAAGTCTATCGAATATTTAATAATAGGAAACAAACGGTTCAAGAATCCATGCATGTTACGTTTGATGAGATTAACCCATCTTGTGCCAAGGAAACTTTGAGCAAAGAAGTCACAGGAGTTGAAAAACCAGTCAAGATTCCTGACCCTGAATAATCAAAATCAAATCAAGATGAATTGGAATCACTTGAGGAAACAAATCACTATCAAAATTGATTCAAGTGAGTCAGTTGAAAGGGCTGAACAAAGAACTAGAAAATTTAAACATGCTTCCAGAAACCCTACTGACAGAATCATTGGGTATCCTCAAGTTGGAATAACTACCAGATCCAAAGCCAGAAAAGTTCCACTAGATAAATCCAATTGTGCTCTCATTTCAATGATTAAACCTAAAGATGTCAAAGAGGCACTAAAAGATCCATTCTGGATTGAAACAACGAAGGAAGAATTGGCTCAATTTGAAAAGAACGAAGTCTGGAAGCTTGTAGAACAACCATCAGGCCATCTAGTTGTAGGTACTAGGTGGGTGTTCAGAAGTAAACTGGATGAAACCGGTAAAGTAACCAGAAACAAAGCTGGACTAGTAGCAAAAAGCTACAGTCAACAAGAGGGCACTAACTACGATGACAAATTTGCTCTAGTTGCAAGATTAGAGTTAATTAAAATGTTTCTTGCCTTTGCATCTCATAAAAAGTTTATACTCTATCAAATGGATGTAAAAGTGCTTTTCTAAACGTATTCATAAAAGAAAAAGTTTATGTAGAACAGTTGTCCGGTTTTGAAAATCAAAATTTTCCTCATCATGTTTTTAAACTGACAAAGGCTTTATATGGACTAAAACAAGCCCTTAGGGCTTGATATGATCATTTGAGCAACTTTCTCATAAACAATAGTTTTTCTATTGGAATCTTAGATACCATACTATTTACTAAGCACCAAGAAAATGGTTCTCTTATTGTTCAAATCTATGTAAATTTCATCATTTTCGATGCTACTAATGATATGCTATGTCGAGAGTTTGCCGAGAAAATAAAACAGGAATTTGAAATAAGCTTAATGGGAGAGCTCAACTTTTTATTGGGACTTTAAGTGAAGCAAACTCAGAAATGGACATTTATCTCGTAGGAAAAGTATACAATGGAGCTTCTAAGAAATTCGGAATAAGTGAATGCAACCTTGCAACCACTCCCATGAGTACAAGTACCAGACTGGAACTTAATGAGGATGATAAGAATGTAGACGAAAAAGTCTACAAAGATATGATTGGTAGTTTACTTTATATAACTGCAAGACGTCCATAAATTATGTTTTCAACATGCTTATGTGCTATATTCCAATCTGACCTAAAGGAATCCCATTTGAATGTTGTTAAAAGAATATTGAGATATCTTAAGGGAACATCTAACTACGGTTTATGGTATCCACATTCTAAATCTTTTAATTTCATAAGCTATCTGATGTGGATTATGCTGGTTACAAGAAAGACATGAAAAGTACCAGTAGTGGTTGTCAATTACTAGAAAATTGACAAATTTCATGGTGCAATAAAAAGCAAAGCGTAGTTGCATTATCTACTATCGAGGCAGAATACATGGCCTTGAGCAATTGTTGCACCCAGGTATTATGGATGAAATGTATCTTGCATGATTTTGGTATTAACGTGCCTTGCATGCCCATTTTATATGATAGTTCCAGTGCTATTAGCATTTCAAAAAATCCAATTCTACTTTCATGCACAAAACATATTGAAATTAAACATCACTTCTTGCATGATCATTTGAACAAAGGTGACATATCAATTGACTTTGTTTCCACTGAAAATCAACTTGCAGATATTTTTCCCAAAACTTTGGAAGAAAAGAAATTTGTGTGCATTAGAGAAATATTAGGAATTAAATCAAAATTTGATTTTGGCTGGATTTGTTAACTTATTTAAATTTGGCAGTTATTCCTTCTTGAAAATCGCATAATAATGTGCTCAATTTTTCTTCCCCCATTACCATTTTTATTTCCAAAATTCTCAGCTATTATGGTTAATAACTGATTCGATATTCAAAAATGCAATTTTCAAGCCTTCTTTATTTCTAAACTGATTCATTGTCTTCCTTTTCGCGTCAAAAATGTTTCTCACATTTTCTTCCTTCTTCCAAATTTTTGCATGTAGAAAAATTGCTTATCATCCTTATCTTTTGATTTTCTTAAAAATGGCACAGAGAGAAAGCTCTCATTCTACTGGGCCTCTTCCTCAAAACAAAATAAACCCTCTACTACCTCCTCTGGACTTATTTCTCTCAAAGTATCTGAGGCCCCTTTTTGCTAAATTGATACAAAGATTCTAGTTCTGATGCTGAAAAATAATCCTCTTCTGGTAAGCCTAAGCTCTTGGGGTCTGAGGAACCTGGTATTAAGGACACCCCTATGGGTTCTTCTGAAAAACCAAATGGTTTAAATTAGGGATTTTCAAGCCCTAAATCCTCTGTTCTAGTTAATCCTGAAGAGATTACTGATTGGAATTTCGACAAGGTCCTTTCTTCTCTCAAATTCCATTCTGTTGAAGCTAAAAATTATTTTCATCAAAAGATTTCTAGCCGAAATTTGAATAGGGAAAGAGTGCTTAATTTTGATTCATTGCCAAAATCTCCTACCATTGGTCTTGTATGTAATTTGAAATCGTATATTTTATAAAACTAGATGAAAGATCCTATCTATATCTGGTGAAGCTGTTTTACTCAAATTTTACCTTCATTGAATCTTATGTGTTTGGAAAAAGGATTGTGCTATTTTTGTCAAAATTGAACTTTATACGTGATCTTCCTAATGATAGTACTAAATTTTTTAATTTTAGAGACTTGTCCGAAGCTAATATTTCCTATGATGAAATTACCAAAATATATTTTTTTTGGGGGGGGGGTGGGGTAGGGATAAGCAATTTGCTTTGTCGTCTGGTGGGGCTGCTTTAAGATAATTGAAAATTGAACACATTATGCTCCACAGAATGCTCAGTTGTACTATCTTCTCTTCCCGATATCTAGTGGTAGTCACTCCACTAATCTAAATTCCATTAGTCTTTAGGTATTAGGCAAGAACCAATCAACATTAGATTTATAATTTTAAAATACATGGTCTATTCTTTGTCCCATCAAGCTAAAAATCTTTCCTACTCCATCATCTTTACTCATATTTTTAAGAATGAGCGAGTTATGCTTGGATTGAGGGGAAGCGTGATCATAAAATCTTAGACCTGGCTAACCTTAGAAAGATGAAAATCCAACATACTAAGGCCAATGGATGGTTTAGTGGTGTTGGTGGAACTCCTAGCAGTATCAAGCTCCCCAAAAGACCAAAATTCCAATATTTATTAGCTCAGAATTGAACAATCCAGTCTCGTTCTCCCTACAAGAAGGGCTCAAGAGAAAGCTAGTAAAATGGATGTTGGCCTTGAAGCTAAGATAGATGATCTTAGTAAGGCTATGGAAACTCTTGTAGGACGCCTAGAAGCCCTTGTTGATTCCATGTCTTACAAGCTCGAGCTTCTTCTTCATAAATCTATTCGCACTCGTGCCATTGTTATTCAACTGAAGGAGAAAGCTAGAGCTTACCTGAATGCTTCTTAGGCTCCTTTCGATGATGAAGGAGGAGAATAGTGAAAATTTGAAATTTGAAAGTTGAGACTCTTATCTACTGGAACTCTTGTTATTTTATGTTGGATCTTATATTTGTTTTTTAAACTTTTATCTGCTTGGATGATGAACAATTTTATGGGCTTGTAAAGTTATTATTTTGGATGATTGATTTTTTATGATTAGGCATGTTATTAATGAAATCAATTATCTAGTATCTACTGGTACTTGTCTTTTCTCTGGTTTCTTAAGTACATGGATAGGGAGAGTACAAATTGCTCTTATACAAGGGGAGCACAAGCTGGAAGAACCAAGCACATAAACAGGGGGAGCTCAAGTGATATCCTTCCTACATATTCAAATTTGTCATCATCAAAAAAGGGGAGATTGTTAACCCTTTGATGACTTACATGGTTTTGATTATGACAAAATTATATTCCTAGAATTATATGCTGAAAGCATGAATATCTTTCCATATTGTCTGTTGGAATCTATTTACGCATTATCTACTGGAATTTGTTTAAGTACTAGAATTTACTTTCTATAATTAAAAGATCTCATAAAGATTCTAGTTTGATTCACATCTCTATAACTTATGAAAGAAATCATATCATGCTTAAATCATTTATACATCCGCAATTTAAGGAACTAATACACGTTTACTAAAATATCTTGTTTCCTTATTAATTCCAATGGATATTTACCCTAATAAGAATTTATAGCCATTGGACATAAGCATATAAAAGTGGGATTATGCAGCATTGTATAGGGTGAATAATTTAGTCGGGAAAAGATCTTTGTTAAGTGTCTTGAGGAGTTGTATGATACTCTCGTACACGTTTTGTGCTTAAATGTTTCTAATTCCTTGTTCTACGTGTGTTTTTGAGGGACTTTGTGGTGAAGAAGGCCAAGGGGAGCTTGCCTTCGATGGATCTTGGGGAGACAAGGATAAGGCTGCTTGTGTCTCAAAGGACCTAGTGGTGAAAAGAGACGAGTGTCGTACCTGCTCTCGAGAGACCTCGTGAAGAGAACAAATCAATGCTTGGTTACTCTATAGACCTTTAGGTGAAGAAACCAGTAGAGCGGTACTGTCTAAAATCTTCTGCACTGTTCTTGGTTCCAGGTTGGAAGGAGAGTCTAGAGCTTGCCGTATGGAGTGGCAGCAACTCGTGGATCAGTCCACAGAGATTATGCAAGTGAATCTAGCAGAAGTTCACTCAGGCATATTCACAAAGCAGTTAGTTTTACAGTGTTCTGGAATCTGCTTTATCCCATCTAGGATTCTAGTTTAGCTCTTTGCGGAAAGCTGATTTTTCAACTTGCTAGGGTGTTTCTAATCCTTTCACTTTTCTTACTGTCAAATTATTATGATTACTTGTAAAACATTCTCACATATTAATTAATTTCATAGGTACAAAATCCTAAGTGAAAACTTAGGTAGAGGGGTAGGCTTGTCGAACCTCTATAAATACCAGTGTTATTTTATGTCTGTTTTACTGCTTTATTTATCACTGATCTGACTGATAATTTAAATGGTACTTATAAATTCCAATTAGTAATTAAAACAGTTTTCTATAAAAGACTTAAACTATTTTGAAAGGCCAAAAAGTATTTTAAGTGATAAACTTCTGCTGCATTAAAATTCCTTAGGCCTAATTCACCCCCCTTTTAGGCTTATAATCACTCACACAGGGCCATCATGTATTCCTCTCAATTAGGAATGTCCTTTATAAACTTGGATTTCATGAACATTTATGACATTAACACTATGTTTTGTTCATGGATTTTGGTTAAGAAAAGAAAAGAAAATGTTAAGGAAAATATTTTTGATTGTTTGGTTGGTAAGGAAAATACTAAAGAAAGGAAATTTTGAGGGAAAATGTAGTGTATTTGAGGAAAATGAATTTTCTTCATATTAAAGTATTTTCTTTCATTCTCCTACACTTTCATGACTCCTCTTTTCTTCATTCCTCTCTTCATTGTTTTCTTTAACAACCAAACAAATTTGAGATTATATATTTCTTTTTCTTTTTTTCTTTTTTTCTTAATATTTTCTTTTCCTTGTCAAAATCCTTAAACCAATCATAGAGTAAAGGGCTTACCCACTAGGTCGACGATGGGTAGTTTAACCTTTCTTTCCGAAGGTGTTCCATCCACTTCAAAATTTTGTTCACATATCTGTACACCAGACCCTGAGATCTTTCCCACTTAATTTTGGGGTCCCACTCTTGAACACCTGGTAAGGATTTGATAGTTTCTCCCCCAACCATTGTGACTTCTTTGCAGTTGGGAGTTGGGACTCCATTCCTCCTCCTTCTCCTCCTCCTCCTCCTCCAGCTTGGCCTTGCCCTTCATTTGCTTACTAGCTAGTTGTTCTATTAATTGGCCATCAAATGTTGCCATCATCATCCTTAGTTCTTCAATGGATTTCCCAGCTTTATTAGCATTGAGCTTCACCTGCTCTCTTGGGTCTTCTACATCTTTTTGAGCTAATAAACTCTAGTGCCTTATGCCATTTCAGCTTGTTGAACTTTATTGCCGAGGAACGATGACTATGATACAAGTTGATGGCCAGGGTTCACGGGAACAATCATGGTCTTCAGAGTGGAGGCCATCGTTCTAATTCCATTGCAATGTCGCGAAATGATCGCTATCGTCCCACATATTTGATAATTTAAAATATTTAAAAAGAATTTTAAAAATATTATAATATGTAAGAATATCTATTAATGCTTTTATTTATATAATTAGCATAATATCGAATACCATAAATTAATACAATACATTAGATGAGTTTGGTTATGATATTAATTATAATATTCCATAGATATTTCGTTCAATTTATGAAATACATGTATACTGTTAAATTATTTTATAATATGACAAAGTTCAAATTGATATCATAAAAATGATATGCATTATAATACCAAGTGGAATATCGAGGACAAGGTACAAATCATATTTATATGTCCCAAAAAAATTATGAAACTAACTAAACAAGTAATTTTCAATATAGGAATAAGATTGATAAATAGAAATTAGCCCGTACGTCCTTAATTGATGTATAGATTGGTTAGAAGAATTATAATCGTCTTTATTTATATTTTTCTTAATAGTCTGAACATAATCTAACTATTAATGATTTCTATTTTTACAAATAATGTCTATATTTTTCTTCATACAAACATAAAGTAATTTTCAATAACAGTTCTGGTTGCGTCAATCCTCCCTTTTCAATATAACCTTAAGTCTGATAAATAACATAAAGTAATTTTCAAATTATATTTTCAATTAAATTAAAACTTTAGATATATCTAAATAAATGTTCTAAAAATGATTATTACACTCTAAACTATTACAATTAATAAGTCTAAATTCCTTATGATAAATTTTAATAAATAATTAAATTTTAGTAGTATGTTTAAAAATTCAGAAATATTTATATTGAAACTTCAGACAAATAATATAGAAAAATAAGTTAGATGATATTTGCATATTATTTCTTAACTGGCCAAAAAATAGAACAATTTTAACAATTAGAAATTACTCACTATAAATATAAATAAATGGAGAAATGTTAATAAAAATTTCATATTTAAAAAAAACTAAAATATATTTTAAGTCAAATAATTTTCTTTAAAAAGTTTAGAAAAAATATAGAAATATGAAAAAGCTTAGGAAAGAATAGAAAGAAAACAAAAAGGGATCTCCATTTTCAACCTAGCTAGGGCCATACCAGTTGCCACCGCCGCTTAACGACACAAGCCCCCCCCCCCCCCCCCCCCCAACCAAAATCCGGCTGCCCATCCCTGCTTGAATATGCATGATTCTTCTTCTCGTCGTCTTTCCAATTGATTGATCCGTTTCGAAACACTGCGACAATCTATATATTAGTATATGTTCAGTGCAATTCATCGAAATTAATTTTAATATTTAAATAATTCATGCTATAATAATATTTATTTTACTTTATATGCTTAGAAAATAAAATGTAAATTATTTTTAATACTTAAAGAAAAAAAAATCTATTATTAGACATTATAATATGAATGTTTTAATTGAAAAAAATAAATTTGAAATAATTCGTACTTGAATAAATTATCAAAAATCAAGAATTATTAACTCTAAATTTATAATTAATTATACAAAAAAAAATTAAATAATAAAAATAAAAAATAAAAATAGAGCAGAATAGTTATTTATACATTTTCTAAATTGGATGATATATTTATATATACATATTTGATATGATAAATGAGCAAACTATTTTTTCATAACATAAAGCTTAATGTACAAGTCATTGTCATAATTTTCATAACTTTTGAGATTTTAAAAGTATCAAATATTTGTTAATAGTGTGAATATATAATCTGCACTTAATTTATCAAAACACTTATATTAGGATATTATTTGATCACTAATTTAATATGTGATCTGTAACATGCAATATTTTATAAACTAAAATATTTTTAATATTTGATATAACTCTAATAAGTCAAATTTATTTATTTTTATTTATAGTTATTTTATTATTTAAAATTATGAAATATTATGCAATAATCATAAAATAATAAGCAAATTTCAATATCAATTCAAAATATAATATCAATCTTATAAGTGTAAATCATACAAATAATTTAATACAATACTTAGTTTCAAAGAAACTTTTTTGATCGGATACCATAAAATCCAAATATTAGTATTTGCATATACAAAAACATTCTTTTATGAATTATTATGAAGCAAAGATATAAAAATGTACACAATAAAATATAAATCTATATAAACAAACATACTAAAAATATAAAAACTAATATCATTTGCTATTTAAGTGGTCATTTATTCAACTTTTAAAAAAATTTAACTACGTCAACAATATATGTTCACTACAAAAAAAAAAATTAATTCAATAAATGAGAATGCTTTTTCTGCTTTTATATTGTTAAAAAATTATAAATGATTTTAGTTGAAAAATTGATAATACAAAAATAAAATTGAGATTTTATGGATGTTGTGGGAAGTAGCTTTTTATTTTTAAAATAAATTATAAATTCAAATTACATTGTTTGTTATATTCTATATATATGGTTTTATTTTAAAATATTTTACTTAGCTAAAATAAGATCATCACAAAAATAGTTAAACTTTAAAAATTAATGAATTGATAAATTACATATCAGTTAATTTATAATTATTTGTCAAATTTCAAACTTTTACTAAGAAAATGATAATTTGATATTTCCTAAAAATAGTTATCTATAATTTTTATACGAAACAGATAAATTGTATAATTTTATTAAGCAAGTCACAATATTAAGAGATAATCATGATTGTTAAATATTTTTTTACCTTTAAAATATACTTAATATAAATTATTTACAAATCATATATTTTAAAGCTCTAAGTCATAGAGAAAATAATTACTTAATAAGATATAAAAATAATTTATTTGGTCAAATAATTAGATAATTTCTATCTATTAATTTTTTGATTAAAAATAATTGAATATATAGTGTATTACTTTAGGTGAAGATAAAGTTATTATATCTTATAAATACAAAAAAAAATTATTAAATATGAAAAATTAATTGTTTTGAAATAATTTAGTTATGAATCACTTTAGCAGTAAAAATTTTTAGATAGAAAAGTATAATTAAATTAAGAGTAAAAATATTAAGCTTTTTGGATGAAAAAATTAAGCTAGCATTTTTCAAAGATCATATTTATTAGATAATCTCAATGCGTTTGCTCTGTATATTCATTTTTTATCTTATTAAAAAGCATGAAATTATTTTTAATCATTGAAATTATCAGAGAAAGTATAAATTATTAAAACTCACTTCCCAAATAAAGACATCTACTTAGCCATGTAAAAGTGTGTTTATTTAGTAATGAAATTTGAGTTTGTAATTGTACATATATAATTTTCTATAAATAAGTTACATATTTTTCTTTGTGTGCACATAATTATATGTGGGAAAAATCACGTAGCACTAATAAATTTAATGATTTTCTCATTAATATATATATATATATATATAGTACTTCTTCATTCATTTGATTAAAAAAAAATTAGAGTAAATTCAACTACTTTATAAAATGCTGCAATATCTCAAAAAAAGAAAAAAAAGTATATTATTCAAGATATATTATTTAAATATGAAGTACATACAAATTTATTTTTTATCTAGGTAAATCAAAAAATTTGTGAATAAAATAATACTAAAATTAAAATTCAACACCAAAGATAAATTCTTAGAACATATAAAAATATTTGAAAATAATATTAAAAATGAATTAACATAAATAATCAAAATAATAGAAGTAGTGCATGCTAATATTTTTAAATAATATAAAAACTGCAATTCTAATTTGAGCATAAAAGCTTTAATTTTAAGTAAATATTGAGAAAATAATAAAGTAATAATACTAATAAAATATTTGAATAAATTAAAAGAATATTCAATTTAGGTTACAATGAAAAACAAAATAAAAAATAATATAAAGATGTGTTATAAAAAATATTAAAAATTTATATACAAAATAGACTTTACATTAAAAGGAAAAAGGGGACACCATCATATTATCTTAATTAGAGAAAGAAGTTTTACAAATAAATAACAAATCAAAATAAAAATATAGAATGGTAGCGAAAACAATGTAGAAATAAAATACGAAAAAATTGTCAAATAATAAAATTTACGTATAACATAAATAAAATATTGACATGTTAGTCTTGTGATAAATTAATATTAGAAGACGGAATTTTGTCATAAGGGTACTTAATATCGTGCTTGTAAAGTATTTTTAAAATTCTAAAGTTATCTAATGAGATAAAAAAATACTATAGAATATTTTACAATTATTTGATGAGATAAAAATCTATAATGCGATAACATGTAAGTTAACTGTATTAAAATAAAATTATAAAAAAAATTAACAACCTATTAGAACTTTTTAATTGAGTTAAAAAAATTCAAAATTTTAAAAATTTGACATTTGACCAAAATTCGTAATTAGATAAATGTAAAATTGTGTTTAGCGGTGGAAATTTTCAATATGACACGAGTTCAACACAAAAAAAATTGGGTTTGGTTTGACCCATTTTGGATTCAGGCCTAACAAGGTCGACACGAATAAGACCCGAAGAAAATGAGTTGGTTTGGTTTGAGTTGAATTTCAGATTACACGAACAACCCAAAATTTGATTATAAGTCACATGACAAATCCGAACTCACCTAAACCAACTCAACCCAATTCGAATTAAAGAAATAAAATTTAAATTTTTTTGGGAATAAATATATAAAATAACAAACTAAAGCTTGAAATTTTGAACTTTAGTAATATCAAAATTACTACTTTGACATTTTTCGGTCTTATTTATTTTCATAGCCATATAGGATGGTTTATTACAATTTTAAATTACTTATAATGGTTATTTTTGGGTCCAAGTAGACATGAAAATTGTACTTCAAAGAGTTGACAAAACACGCTTTAACTAATGAATTGTCTTAAAAGTTTCCTTAAGCCTTATACAACGCAAGATTTTACATATATAAATAGATAAAAATTCTTTCTATTGAAAGTCTATAAAAAAATTCAAAGACTTAAGCAAGTTTTGTTAATAAATTATGTGTATAATTTACAATATTTATTTTACTTATTTGCTTGATGATATATTTTTATTAATTTATGTATTGTTTGAATCAATATAAAGTTAAAAAATAATAGTATTAATTTTAAAAAGTTAAAAGAGATAATTTAATCGACACAAAAATATCCAAAAATTAGAGAGAGTGGGTGAGTAAATTTTGAAAAAATATGATATTTTTAAAAATAAGACACTTTGTGATTTCAATATTTTTATGATGCCCATAAATACTAGAAAATGAAAGAAAAAAATGCTAAAAATCAATATATTATGTGGTTCAATTAAAATTATTTGAGTGCATTTGTGAAGTTATAATGAGAACTCTTTACTCTATTTTAATTTATTAATAATTAAAAATAGACAAAATTAAAAAATAGAAATACCAAAAAGTTTCTAAAAATTAAAACAAATATTCAAAATAATTATTTTAAAAATCAGGTCGACCCAAACATGACCTAATATGAATCAGATTAGGTTAGGGTTGAGCACTTTCAAGTTATCATCAGGTTGGGTTGGGTTCGAGTTGAGAAAATTAATATTATATCCCAATTTCAACCCAACCCAAACTCACCCAACCCACCCAAACTGCCATCCCATTTGTGTTATATATCATAGTATAGATTTAAACACACAACCCATTAGGAGCCCGTTAGAGTTCAAATTCTTAATCTCCCGCATAATGTGGGAAATTTATGCTATTGGACCACACGCCACTCTGTGAACACCGTGATAATCTGATTTATTGAATTGTATTATGACGTTCCACATGATATATCATCTTACATCTTGATTTCTTGACCAAATTCATTCTCTATCATGAAGATGAAATACCAGTGGTCGTTCCCATTTCGAAATGGCCTTCCCGACGAACAATGGTTGATGCAGTTGCTATACAATCAACAAAAATTGGAAGGAGAAAGCTAGGAGTCCAGAGTACTAAATGAGAGAACTTAATCTTGGACTGGTGCTCCTTAGTTACGAACTTTGAAAAATAAAGCAGAAGAAAAGAAGAAAATTGCACAAGACAAGCGTGATGCCCTTTTTGAAAACAAGCTTTAATAGAACATGAATCAAGCTTAACCTGGAATTTTTTGAACGACTCCTATGATTATAAAAATAGGCAAGAAGTCCTCAATGAAAAAAATATATATATACAAAAAATATCTTTAAATTTTTAAAAATCATTCAATAAACCCCTCTTACAGTGTGGGTGTAGGACAAGCGCATGTATACGCATTTGGGCTCGTATTTTTATATACAAAAAGACAATTATGCCCTTGCTCATCAGCCATTGGATTTCCTTTTAATAAATCAACGGTTTAGATCAAAGAGTATTATATTCTTCAAAATATATATATAATATACAATATATATTATATTATCATATTTATATAATATATATATAATATTATACATATAAATATTGTAACGCCCCAACCGGGAGGTGCCTACTTCCGGTCGAGGTACAATTCACTCTATACCACAAATCTTATAAATTATAGAAAATACATTTCTCAAAAACTAAATTATTTAATCTTTACAAGCAATGTCCAGAAGAGATTCAACTATGAACCGAGATATCACACATCACACTTAGCACTTCTATCACCCTCATTACCTTATGTGTCGCCCGAATTAATCGATCTACATCACTCGATCTAATCCAGGGTATAGAACGAAAAATAACATTAAAGCAACGTAAGTCCTGAGGACTTAGTGAGGCAATTTAGTGGTAGCAATAGAGTGACAATTTCACAAATATTTCTTATGTGAGACAAGTAGAAGCATAAATATTTTCAGAAGTTGTGAGAAAAGGTTTTAGTCAAAATTTGAGGTGATCCATCTCACCATCTCATACCAGTAATGAAACTTTACAAAATTCACTATCTCTCACAGAGGTTTTATACCTCAACTATGATTAGAAAAGGGGTCGATATGACATTTGTACGTCCACTGGATTCTAGTCAAATATTTGAATTTTAAAGCATTTGGTATATCGTATAAACTAAATACAGTTTAGCAAAATATTTCCATTGCTAAGCTGTTGGTAATTCTCCTACCTTTCCACTCCACTTTCAAAAATATGAAAATCCTTATTCCTCCTATCCCGAGTGATCGGCTCGGATAATTAACAGTTAGTAGACATGGCTAGTAACATGCCTCATCCCCCCTATAGCCAGCTACCTCCAGCAGACTATGGGGCCAGATGTATTTAAAGGGTATCGGCTGAAGATCAGTCGCCGTCAGCCCATTCCTCCAGATCCACCTCATAGCCAATCCTAGGGCCCAGCCCCAAGGGTATTCAGTAACTAGTATAATATACGCATCCAACAACATTTTACATAACACGTCATTTTGCCATGACAGACAGTAATCAAATAATCAGTTTTAGACTCATTTCCAGATAACGGTCATGGCTATGACGGAAAATATATCTCAAAATTCATTTCTCATTTTTCACAAACCATCACCAAATTTTAGATAAAACAAAGTAATCCAGAACCATGAGGGCCATGTGTGATAAATTTCACAAACACATTTCTTTTCAAAACCTATATGAAAAGGATATTTAATTTTGGAATTCAATAGCTCGAAATAGGCAAGAATTCAAACAATCACAACTCAAGAGTCACATTTAAAGAAGGAGAAAAGTACGATTGGACTATTAAGAGCAATGCACAAACCGAAGGTCGACAGTTTAGACAGGCTGTCAGATTCACAACATGAACCAAAGATCTGCATGGATCAAACAACTATCAATCTTTGAATCTTAACATAAATAGAATCACGCGACAATGGGCATAATACAAATGCGTATGTTCTTCCCCAAATAAAGAAATCTCATACTATTGAGTATAAACTTACCTGGCAACTGCAGAGGAATTCCTAATCGTTTAATTGCTCAAGTTTTGGCTTCTTTGTCAGTCCAAGAACTGTCATAAGACAACTCGGGTTACTGTCTTATTAATCCTTCAAGTCTGAAGTATAAATATAGTTGATGTCTTTATCAGACTTAAGGTTATTTTATTTCATACTTAAATACTTGAGACAATTAAATATGGTAGTTCTTGACTAACCGATGGATAAAAAGGTTATCGATCTGGTCTACATTATTGCAGTTGCATTCAGGGTTTCAGTATCCTATAGGTACTTGTTGCCATAACACTAGAGTTCAATTATACCTTATCTCAATCAAATTTGGTTGTCTTATTCTAAGACTTCAGGCTAATCTAATTGTAGATTACCAAACTTAATTCTGAGTGGCTAATCCCCTATAAATCTATTCATCACTTCACTTACTTTATAGTTATGTATTAAGGATTTAGATTCTTAGATTAGTCAAGTTTTTCAGGTCTATTAAGTCTAGATCCGATAATTTATTTTGTTCTAACATTCATATAACTAAATCTTTAAGTGAGGCTCAGTTACATTTTATTAGCATGCCATATTATCGACTAAGGGCATAAGTTAAATCAACATTTCTCAAGTTACTAAGCTTAGGTTTCATAATCAGTTTGTTCAATACTTATAATAGGTTAAATCACATTTTAATAATCTTAGTTCATAAGGTAATTGGACTTCAATCCGAAAATTCAATTACACATAACAAATTAATCAAATTAAAATTCGATTATTGAAAATTACCCAAATTGGATCGGATCGAGATCCAATCTCAAGCTGGGAACAACCTGGGCGGACTCAAAATCACATTTTGAGCCTACTGCTAGACCGCCGCCGCCAACCACCGTTGTGTTCCGCCACCGGAGATGGAGGCTACCACCACCCACAGGTGAGCCTCTACGAGCCCATTAGAACACCCTAATCAATTTCTAATCTCACCACCCCTTTGCCGATGAATTGGCCTTAAATAGCCACGAAACCCTAACCCGTCGCCACCACCTCAATTCCTCTGCCACTAGCCATCGAGACCCCAAATTGATACCACCATGAGCTTACATATGAGCTCACGACCAAAACCCACCTAAGCCTGACTAGTTTCCGCCGCCGGAAGTGCTGAAACAACCACCATTGTCCTGTGTTCGCCATCGCCTCTTCATTCTCAACAATTCCTACGGTGGTTCTAGATGTTTTTGGTATGGTTAAGCTCCTGATGATGAGAGAAAGGCACTTATGGCTTAAGTTTTGATTTTTACGGTCATTCTCCGATCAACTATGTATGGGATAAGTTTGGAGTTTCATTTTGAAAATTAACCAAACCTTCGTCCTTCATTCTATATATAGGATATTACTTTCCAGACCTTCATTTTTCCCCCAGAACTTTTCCACCATTTTGAGTTAGGTCCCTAGGCTTCTTAATCGCCTTATTTTTAGCCCCCTACATTTCAATCGAGTCCTATAACTTATATTTTATACACATTGACCCCCTTAACTTCAAAATCTTAAGCAATCAAGTCCCTTTTTTTATTTACAATTAAATCCTTCAATTCCCAGTTTTCTTATCTAAGCTTTAATTAAATTACTTTTAATTAACTTAAATTGATACTCCAAACATCGAAGTGTTACAATTCTCCCCCCTTAAGAGAATCTGGTCCCTAGATTCTCATTTGACATACAAAAGATCTCGTAGTGTCATCACGTACTATTTTATTATCTCCAAAGAAAATTCATTTCTCTTTTAATCCAATTGGTCCCATATATTCTCTTTTCCTATTTCGAGTGTCTATTACTTATCATAGAAAGGTGAGACTCCTTCTTAGTAGAAATCGCTATTGTGGTTTTCTCGGTTGCATATACTTACTTAAACATTCTATATTTTATTAAATATTTGGGGTTATTTTCTATGCCCTATGTCCAGCAAGATCATCTATATTATGTCTCATGTCTTGAGTCTCTCCAATGTATGTGAGATTGATACTTTACGATCCCATATTTATTTCTGGCATAGGCATATTTGATATTTTCTTAAGTTTCCCAAAGGGGAATAAAACTAAAACCCAGATTAATACATCTCTTTAATTCTCAAAATTTTCTTCAAATCTCTATGTATCCAAAGATTAGTCCCTTGTCCAATTACTTTGATCATTGGACCTATAGCCTTAAGAAGATCACATTTAATATGAATTGTCAGAGCCTAAGAAGCATGTATTCCCAATATATTCTTCATTCTTCTTCAGCTTATCGTGACCCCATCTTTAGTGTAATTGAAGTCTTGTTTCCTTTTAAGGAATCATGTGTTTCATATTTCATCATGTAAAGGTTAGTTTGCTCTAAGACGCATGGCTTAGATTTCTTGCAGCACTTTTATTTCTTCTCACCTTTAGTTCGGATATAAGTACTTTAACTTGATATACTATGACCATATTTTTCCAAGAAGTTCCATGGTTACCATCAATATCTCTAATATAACAAGGCACCTAAGGCAATGAATTCTATATCCTGTACGGCACAATCCTGTTTTCCACAACTTAAATTCCTTATGATAAATGCTATCTCCCCTTTTTATAGCTAATCCCTTTTGTTGGTATGGGTTCATAAAACTATCCTGCACATTTTGTAAGAAGAATGGTAACAAACACAAGTTAACCTTCGTCCTCAGTTCGATCTTAAGTAAATTATACATCCTTATCCTGGGCCAAGTAATGCGCATGGAGCAAGGTATTACAATATCATATTCAATGTGGCTTATTTAGTTCCTATCCTTGCCTCACAAGTCCTTATATTCCAATTGCTAACCCTTTCATAAACCTTTGTGAATAAAGCCTAAGAAATTACCTAAAGTACTTTTCATGAGATCTCCTATGATACCTTCAAAATTGTTGGCCTAATTGTGTTTATCACTATTCCACAAAAGTAGCATTTATCGATAACCCATAAAAATATTGTTTCTCTAGAGTCAGGTTCCAAACAAATGCTTTTCAAATTCTATCCAAGTCTTACCAACCTAGTAGTGATTGTTAATAAGCCCCATGAGATAAACCACAAGAGTATCATACCATTTCTATTAAATTCTATGTTCGGCTTGCTTGTTTCAGGGTCTTTTCCCAATATTGATGTAGGGAGTTGTCGCTAGCATCTATATTCTCCTATATGTTTCCCACTAGAGTACTCTCTTCATGGGGTTAAAATCTATTAATTCGGACAACTAGTGATCATGTGTTATGTTGCTAGAGACTTATAATTGTGCTCAACTGATACTTTTGGCCGGTAATAACTTTTGGCATAAAAAAAATTGGCTTGAAAGGACGGGCCTAAACCAATTTAATCTGTGGCGTTCAACCCAAAGCGTTTATAAGTAATATAGAGGTTACTATGCAATTATTTAAGGGTACACAAGAGTCGCTATCTGTTGTACACGATCATTAATACTATAAATTTCTATCTACATAATACTCACATCAGAAGTAAGTGGGCTCAAACTTAACATTCCTAAGATATTATGACAAGTCATATATTAGATATCATAAATTACCCGCTTACAAAGGTTATATTAGCTTAAACAACATTATTGAAAGCAGAATTTGCCATCATCGGCATCAAAGTCTTAAAAACCCAAACAAGTACGAACTTGAAGGTTAAGCGCAACTATATATCCCAAAATTACATAATAAATCCAAGTCCATGGTTGTCATCCACATCACACCCCGATAAGCATAAACATTTACATGAGTTATCCTAGAGTTCGAGCTTACATATATAGTATTTCACATAACCCAACTGGATTTAGTACATCTAAAAACCAATAACAGAATTATTTACATTATCACCGAAGACTTCATAACAGGTCTAATGCTTCCCTATAGTTTGTTATTGGTTTGCAAAATTTATATATACTAAATCTAGTTACGAGCAGTACATTGGACCCTTTGATTCCATCTGCGAGTTAAAGCCAAGATTACATGGGACTAAATCCTCGACTGACATCCAAAACTTAGACAATACCTTCAACTGCCTATTTGTTCTTATGGGTATATTTATGCAAATCTTAGGTATCCTTTCAGGTCGATTGAGCTTAACATTATAATAATTATGAAATTAATCCCTAACTTGAGCTAACTCATAATTTAACAATCTTAGTTCATGTTATGATCAGGCTTGAATCCAATACTTCAATTACATTCGGTAATTTAATCGAATTAAAATTCAATTACGAAATTTACCACCTCTGTGGCACCCCACTCAGGATAACCTCTAATCTGAGATGTCACTAATTTGGTCTTAAATCTAACCCATAAGACATTAATAGGCCCATAAGAGGGAAAATTTCTAAATCCATCAGAGATAGTAGCAGACTTCGACTTAAACAAATCTCAACATAAGTACTATATACATACCATCAATGGTCCCACAATATTCATCACACAGTATATACTACAAATCACAATTTCAAACCTAACATATCACAATATCTCTGAGTTCAAGTTTATCATTCAATTAAACCCATATACACATATGAACTTCTGTTCTATTACGAAACATATTTCTTCCAGTCTAAGCCAGAAGTTTGTATTCATCATTTAGTCCTGTTTGAGAAAATTAAAGATAAAACAAAAGGATAAGTCCAAAGGACTTAGTGAGGGATAATCTTGATAACAAATCGGTAGGGACCTGTCGAGGAAGAAGCAACTCAACAGATCATAAAACAACAGTCGGAACATGTACATATTCGAATAAAATGATTAACAATTTAAGGTTACTAGTAGGTGCTAGCTCGGGAGTTGTTAATGTCGGCTCGAATTGTTCGGGATCGTCTCAATCAAATCAGATCAATAAGAAATACAGACGGCTCGTTCAGCGAATGGCCCTAACAACAGCCCGATCTAGACCAAGAGAGCACTTCGTTCTTATTGCTCCATGAGCAGAATATAAACAACTGAAATACAATCAGAACAAAACAAACTCGAGTATGTATACAATCCAACGAATCAGAATAAAACGTGCATATCAGATTTTCTGTATCAAAAATATTTCATGTTTCCCTTCCAATTACCATAATATAGTTACATTGATTAAATCCACTGTCGAATTATCAATTCCTTTGAGATAACAATATCATACGAGTCCCAACCATATGTATAAACCAAAATGCTAATTATCCCAATACGATCCTTTGCTCCTCAAGCCTTATTATCACAAAGGTACTAGTACATCAATGTAATACCAAAAGTATTATTCCATCAAATATTAATGAAGTCATATGCTTGACATTTCAAGAGTAATGGACTAGATATCGATTGGCCATTCCAACACCAATCCCTTACTCTTTTAATATCAAGCAACATTCCAAAAGTTCATATCCTAGCTAGATTTTTATATCGACCTAAGCGCCATTAATCCTAATATGCCATATTCCAAGAAAATTTGAATTATCGGCAAACCATTTCCTAAGGGGTTATATCATCTGCATCACAAAATATGTTTATGTCCAAAGTATCGACCTAAGAGATTTTCTGCTTATCCAATTCAGCTCTACCCAAAATTGTCATCAGCTCACACACCGACTGAAGTGCTCTCAAATAAATTCGTATCTAATATAAATCCCTAAGAATTTTACTCCTTCCAAATGTAAAATGTCGCATGCTCGATACCATAGGAGTTGCGGATTATACATTGGTCGCGTGCCCAACCATAACTCTTCACACCCTTTAGATCGAACATTATCCCAAGAGTTCATGTCCTAATCAAATTTTAGGATCATGCTTAATCTTCACTAATCAAAACTTTCATGTTCCACTCGAATCTCAAAATCAAACTTATTCTTCCACTAATCAAACCTTACACATTCCGAAGATCATATCTTAGCATATCTCAAGTTTTCAAACCTAAGCTCCGATACCACCTGTAACGCATCGATCGGGAGGTGCCTACTTTCGGTTGAGGTGATGCTACTCACTCTATACAACAAATCTTATGAATTACAAAAAATATATTTCTTAAAATCCAAATTATTTAATCTTTACAAGTAATGTTTAGAAGAGGTTCAACTATGAACTGAGATATCACAAATCACACTTAGCACTTCTATCATCTTCATTACCTTATGTGTCGCCCGAATTAACTAATATTCATCACTCAATCTCATCTAGGGTAAAGAACGAAAAATAACAATAAAGCAACATAAGTCCGAAAGACTTAATGAGGTAATTTAGTAATGTCAACAGAGTGACAATTTCACAAATATTTCTAATGTGAGACAAGTAGAAGCATAAATATTCCCAAAAGTTGTGAGAGAAGGTTTTAGTCAAAATTTGAAGTGATCAATCTTATCACCATCCATACTAGTAATGAGACTTTACAAAATTCACTATCTCTCATAGAGGTTTTATACCTCAACTATGATTGAAAGGGGGTCGATATGCCATTTGCACGTCCACTGGATTCTAGTCAAATATTTGAATTTTAAAGCATTTGGTATATCGTAAAAACTAAATACAGTTGAGCAAAATATTTTCATTGTTAAGTTGTTGGTATTTCTCCTACCTTGTCACTCCACTTTCAAAAATATGAAAATCCTTATTCCTCCTGTCTCAAGTGATCGGCTCGGATAATTAACAGTTAGTAGACATGGCTAGCTACATGCCTCATCCCCCCTATAGCCAGCTACCTCCAGCTGACTACAGGGCCAGATGTATTTAATGGGTATCAACTGAAGGTCAATCGCCATTGGTCCATTTCGCCAGATCCACCTCACAGTCAATCCCAGGGCCCACCCCAAGGGTATTCAATAATCAATATAATATACGCATCCAACAACATTTTACATAACATGTCATTCCGCCATGACAAATAGTAATCAAATAATCAATATCAAACTCATTTCCAGATAACGGTCATGGCTATGACAGAAAATATATCTCAAAATTCATTTCTCATTTTTCACACACCATCACCAAATTTTAGATAAAATAAAGGAATCCAGAACCACGAGGACGACGTGTGATAAATTTCACAAACACTGTTCTTTTCAAAACCTATATGAAAAGGATATTCAGTTTTGGAATTCAATAGCTCGAAATAGGCTCTATTCAAACAATCACAGCTCAAGAGTTGCATTTAGTTAAAGAAGGAGAAAAGTACAATTGGACTATTAAGAGCAATGCACAAACTGAAGGTCGACGGTTTAGACAGGCTGTCAGATTCACAACACGAACCAAAGATCAGCATGGATTGAACAACTATCGATCGTTGACTCTTAACATAAACAGAATCATGCGACAATGGGCATAATACAAATGGGTATGTTCTTCCCCCAGCAAAAAAATCTCATACTATTGAGTATAAACTCACCTGACAATTGCAGAGGAATTCCTAATTGTTTAATTGCTCAGGTTTTGGCTTCTTTGTCAGTCTAAGATCTGTCATAAGATAACTTGAGTTACCGTCTTATTAATCCTTCAAGTCTTAAGTATAAATATAGTTGATGTCTTTATCAGACTTAAGGTTATTTTGACATGATCCGTTAATCGCTATTTCATACTTAAATATGTGAGATAATTAAATATGGTAGTTCTTGACTAACCGATGGATAAAAAGGTTATCGATCTGGTCTACATTATTGCATCCTATACGTACTTGTTGCCATAACACTAGAGTTCAATTATACCTTATCTCAATCAACTATGGTTGTCTTATTCTAAGACTTCAGGCTAATCTAATTATAGATTACCAAACTTAATTCTGAGTGGCTAATCCCCTATAACTCTATTCATCACTTCACTTACTTTATAGTTATGTATTAAGGATTTAGATTCTTAGATTAGTCAAGTTTTTCAGGTCTATTAAGTCCATATCCGATAATTTATTTTGTTCTAAAATTCATACAACTAAATCTTTAAGTAAGGCTCACTTACATTTTATTCATAGCATGCCATATTATTGACTAAGGGCATAAGTTAAATCAACATTTCTCAAGTTACTAAGCTTAGGTTTCATAATCAGTTTGTTCAATGCTTATAATAGGTTAAATTACATTTTAATAATCTTAGTTCATAAGGTAAATGGACTTCAATCCGAAAATTCAATCACACATAACAAATTAATCTAATTAAAATTTGATTATTAAAAATTACCCAAATTAGATTGGATCTCAAGCTAGGAACAACCTAGGCGGACTCAAAATCACATTTTGAGCCCAGTGTTAGACCGCTGCTGCACGTCACCGCCGCCTTGCTTTGCCGTCGGAGATGGAGGCCACCACCACCCAATGGTGCTCCTCGATAAGCCTAGCAGAATGCCCTAATCAATTTCTAATCTCACCACCCCCTTACCAGCAAATTGGCCTTAAATATCCACATAATCCTAACCTGCTACCATCAAACTACCACCTCAATTCCTCCGCCACCAGCCGTCGAGACCCCAAATTGATACCACCATTAGCTTACCCATGAGCTCACGACCAAAAGCCACCCAAGCCCGACTAGTTTCTACCACCGAAAGTGGTGAAACCACCACCACCTTCGTGCGTCCGCCGTCGCCTCTTTATTCTCGATGATTCCTACGGTGGTTTTAGATGTTTTTGGTATGGTTAAGCTCTGTATGATGAGAGGAAGGCACTTATAGCTTAAGTTCTGAGTTTTACAGTCATTCTCCAATCAACCATGCGTGGGATGAGTTTGGGGTTTCATTTGGAAAATTAAACAAACCTTCGTCCTTCATCTATATATAGGATATTACTTTCCAAGCCTTCATTTTTCCCCTAGAATTTTTCCACCATTTTTAGTTGGGTCCCTAAGCTTCTTAACCGCCTTATTTTTAGCCCCTACGTTTCAATCAAGTCCTATAACTTATTTTTTATACACATTGACCCCCAATATTTCTATTTTTGGGCAATCAAGTCCAAATCTAATTATTCTAAAATCCTTAAACTTTTATTTTGCTCAAATCGACCCCCTTAACTTCAAAATTTTAAGCAATCAAGTCCCTTTTTTTATTTACAATTAAATCCTTCAATTCCCAGTATTCTTACCTAAGCTTTGATTAAATTATTTTTAATCAACTTAAATTGATACTTCAAAAATTAGGGTGTTTCATATATAAATGGAATATAACTACCCCACCCTAACTGTACCCACACCCTATTATGGCCATGACAATTGTTCTTCATGGTTGCTGCTAACAGCAAGCAGCCGTTTGCTGCTGCCCACGCTGATGTTATAAATTAAAAAAAAAAAATCATAAACTGATGGAGATTGTTGGCCACCACCAACATGGACTTCATGGCCACGGCCAGTGATCGGATCTGGTCAGATCTAATCTAGCCAGATTTGCCAAGGTCATAATGGCCTCAAAAACGGCGGCCACGCCTAGCTGCACGAACGACTACCATGACTGGGTGAAGAGGGTGCGAGGTTTGTGATTGGGGGTGGGGGTGTTGGGTATGCGAGCAGCGGCGACGACCGCAATCACACGAGCGGCCATGGCCATGGTTGCCACTCGCAAGGGCGGCCAGACCACTTGCAAAGAGGGGGGTAATGGGTTACATATATATATATATATATGTGTGTGTGTATATATGTATAAATATGTATATAAGTTATATTTTTATAAATATATATATAATATTTAATTTGAAATGAAAAATTAGAAAGAAAAAAGATATATAAGTTATTTAAATTTTATTTAATTTGTAATGAATTAATAGAAAGAAAGATTAATATAATTGATAAGATAAAAATAAAAGTGATTTAAATTTTATAAATAAATTTATATATATATGTATAAAATGAGACAAATATATGAAATAATGGAAGAAGAGAGAAATGAGGGGAAAAACAAAACCAAAAAAAAAAAAAGACAAGAATGGGAAAAAGGAAAAAAAATAAAATACGATAATAAAAAGTTATTTAAATTGAATTGAATATATATGAAATGATTAATAGTAAACTAGTCCTTTTATATTAAAATTATGTTAAATGGGCAACAAACAAGGAGCAGGAGGAGGTGTGTATAGTTCTAAAATTACATAAGAAAGTTACTTGTGTGTATATATATTTACAAGGGGATGTTTTGACTATTTTAATAATCACAAGAGGGTAAATTACAATTATCCCAGCTTAACCCTAATTTGATTTGTAACTAATTTTTAACTAACAAGTCGTTAATGCCTAATTAGTTGCTGACTGTGTTTGGACCAAGCAAATGACCTGAAGTTGTTCGTTCCACTTAAGAGTCGCATCCCTCTTCAAGGTCATTTTGTTTCTTAACCCTTAGCAGTTGCTGGCCAAAGTTCTGCATTACACTTTATAAAATTGCTCTTGCACTTTTGTTTTACGTTTTTTTCTTCATTTCTATGGTAAAGAAAAAAAATTGTATGGAAGCTTCTTCTATGGAAGTTAAGAGGAAATAAAAATTGTTATCTTCAAATACTTCCGTCATGATAGACACAGTCTAAGTGATATCTTGGACTTGTAGCGGCATGCTTCACACTTCTTACCGTTAAATCACGCATTGGAAGTTAAGTTGCATGGACTTGGTACTCATAGTCTTGATCCAAAAATAAAAATAAAAATATATCTTACCAAAAGCGCTATGCCAGGATATGAATATGATATCTTGAAAGGTGTACAGTAAAATTGTGAATCTTGATAAATATTTTCTGATGAAATAATTCACAAGAATTTCCTTTACAATCCAATCAGCCAGTTGTCCTAGAAATTCATGATTTATACATGAACAAATACAACGTAAACCAAGAGAAGAAAATGCAAGTGAAGGACAGAAAACAGCAGCAGAACACCAACTACTTTGCCAACACTTTACGCCTACCTTTTTTAGTTATCAAACCAGCAGACTCGCCAATCACAATCTCATCAACTAAATCTTTAAAAATCAACCGCTCAATGTCAAGGACGGCACCTGAGGTTTCACCACTGAAGTCCATCCAGCTTTCAGATCGATGCACCAAATCCTCACACAGAATGTTTTTCCATCCATCATCTTCTTCGTCAAAGCTGCATTTTGGATTCTTTGCCTGGAGTCCTTCAATCTCAGAACACAATTCTTTGAGAAGCTTCTGTGCATTCAAGGTCTTCCTTGCTGGCTTAACCAGCCTCAACCAAGGCTCAGAATGTGGACCTGCAGAGGCCAATTTTCTGGCAAGAATCTCATTAACAACATCAAAAATGAGTTTCCTATGAAATTTCTCAACCGTCATCAATTGAGTTGTCTTTTTGGTATTATATTCTGCCTTTGGTAAAGTGCTTGCCTTTGTTTGTTCCAAGACCAAAAACAACTCAGGGTTGATTGGATGGCCAGATGGATGAAACTGGAAATCTGTCAGGCTTGAGCTGAGGTCTCTAAGGAGGAGACCTGAAGCCAATAGAATCTCAGAAACGTATCTATGGTCTGGGTCGGTGTTATCACATAGTGAGGCAATGTAATCTGTACGCGCTTCATCATGGCTGGAGTTGAGCCTCCTGAGCTTCTGAACTAAGTTTTCAATGTTCTGAAGTTTCTTTCTGTTAATTTCAAATGGAGCACCAGATTCCATGGAGTTGGAAAAAAAACTGTCCACTGAACTCTGTTGAACTGCATTTGAATTCCTGTTCTTGTCCATGGATACATCCACTGAAATAAGAAAACAAAGAATCAGTTACAATCCATGTTCAATAAGAAAAAGTACAACCATGCCTATACTCTGTATCGGTCAATGCTAGCTTGCATGATATAATTTGGCGTGTGATACTAGTAAATTGCGTGCACGGCCAATAATGAGAAACTTTTTCCAAGGCCAGATGCAGATCTGATCTATTGCTAATCATCACCGGGAACATGTAGAGGTTGTTTAGAATTTATTCCATGAAAAGTGAGGCGACAACAACTTATAGATGCTACTCTTTCACGCTTTTCCTTTTTACTTTTTTGGTTTGGAGAGGGATGGTTTTGGGGGCAGAGGAGCTGGCTGGGCTCACCTTTTTTATTATTAGGAGATTCATCATAGCTGATGCTGCATCTGGTTAGATTTTAAAGTACAGGAAAGAGGTAAAACATTCTCTATATCTCAGACATAATTTTAGATCAAGTGAGAGAATAAGAAGAAACCCAGTAACCACAGGTATTACAGAGCTTTCAACAACAGTTACTTGGCCGAACAATCACAGCTATATATCCAAGCACAGATGCATGGTCCTCATTGTGGAGAATTCCAGGATGTATATCTCACCTGATGCAGCTATGATACTTGTTTCTATTTACAAAACATCAAAACAAATGATCTCCATGGTTGCAAGCTTGCATGGTATGAATCAATTTACTCTATAAAATAGAACACTATAGATTCGACTGATTCCAGATATTCCATATATTCCAATTAAATCTGAACTACATTTATATTGTCATAATATGTACTATTCAGGCCTAACATACAGCACGAGGGAAATGCTCATCCCTGGCAAAATCTTTCAGCAATAAAAACAGCTGCATCTCTGATATTGAAAAGGAAGAAAAACCCAATGCACACAAAATACACTCACTAAACCCTCATATGCACAAAAGTAAAAGATCGCCTTTCATATTATACATTCTTGTAATGTACACGAGTTTTTGCACACCTTATACGGTGCTGTATCTTTTAGAAACTATAATTAAAGCATAAATATGACTCATTTTATGTACTTATTTAAGTTCATTACAAGTAAGAAAAATATTAATAAATTAAGAAGTTGAATGAGAAACTGTTCTTGGCAGAAAAACAACAAATTGATGGAAGAACGAGATAAAAAGAAATGGGAGTAGTAGGGCACATGTCAACTTCTGAGAATTTACTGCTTGACAGACGTAACCAATCAAGGTATTTACTGTAGGCCTCCATTGGATAATACTACAATAATAGCTGTGTAGGGATATATATATATATTTGAATGTATATATGCATATACACACACAGATATATGAATGTATATATTGAGTCAATAATTAGAATAAATGTTATATAACCTGACTTGTTTACTGCATAACTTTAGCAGATGCAAGTGTAATATCAATTAAAGAATAAAAGTACCTTCAAGGGTCTTCCCAACATACTTTATAGGAGAAGAAGAATTCTGTTTATAAACTAGACTGTCGAGAACAGAGACAGGACTTGAGTGCTCAAGAGGAACAAAACCAAATTCTGCTGATTCCTCTTCACTCAATGTCAAGGTAGATTTCTGAATAAACTGAAGTAAGTTAGCAAATGAATAAGGCCAAATCAGATGGATATAGGACATACAAATTACCAACCTTCTCTACCAATCCAGACAGCGTAAATTCAGAAACCTTCATAGATGGGCTCTGGATACTGCGTAAGCCAGGAGATCTTTCAGAACTAGTTACTTCAGCATTTCTGGAGCCCCTTATGATAGTCTCATTTGATTGAGATGGATCCTCATTTTCATGGGAACTCAAATTCCTTGGTTCAACACTGACCTCAATCAATTGATCATCATTTCGTTGAGAGTTGGAATGTTTTGGTCGTCGCCTTCCACCTGGGGAATTGGACTCAGCCTGTGGCTTGTTTGATTGTCTTTTTGATTTGCTTGAATCAGGATGAGTGGGTGGTCGAGATCTTTTTTCAAGCTCAAGTTTCTTCTGTTGCATTCTTGGGCTGATGGATCCTGAAATCTTCCCCGACCCTGCACTGCCATCTTTGCCCAACTGCTGGGATCTTGTTGATGTCAGTGTGGTTATCAAAGTCCTGTCATTTTTCAAATTGACACAATTTACAGCATTGTCTCGCTGACTGGATTTAAAGATCAGATCTTTAGATGTTATGCCACTGCCTAAACCCTTTCTATTAATAGATTCACCACCCCGAAGTTTGGGTAGGCCAGATAAGCCATCAAGTGAAACTACAGAAGCAGCAGATATACCAGATTTCTCAACGAGTTTATCTGGCTTCATGATCACAATTGGAGACTCATAATTTTGTGCAGCAACAGTCTTCCTATTGGCAGAAGCAAGGACTTGATCAGTCCGCTGCTTTCGGTTGTCCATTGATCTTGAGGAACTTGGAATATTTTCCTCATGGTCTTTGTGATCGGTGAAATTTGAACCTTGTCCTTCTTTTGGGGTATCTAAGAGTCCCTTAGCCTGCATTGCTTCTATTATCTGTTTAAGTGCTCTAAGATCCTTCCCAGATTGCGTGAATTCAAGATCTTTCAATCTTTTCCCTATCTCACTGTAAACAGACGGAAAAGTAGTATGAGCCTTCACTGGGCCTCTTGTACTTCTAGAGGCTGGTTTCTGAGTACCCCTTGTCCCATCAATCTGCTTCCAAGGTGCTGGTTCAATTGGAAATCGTGACATGGATTTCACTGAAGAATCAAGATTTTTCCAATGTGGTGAGCTAGGCTCCTTCCATGAGTTCTTTGAGGAACTAGATAGTTGAATTGGTTTGCTTGAATCTATTTTCTTAAATGAGCTTGAAATATTAACAGAATCTTCTGGATAACTCCTATTTGAACACATGCTGGTGTCACTAGATGAAATGGAATTAGGCAATGTTTCCAAACCCATCAGCTTTGCTACAACACTTGGAGGCCGTGCTTGATTTCCAGGCGTCTGTTGCTGACCATGAATTTTACCATCAGATACACCACTATCCTTCTGCATAGATTTCAAGAAAAAGTTGGATTTCAAATCAGCACTCAGACTCCGCACTGAACCCTCCCTACTGTCTAATGAAAGTCTTGGAAGGTCTTTAAGCTTTAGGGTAGATTTGGAACCATTCCGTGAATCAAAGGGTGTGCAGTTTGTTTCCCTTCCATCACAGGAAAACCGAGGGGCATCTTTTGAAATTGAAAATGATGACCCATCTTTTGAATGATAGGATGATGATCTTAAAAGTTCTCTAGGTTCATTATGGTACCGAGGTGCTTCTTGAAGCTTAGCAAGAACTCTAAGAGCTTCCTTCAGATCAGCAGGCGTACTTTGCTTTTTGTCATTACCTGAACCATGAGAACCATCATTAACTTTTGACTGTAGCCTTGGTGAGTCTCTGTACTTCACAACTGGAACTGCAGCCCCATCTGTAGTTTTAGCTTTAATTGATAAACCCTGAACTTCCCTGTACATGGAATCCTTCACCAAATCCCGTAGATCAAGGGTTTGTTCACCAAATTGTAGGGATGAATTTTGCAGGCTCATTGCTGGGTCTCTTGATGGAGTTTCAGGAAAAATCATTCTGTCAAAGGTTGCTGCTTCTAACTGGTTAGCTCTGGTACAGTCAAGAGAAGAGAACGAAGACGAATGGGATGAAGATGAAAAGGAAGCGCTGGATGATTCAGTGGACACTCTTTGTTGTCTGTCTTGTATATTCTTGTGTGAATGCTTTTCCTGGAATAGGAAATGGCAAATTGTCAAATTCTCATGAGACGGATCACTAATTTCACGGTAGATGTCACCTTGAAATGTTGAGAATATCAGTGCAGTCATTTTAAGATATCCAATAGAGGATATGGTCTAATCATTCTAAAAATTACAACCTCGTATGGAAAAAATCAACTAAAACAGCATTTAAATCTTATTTTTAAGAGCAACCTTATTAACCTTCCAGCTACATTCAAGGTGTTGGAATCTTAAGCAAGGACCTGGAAAACTTGGCACAGAAAATGAGTATTACGTTTGTATTCGTAAATGGAAGTCCGTGGATTACATGGCTTTGGTTTCCAAACCAGCATACTACCTCCCTGTAATTTTTAAAAATAGGAAGCCCACTTCCTCATGGCTTTTAAGAGACTGCAAATGGTCCCCTTTCAGTAACCTGACTGAAAGGATGTTTTATAGTTTTATTTTCTATAAAATGACGGTAGTGAATTTAAATTATTAATAAAACCATGGCATATTAAGGATATAATAGCCACAATTAGGCTGAAAATAAAACCACTATATCAAGTAATTTGGGGGGGGGGGGGTTGTAAAATTTGCAGGATGCGGCTCGTATGCTGCTTCTCTTCACTATGATAGGGTGGTTAGAGAATTTCAAATGCAAAGGATCATTTTCACTTTTATCTCAGGATACAATGCAACCTGTGCATTTCATAATTTAGCAATCTGACAATTAGCATATAAAAATTTTGCAAGCACCCATGAGAAATTGAAAAGCAAGGAACAACAATTTTATGTTTTCCTGTCTGGTAGACTTCTGTACATAAATTAGATCTTGGCACAATAGGATCCGCAAGGGGAAGTAAGTGATCCATTCAAGTTGGCATTTTATAACTGAAGAAACTTAAATTCAGAGGTCTTACCAGTGGTGCAGATTTTAGCTGTGTACTATTAGACTCTTTTTCTGAATGACCAACATTGAAATGAGAATTTCCTGCAAAAAGTAACATTTGATTCTGAGATAATGGCATTATCAGTCCAACAAAAGCAGGGAAATTCGAAATAAGCAATTTCACAGTAATGTAAGACTACATTGACTGTATATTTAGAAGCACATAGTAAATAATACAGGAAGGTCATCAATAGAGCAGTAGCAGTAGCCAGAGATACATAGTTTCCTCAGGAAAATGGCCATAAATCAAACAATTAAACCAAGATAGAAAATCATAGATACATCAGTTATTTATGATATAAGAAAACTAAACACTGATTATCTTGCTCATAGGATCTCTAAAAGAATGTCAAAGAAAGCCATCAAAAATCAAATAATCAAGATTGTTCGCAATAAACTAAATCCAGCAACCAGCATAAGAAATCATTACCAGGTGGAAGCCTTTTTGGGCTGTGGCCAGTGATGTGCCTACCACCGGTGAGCATATGTTGACGGTCAAACAGTTGAACTATTCCAGTCATACATCCTATTTGCTTTTGCAAATCTGGATTATCCTCTGTTAAAGAATGTAAAAGCTTTGCGGCCATCTTCCATCACAGTAACAAATCTCCAAACTTTCGAAAGGTCTAATAATTCCCCACCCTTCCATTCAGTTGAAGCCTGCATTCAAGTGCTCTAGTCATGGCTCTTTATGAATGCTAACACCAGCTTATCAAATCATGAACTTTTCCCATATATTATTCCTAGCCCTCAAAACTATACCAAACCAATGGTAGATAGAAGCTGTCACCACTGATCACCAGTACTCAGGTCCAAACAAAAATAAAGCCTCACTATATGGATAATATTTTACAAGCATTTCAAGCAGCAAGAATTATCATAATCTACCAAAATTCCATATATACATATCAGACCAGCAACTTCGTTCCTGACTGCACTTCATATAAGTCAATTACTGGTCAAAATTTACTTGATTAAGTGTCAATGCATCAGCACCACATCCACATTCCAGCTTAGCTACAGAAACCCAAACCAAATATGAATAATCCGCCAAAACCCTTCAAGATTTACCTTATTTTGCCCCAACAATCAAAGTGAAAAAAGAAATCCCACAACACAAAGTCAAATTTTCTTAGTCGAACCAAGAAATTTTAGTGGTCTTCACAGAATAAACTGAACTATATCCACAATGAGAACCAAGAGAACAAAAAAATAGGCCAATAAGTACAGATAATTTTGCTATCTAGCAGAACATTCAACCTGCCAAGAAACAAAGACCAATGCATTACACCAGAGGAATCTTTCCAGATCCAAGAATAAAATGAGTTGCTGGAATTCCTCAATAGAAATACCAAAAAAGAAAAGGAAGAGAAATGAAAACAGCCCACAAGAGCTTGGATGGGTAGTTTTTCAATGAATGTATGGTCCATCATCCATGTGCAGACCAATGCAGAAAAAGTAGGCAAAAGCCATATTAAAACTTGAAGAAAATGTAGTTAATTATTAGCAAATGAGGAGGAGATGAGGAGGCCGGGTTGAGATGCAGGCCTTTCCTCACAGTTCCATTGAGATGGGTCTATGGGTGGGTCTAAAATTGTCTGCAAGGACATGTGATTTTGTCAGGATTATATCCGAGAGGAGAGGTCAGCTCTGACCTCTGATGCCCCCGTTCAGGTTGGCCTTTCATTTTTTTTCTTTTTCTTTTTCTTTTTTCTTTTTTTTTTTGACCAAACAATGTATTTTTTTTTTTGCCTTTTATTTCAATTTAATTATGTTGTTTTAAGTCCTCAAGAATTACTTGTTTCCTTTCTTTTTGGTTACTTTGATCAAGAACTATGGCTTTGTTTGATTTTGCTTTAGTTAAGTATTTTTCAAAATTAAATATTTTTACTTCAATTAAATATAAATATATTTATACCTTTCATCAATATCATAATGTAAAAGTATTTTTCATAATATTATAATAATTTAATGTAACGCACTGATTAAATAAAAAAAATTACATAAAAAATAAAATAAAAATATTTTTGAAAAATTATATTAAATGAACTTTTGTTCTTCACACATTCTTTAAATATTTTCTTAGAATATATTTTTTCAAAGCAACCAAAGCAAAATTGAAGAAAACCATAAAACTATTCAATTTGAGAAAAGAAATTAGAATTAAAGCTGAGTCGACAAATTGTAGGGATAGTCTGATGTTTCAACATAAACTTAAATTAAATAGTTAGAAATTAATTTAATGTGATATAAACAAGACATCGAATACATTACACTTTTATCTTTGTTTCGCATAAACTTTGATAGAATGAAGAACAGATATAAAATCAAAGCAAGCGGCCAACGCCGAATGGTTGTGTTTTCATTTTTATTTTTTGTTTCGAAATGACTCTGATGTGTTTTTATTTTATTATAATTTTATGTAAAACAATACAAATATGATTGAATTAATAAAGTAAAGATTTTAAAAGAAATTGGATTAAAAATAATATTTTAATATAATAATATTAAATATTGTAATATTATACAATTATTTAATTTAATTTCTTTATGCTTGATAAAAAGTTGGAAATAAATTATTATTTTATTTAACGTGTATCCCATTATCTTGTAAGGAAAGAAAAAAATATTATCATTTAATTAGTTAGTGAATTATATTGAAATAAAAAATATTAAATATAAAGTGTGACACATTATACTAAGATGATGGGAAAAGAAATTACTATTTAATTTGTTAGTGAGTTCTAATTTTTCTTTTTAATTAGTAAATGTCTTTTGTTTGAAAATTATAGATAGAGGCATGAAAATGGAAAAAAAAATATATGATATTTTACTGAAAATGAGTTCGAACAATCATATTTCTTATTTTAGAGTAAAAAAAAAAGAAAAAAGAAAAAAAAAATGGGAAAGGCCATTATAAAACACAAACAATTAGGGTCTAAGTATCCACTCCATTTTATTGGTCTATCAAAGCAAGGACACAAACTAAGGGGGCTAGAGCTAATATCCATATATACCTATATAAAGTAAAATGATGCTCAATTTTATTTCAAGTATTTCTTTTACATAATAGTAACATGGATAAATTAATTTTATTCATTTTTATCATGTTAATATTTTTTATATATGATATCCTATCTGCTATATGAAAATGGAGTCGAAATCCTTTTCGAAAATCAGCAAATTGAATTAGGCTTCTCTTTGTCGAGTTCAGGTTTTTCTAATGAATGATTAAATGCCTTTTTTTTTTATTTTGAGGGTTTATATTTATATTGATTAAATTCTCAGTTGGCTTTGGCCCACTTGGATTTGGGTATCCACCTTGGTTAGCTAATTTGTTGGCTCATTGACCCTTTTTTTTATTTATTCATTTATTTATTTATTTAAGCATTTAATTTAATTTATTTTATTTTTTTACTTTTTTTTCCTTAAAAATTATTTTTTTTCAATCATCAAGACCTCTATTTTCAATTTGTCAATCATCAAGAACTCTATTTTCAATTTGAAAATTCATTTGCATATTCAAAGTGCATCGTAAAAGTCAACTTTAATTTATCTTAACAATTAACTTCATTTTCAATATTAATTTTTCCTTTAATTTTATTTTAAAATAATTCAAATAATTTAATAATTAATTGATTTGGATACTATGAAGCCCTTGACTTATTGTAAGGAGTAAAGCTTGCTTAGCCATTTGCGTCCTTCGATGGACTTAGACAATTTTCAAGACTTTAGGAGTTGCCTTTTGTTTTACTCCTTCCCGTTACCTAAATTTTTTAACTCTTTTGAGTTACTTACTTTCGAGAGGTTGCTCCTTGTTAGCGAATAGTGACTTACACTCTCCATAGGCCTCAACAATAATTTATCCCTTGAGTCTTTGAGATTTTCCTCAAATTATCAACACTTAGGGAGAAGTGATTTTTGTGTAATTGTCCATTAGGAAGAATTATCCGGCTTGAGAAAGAGAGTGATGTCTAAGCTCGAGAGTGAGATATGGGTCAATGATGATAGCAGTAGCTCTAAACCAAAGTCGATGTCCAACAATGGAGTCAGAGTTTCAGGAGAGGGGAACTTTCTTAAAGAGAAGCCTAAGGGTGCTCCTATTTTATAAATGAAGCCTTGTTGACGTTGACAATTCTGCCTTGTTTGTTCAGTCCAAAGGAGTTGGATTTTTTTTAGTATAAAATTGGTCTCTTTGATGAGCTTGAGTTTAAGGGCCATATCGAAGTTGAATCATTTTTATAGTAGGCATCTTTATTTTGTTAATCGCATGGAATTTTTTGACGAAGCATTGAGCTTCAGAGATTGCTTATGATCCCAATTGAGGTTTGCACTCTGTGGCTGTCTTAGAATTCTTTTCGAATGTTATCTACCTTCTTTCTTTTCATTTAACTTTCTTAATGCTCGCTAACTAGCTATTTGTTGATTTATATTAGGGTTCTTTTAAGGAGAGAAGGTAGCGTGTCTAGTGCTAGTAGCACATTGGAGCTAAGTGTAAAGTAACATAATAGATAGAAGACTACCCGAGTGTTAGCGATTTAGACAAAGTGGTTTACCTAATGAGCAGTCAAGACTTGGAGACTGCCCATTCGGCGACTGTATCTCGGAGGTGCAAAATAAGGGGCTCTATCTGAAGGCGCTGCTTGTCAGACGGCTGGCATTTGGTACCTATCCCTATTCGACTACATGCTTGGGTGCGGTCATTTGAAAAGGTGCTAAAAGAACTACTCGATATCTCCAACAAAGTTTTGTATTTTGCAAATGCCTTAAAATTTTTGGTGGAGCTTCATGTTAGGGGACCATTTAAGATTGTAGAAGGGATTGTGCACCAAACGAATAAAGGATTTTTTTGCAGAGCTTTATGGTTCGAAGATCCTTTAAACTATGTAAGAAATCTACTCATATACAACCATTTATGTTCTCTTTCAAACTAGTACAAGGCATTATTATAGGTGGTAAATGTATCATTTTGATAGCAATGTTGTAGCACAACTGACATCACATTACTATATACATCTTAGGACTAAGAAATCATGTCATGATGGTCAAATAAGGACTAAGATAGTTAAATTTTATAATGCCACCACTCGGGATAGCACCTAAGCTGAGGCACCACTCAGTCCAATGTTAAATTGAACTCATAATACAAACCAATAGACTCATAACAAACTTTTCACGCTATCAGAAATAGCAGCACATTACAACTTAAACATTCCTTTACAAAATATCAGATACTTACTATGATTCACTTTTTTATATCTAACAAAACATTCATATGCCTTAAGTCATCAATATCAACATGACATATCACAACGTCTCAAGTCCAGGCTTAACATTCAAATGATCCCATATATACATTCAAACACCTGATCCATTACAAAATATGTTCATGTCTAGGCCTGGAGTCCAAGTTCTTCACTTAATCCCTGTCTGAGAGAATCAAAGATAAAAGGAAAGGTAAGTCCAAAGGACTTAGTGAGGGATAATCGTAATCATAAGAAAAGGCATCTATCGAGGAAGAATCTACTCAACAGATCGTAAATCTATAGTCAAGTTAAAACATATTAGGATACAATCAAGCAATCGATTAGATAAAACAAATCAAATCAACCGATGCAATTCAACAGGTTATAACGGATATGTACAATAAATGTATCTTAGTCCAATCAAACAAAACTTACCCAAGCGTGACAGCCTGGTACAAAACTTAACCTTATACCAATTGAACTAAACTTACCCAAGCATGACAACCTGGTACTTAACTTACTCAAGCATGAAAACCTGGTACAAAACTAACCCAAGCATGACAACTTGGTACAAAACTTACCTAAGCGTGGGTTGGTACATAAGGCATGCCAGCTTGGTACATAACTTACCCAGGCATAATGGCTTGGTACGTAACATATTGCTGACAGAACGAATTAATAACATATCAATCAAACTCAGATAGATCAACAAGACTGATCATATGGTTAACAGTACGAATCAAACAGATCAATACCAACAGATAATGAGAGTTCTGGGCGCCAGAACAAACATTAAGTTCATATCAAAAACAAGTCAAGCAAGCAACCCGCACATAGGTATACCAATTAGTTAATAGATAACAAGCAAAACCTTGAACAAATTACATATTTCAATAAACAAAAGCAAGTATATATCACAATCATATTAAACCCTCACAAGGTCATTCCACAGGAACAGATATGTATAAGCAAGGCCAAAATAGTAGACTCTCACCTCCGTAGTCTCATAAATGCAATCCATAATCAGCACTCTACTGGTCCACGGGACCTACTTCCTTGTCACCTAACCAAAGGAATAAATCCACAAATCAAAATCCTTAATAATCTCTACTAATTACAATCTTTCCATTAATAGCCTAAAATCACTAATTTCTCTATTAAAACAGTAATTATGGTACAATCGGTACAAAATGTGCTAATCAAATCTCTATCCCCAAAACAGTTACGAGGTTCATATCGATTATAGCAAAAGAATGTAATACAATCCTTAATTACATAATTATCCTCATAACATTATCCCAAATCAACAATAATAAGCTAATCATCATAATTAATCCAACTGTTGCCACTTGGGTCTCAATTTCATGAAATTAGGGTTTTCTCTTCCGATTAACCTAATTAATCCCAAAATTTTCATAAAATAATAGAATCCAAGTTCACTAAGCTTATAATGGCACATGTATGCTCTGAATCTTAGTCCATATCATCTCAAATCACCCAATTGTCATTTCTCAAGTTCCAATTTCATAAAATTATAGTTTAATCACTTAATTAACTTGATTAATCCATACTTATCACTTGATAATACATAATCTGAGCACACTATGCTATGTCATAATCCATGCATAGGAATATTTATATATCAACCATATGTAATCCTTCATAATACAAGGTTTAAGGAATAACGGTACAACATATAAGTATATATATATACATAATTCCCAATCTAATTTTACCTAAGATGTGCTTAATAGAGCCTCAAAATCTCAAAGTGAAAGCACTGCCACAATCATCACGATGAGGCAAAGAAACTACCTTGGTGTCGCCGTCGCGCTGAGGCCGCCATCCGTCGCCATGCACAGTCGCCGAAAACAAGCAACGCCACCACTAATAGGTGCCTTTCAGCTAAATAAAACAACCCCCACCTCAATATCTCAAATCTCCATCGCATTGAAGGTTAATTTTCGCTTGGAAGCTTCAGCACCAACGTTCATCGCCGTGCCAGTTTCTTCCAATTTCTCCTTCCAAGGTGACATATTTCTAAAATTGAGGGTATCTACGTGATCCTTGAGCTAAGCCCAACAAAGCCAGCACTCAAACTCGAGCTTCAATTGCCATAACAGAGAAACCCATCACCACCGCTATGGTTAAAACTTCCAACTCCATTTTCGACCACAACACCGGTTAGTTCTACAAGATTTTGGTATTTTTGAGTTCCTTGTGTTGAGAGGAGCAATATATGTAATTTGATGGGTTTCGTCTCTTGTCAGAGAAGATGGCTAGAGGATGAAGATGGTGGTTGCATGGAGGAAAAAAAATCGGGGGTTGAATTGCTATATATATAGGACTAGTTTCTGAAATCAAATTTTGACCCCAAAAACTTCTGCCCAGTTTCCAATTGGGTCCTCCAAGGTTTAACTCACTTCTATTTCAGTCCCTATACTAACTTAGTGTCTTAATTTCACCTAGTTGACTCAAAATAATAGCCATGCAACCCCAAAATTTTGAGAATGTGATCCAATCAAGTCTTGCTTAATTGCACTTTAACCCCAAAACTTTCAAAAATTTTGCAATCAAGTCCCTTTATTTATTTTTTGAGCCCTAAAATTCGATCAACCAATCTCTTGATTTCTAAATCCTTATTTTTCAAAAATATCGAATTTCAGGGGTGTTACACAAATACTAAAATCATTCAAATAATAACCATCCAAACATCATCATTCAATGTTCAAGCACAATAAAACATGCTCACTAATTAGAAAAAAATATATATGCGACCGATACACATCCATAGAATATTTTTCGGCATAATCTCAGAAATCCTTAGTGTTTTTTTTTTCCGCAACACTCTACCAAAAGGCATACATAAACTCCACAATTCAAGTTCTTTTCCTGTTGACAACTAAAACATGTTGCAATTCTTCTTGCACCATAATATACCCCAATGAATGCTGGAAGTATCCTCTCAAAAATTTAGCCCAAAAAAGTATTTGTTATTGTTTATTCAATATAATACAAAAACTTTCAAATTCAGTTCTTCGAATATTTAGATAAGTATATCATGAATATAAATGAATTTACAAAAACTTTTGTTGTTGCTTCTGTTTAGGGAGACCAAGATGAGTTTATTTGTATAGACTTTTTCTCAATCATGTCAAACACAAGAAGAGACCAATGAAAATGACTGTTAATAAGGATTATGATAAATCGGCACTTGTTCCATACATCTAAATTCAGCTTTTTCAATAACTTACACATGCTCTCTTTGAGTTGACCAATAAATTATGTAAATTCGTATTGTTTTATAATACGTTTCTTATTTGGTTTCTCAAGTTGCCTCAAAATTTCTTCCTATCAACAATTAATATTTTAACCTCTTCAATCAAGTTATTTGTATTTAAAAAAAAAAAAAACCAACACTATGTACCTACACTAACATATCATGCACCAAATATCATGATCACATTTTTTTGAGTGAAGGGCTACACAAGATCTTTATGTATCAATCAATTAAGTCTAACCTCAATTCTTTCCCAAACAACATATTACAAAGCACAGCTCCTCCAATTTACAAATCAGGTCCCTCCCAAGTAGTTACACTACAAAAATGAATGATCATGTTACTCAAATCAATATTTATCATAAAAACGATAATGAGTATTTAGAATAATTACTCCATTTTATCTTGATGAAGATATGTGTCAATAATTTCTTGCTCTTTATCAAGTATCTCAGACTGACCTCTATAATCTGCTCATCCTCAAAACTGATCTAAGAAGTCCCCATCACCTGATAAATTGGCTTCCACAAATCCTACCTCTATCAATTCAATATTTTGAAGTTTGAACATTCTTCTCCTTCTTCTATCAATGATGTAATATACATATCCAGTATTTAGATCCAACTATGCAATATATTTAATATTTGTCTCACATACAACAAGAGCTCGTTTGCTTGGTGTGTTTGGATTAGGCATGATACACATAACTAGGATAAATAGTGGATTACTGGGTATCACATTTAATATTTGTTTGCATATTTTAAATAACTTGATGCCCAACTTTGATCGTTTGCTTGGCATGACTATCCCATTTGATAAACTATAATTTATTTCCAATTTATGTTAGAATATATATTAAACCCCAAGGCCTTGATATACAAGCCAAGTTTGGCCTTAAATGCATAACGGGCCATAATTATATCAATGGCCTCTAAAAATGAACCAAATATTAAAATTGAGTTGGATTATGTATCTATCATGCAATATCAAAGCAAGCAAATAAGCTCCAAGTATATAACCTCATATATGAAGTATTTACAAATTGTATACACGTACCTTCCTCTTTTTGCCATGACCATTATGCGCAATAATCTTCATTCTTCTTCTTGATGTTGTGGTGCTACAGGGTGTAATAAAGTTTTTTTTTTCTTTTCTTTTCTTCATCCTATCACATTGTTTTTGCATATCTCTAATAATAAAAGAAATGGTCATATCCAACAGTGGAATATCCCGTAATCATGACTGCCCTAGGCCTATAGTTAGCTTTAAAATTATCATAAACCTCTATACCATCATCATTATGAAAATGCCTTGGGAGTGCAATTATTATGACTTTGATGATGCATTCCACCATCATCACCAACACCCGCATCTTCTTCTTCTTCACCTCTATTTTTCTTGTCTACCTCGGCTTGCTCCTGCTCTTCCTCTTTCTCTTCTTTTCCCTCTTCCCCTTCCTCTAGCTCTTCCTCTTTCGCTTTCTTTTCGTCGGCCACAATTCTAAGAGCAAATCATTTCTTCTTAAGAGAGAAAACCGTTTCTTTCATTAATTGCATCTCTCTCTTTCTTATTTAACAGTGCTAGCAAACTATAAAAATAATGGTTGGTGCCCCATGACGTATGGCAAGAACAATTTCTTCTCCCTATAAAATGGATAAATATGTACAACCTATTCGAACAAAACTCTATAACTTAGTTTGTTATTTCATATATACACCTAACTATTACAGCAACAAAGAAAAATAATATAAGTTATTGCCTCACTTCTAGCAATAATTTTGAATTTTTCTTTTGCATCAGCAACTTTCATGGGGATCTTGCTTTCACACCATTAAAGGAATTGTAGAAATGAACACAATAAATTTGTCATTCCTAAACAAGGTATATGCTCATAAACCCAAGCCTGCTGTCCAAAAAAAGGATTATAAATGTAGTGTTATAGCTATTCAATAATGAATATCAATAATATTGACAGTAACAATGATATTAACTTACCATCACGCCAATACTGCATCTATCAAAGTATTCCTTTTCTCACACCTTGTCCTATTTGACCTCCTAGATGCAATAAAATCTCATCATGTAAAAAATTAAGGGCACCATCTCCCCATATATAAAGGCCAATAGAATATAGATCGCCCATGTAAAGAAGAAATCTAGGTGTCAAATAATTACTATCTAAAAATAGAATATAATTGAAAACAAAAACTATATACATCCTAAAGAAATCATCTACATCCTATTCACCAGTTTTTCTGTCAACTTTCTCAACTTTTTAGAAATCTCTACTAGACTAACATTCTTTCTTTTTCCTTCGAATAACCATTTCATAGTTTTAGACTCCATCTTTAAATTAAAATTTATAGGTTGCCCTAGATCTACAACCCTAAAATAATAGAAAGCTCTCTCGTAGGAAAAAAAAGGTATAATATCATTATCAAAGATAAACGAACAAGACCTGATATTCAATACAACTTCAACTTTGTTGAAATTATTACTCAATTTAGGTATTTAAGGTACTCGAAAATAGAGTTTTCTTTATTGCTTCAGCATATCTGAAACTTATCTTACCCTTAGCCAATGTTTTAAAAATTGAACCGGATTGGCCGGTTCAATATGTCCGAACGATGATCGGTGGCTAGTCCAGTCCAAATCAAGCATGAAAATCGGCCACAAGCTAATCGAATGTGAACGGATAAAAATCGATCAAGAACATGTTTAACAAATACCCCTTCGATCTGTTCACTATTATTTAATTTTTTTTTATATTTTTTCCTATCCTTTTAAAAATTCGAAAAAGGGTTATAATTTAATATATTAAAAAACTTATTTTATTATGTTAAATATTAAATTTCAAACCTGAAGGGATGGATATTTGTATTAATGTTAAATAGTTGTGGTATACTATTTGAATTAGACCATATATTTGTAATTGATTAATTGAGAAATGGTATTTTTCTTTAAAAAACATTTGAAAAAAAAATGATTAAAATATGAAGGAAATTTTCTTTATTTATTTCTATATTATTGGAATTTTAATTTTTAACAATATATTAATAATATTATATATATTTGTAAAATAACATATAATTATTGTATCATTATGACATCACACCGGTTAAACTGGTGGTCAAACCGATTGAATAAGTAACTAGTAAGGCCATAGGTTCAATGTCCAGTTTGATTTTTAAAACATTGCCCTCAGCACGTCAATAACATTGTTAAAGTACACCGAAGAACACGGAGAATATAGCTCGGAGGCTCTATCACCTTTGGTGGTTTGGTGTGCAAGTTCGCGGGTTCTAGCTATTATTTCTACAGACAAGAGCAACATACATAATTACATAAATTTGACTTTTGGTATCAAAACATTTGCACACAATACTGAATTGGAGGTTTTAGTATTACAACCCACAATTTAAAATATTTACAATTTGAATTTTGATACCATATTAATTTATTTGCAAATAGTACTAGTCATATTAATGATGAGTTTGTTTGAATGAATGCCCAAAAAATTCTTAAACATTATTTGTGCATTTCACGGATACCATAATTTAGATAGTATCCCTAAAATTAACAAACAAGTAATGTGCACTATACCTTATATGAATTATATAATTATTAGATTCAGACAATTGACAATTGAACTTGCAATTAAAACAACAAATGAAGGATAAATTGACAATATTCAAGTAAGAAAATGTTTACATTATGATTTTTTTAATTAAAGAAAAAACTAATTGTAGGTAAATCAAGTATATGAAAATCACATCCAAAATAATTAAGACCAAGTATACATAAAAATAAAACAAGCATAAAACAAAAGAAATGAATGAAAAATTTGTCATTATTTCAATAGAAAGATAATAGAGGTACAAATTACAAAACTTACTTTGTAGACCGCAAGTGAGGGACAAAAATGAAACCCTTCTAATTTGTTACAACAATGATGAAAAATATGTTGGAAGATACAATAAATATGCGGAGGATTTAAAAATAGAGAAAAAGAAAAGAGTTGATTTCAACACCATAAGCAGAAGTCGAAGAGAGAAGTTAGTCTAGAGAGAAGATCAATTTTTGAAAATGGAGAGAAGGGAAGAAAAAAAAAAAGTGAACGGAGTCTATGATTTTGAAAAAAATGTGTTTGAGTGGTTTGAGTGGAGGGTTCCTTGTAATTTTTAAAATAAGCAAAGGGTATTTTTGTATTTTTGGCTAAACTGGGAAGTGGATTAAAAGTTGTATTTTTCATATAAGGAGTGAGGTGATGTGGGTAAGTGAATCAAGCCCAATAAGCCCAACGGTATTCAACCAAGCCCAAGAATGCATTGGGTTAGTTAGACAGTATAAATTACCAGGGTCCATTTAGCTGACTAAAATTAGCCCAAATGGTTAACCTCTGAACCCTATGAGATCCATCACTCTGACCGGAGCATGGCTAGGTCACTCACAAATAAAGAACCATCTCGACCTGAGGAGGTCAATTAGAGAAATGGGAAGTATTTTCCCGACACTAGCCACTGTCGTATTAAATGCCCACAACCACTACTTTGCCGCATTAAATACGCTGACAGGCAGTGTACCTCCGCATTTATGAAGCATGCCTCCACTAGACCACCATTCTGCCTCTGCATTAAATGCAGAGATCTCATCTACATCTCAGGAAGAAAGGGGCCGCGCCACCTGGAAAGGATTTATAAGCAGAGAAAGATATAAAGGTCCTCATACAAAGACAAAAGCCCCCACATGAGCAGAGGCATCATAGATATTTCAACCTCTGGCAAGAGACTATAAATACCATATTCCAACCTCTCATAGAGGTATGTTCACTATCACTTTAGCCCTCACTCTGCCGCTCTATATTCTGGTCGATTATATACTGACATGAACGTCGGAGTGCCTTAGTCGAGGGCCTCCTTGGTGAGCTTAACATGTGTTATTAGTTGCAGGATTCAACATATTCCCATCCAACCATTTCTCTCCAACTCAAATCTGGTTGGCTGTATTGGGCTAAAGCCCAGCCCACTGATAATCGGATCCTGCCATCATCATTTGGTGTCGTCTGTGGGTTCTAGAGTTCGTAACTTGAGCAAATGGTAAACACAAGGCAAGTTATTTCAAAAAGAGATGAGACTAAAAGGTCCCCGACTCCCCCTCCTCATCCCCAATAAGAGAAAGATGTGGCTGGACCTAGTTCCTAGCCCGAGCAAGCAGTAACCTTGACTATGACACTGCTTACGCAGTTAATAAGTGAGCTCATATCAGCCCAAATCTCAATTCAACTGTCTGCCACCCTACAGAAGCATAACAATCAACCATGACCAGCTGCTAGCGCCACCCCTCATCCTTCACATCATGATGAAAAGCTCCAGAAAGAGGACAAGGCAAGATAGGAGATACGTCGCTCCCTATTCAATGTGAGCATAATCCAGGTCAATTTCCATGAGAGAAGACATGTCCGCATCTCCGTGAAGAAGTAGCTAACTCAGTGGGACATCTTGCTCGACCCATTTGAGCCTAGCAGTGTGATAGGGTCGAACGATAAAAACCTTAACTAAACAAAAACATGTCACAAATAGATCGGGAAGAATGGAAAGAGGTATTGCACCAAGTTCAACAGTTGAATAGGTGCCTTGAGGAAATTTTGAGAAGAAATACATAAAAGAACCTCCAGCATGATAGTGCACCCTAGCTCCACCGTGAGCGGGAATCACCATTTATCCAAGAGATAATCGACGATGACATAGCCGTTGATGCTAAAGATCCTAACTAGATTGCCCCAGCATTACAGTTCAACTGAACACAAATGAGCACTTACTTTAGTTTGAGCACATGATGCAGCTTCATGGGCACAATGAGTACATGCATATGAAAATGTTGGTCACCACATTCCGGGGCATAGCACTTGATTGGTTTGTTAAGCTGGAGCTGGCATTGATTTTTTTTCGATGATCTGCTTTGTGACAAGTTCCTACACTAGTCGCTAGCAAATGGAAAGCAAAACTCTCCCATACTTATTTGCATACAGTGAAACAGAACGAGGGAGAATCTCTTTGGGATTTCTTTGCAAGATTTAATATTAAAGTACTGAAAATTGACAGTCCCCAGATAGAATTCTTGATCGGTGTGTTGTTCCTTGGTCTCAGACACAAGGAATGCGCCAATGCGTTGGTCAAGGAAAGACCAAGGCCAATGGAAGAGTTGCTTGACCTCGCTGAGAGGCATATGACCCAAGAAGACATGAGCAGACTGAAGTATAGAAACCCTAAAAATGAAAAGAAAAAGGCTAAGGAGAAAGATGATAGGCAGCATGGGGATGGTCATCAATCTCTCATCAAGAGATTTCACAACTACACCCTATTAAATATTGTAAGGAATAAGGTCCTATTCACCATCTAGAATGATAACCTCCTCAAAAAGCTCAGAACTGAAATCGAGGCCCTGAAGAGATCTAAGAAATATTGTCTCGTCCACAGATAAAAGGGACATAATACTGAAGATTGCTTCAACCTGCATAATGAGATCAAGTGACTCATCCAATAAGGATACCTGAAGAAGTTTGTTGATGAGAAAGCCAGACAGAAAATGGGCTTGACTGACCAGACTCTCTTGTAGAGAAAGGTTGGTCAGCCTGAGAAGGGAAGACAAAAGGAAGAAGCTAGTTAACGATCAACATCTACCCCTCTGAGGTGTAATCGATACTATTGCAGGAGGACTGACAGGAAGAGACTCAAAAATAACTAGGAGGTAGAACCAGAGGAGACTAGAATCGATTTAGTCTTCCCCAGTCTAGACTGGAAAGCCTGTATTTAATGATTTCAGGGCAATCATCTCGACCTACCACATGAAGGTCAAGTTCCCAATAGTAGCTGGAACATGAGAACTATCATGCAATGTGAAGGAAGCTTGGCGATGCTATACCATTTAAGTCGAAGCGAATGAGTAGAAGACTCGACCTAGGCTGAAACTTTTAGGGGGCATCTTAGTAATAGAACCCGAAGAGGGATAGAAAAGCAAGAAGAGAAAGCACAAGAAAACTGGGGTCGAGCCAGCTGATGAATTCAAGACAATCAAACTCCAACTAGGAATACCAACAAGACTACAAGGATTAAGACTACCCTGGGAAGAAATATGGAATGCATGATGGTCGACTTCTTTAAAAGGAACATCGATAGTTTTGCTTGGAAAGTTGCTAACCTCGAAGGAATCAACCGCAGTATCATTGTTCATCAATTTAATGTGGACCCTTCATTCAAGCCAGTCAAACAAAAGACCAGAACCTTTAATGCCGAAAGGTGCCGGATCATTAAGGAAGAGGTCAACGAACTTTTAGATGTAGGCTACATTGTAGAAATCAATATCCTAGTTAGCTATTTAATTTAGTTCTTATACCTAAGAATGAGGGCAAATGGAAAATGTGTAATGATTTTACTGATTTGAATAAAGCTTGTCCTAAATACACCTACCCACAACCACGAATAGATCTATTAGTCGATTCTACAGCAAGATGTGATCTCTTGAGTATGACAGATGCTTTTTAAGGGTATTATCAAATTTTTATAGCTCCCTAAGGCAGAGATAAGACCTTTTTTTTAGTGCCCAATGGTTTGTACTATTTTCTGGCCATGGCTTTTGGCCTCAAGAATGCAAGTGCAACCTACTAAAGATTGGTGAACTTTATGTTCAAAAATGAAATTGGGCAAACCATGAGGGTCTATGTCGATGACATGATCATCAAGACAGAAAGAAAACAAAATCATTTAGTTGACATCGACCATACTTTCTCAATACTAAAAGCATTTAGCATGAAACTTAACCCCAACAAGTGCATGTTTAGGGTAAGAGGAGGAAAAATTTTGGGATACATGGTTAGCCAAAGAGGTATAGAAGCAAACCTACAAAAGATACAGGCGATTCAAAACATCTCACCACCTCGAATGGTCAGAGACGTGCAGAGGCTTGTTGGGAGAATCATAGCTCTGGGTCGCTTTACTGTTCGACTAGCAGATAAAAGCTTACCATTTTTCAAAATTCTCAAGAGGGTAAGAAAGTGCCAATAAACGAAAGAGTGTGACCAGGCTCTTATCTATTTAAAGCAGTATTTATCAACACCTCCGATGCTTGCCAAACTTCAGGTTGGGGAAGTCTTGTAGGCAATCAACTTTGTCCTAGTGTCCACTCAGCACGACACATATAGGCTAGTATATTACAGTAACAAAGTTTTGCAAAGCCCAAAACACAATTACCTGGAGATTGAAAAATTTGCTCTAGAGATCGAAAAGTTTGCTCTCTCTTTGGTCACAGCAGCCAAGAAATTGAGGCCCTATTTTTAATCCCATTATATTGATGTCCTAACGAACCAATCTTTGAAATAGGTACTGTCAAAATCAGACACATTAGGAAGATTGACCAAATACGCTGTCTGAAGATCTTACAGGAAATCCATTCGGGTATCTAGAAGAGCATTGGCCCACAAAGTTATTAGACACTAATATTTTTGGCCGACCTTACTAAAAGATTCGGTTGGCTTTGCTAGAAAATGCCCATCCTGCCAAGTCTACTCCAACATCCCCTACCAACCTACATCAATGTTGGTACCAGTTCAAACCACGTGGTCATTCGACCAATTGGGGATAGACATAATTGGTTCCTTTCCAAAAACTACAGGTCAAAGAAAGTACATGATTGTGGCGGTCGAATATTTTACTAAATAGGTCAAAGCGGAGGCAATCCCGGAGATAACCAACTCGGCCAATAGAAGCTTATTATGGAAAAATATCATCTGTTGCTTCGGTTTGCTAAAGGTACTAATATTAGACAATGAAACACAGTTCCAAAGTGGAAACATGAGGAATTGGTGTGAAAATTTTGGGAACTTGACAATACTTCACCTCGGTTGGCAACCCTCAGGCAAACGGGCAGACTGAAGTCACAAATAGGACCATTGTGGACCACATCAAGACTCGACTCGAATCGAAGGATCCAAAGCAAGTTGTGAGGACGACCTCCCTGGTATCCTATGGGTGTAACGAACCACTCTTAGAATTGCTACAGGGCACAGTCTTTACAGTCTGGTCTATGGCTCAGAAATAGTAGTCCTAGCCAAATTAATACAACATAGAGCCAAGTGATTCATTACAACTCGATCAGGAATAAAGTTGAAAGATAATTCGACCTTGAAACAATTAATGAGCTACGCCAACAGACATACTCAACAATGCAAAGGTATAGGTCGATAATGGCCAAGCACTACAATAAAGGCGTCCGACCAAGAAGCTTTCAGGTAGGGGACCTCATTCTCAAGAAAGTTGAAGTTTCAAAAAATATTGGAAAGCTCGACCTGAAATGGGAAGGCCCCTACTCAATAGTCAGTGGCAAAGCACAATATTTACTACTAGTAAATACAAATAGGAACGAGCTTCCTCGACCGTGGAATGTAATGAATTTGAAAAAATTCTATGTATAAAAAGACCTAGTTTTGACTCAACTACTCTGTGACGCACGAGATCCAGTCTTCTCGAAAAGCACACTTATGTGATTTGGTTTCAAACCAATCAAATTAATTTATATTCCCAATCCATTACTTTTAACTGCAAATGTGGCTTCTAGCCTAATCGTTTCATAAATAAGAAAATCATTTAAAGTCGGCCCCATAGTCGACCACTATTTTGGTTTCAAACCAAGAAAATTGACTAATGTTCAATCACGAATTCTAGCCTAATTATCTCATAAATAGGAAAACCTTCTAAAGTCAACCCAGTAGTTGACCATTATTTTTGCTTCAAACCAACCAACATAGGTACGTACCTTGACACAAATATTGCACGATAACTTGAATTTAATTTCATGAAATTGACCTATGTTCGGTCATGGATCCTAGCCCGATTATTTAGACACAATGAAGACATTTAAAGTCAATCTAATACTCAACCATGAAGTTGATTTCTAAGGTTTCAAATCGATCAATTTTTATGTGAATACTGACTTGAACTCCCAGGTCGATTGATGCATCAAATAAGAATTGATAGTATAAAATGTCTATTACTTACCGAACAGAAGCAAAAGCAATGAAAACCTAGATCAACAATCAACTATCAAAAAATTGATAGTATAAAAAATAAAAATATTCAAGTTAATTGAATACATCGAGATCAAATTACATCAGCTCATTCGCCATGCCTCACAGGGTGAATTAAGTTCAATAAAACAAAAGCAAAAAGCAAAACAAACAAAAGTACTATCAACTCAAGCCCGTCCTTTCTCCTCTGATACCTCAAGCTACCGCCACCTCATCCATGACTCTGTCGACCTTGTTGCCAGAGTTCACAAGTACTACCAAGGGAGGACCTTCGACCTCCTAGTCCACCCCAAAGCATGGAGCTCCAGTTGATTGAGAAGGACCAGCCTCCCCCATAAAAAACGTGCATCCGACAATAAAAAAGTAAGTTGCAACATCAACCTTGCCATCCTTGACGTCAAAGGCAAAGTTGCTAACAAAACCAAACTCTTTTACCACCTCGACTGCTCTAAGGTGGATCGGGTTCTTGACCTTCTCAACAAGCATAGCCTCATCATTATCCTCGAGCTGCTCATTTTGGAGCACATTTAGACGCTTTTTATTCTCCTCTCATAATTGATAGCCCAAAAAGTCCAACTATTTGACAGCCTTCAAGAAGGCCTCCTTCGCATCGTTAACTGCAAAGACGATGCTAGCCTCTTGGAAAGCTGGGCTAGGTTGAGCAGAAACTATTGCACTGCTTCTTTCTAAATGCTCATCGAAGTCTTGAAAACTCAACCCAAGCATATTGAAGAGCGTTGTTGTACCCTTAGTGCCCAACCAGACAAAGAGAATGCTTCTACCTCCGACCTCACCTATGTCAGCAGACCATCTAGGCGACTCCTCTCTGTCACAGCAGCTACCAGCTCTATATCTTTCTCCTCAAGTTGCTTCTCCAGCTCCTTGACCCTCAACTCAAGCGACTCAACTTAAGTCATGGAGATACTAGATTGCTCCTTTTGCAGAGCTTCACGATCGGCCAAGACAAGCACAGCCCTATGATAAAAATTGTAGCACCATTACCCAACCTAAAATAAGAAAACATCGCATTAGAGAAAATATATTTAAAAGAAACTAAATGCTATCCAACCATGAACTTACCATATTCACATGATACACAAAGGCTTTCAATGCGTTGATGTCCTCTAGCTCCAGCATCTTTTTCTGGTTGGCCATGAAGAGACCAGCAATGAGAACCTTTAAAAAGGTCATCCCAATCGACCCCACACCTATCATTATGGCATTGTTCGCAATCCCAATGTCAGGCCCAAACCTCAGGTTAGGAAAAGTAGGCAAAGGGATAGCTCATTGGCAAGCAATGACTCGAACAACGAGGTATTGCCAGTGGCTTTACCTTTCCCCTTCTCACGAAGGTCCTTTTGGGGAAAGGGGACTCCTTATTCTTTTTTTTGCAACATGCGCTACTGGCTTTGACAAGAGCTGGTTGAGCATTAGAAGGAGTAAACAGTTGCTCCCATTGTAAAGAAGCACCTTAAGAGGCAGCTTTTCATGAAGTTACTGCCTCCCGGTGCTCTTACGCCTTCTGTTGGCGAGCCCTAGCCTATTGTCGAGTACGATTCATGATCTTTGCTCGATCTGAAAGATGCATAAACACAAAAATAGATTATCGACTAGAAACTACAAACCAAAAAGAATTAAAAGAGAAATCAATAAAAACATCACAACTAAAGGGTATCTACCTGGTCAAGCATTGGCTAGCATATCCAGCTTAGCAGGCGAAAAATCTTCTAACACCAAGTTCCTTTCTTCTGTGTACTGCCTCCATTTCCCCAAATTTGACAAGATCTCGAATAAATGTGCTATTCCAAGTTGGGTTCTCATTACTGGGTATCTCGACCCGATCCCTCAACGACCCCTTAGGAATATTAAACCCGACCCCCCTAGAAGTACGAACAAAGAAATATCATTTTTTTTCAAGATTGGCCATGGAAAGAGGAAGGGGTCACGAATATCTTTCAATAAGGTCGGGCAATGAGGTAATAAAAACCCAACTCCTTAGTACTACCTGAATTTCGAGACATCAGGAGGTGAAAAAGATTGCTAAAATTTACAAAGGAAGAGGGTTGGTCATATATCAGCATTAAAACAATAAAGCTATACAGAATGGAAAAACAGTTAGAAAGCAATTAAGTAATGCAGACCTAGAGGCCAGTAGGGAGGTTAGCTATAGGCTACGCTATTGGAAACATCAGCCCACACTTAGGGGCATCCTCAAAGATTGTTATGCAACTTGTAGGAGGTCGATGCATCCTATCACTAAGCTCAAGGGCAATTAATTATAACTTCACGGAATATGATATAAATGCCTAATCAACTCAAGATCGCTATCCTTGATCTCAGATCTTATATCGCTATAATGATAAGTTGTAAATAGCCTACCTTGAGATACTGGAGGTCGACTCACCTCCCCAGATGGCCCTGTTCCATCCTCTCTCCCGACATCAACACTTGTATTACTCAAACTATCAAAAGGACTAGAACTACCACTTGAAAACTCACTAGTCCCACTAGTCAAGTCACTTACCCTCCTGATCGACTCCCTATCCGACCCTGTTTCCTCATAATCACTTCCCCTATTGCTACCCTCCCCAAAAATTCTAAGCATGATTGATGTAAAAAACTGGTCGAATATAACAAAAACTAAACTAGCCAAGTTCGAATAGAAACTTAAAAAGCTGAGAAAATGGAAAAGTTCTCAATTCTTGTTTGGGTAGTAAATTTTGTAGAGCTCGACCTCTCAATGACGTGGTGAATGTGGTAAATAAGCGAATGAAGGAGTTATTTATAGGGTTCACCCAAAGGGCAAATTAACTGGCAAAAATAACTTATTATCGGCTATTTATTAAGCATCTGCTGGTTAGTGAATTGCGTTGCCCAATGTAACTGACATATTAAATAGACCGAAACCCTAGTCAAGATTGAGGTCAACTCAAATTTATGGCAATTTTCCAAGTCAGTTACTCCCCACTTCTTCTCATCGCGAGCTCGAGCAAGACTCAAGATTGGGGGAGTCCTGATATGGATAAATTAATCGAGCCCAAGAGGCCCAAGGGCACTCAACCAGGCCCAAGAATGCACTGGGTTGGTTAGACAGTATAATTTACTGGGGTCCATTCAGCCGACCAAAATGAGGTCGACTAGCCTAAAAATGGTTGACCTCTGGACCCTAGGAGCTCCATCACTACAACCAGAGCATGACTAGATGACTTGCAAATAAAGAACCATCTCAACCTGAGGAGGTCGATTAGAGAAACATGAACTATTTTTCCACCACCAGTCACTATTGCATTGAATGCTCCACAACCACCACTCTACCACATTAAATACAGGCAGTGTGCCTTTGCATTTATGAAGCATGCCTCCACTATACCACCATTCTCTCTCCACATTAAATGTAGAGATCTCCTCCATATCCCAGGAAGAAGGAGGATGCACCACCTGAAAAGGATTTACAAGTAGAGAAAAACATAAAAGTCCTCGGACAAAGATAAAAGTCCTCACTACACGAGCAGGGGCATCATACACATTTCAACCTCTAGCAAGAGACTATAAATACCCCATTCCAACCCCTCATAGAGGTATGTTCACTATCACTTTAGCCCTTACTCCGCCGCTCCATATTCTAGTTGATTATACACTAACTTGAGCGTCGAAGTGCCTTAGCCAAGGGCCCCCTCGACGAGCTTGATGTGTGTTATTGGTTACAAGACTCAACCCACTCCCATCCTCTCCAATTCATATTATGATCGACCGTATTGGGACAAAACCTAGTCCATTGATAATCAAATCCTACCATCATCAGCATGATAAAATATTTCAAGTGGGTACCGAATTATAAAATGAAAATAGTTTTGACTACCTTTTCCTAATTTACCATCTATTTAATAAGAGTGAGAGTTTTTTCTTACCTGCTCACCACTTCAATCAAATGATTGTGGATGAATTAATTTTTTTCTTTTTCTATTTTTTTTAATTTTCATTCTTTTATTTTATTTATTTATACATTCACACATATTAAAATTCATTAAAATTTAAATCCCAAACTTCACAAACTAGACATAAGGAATAGAATACAAGTATGATTATATAATGTACTACTTTTGGCTACTTATACCAAATAATACGTGTTTACAAAAAAATTATTTTAATTACATGCATTAATTAGTAGAACGTGAAATTACTATAATTTGAAGTTTCATAACATCATATTTATAAAAAAAATATAATAAATATAATTTCTTTTTTCTTGAATAGGAATTCAATACATGATTTTGTTTTTCTATTCACGTGTGTGCGCTTTTTAGGAAAATCAAAAGAATAAGGAAGTCCAAGGCAGAATACTGAGATTAATTTGTAAAAATATTGTTACACGTCATTAGGTGCTACTTGTTAGAAATAACGCTTTCTTCATACTCTTTTATTTTTTTATCAATTAAAAAAAATGGCATATTGCTGTCAAGGATGAAGTAAGAATTCTATATATGTTTTGGTTTAATAAGAGGAGAATTCTCTTTAATTCAAATATGCAAGTTCAAACTATAAACCCTTTGAGGGGCCGGCTCCCAAGTCCCAAATACACGGTAAATTCCTACAAAATTTTGATCACTCTGTACCAAGAAGCAAATGATTTTTAAAAGTTTGAAAGGTAGTAATAATTTTGAAATGAAAATGAAAATATGATTTGGATGATTTTTTGGAAAGTAATTATTAGAGTAGGTATAGAGTTGAAAAAGTAGTTGATTTATATTTTTTTATGTTAAAAAAAAATTTAAAAATATATGTATTCTTTATTAATTTTAAAATGATAGTGGATATTTTATGTCAAATTAAATTTTAGTTTGATTGAAGTGATAATAGGATGATAGGGTAGATTTAGAAAAAAATTGAAAATAAAAATAAGAATATTTTGAGCGAAAATAATGAGAAAATAATTGTTTTCATTTTTTTATTTTATAATGGAAATGAAACCAAACACCAAGAAAATAGATTTGGTAGTGAAAAATTCCAACCTTGTTAATACATATTTAACTTATGACATGCATATTCTCATATGAGAAGGTCCCATATATGTGACTTGTGTTTAAGAAAGTGTTGCACTTAATTTAATGGTTGGTGACATTCTTTTACATTCCAATTCCTCGTTACTATTGTAGCAATCAGCACAATTGACTTGTCCTGACCTGGATTTTAATAAAAACAAGCCTATTTTATCGTGGCAAATATAGCTGGCATGTGCTTTTAATTACCAATGAAATGGGTAGGTTACATATGAGTAACATATTGTCTGTATTAACCAATATATAACCTAATAAGACATCATCATGCCTCTAACCATTAATCTAGCTAGGTCGATCAATATATAGTATGTTAATCTATATTCATAAAAGGTTCAACGAATTTGTATATGTAATTGATGAGGCTTGCACTCACATATTCGATAAGAAAATGTAACTTGAAATCGAAAAGTATGTTTAGAATTGCGAGGATTCTAAAGAAAAATTTTTAATACTTGAATCAATACTAATCGCGAGATAAGTTAAATGTCAGTTTGAAAAGTAATTTTAATCTATTCTTTAGATAAGCTTGTTTAAATAAAAATATTCATAAAAACTCTTCTAATTTTTTTGTGAGTTATGTGTTATGATTTTTCTATCTTTATTTTTTCTGTCAACTATATTTTCTTTCTCTCTCCACCTATAATTTTTTTAATATAGAATGCATATTTTTGTTAACAAGTAACTTGGGATATTTATGGAAAAGTGATTATGTAAGTCACATTTAATCGCGATCTTTGTATCTGATCAGATTATATGGGCAAAATAGATAATCCAAGTATCAATTTGTTGTTAAATTTTATTTATATGGGTCCAACACAAATAAAAAAAAATGAATTTTCAAGTGTTAATTCGCAATAAATTAAGCATCGGGTAGAATTGTCTTTTTGTCCATTTTTCCTTTTCACGTACACTTAAACAAAATGTAAATTACATGAGATCAAAGAGCATGAATATGATGTAGGATTCTAATGAGCTTCGAGAAGGGAGACAATATCTGGAACTCTCATGAATTCTAATGAGTATTTTTTTTCTTTTCTTTCTTCTTTTTTTATTTTTTTGAAAATACGAATTCCATCTTCTTTGACCGCATTTGTCTAATTTATTTGAATTTATCTTATATGCGAATCACATACTAGCTAGTGTTAGAATATTTAGTTTGTCCGTCTTTGATGAAGGGATGTAGAGGAATGATGTTACAAAAAAATAGTCATTGTTCACGCGTTAGTTTGTTTATTAACTTAACAAAAGTGTTGAAGTTGTTCTCATGTTTGGTAAAATATTAATTGATTGACAATTCATGTTTGCTCATTTATATCTAATGAATAACAATATTGATGTGTAGAAATAAAAATATTTTATTTTTTTAAAGTAATATTATATTTTGAAAAATGACTATAAGTCTTTAAGAGATTACTAAAAATGATGTCATTAGAATGATTAAGATTTCTTATGATTTTTGTATTAATCTTAAACAATATATAGTTAAGTTGTATTTCTATTCATAAAGAAACATAAACTAATAAAATTGGTAAAAGAATTATTTACACTGTTTTGATAAACAGTCTATGGTATTATTTTAAATGTTGAATTTATTAACAAATACACACATATTACATATCAAAATTAAAAATAAGGGCTATCAGAATTAACAATATTATAATGCAATTACTAAATCTTTGAATATATAATTTTCGAATATATATATATATATATATAGAGAGAGAGAGAGAGAGAGAGAGAGAGGATTTGGTGAATGAAAAGGAAAACCACATGCAAAAAGTGAAGAAAGAAAACAACATGTAATGTTGTGCGTCAACTATATTAGGCACCAACAACCTCATATTGACTCACCTTACAAGTTACAACCCTCCACGTTTACATTTGCACCCTCTCCTCTCCTCTGACTGCACGTACATCAACAACATTAAAATCAAACATTGTTGAAGTGGCACATCGATCACGCATCTTTAACTGATTAATCAACCTTTTGTACCTTTATCCACTCAATATCATGTCCTACTATCAAGAATCTCACAAAAACTACAACGTGTGTAGTACATTCAACGAATCAACTTTCTAAAACTATTCACAAAACAACGATAATAACAACTTCCTAAAAATTGTGATAGTGTACTCTGATTAGTATAATTTTTTCACATACACACTAAAAATTTGTTAGAATTTGAACCAGATAATATTATTGGACCAACTAACCACTTGATATAATTTGATTAGTACATCCAATATTAATTAAAATTGAGGTTCAAAAGTTTAATTCAAGTTTTGTTTATTCATAAAAAAAAAAATTATAAATTATAAATAAATTAGTTCTTCATTAGTAACTTTCCTACCGTGATTATATATGCATGTATCAATTCGCTCCCAAAAAAACAAAAAACAAAACAAAAAAAGTTGTGGGATTCAAATTGATGCAAAATGTGTTTAAGTTTGAATATAAGTATGTATAATACCAATTTAGAAGATTCTAAGTTGTTAAATTACATGGCACTTATTAATTATAAGCTATTTTTCAATTATTATTATTATAGGTTTTAAATCTTGGTCATGCTAGAGCAATTTACAATTCTTAATCCCAAATTATATATTCCACCAAATTCCAATCAAGCACAACTTAAAAGGTTTTTAGGTAGAATTTTACTATTTGACGATTTTATATATGTGGAAGTTGAAAGAGCAAAATATGACTTAATAATGTAATTTAATTTGTTGAGACAACTGCTTTAACTCCTTCGGCTACCCACTCCCACATAATTCACGAGTGAGTACTTCAACTTTCTAGTTTACAATAACACTACATTCAAGTACAATCTTTTCGAAAGTCCAATTTGAAAAATATAGTTTATATGAAGTACGTACTTGATTTGGTTGGACTTAATCAATATAGACAATATAATTATATTACTTACGAATTATATATTCATTATATGAGAAATACAAAGTACTAGCTAGTTAGGTGGTTGTTATAATGTTATGTCCTTATTCATTTACTTAAAATGAAGTTTCGATTTTATGTGTTTTGTGCATGTTGATAGGACATGCCTTTGCTTATCATCTCTCAAATCATGTTCAATCTTTTTATTACATTGATATATGATCTACTTTGGTCATTAAAAAACTTATTAAATCTTTGTGACACAAAAACAGGGAATGCCCGCTAAAACTAACATACCCAATAATTGAAAAACCCGATGCCCAGCTAGGCTATGTTGTGGCTTTATAAATCAACTAAAGGAAAATTTGTTTTAAATGTTGGTAGATATAAAATTAATTAGGAGACCAACACAAATTGCAATTTACCAACTAAAGGGCTATTTCATAGGAATTTGACTTAGATTATTCAAATTGGGATGGGATATGAAAAAATATGTTGACATAATACACGACAAGTTTACAATGAGTAAGTACTACAAATCACTCAACTTAGAAAAAGAAAAATCTAAAATACTAAGGTGTTTCTTTTTTTTTTTTTTTTTTTTTCAGAGGCTCAAATTAAAGTTAAAAGGCTATATAGGACATTCAAGAAAAGCAAAAAGGCTAGTGATTTTTTCACCTTACTATACACAATTACATTCATATTTTATTTTATGTAAATCATGTTATCAATCACCAAGGACCTTTATGTGTAATATTACTAAATTAATTGAACGTACACTTTAGTTGACTAAAAGTGATTGTATCTGTTTTCCACTAAAATTGAATAAAATAATAAAAAAAAACATGAATTAATATCATTAGACATATTAAAGGTAAAAGTGAGGCCTATCTACATCAACAAAAGAAGGGTCCAAAAAGATGTATCCAAAAAGATGTAAGTAGGTCAAACATTTGTTGATGATAGTTTGTTTGCTTCCCTTTAAATATGTAGACCTAACAGACATATAAAAAGTGCGTGCTAGTAATTGTGCATTGTCCATAATTATAAAATAATTTAAGCAAGTGTGATTTTCATAAATGCAACTTAAATAAAGGGAAATCATCTATATGTTCTAGGTGTGACATTTTGTTGAAAGGCACATGCAACCATATGGTTGGTACTGATTGGCATCTCCAGATGTATATAAATTAAGTTAAGATCTTTCATCAAGATATATAATTACTTTGAGATTTATATTTGCATTAGTTAGGTCTAAAAATTGATGGGGTATCAATTTTAGCCACCTATAACAAATGATTGAGGTCGCATTAATGAGTAGGGCGAGCAACAAGTATATACGAATGAAAAGGGTATATATGGCTCAGTTTATATATAAGATTGTCTATTTTAAGTTGTGTTTTTATGTTAAGAGGTAGTGTTCTACGTCACCTTCAACAAAGAGTATTGTAATGTCCAAATCGGGAGGCGCCTGCTTCCAGTCGAGGTGCTACTCAAATAATACCACATGTCTTATTTACAACAGAAAATAGATTTATCAAAAATCCCAAAAATAATACAATGACTTTCATCGGATGTTCTAGTCTGAACTGAAATATGCACTTCTATCATCCCTCGTTCCTGTCCAGGGGCAAAGAACGGAAGAAACAATAAAACAATGTAAATCCGAATGACTTAGTAAGACAATATAGTAATAACAACAAACTAATAATTTCATAAATACCATATAAGGAAAATATAGAGGCATTAAAATTTCCATAAATGGTGAGAGAATGTTTTAGTCAAAATTTTAAGGCGATCCATCTCACTACCATCCCATAGCAGTAATGAGACTTCACAAAATTCATTATCTCTCACAGAGGTTTAAACGTCAACTATGATTAGAAAGAGGGTCGATATGCCATTTGAACATCTATTGGATTCTAGTTAAATATTTGAGATTCAAAGTATAATTGTCAAGCATACCGAATAAACTAAATATAATTTAACAAAATATTTTCACTGTTAAGCTGTTGGCGGTTCTCCTACCTTGTCACTCCACTTTTGAAAATATGAAAATCCTTATTCCTTCATCCTGAGTGATCGGCTCGGATAATATACTATAACCAGTAGCCATGGCTAGCTACATGCCTCATCCCCCATATAGCCAGCTACCTCCAGCTGACTATGGAGCCAGATGTAATCAATAGAGTATCGGTAGGAGATTGATCACCATCGGTCTATTCTTCCCGGTCCATCCCAAGCCAATCCTAGGGCCCACCCCTAAGGGTATCAGTAATAAGTACAATATCAGTAACCAGTAATTAGTGCCGAACAACATTTCATATAACACACTACTACGCCAAGATAACCGAAATTCGAATGTTCAAATAGTCTTGACCCGTTTCTGTGAAACGATCGTGGCTATGACAGATAACAATGTCCAATAGCATCTCAAATAACATATCAGGTCACCATGTTAACATATAAGTTGATTCAGTGCCAAGCTGGTTTCCAAGAAGACATGGCGATAAAACATGTATTTCGAAATCACTTTTCAACTCTCTTCACATAATCACCAATTTAAGATAAAAACGATATCAATCAAAATCAACAGAAACACTTAGTATAGATGGGCGATGGGGAGTACTATTTTCAATACATAGATCAAAAGGAAGCAAACGATTAGGATATGATAGCAAGTATATATGTCATTTCCCCTGTAAGGAATCTCATACTAGTAAGTATAAACTCACCTGGTAAATGCAGAGAAATTCCTAGTCATATGATCGCTCAGGTCTTGGCTTCTTAGTCAGACGACTGAGAGCTGTCATAGGATTACACGAGTTATTATCCGATCAATTTTCTTATTCTTAAATATAAATATAGTTAGTATCTTTATCAAACTTAAGGTTATTCTGACACTCGAGTTCACTTAACTCTTATCTCAAATGGCCTTAATCTTTCAATTACATGGTACTTCAATATCGCAAGACTCTACTTACTCGAGCTCAATCATTCTCACTTTATCGTCTTAATAGATTTATGTGCTCGGGCTAACTCAATCCTCAAATTACCCTCAACAAACTCTATTCGTTACTTTACTTATTTTTACAATGCGCGAAGAGGGTCCAGGTTCCTAAATTAGTTGGGTTTTACAAGTTTATCAAGTCCAAGTCTGATAATTCATTTTCATCCTAACATTTATGTAACTTAGCCCTTAGATTAAATTCAGCCACATTTCATTGATAGCACGGGTTGTCAACTGAAGACATAATTTTAAACCAACATTTCTTAAGTTACCAAGCTTATGTCTCGTAATTTGTTTTTAATAGGTTAAATTATATTTTAAGAATCATAGTTCATAAGGTGATTAGACTTTAATCCAACAATCCAATTACACTTAACAAATTAACTGAATTAAAATTTGATTATTGAAAATTACCCAAATTGGATCAAATCGAGATCCACTCTCAAATCGAGAATAGCCTAGACAAGTCTAGGATTAAATTTGGAGCAACTATCCTGAAACTGCTACCACGCGCCACCGCCAGAGATGGAGGTCGTCACCACCATTTTGTGCGTCTCATCACCAGGAGTAAACCCCCCAAAGCAATTTCTAATTCTAACAATGATGGACCAATTAATTGGCCGTTCGAAGCCGCGACCAACCCTAACCCCAGCCGTCGACCACCACCATTAATTCCACCATTGCCGCGCAACAAAACCCAAAATTAACCTCACCACCTGACTACCCACTATTTCGCAACCAAAACCCCATAACTCCCATCCATTTTTCACCACCTCCACAAACACTGCCACGAGCTCGCTGTCAAGTTTGATTTCCCGGCGATTTCACCGATGTTTTGGATAAAACTTGGTATGGGATTGATCCTTGAGCTAAGGGGAAGGCGTTTGTCAGATTGGTTTGGCGTAAGCCTGTAAATGGTTAGGGTAACACCCTACCCAAGCTCAAAATGTCAATACTCATATCCTACCCATATCTATACTTATTAAAGTAGTATAATGGGTATGGATAGGGTCTGTACCCATACCAAAAAAATACTCATTACTTTATATTTAAATTTAATCTATAAACCTAAAAATTATTTATGCCCAAATCAAATTTATATTAATGATAAACTTTTTATATATAAAAATTACAAATATGTGAATGAACAATAACAACTAAATAATTTTCTTCATTAAAAATTAAATTAAATTAATAAAGTTAATATATTGGGATAGCAATTTATTTTTTAAATTGGAGTAGCAATAGCAACAGTTGAGCATTTTTCATTAATAAAATTAATAATATTAAAATTAATAGTGGAATAAATATTTTATAAAAATAGTTAATATAATTAATTTTATTAATGAATAAAGTTTATTATTATAGAAATTAACTATTTTTATAAACTTAAATATAGAAAAAAAAATTTCTTTTAAATTGTTTTTTAATTATGTTAATTTAATTAGTAAAAAGTTTAATTGTTAATTATATTAATAAACTTTAACTATTATATCAATAAAATAGTTAATTTAATTAGCAAAAAGTTTAAAATTAAATAATTTAAATTTAATGATTAAATTAAATTATATATCAAAATTTTATTTTTTGTTATCGTATACCAAATAATATTTTTAGTATATATTAAGAAAATAAATATATACATTAAAAATATAAGTCCAATAAACTAGACCCAATGGGCCTTGGGTTAGATAGGGTAGGATAGAATTAGGGTCTCATCTTTTTGGATATTTTAGGGTAGGGTAGGATTAGAATCTCATCATTTTGGGTATTTTAAGATATAAGTGTGGGTAAGGTGATACCCTACCCATTTACAGGACTAGTTTGGCGTTTTTTGGTGGTTCTTCAGCGATTCGCTGCTAGGGTGGCTGTGGGCTTGATTTTGGGAATTAAGGAAAATTCCGTCCTTCATTCTGTATATAGAATTATATTTTTCAGCCTTTTCAATCTGACCCTAAAACTTTTGGCCGACTTCACTCTAGCTCGAAAACATTTTAACAGCCTTCACTTTGGTCCTCAGTCTTCAATTTAGTCCTCTAATTTCTATTTCTCACACTTTGACCCCTAACATTTCCACTCTTGGGCAATCAAATCCAAATTTAATTATTTTAAAGTCCTTCAACTTTTAACTTCCCCATATTAACTCCCTAAACTTTATAATTTTGAACAATCGAGCCCCTTCCTTATTTATAATTAAATCCTCCAATTCCCGATATTTCTACCTAAACTTTAATTAATTTAATTTCAATCAACTTAAACATGTGTCCCAAAAATCGTGGTGTTACAAGTACATTAAAAGAAATTTGTTACACATTCAACATAATATGTGGTTGGAATACAAGATAAAGCATAATCTGAAGAATATTATTCGAATTGAAACATATGAACTCCTTAAAATACGTTCTTTATCAAATATTTGAGAACTTATAAGATATTTTAAAATGCTTCCTGAAAATTTTAGGAAATATATCCATATTATAAAATTTCAAAAAAATATTGAAAATTTAGAAATTCTTCTAGAAAAAAGTGTCAATCCTAATTTATTTGTAAGATTTTAGATATTTTTTTTAGTTTTAATAATATACTTCATTTGTAATATCTTATAAGTTTTATATTTACTCTTATTTTATTCAAAACTTTTGAGAGCGTATTTTAAAATGAGATCTAATATTCAACGTGATGCTTTGTTTTAGCTAAATTAACACCCTCTAAGTGATTCTAGAATTAGCTTGTTCTATAGATATATGTTATTTTGAACTAATTGTTCTATAATGTATTTAATTTGAAGGCGTTGAGCTAAAGAGGTAATAGATGTAGAATATTATTTACTTCTTTGGCTTCGCTATGAGCAAAACGAAACATAAATGTAGAATATTATTAAGTTTAACTTAGACGATTAAGTTGATTAAATAGCTATGTACATCCATTTGTTATTATCAAATCCTATCATATTGACCTTCATAAAACTTATACAACTGCTATATATGTGTCTACATCCATCTATGTTGTTTGCTAATTTATACTCTCAGTTTTTTCCAAGTCTTGGCACCTTGAGATAATCATCTGTCATAATTGAAGTTATGCTTTTAATCTCTCTCTCAATCTTTCATTGTCATTCTTCACCATATATATTACTCATCAAATTCTGTACTAACAAATATTGTAGTTATATAGTTTATGTAATGTTTGGATATGGATTGTGTGCTTTGAGAGAATGAGCTTTGAGAGAAGAGTTGGGAAATGTGAAATTTTTGTTGGGGAATGTGATGTATATTTATTTTTGTTTTGGGAATAGTAAGAAAATTGTTTTGAGGAAATTTGATATATTTGTTTATGTTTTGGGACAGGGACGGATCCAGAAATAAGAGTGTGGGAGGGCCAAAAATTATAAAAATATAAAAATTTAAATTAATATATATTTTAAGATTTACGAATTCAAAATATATGATCTTCATCGAAGTTAGGTACAACGATCTTTTATACTATAAATTTCATCAATCATTTAATCAATATTAAAACTTTTAGTAATATCATTCTCAATATAAGTAGCTAAACAATTGGCTAAAAAGTTGTCTTTCATTTTATTATCTGAGCCCCCTTTTTCGCAATATTGATAGCAGAAAAAAAAAATATTTACCTATAGCTATTGAAAAATAAAGGTAATCTAAAAAAAATTTAAAATATTTAACTTTTTTTGTCTCTTTATCCCAATCCCGTTCCATTCAAAAAGATGAAGTTATTCTGCAAGTCCCTTAATATTCTATTTGGCTAAACCACTATAACATTTTTTCACACAAATAGAATGGATGTAACTAACAGGCCTAACCTAATTATTTTCATTTGATTAGGTGATTGTCAATATGGATTTAAAAAACTATTTTCAATCTTAAAAAATTAAAAATAGGTAAAAATTAGATTAATTGATTTTAATTTTTATCGTTAATTAAAAATCACTTAATTTAATTTAATAAATCTGAACAATTAATTATTTAAGGCCCAACAAGAAAAGTTACTTTTTAAAATGAATGAATATTAATTAAACATTAATTATTTTAATTAATATTAAATAATCTATTCTTAAAATTTAAATTTAAATATACTATTATTACTAATTTATATCTATACATATATATACAAAAACACACAATAAGTTGGGGGGCCAATGGCCCCTCCTTGCCCCCGGTGAATCCGTCCATATTTTGGGAGGAAACAAATTCTATTGTAGCAGTCAAATTAATGCATTTTTTGTTGGGTTTTTGAAGTGAAAATAGAATTGGGTATTTTTTTTATTATTAGAAAATAATAAAATATGTATGATATATATAATATATATGTATGTATATATTGAAAAATGGAGAAGTTTTGGGGATAATGAAATATAGAAAAGGGTATTTTGAAAATTTTAATTTGGCATTTTGAAGGAAAAATTTTGGTATGTTTGATTACATTTTGGGAAAACAATTTAACATTTTGGGAAAACAAAATTGTTTTCGTAACCAAACATAGTCTTAATTTTTCTTCTTTCCACACTTAGAATGCATTTATCGACTTAAAAAGATAATTTTAATTCTTAAATCTAGATAAGTTTTCATGTAAAAAATTTGTAGAATATATTTAAATTCATTTTTAGCAATTAAATAATTAAGCAAAGGATTTAGTTAAACAAACTGTATGAGAGTGACTAAAATTTAGAAAAACCTCAGCATGATGGAGGTAAGAGAAACCAACCTAAATCCTTGAAATCAATTTTTTTTTTTTTCTACTTCTTCAAATTTCTTTATAAATAGTTGGCAATTTATTTAAATTCTTTGTTGTCTATTTAAAATTTTCATTATTCACATATTGTGGCATCAAAATTTCAACTATTTCTTGGATCAGAAAATATGCTTTCAAGCCCCTAAGAGAAACAATGAGAAAGGAGTCAATAATAAGAAAAGTATATTTTTAATTAAGAATCCACAAAAAAGTCAGTTTTTTAACCGAACTTTATTTAATAAAATTATTTTGGCATATTTATTTTTAATTTCAATATTCATTTTATTTGCACAAAAATTTTCATGAACATTCATGATTCAAACACATGAAATAAATAAATAAATAAAAATCTACAATTTTCTCAAATAATAAAATGTAATTTGTGGTAAATATGATGGAAAAATGCGCTGGAAAAATAATGGATAAATGAAACTCGAATAAAAGCAACAATATTTCACAAAAATATAGATTAGAAATAATCACATATATTTATGTTTTCTTTCTTATTCAATCTAATATTCATAAGTGAAAATCATGACTTTTCTTTTAAAAATTTTATAATGAATATTTTGATAAATCAATATTAGTCATGCCGCAAACTGAGATTTTGAATTTTTCTTTTTATTATTGTTTTTAAATTAAATGGTCCAAATAAGAACGATTTATGAAAAAACAAGTAGTGGTATCTAAACATAATATATATATATATATATATATTAACTTTTACGTTGAACGGTGTTAACCTTTTAAAATAATTTCACATAATGTTCTCATTTTGTTTGAGTTGTTTTTCTATTGTGCAGTAGGTTCTTATGTTCTCAATATTGCTCATCATTTTTTTTGTTCATTTTTTAAGTATTAAATTTTTTATTATTTTATTTGAGTTGTCTTAAATTTATTAAGTTATATTCGGTTATAAAAAGTATAAGTATTTTTGTATTTTTACATTGTGTCTTTATAGATGTGATGATGTTATGATGAATGTTAATAGTGGCAAATGGGTGGGTTGGGTTGGTTATAGGTTGGTTTCAAAATAGGTTAGGTTCAAAATGGGTTTATATTTATGGGTTGAAAATGGGTTGGGCTGAAAACGGGTTGGGTAGGATTTGCTAAATACATTGTTATATTATTTTATTAAGCTATAATTTTTTTATCTTTATTTGACATATGTTAATTAATTATTATTAAATCCTTGTTAATCACGTAAAATCAAATCAAATTATGTAAACATATCATTTACTTATTATTTTATAATATTTATATTTTTTCTTTTAATACAAAATAACAATCTTGCTCAATGAATAAAACATAATTATATAAATATTTTAAATTTTTAGTACAAAATGTTTACATTGTACCCAACAAAATATTTACTATACTAGTCGTATTTGTTTTTTATTTTTTTACTTTTTATATTTAGTCAATATTTGAAAAAGTACTATTTATTTTATTTTTAATTTTTTCAATATAGTTCATTATCATTTATCACAATGATCAAATGCAAATGTGATTCGACATAAAAATGTTACTATCATTTTAAAACAATTAAAATATGCACATATCTTGAAAAGTATGTCTTTTTAAGAATAAAAAATATAAATCATTTAAATTTAAATTCTTATATCTACCTAAATTATTATTTTTAAATAAAATATTCAAAAAATATTGAAATATAATTAATTTTTTAATTTTTGAAAATATTATAACTGAAAATAAAAATAAAGTCAGGGCCCTTTCTTCATGTGGAGAGAAAGGAAATAAAATGGACGACCGCAATCTGTCCTCTCACATGCTACCACTACACAATAAATTTATTGTGTTTACATATTAATATTTTGATAGTTTGTAAAAATTATAACAAGAAAAAAAGAAAAATAATTTTTTTTTTTTCATATTGCAAAGTTGAAAAAAATCTGGGGGCTATAAAATTAACTAGCTAAATTTTTTTTATAAAAAATTGGATTTTATAAACCAAATAATGATATAATCAATTTCATAATCTCAAGTAAAACATTACTTGATTAATTCATTCAAATAAGTTAATAAATTAATATTTTAAAATTAAATGAGGTGGAGAAATGGTAAATGATTAATCGGTGATATATAATTTATCTAATTTTCAATTCATTATTTTTTATTTTTAAAGTGTTATAAAAATAAATATAAAGTGGCGTATGATCTTGAGATAATGAGAAAATGGAAGGATAATTTTGGAGTTGAAATTGGTTTAATTATTAGAAATCACATTCAACCCATTTTCAACTCACTTACATTCAAAATCAATTTCAACTCATTAAAACCCAACCCAGATTCAACCCACTAAAATCCTACACAACTCAAACCCAATCAAATTATTTTAAACCCAACCCAACCCAAAGCGAATTGGGTTGGAACCATGGGTTGAGACCCAATTTGCCCCCCCTAATGAATGTGAATTTTCGTTGTCTTTGACATTCATACCTATGATATGACGAAAATATTTTCAATTTTGTAACATGTATCCTATTAAAAAATATATCATAAATTAAATTTCTTTTTACATAAAATCAAATTAAAATATGTATATAAATTATATTATGATTGATAGTTGATGCCATCATATTTTTCACTGTGTTTCGATAACACGAGGCGAACTCATCCACTCATGAATGGATGAAATCAAAATTGGACATTTTGGGCCTAGATAGTGACTAGGATAATCTTCTAAATGTACCATTCTTGAAAATGCAGTTCTCAAGTTGACTTGAGGTACGATTTTTATTATTATATATTTGAATCACTCGAAATTATTTGGTATCCCAGTGAGATGAGATCTTCTGATTTGAGGATTGGATGGATTAAAAAGCAACCAAAAGTCACCAAATGAATGCCTTTTCCATTTTTATTTCACAACTTCTGATGCAAAAGCAAAAACAGAACATCCTTGAAACATGGAAAATGATACCATAAACCACATAGGGTGCTTGCTGAACCTATAACTACGCACGTAAACTGGAATCATTAATTTAGTTGTGCATAAGTCATAAATCAATTAGTCAAATAACATTGCTATGTGTGCCCACATTAAAAAAGAAAACATTAAATAAAATAAAATAAGACAATGCAACTCTATTGAAAGATAAAAAGCTGCAGAAACCATCCCAGCCAAAACAAGCAAACCACAAAGTGCGATTTCAAGGTCACTTGAATAAGGTAAACTCAAAACTCCCAAGGTACAATGGGCTGCTTGGCACCCCCATCAATCCACACTAGTTCAACATAACTACAAAATCTTACTAGCAAAATTTTCCTTCTACGGCTGCACGTGCCAATTGCCAATTGCCATTTGCCAACCATCAAAATACATGCAGGTAAAAAGAGGGATCAAAATTCACCCTAATAATAATATTACATAACTGATCATTAGTGTATCAGATCAGAACACATATAGTTAGGGTACTCATACTCAAATTATGCTATGATATGATATAGAAGAACATCTATTTGCCAAAAAAAAAAGTTAAGCAGAGCCTTTAGAATCAGGCATCTCAGTTAGATGGCCTTTTGACTTCTGCTCTCCTTCATGTAGCAGCAGTTGATACAGTTACAGAAACCATCACAAGGCTAACTTTTTCCTTTTCAGGACAAAAAGGAGTTTCTCTCAGAGATAGTATGACAAATTCATTCAAACTGTTCATCGTCAAGAATCATCATCATCCTCAGCTTGCCGTGGTGGTGTTGAACTGGCTTCTAGAACCTTAAGATAGAAACCCCAAGACAAGTTTTTCTCTGTTATGGGTCTCTGGCCAAATGGGTTTTGCTTTACGTATTCTTGAACATTTTCTGCCGTGGCCAACCCCTCCAAGTAAACACGCAGATCACCTCCAGGCCCTGCAAACGCTAAATAACACAATTACTTATAAATGCAAATGATTAAAGAAACCTAAAGAACACATTTCTGAAGGAAATAGAAATACATCTCTCTTCACTTCCATTTCAGAATTCATACGCCTCGTCCACTCCAGAAAATGGAGTGCTATTATGAAGAAGGCTTAAAGTATATAATCTTTTATCATGTTAAAAAGAATTATGAAGAGCAGTTATTGACAATTAATTTCTTAGCAGACACACTACCTAGCAGAATTCAAATATTTAAGGCTAAGACTATTAGAGTTTAAATATTTAAGGTATAAGGAAAGAGTTGGATCTCTTTTCCACTTCCATTTCAGAATTCAAATGCTTCACCCTTTCCTGCAAATTAACGGCTATTCCGTATCATGCTTGAAGTGTATATAGGCTGGAAACAGACAACAAAAAATTGCCTAAAGGAAAAAAGCTGCAATAAGTTTTGAGAATTGACTTCCCTTAACTGACAGCATCCTAGGGCGAGAGCTCTCATACCAGATTCCAGATAAGATAAACGTTAAAGATGGGAGAAGGGAATGGAAGAGAAAAATAGCATATATTTCTGTGAATCACAGTCTTGCCTATGTATATAAGAATTCCAAAACAGGAGAATAATTATATCGAAATAAAAGCTCAAAAGTAGGCACTAACATAGGGATCCTATCTGAAAATGAAATACTGCTAACTCAATATTTCACAACTGTCAACATGATATAACATAGGTGTCATATTTCATATCATCTTGTTGTGATCATGTAATTATATTTGAAATCAGGATGTGGTACACTATAATCTGAAAATATGAGAAATGTAATATGGTGCACAAACGTAAATATGATGTGAACATTTGTCGGAGGCCCAAAATTGTAGGGTGAACTCGGCTGTTTTTGTTGGACAAAAGTTGGCTCGCCAGTCTTAAATGTTTGCATCTATCCGCTGTTCTATCTCTCCCAGGCATATAACAGAGAACTCTGTGATGGGGGAGGTCATAGGTTTTGCATATGTCCAGAACATGTGATACAGCATGGCAACTCCTTGTCCGAAGTTCGGAGAGATAAGAGAAGTTGTTTGGGTTATAAGGATGCGGAATCCGCAAACAATTGTTCCCCCCAAAATTGTGGGACGAAGATAACTGTATTCAGTTGGGCAAAGCCTTGCCTGCTTAAATTTTCGCACCCATCATCCACCATTCTAAGTACCCCACGTGTACAGCTCTGCATGGGCGAGGTCACATGTTTTTACATAATTCAAGAACATGCTTATAGCATGATCGCTTCTTGTCTGAAATCTGGATAGATGAGGCATGTTTGTTTTGAGTCAAAAGGATGCTGGGATTAGCAAATAATTGTTTCAAGTCTTTTCTTGATAGGATCCATTGAGAATAAAAGAGCTAAGTGCTAGATCATGAAATCCCAGCGAAAGCCATGAACACTCTAGGGTTTCCCTTGAGGCTAATCCTGTGGGAAGTCACCTCTATATTGTTTCGCCATTATTGCATGATATGTGCTATAAGCCTTCTTCATTTGTAATGGTTATTGCTTCATCAATTCAACTGCTTGACAACTATTTTCATTGCCAACCCACAAAGTATTCAAAACATAGCAAAGCCGGAAAGATAGAGGAAGATCAGATGCATGCGTGCACAGGCATGCTAGAGGAAGGGAGAACCAAAAATTAAAGTCAAATCGTGTTTAAACCATAAAAAGCAACTTTTAAAATAATAATCAGAATCAGTTATAATAACCAGTCATTGTTAAAAGAGAGAAATAAGTCCCTCATGAGCAACTCAAAGTATCTAATTCAGTAATTCAAACCATCAAATCCAGGCATCACAAGATAATAAGAATAAATGTAGTAGTGCTGTATGGCAAATATGTGGTGCTTTTTGGACCCTTGACTCGTCAGTCCTCAAGGATGCAACCATGTTCAATTCACAGGTTTTCCTATTTCTAACAACAATTAGTAGAGCTTCTCATGATTGGCAGACACAGATATCCACAGAGAAGCTATGAAACCCACTGAAAATAGACTTCACTCCTACCCGCAAAATTGTTTAAATTCAAAGCGCTGCCTCTCTTTTGCTTTTAGCCATTCCTGTACCAGCTTTACTGCAAGACCTTCAAGTGGATGATATAAAATGGCCAAACTCTTCCACCTTATATGTGAACTTTTGGCTATTTACTTCAGTTCATGAGGCATCCTTTCTATTCATAGAGTGCTTCACGTATATAGGAACAAGCGTGGGATACAGTTGGGGTTAAGAAATCTCTTAACAGCATAACTTTGGAAAACCTAACTCCGGTTTGTCTTTTCCACTTTTGAAGTTCAATTCTCCTAATTAGTTTTGGGGAGGCAGCCCTAAGTCAGACTACTGGCCTTATCAACATGAAGTGCTAACCAAACTAGTCCAAAATACGTAAACTCATGTTGCTATGTAGTTGCTAATTATGGTTTCATAGAACATTCAAACTCTCCTCTCACAATAAGCATCCTCAGGTTGTCACCAACTTCCCTATTCAAAATTCCTCCTCCCCATGGCCCACTCCACAAAACCACAAAAGAAGATGTCTACCTCGATGCATATTTGCTACCATTTACAAGGACCGTGTCTGAATCCTAGCCTTGTCAACATAGTTGAGCTGGCCTTTACAGATTCCCAACTAAATACATGACATGCTCATGATTTCCAAGGTGGACGACCCACAAGAAGTGGCTTCTAGGCAGGTTCTTAAAAGCAAGAGCAATTAGTTCGTGCTACACTATAGTTTTGAACACAGCAGATTCCAGCCAGTAGGGCAGGAAACTAGTTAAAATGCATCATTTCAGTATGCTTATTAAGGTATCTGATACTACTTCGCAGTTGACCTAGTTTAAACTGGAAGACAAAGGCAACAACTTGGTAGTCTTTCAGATAACCGAGTTTAGTTTATCCAAACAAATAATGGTAAACCTTAAAGAAAGGATTGCATACAAGATGCTGGCCACTATGTAGTAGGATAAGTGCAGAAAAAGACCCTCCCGAAGTTTCATTCAAGAAATAAATTGACCAAAAGTTATCACCAACTAGTGAAACTGACGCTCTTCTGGGGAAATTAAGTGATTATGAATAAGCAGATGCTGAAAATCTGATGATGGATGGCTTGAGTTCCTTATGCATTGAGCACAATTAAAAAAGAATATAGAAGTAAAACTAAGACATTTATGACTAGCAGAAAACAGAAGAACTGACCTAATGAATTGTCTCTTACATCTGTGAACCGGTAAGTGTAGGGAAAGATAGCAGTATATCGCTGAAAACATTTAAACAAAACTTTGTGAACCCATACATACTTAAGAAGTGGAGTGTCATCTCATATTAAAATGCTGACAAATATTTTCTCACTGCAAAAAGAATATAAACAAACTTACAGGGTTGGATAAGGCCTTATAAGGAGTATCATCTAGCAAAAGTGTATTTGATTCATTATATACTCCCCTCTCCCATGGAAGATCAGGCTCACACTTGTCCCACAACTTCTTAAGTTTCTTTAAGAGAAGAGGCTTGCGTCTTTTCTCAATAGTACTAAAACCTGTATCGGTACAGTGGGATTGATCCTGTACAAAATAAGTCGTAAGACAGAGCAAAATGTTAAAAGATTATCAACAAGGAATGGTTAAGGTTCATCATGAATTAACAATGACTAAAATTCCTCATATAAAAGAAAAGCAGTGCATGCATTATCATGGAGCCAAAACCAGCTTTGTTACAACAGCCAAGATACGACATTATGCTTTTTGCAATGAATGCCAAATAAGATGATGTCAGCATTTTGGTTCAGGCAACATGTCAAGAACAAAATCTGATTCCTAAATGACAGAGCAAATCCAGATGTATTTTTCCCGGACATCATGAGGAGAAAAAAACATATTTTTCACCAGCATCAAAAGGTGACAGAGCATATTGAAGTTGACTATCATCATATTTGTAAAGTTGTCATAAGTAAGAAAATTAATACCCCATTCACTTCTTCAAAGTAGACAGCAATGTATTCACTAAAGCATTAAGGAAAGCAGTTTAGGACTTTGTGTACCGAGTGTAGCATAATGGGTATATATGCTAGCTCGAGAGGGAATGCAAGAATATTTTCGATATGCTATATCTAGCTTTTTTAGGTCCACATATCTATACCATTTTCATAATTAACCCTATTATATATATACACACACACGATATAGAGAATCTTCAATCAATATACAAACATTTTCTCTCTTTACATACTGAAACTCTGGAGAAGTTTCTATTTTCAACCTAATAGACTGATATAGAGGGTAGTTTCAAAAATTTTCAGTTTCTTAGGGAACTCTCTTCTTTACAAATGTCCTACGAAAGTGTACAATTCCATCTTGCTCCTATATGATATATTCAAGAAAAGCAAACAAAACTATGTTTTCCATACTTAGATAAACACTGGTCATCAGACAGTTATGAAACATCATACACAATCAATCATCCAAAAGATTATTAATGCTCACTAGATTCTAGAACAAAGAATATGACATGAAATGTTGCCAAACATGTACAGGGAAAGAGAATGCAAAGAGAACCTATTGATAGCACGATGCAAACATTCAGGAATATGACTTACCCAACAAAAAAGTAAATTTTGCTTATCATTCCCTAAAAGAAAATCAAGAATTGGCTCCATATTTCGTCTGCAAAAGTTCCATGGAACGTGGCACATGGCACATTAGAATACATCAGTTTCTTAACAAAGACAGGAAAGAAAAAAAAAGTCACTGAGTGTGTGTGTGTGAGAGAGAGAGAGAGAGAGAGAGAGACTTAATCATGATAAGGCAAAAGTTGAAGAGTACTTGGTTCTTGATGACCAGACACCTACATTAAACCTCTCAAAGCAGAACTTCAGAAAATCATCACAGTAGGGCCTCTTAAACACTGATAGAGAAATTAGAAATTATGTTAGAAAATTGCTGGGCAGCAATTAGCAGCGTCAAATTACAAAGTTATATTTTTACCTGCTTTCTTAAGTATTATTTCATCGGGATCATAATCATAAGGTACATACGAAGAGATATCAACAAGCAAGCCATTCACATCAAGAACAAGAAGCTTCTTCCCTGTATAGCCAGCAAAGGCTCCATTCACTGCTACACTTATGCTTTCATTTACAACTTGAGGAGCAACACCTTTTAAACCATCCAACCGTCTCAAAGAAAGATCAAAATCTGATGGAAAAGGTTGCTCTTCATGGTGTAGAGGAGTATCCCCACCCAATGCGCCAATACAGGAGGCTCTTGGAAAATTACCAACATTTTCTTCTGCAAAGTCCACATTATGTACTTCAACAATACTAACAGTTTCCTTGTCTTTGTCATGGAGTTCTTCAGCATCACAAGAATTTTTATTTATCGTTGTTGCTTCATTAGATTCAGGAGAAGACAACTCGTTATCATCCATATGCAGAGGAGAATCCCTGCAACATCCATCACCAGAAGCTACTGTAGGGAACATATCTTTATCTGTTTCAGTAGGTACCACATTGAGTTCTATATCATTTTTAGTCCTAAATTCTGGCAGTGATATAAGTTTAAGCATGTCAGCATCATGATTGTCACTTTTATTTCCATTTGACTTGTCAATCAGCACATTGTCCTCATTATTTGAAGAAGTATTTCGAAAACCCAAACAGCAATGTAAACCTTCCTCCAATAACCTGTTTTCAGCAACCTCCACTGAATTCCTGACTTCAGCAATCACCATTTTCTCACTTATACTTTTGGAACAGCAAGGTGTCGCTGATTCAAATTCAACTAGCCGATCCAAAGAAGTGGTTCCGTGACGCAGATCAGGCAAGGATGAACCACCTGCCTCAACAATTTCTAATTCTGTAGTTGGTAGATCAGACAGATCTGTCTTTTTTAGTCTTTTCTTCTTTTGGTATGTATTTACACTCTCATCCTCTTCAGGAACTTCACTAACCCCAACAATGCCATCATTTTTCTGCACCAAACTAATACTGACAGAACTATTTATTTGTTCAGCACCTTCTTGCATAGAGTTTGGATACAGTTTAATGGTAGACTGAGCGCTTAGTTCATCTGAGCTAGGTCTTCCACTACTTACATGAATACCATGGCCAGTATCACTACTTCCAATAGAACCACAACTATTCGTTTGCTCTTCAACCTTACTTATATCCTCAGGAAAACATACACCTGGGCAATTCAGAATTTTCAATCTCCATGAGCATATGGATTGGCAGGACACAGAAAAAACAAATTTGTAAGCATAAACCAAAATTAGGGAAAGCTGCAGCAAAATTAACTGACCTCTATCAGAAACTTGATTCATTGTGGATTTACTGTGATTGGAGGGCACACAAACTGAAGATCCACTATTCTAATGCTTACTTTATGGGCACCAGTACACAACTTCCTATCATCTACAGCCATCAAATTCACAAAATTTCAGTAACACATCACACAGATACCATCACCAAAGCGTGAAGCAAAGTCTAAATAGAGAAAATAAAGATAAACATATCATGCTAGGAAATTACTGCCCCGATATGTGCTGGGGAAGTCAACTTGCAAAAGCCCTGAAATATTATGTTCATTCCCAGCTAATGTAGTCGTTCATCAATTACAACTCGAAATTATTCGTTCCCCCCAGTGCTTACAATAAAAATTAGCTTCAATGCTACAATGATCTCAGATAAATAAAATCCAATTAATAGCAGAAGAATGTTCCAAGAAATGAGAATATCATAAATCATAAAAGAAATTTACCTGCTTATAAGTTGTCCAGCATGAAACCTCACTGCTATATCTCAATGAGTCCTACACCGAGAACCAAATAAAAAGTTTAGTGAACATTACATTGAGAACTTAATAATTTTTATTAGAGAGAGAGAGAGGCTATTGGGCATCTCTTCCAACTAGAACTAAATAAAGAAAAAGATAATACCCACATTTCACAGACATGCAGCAGAATGGCGGGATTTAAAGTAAAAAAAGAAAATGATAAAAAGAGTGGGAAATGGGATTGGCAGAAAATACCCAGAAAGAGATATTAGTTCACAGAGCAGTGAGTTCAAAATCCAGCAGATCTCTAATTCCTAACTCTTCAGCCGAAGTGCAACTTAGAGAGAGGGCGAGGAGGAGGGAAAAAGTGGTATTACTTGACAAGGGAGATAAAGGGCAGAAGCCCCAAGAAAGTCAGAAATAAATCAGTGTCTTGTCTCTTCAACAGAGTATCTTGAGATGAAGGGTAGAAGCCCCAGGAAAGTGAAATAAATTTGCGTCTTGTCCCTGCAGTAGACTGAGTAACTTGAGTACATAAGCAGTATTTCGTACACGGGGTGGCCGTGGTCAATAATTGGTACCACGGTTGGCGAAGGGAAGTATCCAACTTGTAACCGGTAACTTTTTGTCCTTAGCATATGTTGTTAGTTGTTGCCACTTGGGTAATGTTTTAAGGACCCTTCAAACTCTCACGAACACAGGTCCCTGTGATACCTGTAATGGAAATGTTTGATTATGTTTTTTGAGAAATTAAATTTTATGAGTGAAATTAAGGAATGTCGTAGTGAGATTGGGTAATAATAATATAATGTACTTTTATTTATATTTTAGAAAAAATACAGAAAATATTTTAGAGAGAATTAATTTTCTTGTTTGGTTATTTTGGTGAACTTTTTCTATTGTTTGGTGTCAAATTAATTGTTTTTTTATCCGATAAATGGACATAAATTTGAAATAAATATTATTTATTGTATCATTGTATGTATAATATGAAAATATATATAATGAGGAAAAAGAACGTGGAAAGCCTAAGGGGTTTTTAATAAAAGGGTTGATATTTTAGGAGTATTTTGCAAGTTTATCATTTCTCATTTTGACAACAAAATATGTGTAATGTTTGAAAATGTTTTGTAGGAAAAATATCAAATACCGTACTTGTATTACACTTGTTAGATAATTTTTATCTACACATTTTCTACATCATATGCATTAGAAGTGTTATTTGATTTTGGTATACACATGTTGTACATCGTATGTATTAGAAGTGTTACTTTGATGGTGATCTATACAAATTCTACATCATGTGCATCAGAAGAGTGATCACAGGCTGTTGGATGCCTCTTACAAAACCCTCGCTAATTGGGTTTTGTTAATTTTAGAATTAAGTCCCCTCTCTTTATAATTTTCCTAAAGAAACATGTTTTTTTCCTTCTGTATTCACGCATCTTTACAAATCACGCACTTACCTTTTCCTATGAATAAAAATATATATTGATTAGTTTGTGCCAAGCGCATCTTTAAGCAAAACATACTAATCTTTTTTATATTATCTGTACCAATACAACTCTTATTATACCCCTATAATATATACACACATATAAATAATAGAAAAAACTTTATTTTTCATTCACATTAATTCAAAAATTAACAAATAATACTCTACAAATATTTATAATAGAATTTTAGTTTTGAGATTCCAAATTCTCCTTAAGAAGCATCTCTCAATTTATATGATATTTTATTTTATTGAACTTCTTATATATGATCGTCTTCCATTTTTATTTTTATTTTAATTTTATTGCATTGTTTATTAGTATTTATAGACACTATTAATTGTTCTTATATATATATATATATATATATTATTTTATCAACTAAACTCATTGAAGGTGATGCGGTGATGCATGCTGTTTCTCTAAGATGCTAGACGACTAAGCTCTCAACAAGGCTTGAAAGAGATAATTAAGAAGATAGCATTAATGTATGATTGAATTTATAAATTGCTTCAAGATATGAGGTATATAAATTATTAATATGCAATAGAATTTTGATGGGAATTATTGACCTGCTTTGTTCTCTCGGGTTGATGGATAAATTATTAAGTTTTGATGGTTGACCATTGTGTTTGAATTGTTAGACTTATTTGTACAATGGTTTATTTAATTAATTTAAAAAATAATGATGTGTTAAAGACTTTGTTTATTATATATAAAATATTTATTGATGTGAGTGGTTAAAATAGGTAGGTTTAATGAGTTATATTTTATCTTTAATGTTTTTAATATTTTTAATGACCCATGCTACTTATGAATATGTATCGTGATTGGTTTAGAAATTGATGTGGCAATGAGAAAATTGCCAATTTGAATTTAGAGACAAGCTATTAATTATAAACAAATTTAGAAAATGATTAGAGATAGATTTAGATATAGAATTAGAGCTACATCATATATATGACAGATTCAAAGACAAAAACAAAAACGTAATTGAGAGACCAAAATAAGTGGTCGACAGATTAACTACTGATGAACAAGGTAATATGAAATTTGAGATGGTTTATCAATAAATTAGATTTAACTAAAATGGTATAAAACATAGTTAATGATAGGTTCTACAATTAGCCCTTCAAATTATATAACTCAAGGGAAAAATAAAAAAGTTTGTAAGGGAGTTCTAGTGTCAATCACTAACCTTAGTCATAGTTTAAAATTATGGCATGTGTATTTTATTAAGTTTTCTACAACACGTAACTTGTTTTTTAATGCTAAATACAACTTATTGTTATTATTAGAATTAAATATCTTTGTTGGCAATAGGACTCAATCCTGGGTTTGTTGCTTGCAACTAAATGATGAAAAATGCTAAAGTTGGAATTTGATCTTGGTTTCCTTGATTATTTTATTAACCTTGTTGAAGTAGAGTATAGAATTTTTGAATTATAAAAAATACATATAATTTTTTTAAAAATTCACAATTTTTTAAATTAAAAGATAATTGATTCAAATCAATTTTTATTTGAGTTAATTACACAGGAACCCCTAAAGTGTGAATCATTTATAAATAAACTAAAAAAAATTATAATGACTCCTTAATTTCATTCTATCTGAAATGTTTAAAAAATCATTAGCTTCTATTAACAAATTTGTTGACATATTCAAAAATTTATGTGAAAGTTCAAAACTATCCTCCAATAATTATTCACATTATTTTTAAGCGAACCCCCATCACCCCCGAACCACCCATGCTAGCCAGGCCATGGCCACGGCAATTCTGGTCAGCAACAATCGATGGAGTTTTATATAATATATATTTATATATATATGTATATTGTTTTATGTATGTGTTTAAATATGTACACATAATATAAATGTGTGTGTATGTATATCCCCATATATATATATTATTTTTTTTAAAAATTAAAGAGTTTTAGTATTTAATTTTTAATTTTTTAGTGAGAGTTAAATGGTATATTTTGTTGGTCTTTTTATAAATAGATAAAATTTTAGGGAGTCTTTTAAAAAGATAACAATTTTTGTTCAAATTTTCACGGAAATTTGGGAGGACCAAAAGTATTAAAAAAAAAATTATGAAATTTGGACTAAAAGTTTTCAACGCCATAAGTTTGGGACTAACAGTACACACACAGTTAAACTATAGGACCAAAAAGACAATTTTTTCATATACGTATGTATTTATATCTATATGTGTGTGTGTGTGTGTTTAAATATATATATATATGTATGTATATCCACATATATATAAATATATATTATTCTAAAATATATTTTTAGAGAGTTTTTGTTGTACTTAATTTTTAATTTTTTTAATGAGGATTAAAATGATGTATTTTGTGCGTCTTTTCATAAATAGATAAAATTTCATGGGGATTTGATGTCTAAATTTTAATGAAAAATTGGGAGGATGACTAAAAGTGTTAAAAAAATTATGAAATTTGGACTAACAATATTCAATTCCATTAGCTCGGGACTAACAATGCATATACAGTTAAATTATGGGGCTAAAAAGGCATTTTTTCCCCCTACATTTACATGCTAAATTAAACAAAGAGTATGTATAGATCATACATAAGGGTTGTACAGGTAGCAGATTTGTGAAACCAGTTTAGTAAGTGACCAGTTACAATAAATGAACAATATAGATCTACTAAACCATATCAAACGGACTAGATTTGTTATGACTAAGGTTAGTCACCTACAATTCATGATTGATGCTACACTTCCCCAAGTTTGTAATGTTAGGTCCAGTTAGAGTGTGATGTTAGGGGTTTTATTGAAAGAAAAAAGAAACTCCATTTACAAATTGACTATCAAGTGAAAATCATCATGCAAAGGTCAAATAATAAAAGAAAAAAAATTCTTTTACTACATAAACATAGAATTCACCTTCAATTTACCGTGATTTTGTTTAAAGTAACCTAAATTAAAAACTCTTGTGGACTAATATCCGAACGTTATAATACTGATAATAAATATTTTGCGAAAGCATTATAACCTTTGGTTCAATTATGTAAAGTTGAACCAAACTTTATGGAAATCTTATTATGATTTGTAGAATCTATTTTTCAGAAACTTGGCATAAGTTGGGGGAAATAATATGCCATCATTGGAATAGTAAAAAATCTTATATTTTTGGAGGAGGTGGTGGAGACGCCCCCACGCACACACATATTTATCAACTGTTCCTTTATTAATCAGACATTTGCTGTAAATCAGCCGCGACCCCATAAGTGCAATTTGGCAAATCTAGTGAGTCATAGCAGATCTCATGTGATGACATGATATACCTAAGAATTGTAAACAAATAAAAATATAAATCAGAAGGCATTTAAATTAATTTGAAAAAGAAATTAATATTGGCATAAAATATATGAAAAGTTGGAAAAAACCATAAGTTACAACTTGTCAACTTTCTTCACCCGTTTCAAAGTAGATAAAGTTATCAAGATTTGGAAGTTCTTAAATCCCAAAAAACACACTCTCACTATGGATCAAGATAAGTGCTCGTTAGTAGATAATCTGGAAAATCATTATCTGATATATTTAATTACATAAGCTCCTTTGTTATTCATTTCTGCTACAATTTAAATTTTTGTGCTTAAGATTTCAAGGCATAAAGAAATTCATGATCTTTTCTACAACTTTATGCCAACTAGGCGGGTCTTGTTAAGACAATAATGATTCATGTGTGGTTTGATTTGAGCCGTAGAAGCAAGCATGCATGCTTTCGTAGTGGAAATTTTTTAACCTAAATATCGGGATTATAGATTTCTGCACATTTAAGACGTTTTGGACTCATTTGTAATATACTTTATGAATTTTTAAATCTTAATTAAAGTTATGTGAGGGGATTAAGGCTTCAAAATACACTAGTTAATTATTAGCCCGTCGATTGTATCCCGTGATAAATTAAAATTTTTATTTTATTTAATTTTAATCATAGATTAGATCATACTATCATACTAATATTTTTTATAAAGATTACAAATATAACACTTATCACTACTAAAAAAACTGTAATTTGCTATGGAAATTTGGGATGGAAAAAAGTCCGTTGCAAAATTTACAACGGGTTTTGTGACGGAAAATCCATCACAAAAAAATCCATCGCAAAAAATAAAATTAAAAAAGAATAAAAAATTGAAGTTTTGCGATGGAAAAATCCATCGCAAATTTTGAGTTTTGTGACGAATTTTTTTCCGTTGTAAATTAAAAAATAATAATAATATTTTTTTTACATTTTAGAAAATTTTGCAATGAATTTTTTCAAATTTTGCGACGCATTTTTCCATCGCAAATCTTAATAAATAAATAATTTTTTTTTCTAGCGGGAGTGGGAAATAAAACCCAACTCCCCTCCCACACACACTTTAGAAGCATATTTTGCTTCATCTCTCCTTCTGGGTGCTCGCCCAGTAGGTGGGTGCTTGCTGGGTGAGCACCCAACAGGCTTGCTAGCCACACCGGCGCCCGGCAAGCTACTAGCCACCAGCCAGCGGCTGACCAGATCTGGCCGCCATTTTTCTTTTTTTTTTTAAAAAAAAATTGTTTTAATTTTTAAAAAATGCTAATGATTTTTGTTTATTTATTGTTTCATGTTTGGAAAGCTTACATTCTGCATTATCCCAATTAATTCTTTATGATTTATTTAGTTATAATTTAATTTATGTATTAGTTAGGGTTTGATTCATATATTTAGTTAACACATATGATTTATATATTAGTTATATTCAAATAATAATTTATTTATTAATAATATATTTTGACTTAACACAAATAATAATTTATGTATTAGTTAAAATTTGAGTTAAATTTTATATTCCTATTAAATGTTGTTATAGTTATTTTTTATGTGAATTAAAAATTTTGTTAGAATTTGGTTGAGTTAAACTTTATGTTAGTTTATATTGAATTATATTAAATTTGTAAGTTTTAATTTAGTTTATGTAATTATGATTTGCGAATAAATATTTGCACTTGTAATATGTGTCTAATAACATATGCTATCTCAATTGTGGTGGATCCTTTTTGGTGATGTTGAGTTTTGTGGAGCACTTAGAGGTAAGTTTGTATATCTTTTTTGATTTTATATATTTTTTTAGTTGAATACATTAGAAATGTTTAGAATTGGTGGAATTAGAAAAGAGGATTGGCTGTTGAGAGAAGGGGTGGAGCCTTTTCATTTGTTGTTGATTGGATTTTAATTGCTTGTATGATGATGATGGGTATAAGAAGGAGTTTATGCGTCATTATATGCTTACGAATATTATTAATTATTCAAGGGTATTTTTTTCTCATTATTTTGTATAATATGTATTAGTTATGGTTTAATATTGAATAATGTGTTAGATTTATATGTTAGATTATGCATTTATATTGAACTACGTGTAGATTTTGTTAGATTTATATTTTATGAATTATACGTTTGATTAGGATTTGAATTATATGTTGAACTCATATTACATTATATGTTAGTTTATGATGAGATATATGTTTGATTATATTGAATTGTGTGTTAGATTTATATGTGTTAAGGTTATACATTTACGTTGAATTATGTGTTAGATTTTGTTATATTTATATTTTGTGAATTATATATTTGATTAGGATTTGAATTATATGTTGGACTTATATTAAATTATATGTTGATTTATGATAAGATGTATGTTTGGTTATATTGAATAATGCGTTAGATTGACAAGTGTTAGATTATACATTTACATTGAATTATGTGTTAGATTTTGTTAGATCTATATTTTATGAATTATATATTTGATTAGGATTTGAATTATATGTTGGATTTATATCAAATTATATGTTAGTTTATGATGAGATATATGTTTGATTATATTGAATTATGTGTTAGATTTATATGTGTTAAGGTTATGCATTTACATTGAATTATCTGTTAGATGTTGTTAGATTTATATTTTTTGAGTTATATGTACGATTAGGATTTGAGTTATATGTTCGATTTATATTAAATTATATGTTGGTTTATAATGAGATGTATGTTCGGTTATATTGAATAATTTGTTAGATTTACAAGTGTTAGATTTTGTTAGATTTATATTTTGTGAATTATATGTTGGTTTATGATGAGATATATGTTTGATTATATTGAATTATGTGTTAGATTTATATGTGTTAAGGTTATGCATTTACATTGAATTATGTGATAGATTTTGTTAGATTTATATTTTGTTAATTATATGTACGATTAGGATTTGAGTTATATGTTTGAATTATATTAAATTATATGTTGATTTATAATGAGATGTATGCTCGATTATATTGAATAATGTGTTAGATTTACAAGTGTTAGATTATGCATTTACATTGAATTATGTGTTAGATTTTGTTAGATTTATAATTTGTAAATTATATGTTTGATTAGGATTTGAATTATATATTGGACTTATATTAAATTATATGTTGGTTTATGATGAGATATATGTTTGATTATATTGAATTATGTGTTAGATTTATATGTGTTAAGGTTATGCATTTACTTTGAATTATGTGTTAGATTTATATTTTGTGAATTATATATTTGATTAGGATTTGAATTATATGTTGGACTTATATTAAATTATATGTTGATTTATGATAAGATGTATGTTTGGTTATATTGAATAATGTGTTAGATTTACAAGTGTTAGATTATACATTTACATTGAATTATGTGTTAGATTTTGTTAGATTTATATTTTGTGAATTATATATTTGATGAGGATTTGAATTATATATTGGACTTATATTAAATTATATGTTGGTTTATGATGAGATATATGCTTAATTATATTGAATTATGTGTTAGATTTATATGTGTTAAGGTTATGCATTTATATTGAATTATATGTTAGATGTTGTTAGATTTATATTTTTTGAGTTATATGTACGATTAGCATTTGAGTTATATGTTTGATTTATATCAAATTATATATTGGTTTATGATCAGATGTATATTTGATTATATTGAATTATGTGTTAGATTTATATGTGTTAAGATTATGCATTTACATTGAATTATTTATTAGATTTTGTTAGATTTATATTTTGTGAATTATATGTTTGATTAAGATTTGAATTATATGTTGGATTTATATTAAATTATATGTTGGTTTATGAAAATATGTATGCTTGATTATATTGAATAATGTGTTAGATTACGCATTTACATTGAATTATTTGTTAGATTTATTTTGTGAATTATATGTTTGATTAGGATTTGAATTTATGTTTTGTGAATTATGTGTTGGATTATAATTTGGTTATGTATTGAATTTATATATTGGTTTATTATGTTGAATTGTCTATTGGTTTAGTTTATGTTTCTATTTTTCATTATTGTAATTTCGTTTTTGTTTTAATATTGCAGGCTTGGATATCTCAAAGCATTGAAATTTGGTATAAGTCTTGTAAGATAATTTTTTTGGCATTACTTTGTAAATTTTATATTTTAGTTAGGACTTGATTTATATATTGAACAATTTTATATTATTGGGCTTGATTTTTATTGTGATATAAAATTATTGTGATTTTATGTAAAATAATATTTAAATATTGATGTATGGGATGATTAGTATGTAATGCAAAAGAAATATTGATATTGGGTAATTATAGGTTTTAATTTAATAGGATGTGTATTTTTTTTAAAAAAAATAATTAATTTTGTGATGAAAATTTCCGTCCCAAAATTTATTTATTTTTAATTATAATATAAATTTGCGACAAAAAAATCCATTACAAAATCTGTCGCAAAATCCGTTGCAAAAAGCTATTTTTTTAGTAGTGTTAAAAAAATTACAATTTTTATTGAATATAATATAATTGATAATGTAAATGAGGCTTAACAATATTTTATGTGAATATGATTTATGTATCATCAAATTAAATCCCATGCATTAATTTATTTCTACACAAAAATTAATGACTAAATGTTAAATTAATCACTTTATATTTAATCCAACGAACTTTTCTAAAATATAGTAGAAGATAAAATAAAATAAAATAAAATAAATCACTTTAACATTGACTTGGATTAAAGAAATTAAAGAATTCAACATTGAAAAATGAACTTAGGTAATAGAATATATAATATTTTAATTTACCACAAGGATTTCAAATATCTTTTCTATTAATTATCTTGGTTTATTAGCATAAAAATTAAAATATTAGAAAAATATATGAACATTATATATACATACATGGATCTTCAAGAAAAAAATAAACTTTAATGTACCAAGAGAATGATCACATAGAGTTGGAGAAAAAAAAAGACGAATAGTTTTATATATTTTAAATAGTAAATTAAATGTTTAGAATATTCGAGTACATATATTTTTAAAATTTTTTAGGTTAGATTAATTAGGATTTTTCTCAACTGTGATTTGACTTAATTAACATCTTAAACTATGGAATAAGAGATAACTCACGGAATAATATAATGTAATACTTAAGATTAAATCATAATAAATTTATATTACTATAATACTTCATGTATAAAAAGTTTATATATGCACAATATATGGAGCAAGACATATTAACTAATATGCAATATCAATAAATACACCTATGTATTCACTAGATATATGTACTATATATATATATAAGTTCATCCATAATTATATTTAAAAAATATAAATATTAAATAATATAATAAGAAGTTACAAAAATTATATTTGACAAAGAGAGTTATAAAAAATTATTATAAAAAGTTACGTATATGTATATATATACACATTGGGCTAGTTTGGTTCGATTTTTAATTTATCTCATGATTATTGTACATGTGATAATTTACGTTATTATTTATCATTGAACTATAGTGTTTGTATGATTATTTTTATGTGGGTTCACATGATTGTTGGTTGTTGTGCTTGGTTCAATATTAAAGCATCTTAATTACATCTAGTAAATTATTTTTTTGTCCCTTACTCAAATATAAAATTCATAATTTCAAAAATTAAGAGTAAATAGACAATTTCAACACAAGAAGTACACCTATGGATAAATAATCCCATGGGGGGCGGTGGGTTTGTTTATCATAGAAATTTCACATATAAGCACAAACTTTTGGTATTCATATGGGCATGAGTGTTTATTATTATTCCAACCAAATGAATGATAAAGTGGAATAAAAATACTTTATTCCACCTTATCATCCCAACCAAACTAACTCATTGAGTACTGTTTACTAAAATTAAACATGTAGTTATAAAAATAAATTAGTACAGTTTTCTATATTAATATTAAAATAAATACTAATAGTCTATCAGATATAAAAATATGTTGACATGCAAAAAGTGGATAAAATTAACTTATCCATGTCACTACTACATAAAAAAAAATACTTAAATCATGATTCAATTTTTTTTTTCTAAATTATCCTAATTTATAAATATAAAAATTAATCATATTAGAAAAATAATATAAATATTATAAAATATATGCATTTTCAAGTAAAATAAAGTTTAATTCACAAAGAGAATGATTTTATAGAGGTGGAGGAAAAAAATACAAATATTGTTCTATTTTGAAATAATAAATCATATGTTTTAATTATTTTTAATATAAATTACTTTTAGGATTTTTAGCTTAAGACAAGTCGATTAAAATATATTGACAAATAGACTATGTATATGCCTGGTTATAAATACATACACATGTGTGTATGTGTTTTTGTCAATAATTATTCAAAAAATCAAATTTAAGAATGCAAATGACAAATATTTAGAAGAAAAAACAAACTATTAGACAATATATATCGAAAGGAGTGCAGAGACTATCTATTAAAATAAGGAGTTACAAAAATTAATATAATATATATATATATTATTGTTATTATATATATGTATATTTTGAATATTTATCAAAATTAGATATGGAATTACAAATTAAAAGATGAATTAATATAATCTTTTTACATTTATATAATAATAATAATAATAATAATAATAATAATAATAATAATAATAATAATAAATAAATAAATAAATAAATAAATATTATATATCTACACACACACACACACACACACACACACATATCCTAACATCTGTAAAAGGAATAAAATTAACAATAAAAGAAAGAGTTACAAAAATTATATATTAATATAGAGAACTACAAAAATTAATATGGAAAGTTGCATATATGTATATATTGTATGGAAATATGTGGACATAAAGAAAAGAGATATATGGAAATATACTATAGATATATAGTTACATATATTATATATGGAATATATTTACATGGCAAATATGAACAAAACTAACTTAAACATTATTGTCACATAAGAAATATACTTAAAATATGATTGAACATCATTTTACTTTACATATATTAGATTAGGTTGACCCTTACAAAATCACTGAAATTGTTAACCCAGAGCGTATAGGTTACAGAATATGAGAGGAAAGAAAGTACCTAAAACTTGAAATGTCTCCAACTTGAAAATGTACTATAAGTGAAGACCGAGGGATCATCCCTCCACTGCTTGACAATGTTGCATGTGGGGACCCCCTCTCATTACTTGCTTTCCTTAGAACGATTTTCGTTTCAATTTGCTTATTTGTTTTGAAACATTCTTGGGAATGGTCCCTCTTTGTTGCTATTATTTACTTGAATAAATGCAAGTTCTCATAATTCTAGTATATCTTCTTAAAATTTTGATTCTTTTTGCTTTCGAGCGTTTTTTCAGAGCACTCTTGAAGACAATTTGGTATACTCCCACTATAAAGATCTTTTAGGAGTGTATGATTGACACCTAGGAATAATTCCACTATGCAGCCCTCTGTGGCTATGTGGTCATTGATATTAACCCACTATAAGGTCCTCTAGGAGGCACATGGTCACTACTTGAAAAAAGCCCATTGTAAGTCTTCTGAGTCTGTGGCAACTATTTGACATAAACCCACTACATGCACGATCCTCCTGGAGGCGCCTAGTTGTCACCCCTAAAAAGCCCACCGTAGTTCCTCCAAATTGGTGGCAACTTTTCGGCATAAACCTACTAATAGCCCTCTAGGGGGCACATGGTCAATCAAAAAAAGCCCAAATTAAATCATCTCCAAAAGAAGGTAGGACATCTCAATACTTAAAAAATTAAGATAAGTTACTACTTGATCTATTGCACATAACCCACTATGAGGCCTCTCAAGAGGCACGTAGCTACACAACCTCACCTCAACATTTAAATAGCAACAACAACAAGCCGTTTAACTAGGTTTGCAATCAAACTTCACCATTATGGTTGCTCATAAAGTTAAGATCCCTATAAGGGGACCCTCTGTAATTCACCGTCACAATACTTAATTTCTAAGCCTTCACCAACGAGTACACAATCATATTCTAGGTTAATCATTATGTATTACTATGAAAGCTCACTAAAGAGGTGTTTGGGTTAGATTAACACCGTTACTTAAGCATTTCAAAAAGACCTTACTAATGGGGTACCCAATAAGCTTAACCTTAATCAAATACTCATCGTGATATAATCCTTATCTATAAAACTCACTTGCTTTCTTGCACACCACTCCATATGAGTCAGTGGGGACCATTCTAAGAGATTCACAATTAAGCTTGATTAAAGAAGGCTCTATACCTCCACAATACAATTTCATCATACATTGCACTCACATCAATAGCAATTGCTCGAAACTTAAAAAAATTTAACTAAGCACAACTGCAAATCCATCAAAAGTGTCTATAAGTCCTTGAATAGACGCTAAATCCTAGCACCCCCAACAATCCTAGAAGAAGCCCGATCGTGCATCCTAAAAAAAATTCGATGGTTAGGCACCCACGACCTAAAAAAATTATAATTGCGCAAGATAAGAAAAACCTTCAAAGTGTAAGGTGTCATCTTTCTAGCAAACACTATTCTATAGTCATGAAAAGTTATATAAGATGGCAGTACATTCCAAGAGGTCCCCCAAAGGAGTGACTCTGCAAGGTGCCTAAGAGGATCCTACGATTGAAATGGCAAGTAATCTATAAGACTCATTCTAATTACGAACGTAACCTTACAAGTTGAGAAAATACATAAGTACTCAGAAGAATATGGAACCCCGCAATGCAATACCAGAGGATCCCCAGGCTAAAAAGCTCCCCAACAATTTCTAAATCTAATGTGAAAAATAAAGCGAAACAAATCCCAACCTCGTAATACCGTAAAGATAATGCAATTCTAAGCCCTTAGAGGAAAACCTACTCCTCATAAACATTGGAAAAAAACTCCACCAACAATTGAAACTCGACAAAGCCAGCTTAAATATAAAATAAACAAATAAAATCTCCTTAAACATGCACTGAACATGAGCATTGGGTAATCCTCCTTTGCTACTCTCAAGACATCAGTTTCATTCTTGAAGAATTCTTTTAAGTCCTCCCGTGGCTTCATAATTAGTCAACAACACCCATACAATCCTCACCACAGGAAATTTTGAGCTTTGTATTCATCAAGAAGACGAGCATCCAAGTGAGTATAACAAAACACCTAAATTCAAACACCTTGACAAAAAAAAATAAAGTCGGCACCTGACGCGAGTGCCCTAAGCAGGTGCCCATCTGACAGCCAATGCCGGTGCCTAATGCACGCGGCCTCAAGCTGATAGACTCCTTGTCATTAATTGCACTTTTGACGCCATCCTTGGAGATTGATTTTGATCATAACTCTATAGGATCCTATCCCCTAATTTCCCATATCTATAAACACACTAAAAATTTGCTTAAGTCCCTTGATAACAAAGGAAGATCTTCTTAAGCTTTTAAACATCCAAGACATGAAATTCATCTAAGTCCTTGAGTGAATACTTCATTAAACTTTACCAAGCCTCCTAATGAACACCATTACACGATTAACTTAATTTTGCTTGTAATAATTAATCAAATTGATAATACAATTTTATGAATAAACAAAGGATAAAAATTAAAATCATGCTTTATGTTATATTTTTAATATGAAAATAATAATTTTCAAATTAAAAATAGGGGGCTTAATGACGTGGACAATTTTGACTATGAGCGCAATATAGTAAAATTAACCAAGAAAATCCCAATGGATTAAATTAACTACTTAAGTAAAAGGGCCAATGGATCCCATAAAGTGAGACAGAAAAGCCCGAATATGCCTAAATCTATCAAGGGGGGAAAAAAATAAATAACAAGCCCTAGAAAGAACTTAGACAAAGGAAATCATTCATGAAAAAATTGCAAACTTTCAAGAACTTTGAGGAGCTAGAATCTCTCTGCGTGTATTTTAGAGAAAACGAACCAATTTTCATTTGTTTATCGTAAAGAACCTTACTCCATTTTCTTGTAGCATCATTATCCATAAGATAAAAGTTAATATTGCAATTTTAGATAAATACCAAGTAGGGTTTTAATTTCAATTGATAAATTAGTTGTGTAGCACCTCAATTTTTGGATTATAATTAAATTGTAAATGGTAGTATTAACAAAATGATAGGTGGATCAAAGAAATTATATTTAGAAATTGCTCAAATTGAATTAATAAAATTTTAGGTATGAATATTGGAAATCAAGGGATCTTATTGCAATTAAGAAAAGAGCTTGATTGACCAAAATTATAAAATTTAGGTGTCAATGTGAAGAGAGTAAAAGCTTAAGGACTCCAAATAAATAAAGGAGAACTCAATTGATTGGAATGAATAATGTCAGGGGCTTGATGAAGATTGATATCGTGTATGTTAATATCTTGGACTGGAATTAACTAGAATCGACCTGAGAGAGACCAAGGGGGATGCCTTAGGTAAATCGGGGTCAAATCCTACAATCAACAACAAAAGTCAGGCTAGCCGATATGCCATCGGCTAAGGCACTCCGATACTCAAGTCAGTGAGGATCGACTAGAGATTTGAGCAATGGAGTGGGGGCACTAAATAAGAAATAACATACCTTGCTGAAGGGTTGTGATGGAGTATTTATAGCTTCATTAAAGTGGTTGATATGTCCTTGATGCCCTTGCTGTGTAAGAAGGGTAATTGTCCTTGTTTGAGGACTTTCCCGTCTTATCCAGCTTATGTACTATTTCAGGTGTCGCTGCCTCTAACTACCTAAGATGGGAAAATACATTGGGGGCGCCCCCAAACCTAACATGGCCGCAGAAGGCGGTACTGCTGGTGGCATGCGCCATTAATGTGGTAGTACGGCGTCTGGCAAGGCATTTAATGTGGCCAGTGGGCTGTCTCTTTCCTTCAACCCCTCTGGTCGAGACCAACTTACCCTAGTCGATACTACATCACTCTGGTCGAAGGATAGAGGCCACCCAAAGGAGATCATCGATCGCGATCGGGACGCTAGTACTCGACTCAATAAGTAGGGGTCCAGTGATAGAGTTATGGTCGAATCTCTTGGTCAGTTTGGAACGAGTTGGGCTTAGGGCTCCTATCCTAGTCGAGTGTTATTCGATTGGGCCTGCTGGGGCTGTCCCATATCATGAGCCCCCCCACTCACGAATCCTGATCGAGCATGTTGACGAGAATGAATGGGGAGTAGCTGAGTTGCTAGCTAGGAATTGGGAGGAATCGACTAGACAAATGGAGTCGATGAGGGTTTTGCAGACTCAACTGTGGTTTTGAGCATTTAATACATCTGTTACGTTGGGTTAGGTGAAACACCAAAGGGCAACATAGTAATAATTGCAGCCGTTTAGGTTTTCGTGCCTTGGGGCCTATAAATAGGCTCGATAAGAATTTTTATTTTTATATTTACAGCTTTGCATGAGGTCAAGCCCATTGATTTATTACCTTCTGCACTCTGCCTCTAGATAGCCAAACCACGTAAGTGTTTTAATATCTCAAAGTGTGCTTTGCTCTTTGATCTTAAACGTAACAACATAGCAATGGTGCTGAGGGTTTTTAGCTGTGATAAGGGTAACTAGGAGAGCGATAGTGAGGGGACTAGGTTGGATAAGGCTCCGACCAGCAATGGGGGTAACTCGACTAGCGATTTTGATAGCTTATCAAGTGATAACTCGACCTCCAATAGTTCTAGCGATAAGCAGATTGGCACTAAGGCCGAGGCTTGGTCAAGTGAACCTTCAGTGTCTCGTGGTCGGTTGTTTACCCTCGATCACTACAATGAGATTAGGTCGGAGGTAATGGAGGCTGATCTTAATACCCTTAGGTAGGTCTATCACGTTCCCCAGGGTTATAAGCTGATTGTCCCCGGGTTTGGGGGTAGGATGCATCAGCTACCTACTAGTTGCATTACTATTTTTGAGGATGACCTTAGGTGTGGGCTTAGGTTTCCCCTTCCTGAGCTAATAATCCACAGTGATGCGCTCGTCAATAATGTCCAAAATGAACGGTGACTCTCTTTCTCGTCTGGACCTCTAGGCTCCTTCGTGGTTTTGCTCAATATTTCTTTTTGAGATCTCCTTGAGCTGCCTGTTGAGCTATTGAACCTGGTGGAAGACTCTTCCTATTCTTCTCGATCAGCTTGGGTGAGATTCCTATTAGTATGCTACCTCTCATGCTCGACCGCTCGAATAGGTCGAACGTTGTGGTCGACGGAGTCCGCAACTTTTTCACGGGATGTTGTCGGACTTCTTCTCTTAGAAACCGCCCAGGATTGTGATCTCATCGAGTGGGTGGTTGCCTAACCTCTAGTCGACCCTTCTCTTCCCTAGTGGGCCTTTCTTCGCGCTGGGTGGGTTGGGGCATTGCACTGGCCGTGGGTCCAGGTGGGATCATGTGTTTATTCAGGGTAGCTAAAAGTTGGGTAGAAATTTGAGCAGATATTTTTTCACTTATAAGTTGCATTAATTGCGGCATGGTTAGGGTGACCACATGCTCCGATTGGGCACTAGGCCGTGGTAAATTTAGCTCTAGCTGGGGTCGAGGATGAGGTGTTGGTGACCTTTTGTTCTCCTTTTTTTTCGAAGGGGCTCGCCTAGTGTTAACCATTTTTTCTATTGCAGACTCTTAACTTTCTCAGACATGGTGCCAAATGATGAAGGTTGATATTGTGTATGTTAATATCTTGGGCTGAAATTAACTGGAATTGACCTAAGTGAGACCAAGGGAGAGGCCTCAGGTAAATCGAGATCGAGTCCTGCAATCAACTGCAAACACGTCAAGCTAGCTAAGGTACCCTCAACTAAGGCACTCCGATGCTTAAATTAGTGAGGATCGACTAGAGATATGAGCAATGGAGTAGGGGCACTAAATAAGAAATGACATACCTTGTTGAAGGGTTGTGATGGGGTATTTATAGCCTCCTCAAGGTAGTTGATATGTCTTTGATGCCCTTGCTGTGTAAAAAGGGCAATTATCCTTGTTTGAGGACTATTCCGTCTTATCCAGCTTGTGTACTATTTTAAGTGGGGCTGCCTCCAACTTTCTAGGACATGGAGGTACACTAGGGGGGCCCCCAAACCTGACACAGCCGTAGAAGACAAAACTGCTGGTGGCATGTGCCATTAATGTGGCAGCACGACGCCTGCCAAGGCATTTAATGTGGCCAGCGGACTCTTTCTTTCCTTTGACCACTCTGGTCGAGACCAGCCCGACTTGGTCGAGACTACATTACTTTAGTTGAAGGATAGGGGCTACCTAAAGGAGATCATCGATTGCGACTGCAACGCTAATACTCGACTCAACAAGTAGGGGTCCCATGATCAAGTTATGGTCGAATCTCCTGGTCGGTCTGGAACAAGTTGGGCTTGGGGCTCCCATCCTAGTCGAGTGTTATTGGGTTGGGCCTGCTGGGGCCATCCCATATCAGGGCCAATGTGTGAAAAATAAAAATTTAAAGAGCTAAATTGAAGTATTTGGGTCAAATTGAAAGGCGGTTAAAAGTTTAAGGGTGCAATTAAAGGTAGCCAGAAATCTTCGGGGTCAAATTGAGAAAGGTTGAAAATACTTCTATATATATGATTGAGGACAGAAAATTTTCAAATTCTCAAAACTCGACCCCAGCATTTCCCAAGCTCGATTTTGCTCCATTTTTGCTTGAAATCAAAAACTAAAACCATAGTTAGTCTTCCCTCAGCTAAATGAATGCAACGGTACCAAAAACTCGCCAAAACAATCAGTAGAAAAGGAGAAACGTGGTGGTTAGTGATGAAAAAAGACGGTGATGATGGGTTTGGTGGTTCCATCTATAGAAGCTTAAAATTGATGGATGGGTTTTGATGGGCTTGACGTGGGGAACGCGGTGGTATGCTCAATTGCTATTTTTGACGACCAACGATGGAGTAATTATGGTAGAAAGGCTGCTAGGGCTTGCAAAAGTTTTGGACGCCTAATTGACCGACCAAACGGTGCTGAAATTTGAAATTGATTGAGGGGTTTGCTTTTACTCATTGAGGTGAACATTTTGGGGATGGCGGTGTTCATTTCGACGGTGGCATGTGGCGGCAGTTCTTGGGCAGTCAGTGTAGATTTTAATTCTCGACTCATCTGGACTATTTTCGACTTAAGATTGGATCCCAATATGGTCCAATTTGGATAAATTCTCTTTAGTCGAATGTTATTCAATTCAATTGTAATTTTGATTAAAACTTTAATTGAAAAATTATTCCTAGTACAAAATATGATTTATAAAATATGACTTGAACCTAAATAATACTAAAATTGTAATTATTAGAGATGAATAATTGTTAGAAAACCAAACTTATTGAGTTAGAATTTATCAAATCAACTTAAACTGAGAACCTTGAAAACAGGATACGTTGTAAATAGAATTATTATCAAAGACTAATTACCTAGGAATTAAGTTCAAGAATATGGAATCAGATTATCTTTAAAATCCATTGATAATTGGTTGTCACACTAAGAACTAATTTAGTCGCGTAGTAAAATGTAAGTTTAGTTTAAATTCAAGAACATTGGACTTAAATATATTGCTTTATTATTCTTAACAAATAGACCTGCAATAATTAGACAATAGAAAATTAATAACTAAATTGGATACTTATAATAAAATAAATTATTTACTTAAAGTTAGAATAGATGAGTTTAAATAAATGAATAAAACCTTTTTGATATAACTAAAAGATATATATAATTGAATTCTGACTTGTGAAACTTAACGGGGCATGCTTACCAAAAATGGGAACCTTATATTTTAATACTCTCGAGTATATCCTAAGTTTTAGGTTAAATCTAATCATAACATAGGATAATAGACAATTATGTAAACTAGTCTAGCTAATCCGAAAAAATAAATCATGACTAATGAGGAAATAAACTAGATATGTTAGGTTAAAAGAATTGAAAAGAAAGAAAACAATTATTAAAGAATTTCGTAACTTAATCAAACAATAATTCAGCTCTTGATTTGAAATACACCTAAGTTCAGGTAATATACGAATTGAAATGGATAACATTTAAATACAAAAGTATTCAATATGACCAAGAATGTATTGTATTCGAATAGCTTAATATTAGATTTAAAACTTAAAGAAAGGATTAGCAAGTGGAATGAAGTTGGGCAAGGGGGGTAACCTTAACCAAGGGATTGGTATAGTTTTATTAACTAGTACATCAGATAGTGGATTGGGTAGCAAGATTTAGTGGAATTATTGAGATTGTGCTAGCTTGAGACTGAATATGTTCGAGCTAATTAATTAGGCTTTCATCAAGACCATAAGTGAGACTTACCAATAGCACAAGCTAAAGATAATGATACCAAAATAATCGGCTTGGCAATTGATTAGACAAGAATCCTATACTAGGTTATCTTAGGCATCTTGGTATAGAAACAAGATCACAAAAATACCATAGGATAAAATAAATCAAATACTAAAGTTTAACAAGGAAGCTAGGTATATATACACTTATGATTTAAAGAATTAATACAACATTGATTTAGGTCATCTTACGATAAATTCTTGGACTGACTAGGGAGCAAGGACTTGAGCATCCGTACAACTAAGGATTTCTCAGCATATACCAGGTGAGGTTTATGCTAGCTTTCCTTGCTGGGGAATGAACCTATAGCTAGTAAATATCACACTATTGCCTATTTGTTCCTGCATTGAAACTATGAAAATTAATCATTGTTCCGTATCGTTCTGTTTCTGATATATTTATCTTTGAACTCTTGCGTTTGAACTGCTGCGTTGACCACAAGGTATTATCTAAATATTCCGCTTGACTCCTTTCTCAAATGTTACCCTTGAACACTTATTTAAAAATAAGATATTTTGAATAATAATGTTTTCATCGGAGGAACTTTGAAAAGTATCATTTGAAATTGGGAATTTTCTGATGATCTCACATGAACTGGATTCTAATTTGACAACTGAACTACGATTTGACCAATTCAATCTCGATCTAATCGCCATATATTATGATGTTGACTGTGAGACAATCTTGATAACTAGTTGTTATTGTTTTATGTTAGTTGTGGAGGTCGTGCAACTTGGCCGTAATACTTTGGTTGTGGAGACCGTCTCTATCGGCCTGTAATATATTGGTTGTGGAGGCTTTCTCTACCAGCCTATAATATATTGGTTTTGGAGGCTATCTCTACCAGCCCGTGATATATTGGTTGTTGTATCGACCCGTAATTATTCTATAATGGTTGTGGAGGCCATCTCTACTAGCTCGTGTTTTTATAAATTGGAGACAACAGTAGCCATGTTGGTTGACCCGTGGTGATAGAGGCAGTCATGCTGACTCGCCCTAATTATACAGTAGTCGTGGAAGTTATCTTACCGATCAACTTGAAAATGATTTTGATTTATTATACCGTATGGTGATTGTGGCATAATGCTCAAAGTGGAAACATTTTTGTATGGTTGATTTGATTAAATGTGCATATACAATCGATTTATTTAAATGCTTCTGCACGGTCGGTTTTATAAGAGTGAACTTATCCCTAAATTTCGAATCTGAGTCTTTTATAAAATGTACTTGTACACATGGTTCTTTAAATTGATTCAATTCTTGAGTTCTGCATATGAGATTTCCCATGCTATGTGCTAAAACTTGAGATGTCTCCTTGCTGGTATGAGACGACGTTGAGTCAGCTCATGATCTTTAACTTTATTCTGCAAATTCCGTGGAATCTATCTATTCTTCAGTATCCTGTTGTTTGGACATGTGCTTTAATTATTTATACTCGAAATAAATATTTTTCTTATATGCGTATATTGTACTTCATAGATCCTAATTATGTATTTTGATCACTACCTCACTAAGTCATTTGGACTTACCCTTCTTGTACTATTTTTTCTATTTTTTATCCCAGATTGAAGGAATAAAAGACACATGAGCTTGGGCCATTGTGCATGGTGTAAATAGTATTATCAAGATATCTACAAATGGTGAGGATCTGATGTATGTATGTAGTGTAAATAGTGTGTTTGTCAATAGGCTGCGCCTTTATCTTTTAATAAGTGTAAAAATACTGGAGCCTGAGATCTTTGACGCGAACTTTTGAGGGATTGTAAATTATGGGAACTCAAGTTTGATTTGAAGTTTTGCAACATGACTAGTTGACATAAAAACCAATAATTGATTTCGATTTTACTTATCTTGTGGGTTGTGATGGAATTATCTAAATTAAAAATTAGGTGCATATTTTATACTTTGGAAAATCTTGAAAATTCAATCGGAGTAGCATCTTGGTCGGGAGCAAGCACATCCCGGGCAGGGCGCTACAAGTTGTATTAAAATAAAATTAAAAAACAAATTAATAACCAATTAAATTTTTTTAATTTAATTAAAAAAATAACATTTTAAAAATTTAGAATTTGATCAAAATCGCACAATTACAAATCCTACACCATTGTATTATATATAATAATATAGATAAGGGTATATATTATATGCGTGGAAGTTACATAGCTAATCTTTTATTTGTATTTTAATAATAATAATAAATGGCAATAAATAGTTAATCAAGATATATAATTAAATAATAATTCTTACCAAAATGGGATCCAATCCCTTAATAGTTAAAGCTTCATACTATTTGGCCCCATTCACTTTATATGATGGAATTAAAAATGATTGATAAGATATGTGATGAAATGAGTAACGATATTAAACAGTCAAATAAATATCATGTATATTTTTTTAGGATTATTTAAATAATAAATTAATCAATAATAGTTGTAACATGTGTATTTTGATAGATTATTATATCTATAATATGTATCTTACCAATATATCCTTTGTTCCCAAAGATAAAAAATATCCTATATATTATGAGTTTAAATTATTCAATACAAGTCATTAATAATTTAAGTTTTTAATAATTGGTAAAATTTTAGTATTTTGCCAACCAAATTAATAATTTAAATAAAATAAAATGTTGAATTTATTCAAGTAAATGTCATTTGTCCACAAATTTAAATAGTTCAATTGAGTTTTATTTTACCTCAATCTCTTATAGTAAACTAATTTTATTTTTATATTTAAGTAAATGTCATTTGTCCACAAATTTAAATAGTTTAATTGAATTTTATTTTACCTCTATCTCCACGACATAATTAATTTTATTTTTATTATGTTTTAATAAAGTAATTTTATTTTTATATTTGCCAATCAAATTAATAATTTAAATAAAATAAAATATTGAGTTTATTCATGTAAACATCATTTAATGGAAAATGAGTAAGGATATTCGATATAATTTGTCTTAGGGCTACAAGGATATTTTGGACATTTTTTTAATTAACAAAATATTAAATGATGTAGGATGAGCATATCTCGTCTTTTAAGTAGAATATCACATTATATGATGAGCAATTTTAATACCGAACAAAAAAATTATATTAAATTTTTATTAAATAAAATATGCATAATATCAAATTGAATAAAATAGAATAGCATATCTAATCTAATATTTGGTAATAAAGATGGCCTTTGATTTTTGGCATCTGAAAAGCCCTTTTAAAAGGAGCAAAAAATTATTTTGAAGCAATGATGTTGCATCATCAATAACTTCTGTCGTTTGACGCAAGTCCTACTCACAAAAAATCACTATCGTACACACCCTTGACCCTGGTGTCTCTCTCTCTATCTCTCTCTCTCACGGAATATATTCAAATATCTTCTTTCACATACAATGTATATAGTGATAGTTTGAGTTTCACTGCTTTGGCTCTCGCTAGCCTCTATTTCTCTCTCTGCTTCAACCTTCTCTCCGCAGATCTGATTTTCCATACAGGTCAGCCTCTCTCTCTCTCTCTCTCTCTCTCTCTCTCTCTCTTCCAGTTCTTCTATCTGGATATGCTGCTCTTGAGCTATTTTAACTAGAATTTGTGTTTGGTTACCCTGTTCTTTGTTCCAGATCTACCGTTTTGAGTTCTGATTATTATGTGCAAAAAAAATGGACGGCGATATTACTCGGATCATTTTTGTTTTTCCTTTTTTTAATGCTAATGCTGTGATCTATTATTTTTTGTTTCTTGCTTTTGAATTTTGTTTACTGTTTCTGGATCTGTTTTCATATGATGAAAGAAATATGAATCGTTTCAGCAACATTTTGGGGTTTCAATGTTTTATTGATTTTTACCATGGAAAGTTAAGAACTTGTGGACTTTGATTAGCTAGTTCACTGTGGAAAAGAGCAGTGGAAGAGGAAAAACAAGAAAGTGAGTTATTATCTTAAATTAAATTGTAGGAAGACTAGATATCTTAATGCAGTTTTCAAGCGTTACATTCAAATGAAAAATACTTCCATTCAGATTTGATCTGGTCAAAATTCCATTAGCTTAATTCTTTTTCCTCCATATCATCCTTTCTACTAGAACAAGAAGAAACGTTTATCTGGGAAAACAGCAAAGTGAAATGTTGCTTATGGATTTTTGTACATTTTTGTGAATTCTGATAGAATCTCATCATCTGATTGCAAAATTTTTGATTGAACCTGTTGTGGTCACAGAAGTTGAATTCAAGAATTTTAGAGATAATGGGTCGTGGAGTTAGCAGCGGTGGGGGTCAGAGTTCTCTCGGGTACCTTTTCGGAGGCGGTGAAGCTCCTGCTCCAAAACCTGCTGCAAACAATGTGGAGGCTCCTCCCTGTAACCCAGTTCCAGAGAAGCCATCTGCTGTTGCACCACCTGTTGATGCTACTAAGCAGATTCCTGCTGGCATCCAGGGTAGCCAGAAGAATAACTATTACCGAGCTGATGGCCAGAACACTGGCAACTTCCTCACGGTATGTTTGTTATATTTGTTGTGCTATTGTATCATCTAATAACTGTATTAGGCTGTTCGCTCTTGTGCAACTGGTGAACAGGGTAATTGCCTTGTTGATACTTGGATCCGTTAGGGTTCAATGGGATTATTATGGATTTTGTTGCCATGCAGTTAAAATATGTGCTGTTTCACAGACAAACGTAATTGCTCTTCTTAGGACTTATTTATTTTTTAAATGGTTCATGGTTACTTGCTGTCCTAAGTCCTTTTGTATTACACATATAGGTGGTGGTTGGTGTTACTTGACAACTATGAAATGGCTATCCAAGAAACCCTGTCTAATGCTCTGTCAAAATTTTATCGCGCTAATGGTGACTGGATTCAGATATTTTGATTAAGATTTTTAGGACAATTATTTAATAAGATTGATTGGGAAGCCAATTTATGAGTCTGCACTCACATTCGATGATAGATGGCATCACTTTTTTCTTTTATGGATGTTTTGGTAAATTGGATCCTGATCACCTTCTATGGGATTCGTAATGATGGTGATGTTTTTTTGTTTCCTATGTTTGTCTATGATGCAATTGGCAAATCTTTCTCACCAGTATGATGGTTGATTGGTCTTGTCTTGGTCACCATTTATGAGATTCCTGGCAGTGATCATTTCTCCACATAGTTTTTCATCAAAGTGATAATGTGGAAAACTTTCTATGACAGGATCGGCCTTCTACTAAGGTCCATGCAGCTCCAGGAGGTGGATCCTCCCTGGGATATCTTTTTGGAGGCGGCAGCAAGTAATGCCTCTCACATCAAATTCGCAGATGGAATTGTTGTTCACTGCTTGTCTAGGTCCCTTTGAAGTTGGGGCCAACAATATCTTCATCTTTGGTTGCTTCAGACGTTATGAACTGTAATATATTGTATTTTTCTTGTCCTAAATCGAGCTTGTGAACTGGCAATTCATTGCTTCCCCGCTTGGTAACCCTTGAATGAAAAATTTACTTCTTGCTGTTGTGCTAATAGGAAATCGTTAATTGTACTGTTTTGCTCTTTCTATTATTTGAAAATTCTCCAATGCATCTCGTATCCTTTTGTTGTGAAAATATCAATCAAATGTGTTAATAACATTATATTAGTGATATATAAGTTATTATTCATGTGGTTTAATTCTTATTATTTGGTATATTCAATTTAGGTAATCATAAAAAGAATTTCTAATTGTGGAATGTGAATTCGTATTGATAATAGCTATGGGGTATTCTATTGTCTGTTAATAATGGGCTTTCACTCTGTTATGGTTGCTAATGTTGAAGTTGATGATATACATGAAAGCATATTGCAGTGTCTTTCTTCGTATATTTTTCATATAGAGATAAATTAAAGCGGATGTAGGGACCGCATTTTAGTCCATTACTCATGGATATTTGTCTGTTTTGATTCCATGAATTTGTGAATTTTAGTTGTCAACCATATATGGAGGCAATTACTAGGAATATTCGCTTTAGGCCCGTAAAGGTGAAAGCATTTTTTTGCCGCCCCAAATCCACCCTTAAACTTGCCCTCATGGATGTTGATATGGGTAAGCCAATAAGCCAACAGGCCTAATAAAATTTTAAAGCAAAGTATCAAACCCAAAATGAGTTAAGCTCCAACCGTTTCTATGCCAAAACAGGTTGGCCCATGACAATATTATGTTTGTGGACTGACTCTGAAAATTTGAATTGACCTTTGTAGTCAAAAGAGTTCGAATTCTGTCGATCTCACGAGGTCTAAAACATATAGCAAGAGAAGTGACTGCTTGATAAACGCATTAATGGCAGTGTCTGCCACTCGTCGCATCCACATTAAATGGACCCCAACAACCCTCCTGTCTGTATTAAATAGTTTTGATGGCACATCAACTTTACATTAATGACAGTAAGGGCTCCCACTCTGGCCAATCGGTTACAAGCGAGACTCTGTATTAGGTCGAAAAGACCTAAGTTACCCTTACTTACGGAAGTGAAGGCCTAATTTGTATTAGGGTGAAACTTATCTTTTCAATCCTTGCAAAACATTATAAATATCCCTTCTTTCAGAGACAAATGCATGCTTTCAATCACTTCTTAAGCCGTTACTTTGCCAAATTATCTTTAGGTCAAAAATTGACTTAAGCATTGGAGGGTCTTAGCCGAGGACCCTCTTTGCTAGCTTGACGTTTGTTCATTGGTTGTAGGATTCGATTCACATTATCCAGTTTCCTATCTTTCTGGTCGAGACCAAGAAGCCCACTTCACCAATATTGACATCATCATTTGGCGCTATCTATGCAACGTGGAATCTACAACCGAAAAATAGTGAACACTAGGCAAACTACTTTCAAAAAGCAGAGTGACCACAGATCACCACCACCTCCCCCACATCCGCCACAACCTCAGGCGGACCAACGAGCTGAAGGCCCAAGCTCTCAATTGGAATAGGTGGTTACTTTAACCATCCCTCAGCTCATGCAAATGATTAGTGATCGGATATCTGCTCAACTCTCCGCACAATTATTTGCCGCATTGCAAAGGCACAACAACCAACCAGTAGCTGTAGCTAGTGCCACACCACACCAATCCCATTAAGAAGAGAGACCACCGCATGAGGACAATGCAAGGAATGAAACTCGTCACAACCCTAACAGATGAGATTTAAGCCCTGGTCGTTTTCCACGTGATGAAGCCTTTTACCAACATCGAGAAGAGGTAGCGGATTCAATGGAGCACTTCACTCGACCTAATCGAGCCCAGCAGCACGAGAGGTCGAGTGCCAGAGACCTCAACCCAGTAAAGACTTATCTAGACGGACTGAGATGAATGTGATGAAGTGTTACACCAAGCCTAACAGTTGAAAAGACGAATGGAAGAGATATTAAGAAGAAATGTTGAAAGAATTCAGCTCGACAATACCCCTAACTTTTACAAGAAAGGGAATCCCTATTTATCCAGGAGATAATTGAGGAGTGCATAGTGATCAATGCGAACATTTCGACTGGATTGCCCAGATAATTGATGTAGCTACATGGCCACAATGACCATATCCAGGCCAAATTGTTGGTCACTACTTTCCAGGGAATGGCACTCGAATGGTTTGTTAAGTTGGAACTTGCATCCATTTTTTCCTATGACTAGCTCTGCGACAAATTCCTGCACCAATTTGCTAGCGGAAGGAAAGCAAAGCTACCTTCTATTCACCTCCACACAGTCAAGCAAAATGAAGGTAAATCTCTTATGGATTTCTTCTCCAGGTTTAACATCAAGATGCTGAAAATTGATAGCCCCATGATCGAATTTTTGATTGACATCTTATTTCTTGGACTGAGACACAAGGAGTGTGCTAATGCTTTGGTTAGAGAGAGACTAAGAACAATAGAGTGGCTTCTCGACCTCACAGAAAAGTACATGACCCAGGAGGACATAAATAAAATGAAGTATGGAGGCGGACAGAGTGATAGGAAGAAAAGAAAAGAGAAAGATGATAGGCACCAGAAAGACGGAGACCGATCTCCAATTAAAAAGTTTCGCAATTATGCCCCACTTAACTCTCCTAGAAAAGAGGTTTATCGCAATCCAAAATGACAATCTTCTCAAAAAACCAAGGAAACTCAATGAGACTCAGGCCATGAAAAACTTCAAAAAGTATTGCCATTTTCATAGGCAGAAGGGCCATGATACGAGGATTATTTTAACCTTCAGGATGAGATTGAGCAGCTCATTTGACAAGGTGATTTTAAAAAGTGTGTCAATGAGAAAGCCTGACAAGCAATGGCTCAGCTCGACCAGACTCCCCATAGAGAATGGTCGGTCAGCCCAAGAAGAGATGATAAAAGAAAGAAAAAAGTTGAGGAAGAACGTCCCCCCTTAAGAGGCATTATTGATATTATTGTAGGAAGACCAACTGGGGGGGACTCTAAATCAGCAAGAGGCAAGCACAGAGGTAGCTCGAATCAACTAAGTCAATGCGAACCAAGACAATCTATCAGTTTTCCACTAGTGCACTCCTTTTCAGATTTAGACCTCTCTCACTTGGGAGGTCAAGGGGCAGAGAGCAAATTAGATTGCCCTCCGGTAGTGACCGTTGAAATAGCAAATTTTGAAGTAAGAAAGATTTTGGTTGACAATGACAGTTCTACTAACAAAATTTTCTTGTCGACATTGGAAAGAATGAAGCTGGAAAAGTTGAAGTTCGAGCCAGTCCAAACCCCATTGGTTGGGTTTGGTGGGTCAAAAATTGTGCCAACTAGGTCTATAGATTTGTTTACATCTTTTGGAGAAGAACCAAAAAGATGCACCTTTATGATCAACTACCTATTCATCGACGCACCCTTTGCCTACAATGCCATAATTGGGAGACTAGCACTTAATGATTTCAGAGCCATAGTATTGACTTATCACATGAAGGTAAAATTCCTGACATCAGTTGGCACAGAAGAGTTACTGTGCAATGTGAAGGAAGCATGACGTTGTTACACCATCTTGGTCGAGGCGAATGAACAAAAAACCCAACCAAAACTGAAATCTTCTGTGGACATCCCAGTAATGGAACCCGAGGAGGGACATGCAAACAAAAAGAGAAAGAGGGAAGATACCAAAGTCGAGCTAGCTAAAGAATTCAAAATAATTGGACTCGAACCTGGGAGTTCGGACAAGACTACGAGGATAGGGACTAGCTTGGGAGATAATATATAGTGCATGTTAGTCGATTTCTTTAGAAAGAATATTAATATTTTGACATGGAAAGCAACCGATCTCCAGGTCATTGTCTACCATCTTAATGTCGACCCATTCAAGTAGGTTAAACAAAAAACTAGGACTTTTAGCTTTGAGAGGTGCCAGATCATCGAGGAAGAGGTCAACAAGCTTTTAGAGGGAGACTACATAGCACAGATACAATATCCTAGTTGGTTATATAATGTAGTCATTGTCCTTAAACATGAGGGCAAATGGAGAATTGATTTTACTGATCTTAATAAAGCATGCCTTAAGGAACCTTACCCACTGCCTCGAATAGATCTATTAGTTCACTCAACGGCAATTTGCAACCTCGTGAGTAAGATGGATGCTTTTCAAGGATGCTACCAAATTTTCATGGCTCTTGAAGATAGAGACAAAACTGCTTTTGTGGTCCTAAACGGTGTATATTATTTTCTTGTTATGGCATTTTGGTTGAAAAATGCCGGAGTAACATACCAAAGGCTGGTCAACTTTATGTTAAAGAATGAGATTGTTGATCTATGGAGGGCTACGTGGATGATATAATTGTTAAAACAGAAAATGAACTAGATCATTTATCTGACCTCAACCATATGTTTTCAATCTTAAGGGCATTCAACATTAATCTTAACCATAACAAATCAACATTTGGAGTGAGAGGTGGGAAGTTCTTAGGTTATATGGTCAACTAGAGAGGCATCAAAGCTAATCCACAAAAGATACAGGCAATTCAAGAAATCTCACCACCAAAGACAGTAAGAGACGTTCAAAGATTGGTCGAAAAAATTATTGCTCTAGGTTGATTCATTGCTTGGTTAGCATATAAAAGTCTACCATTCTTTCAGATCCTCAAGAATGTGAGGAAGTTTCAGTGGATAGAAGAATACGATCAGGCTTTGGTCGAACTCAAACGGTACCTGACTACACCATTGTTGCTCGCGAAACCTGTGATAGGAGAAGTATTGAACCTATACTTGGCACGATTTGCGGCAGCTATCAGTTCAGTTTTGGTATCCACTCAGCAGGGTTTGTATAGGGCAATATACTATGTTAGCAAAGTCCTACAAGGCCCTTAGCACAAGCATTTGGAGATCGAGAAATTCGTTCTTGCTATGACCACACAGAAGCATGAAAGCTGAGACCTTATTTCTTGTCACATGCTATTATTGTTCTGACAAATCAACTATTGAAACAAATGCTCTCCAAGCTTAACACATCGGGAAGATTGACCAAATGGGCAATTGAGCTGGGAGAATTTGATGTCAAAATTCAGCCCTATATAGTTATAAAGCATAGGTATTAGCTAATTTTGTAGTAGAGCGTATCGACCTCCCCACAGTATTTGAGCAGGAACAACATGTTTGGTCCTTGCACATTGATGGATCAACCACAAGTATCGGGGGAGGAGCAGGAATTTCCTTGCATTCTCCTCAAGCTGCGGAATATAATTTCGCAATCAAGCTCAACTAGCTAATCACAAACAATGAGGCCGAGTACGAAGCTATTTTTATAGGTATGAGGATGGCCCTTAATAGGGGGGTCGAGTGTTTAGCAACTATTACAGACTCACAGCTAGTCGTAGAGCAATTTGGAGGAAATTTTGAAGCAAGAGAAACAACCATGAATACATACCTAGCAGATGTCAAAAATTGGAACAACAATTCAAAAATTCACACTTAGCTAGGTACCCAGGTTAGAAAATGAAAGAGCATATGCACTTTCCAAATTTGCCAGCTCAACAAAAGGCACAAACAAAAGAACAATAACCTTTTTGGTCTCAGACAAGCCCACCATAGATGACTTTGACCAAACTCAAATCTTGACCGTCAGAGAGGCAAGCCCCAGTTGGATCAACGAGATAAAATCCAACCTCAAGAAAGGAAAATTACCATAAGACAAAGCAGAAGCCCAGAGATTAAGAAGATGAGCAACAAAATTTGCCCTTGACAACTTTGATCAATTGTATAAAAGATCCATCTTTGGCCCCTATTAAAATATCTGACATCAGAAAAAGGACAAGAGGTCCTATAGGAGATCCACGCTGGTATTTGCAGAAACCATTTGAGGGGATGCGCATTAGCCCACAAGGTCATCAGGCATGGTTATTTTTGGCCAACCTGCTTAAGGACACGGTCGACTTTGCTGGCAAGTGCACATCCTGCCAAGTACATGCCAACATCTCCTATTAGCCAGTTGCAACCCTCGTCCTGGTATAGATCACTTAGTCTTTCAACCAGTAGGGGGTCGACATTGTGGGATCTTTCCCAAAAGCCACAGGCCAAAGAAAGTACATGCTAATAGCAGTGGAATATTTCACTAAGAGGATTGAGACAGAACATGTACCCAAGATAACATATGCTGCGATAAGGAGTTTCTTATGGAAAAATGTCATTTGTTATTTTGGTCTGCCCAAAGTGCTCATATATGATAATAGCATCCAATTCCAAAGAAAGAGGATGAGAGATTGGTGTGAAAGCCTCGGAATTAGACAATATTTCACTTCGGCGGGAAATCTACAAGCAAATGGTCAAATGGAGATCACCAATAGAATAATCATGGATCATATCAAAACTCGACTGGAAAATTCTAAAGGTGGCTGGGCAGATGACCTCCCGAGTGTCCTTTGGCCTATCGGACCATCCCAAGAACAGCCATGGGGCAAAGCCCATATAACCTGGTTTATGGTTTTGAAGCAGTTGTCCTGACAGAGTTAATTCAACATACAACTCGAGTTATTCATTATAATCCGAGTAGGAATGAAGCAGAAAGAGAGTTCAACATTGAGAAAATTGACAAGTTACATCAACAAGCCTTCACAAAGATGCGATCATGGCTAAATACTATGACAAAAATGTTAAACCAAGATGTTTTAAAGTGGGTGATCTAGTTTTCAAGAAAGTCGAAGTCTCAAAGAGTGTTGGGAAACTCAACCCAAAGTGGGAAGGTGCCTACTCAGTGGTGAAAGTGGCAAAGCATAATTCCAATCGACTAGTAGATATGAGCGAAAATGAGCTCTCCCAACTGTGGAATGCAACCAACTTGAAGAAATTTTCTGTGTAAATTGAGCTCCTACCAGATGAAAAAAAAGTTTTCCAAATGGATATAATATCATGACCCTATAGTCGCATGATCAAACTATTTCTGAATTAATTATTAAATAAAGATCAAGTCAACCCCGATATAGCATAATCAAATTGCTTTTGGATGAATTACTAAATAAAGATCAAATCAACCCCACAGTCGTATGACATTGATTTTGGGACCAGTTATTAATTAAAGATCAACTCGACCCCCCAGTCATATGATCATATTGCTTTTAGGACCAGTTATTGATTAAAGATCCAATCAACCTCGCAGTCGTATGATCACATTGCTTTTGAATCAATTATTAAATGAAGCTCAAGTCAACCTCATACTTGCACCATCAAATTGATTACAGAAAAGTTATTAAACAATGATTAAATTGAGCATGAAATGAATAATAAAATGAAATCGACTAGAATTTCCATAAACGCTAGCATATTGTTTAAATGCCCGTCCAGGCCTTACATCATTTTAAAAACATTACATAGAAAAAAACTTCTTAACTCGAATCGGCAGACCCTCGACCTCCTGTTCAGGTCCCAAAGGAAGCACTTTTGTAGGGCAAGAGGGGCCAGTTTCTTCTGCCAAGAAAGGACATTCGATAGTAGGGAAAACTCTACCATATTCACTTCATTATTTTTGATATCCAAAGAAAAGTTGTTGACAAATGCAAATTCCTTCCCAACCTCGACCGCTTTGGGGTGCAATGGAGTTTCGACCTCACATGCTGTGGCATTCTCATCATAAGCTGCAAGGCTCACATTTTTCATAACATCGAGCCGAGCCTTGTCTTCTGCTCAGATCTCATAGCTAATGAACTACAACTGCTTCAAAGCTTTTTCGAACGCTTCATTGGCTTTATCCATGTTGAACGTTACACTTGGATCAGTGAACATTGGGCATAGCATAAACTATTGCATAGCCTCCCTTTAGATCTCAGGCAGTACTTTGAAAAATTCACCCCTAGTATAACGCAGAAAACTCCCATACACCTGCATTCGACCTGATAATGAAGCCTTCTGTATAGAGTTCAGCAACTTCTTCAACTGCTCTTCTGCCTGGCTCTAACCTTGGACAATAGCTAAAAGTTCAGTGTCTTTTCTTCGAGCTGCTTAGTTAACTCCGCCACCCTCGACTCAAGCGATTCGACCTTCATCTTGGTCGAATTATACTGTTTATTTTCCAAATCCTCACATCTCTCCTCCAACCTTTGTTGGGCTGTCTCACAGAGCTCATACCAATGATGAAGATTGTAACCCCATTGTCCGACCTGCAAGAAAGAAGATACATCAGGAAAATACCAATTTTACAAAATCAACGACGATAAAAATTGAGCAGTATGTTCAACATAAAACTTTACCATGTCTGCGTGATAGGTAGCATCAAGTTGCTTATGATTAAACATCTCCACTTGATCTCTTTGAAAGAGACCAGCGGTTAGAACAGCCAAAGGGGTTACTGAGGTTAGACCTGCATCCATCATTATTGCTGAATTTGGCACCCTGACTTTGGGCCCAAATTGAGGTTCAGGGAAAGTGGGTAAGTTGCATAATTTCTCTGGAGAAAGCATTTCATATGTGGCCATCTCAGGATTTGTAGCTTTCTTTTTCCCACTTGTTGGCTGCACTTTTCTTGGAGACACCCTGTGCCTCGACCTCTGTAGCCTTCTTTTTTTGTCGAGGAGCTAGGCTGCACCCTACTCCTGCACTCTAAGTGATGAGAGATGCACTAGCCTAGGGCATCTGTTCGACCTAGACAGTTTGTGGCGCAGCCCCCTACGAGCAGTCACGACCTCGCTGTGTTTCTATGCTCTTTACTGCTTTTGCATCCCGATTTGCCTGGAACGTTTCATGATGGGTTGACTTGCAAGAACATACATAATTTTGATCAGAAATGTGTCTTAACAAATAATGGAAACATATCAAACAAGTTAGGTAAGTTAGTTAATAAAATCCCGACTCCCCCATACTTCTCGACTTCTAAGACATCGAAAGCTGAAAAAGATTGCTAAAATTAGCCCATGAATGGGATTGGTCATGGATCATCATTAGAATAATTGAATTACACAAAAGAGAGAAACAATTAGGCAGAAGTTGAGTTTTGCAAACACGAAGATCTCTCAACAGGTGGACTATTGGTTCAGCAAGAGGGAACTTAAGTCCATATTTTTAGGCATCCTCAAAAATAATTATACATCCCTCAGGTGATGTATGCATTCTATGCCCTGCCCTAAGCTTAATCAGTCCAAACTCCTTAGGAATGTGATATTTTGCCCCAATCGACCTTAAGTCGTTTAAGGATACCTTAGATACAATTTTGCTATAATGTGTAGTGGTAAATAGCCTACCCCTCAACCTCAGAGGCTACTCAGCCTCCCCAAATGGTCTCACCTCTTCAACCATGGGCTTAGAAGGACCAACATTTTCGACAATAGGACTAGAAAGACCAACCCCCTCATCAACCTCTAACATCCCCTCAACCATACCCACTTTCGATTGGTTACTAGAGGAACCCAACCTATCACTTGATGTATCGCTCGAGCTTGCCTTTCTATTCAGGGCACCCAATGATTGTGTAGCCTCAGAGTCAGAACTCGCAATCCTACCCTCTTCCCTGACCCTAAACATGCTATAAACTAAGATAGATAAACGAAAAATGAATAAGAAAACTAAAATAAGGGGGAATGAAGACTTACGAAGGATATACAAGGAAACCTAAGAATTAAAGATTGCTCAAACTCGACCAAGAAATGTCTAGATCTTGACTTCTATTTGATACGGTAAAAGTAGTAAATGGGCAGTGAAAGGTTATGGACAAGGCTTAGAATGTCAACTGATTAATTTGATTGGCAACCGGCCAATTAATGCATAACTATCGATCATCTGCGCATGAATACCTGCGTAACCGCAAAAAATGGTTCCTTCCTTTGAAGTCCTGATTGAGATTCAAAAGCATTTTCCTGCCCTTGTAATCTTGATCGAGATACAGAAACAAATATTTTGGTCGATATTGAAACAACGCAATACGCTACTCTTTACTTCGACCCCATATGATCGAACTATGGAGTAGGGGGGACTCATGATATGGGTAAGCCAGTAAGCCCACAAGCCCAATAAAATTGTGGACTGACTCTGAAACTTTGAATCGACCTCTATAGTCAAAAGAGTTTGAATTTCGTTGACCTCACTAGTCGAAAACATATAGTAAGAGAAGTGACTGCCTGACTAAAAACACATTAATGGCGGAATCTGCCACTTGTTGCATCTGCTTTAAATGCACCCAAACCACTCTCCTGTCCCTATTAAATGATTTTGACCGTGTATGACTTCCGCATTAATGACAATAAGAGCTCCCACTCCGACCAGTCCGTCACAAGTGAGATTTTGTATTAGGTTAAAAGACCTAAGTTACCCCTACTTAATGAAGGAAAGGCCTGATTTGTATCAAGGTGAAACTCATGTTTTCACTCCTCGCCAAACACTATAAATATCCTTTCTTTTAGAGACAAACGTACGCTTTCAAGCACTTCCTAAGCCGTTACTCTGTCAAATTATTTTCAGGTCAAAAACTGACTTTAACATCAGAGGGTCTTAGTCAAGGATCCTCTCGACTAGCCTGACATTTGTTTATTGGCTGTAGGATTCAACCCCGCATTATCCATTTTTCCATCTATTTGGTCGACGCAAAACTTCTGGTCGAGACCAAGAAGCTCACTTCACCAAAATTGACATCATCATATGCCTAATTGGGAATTGAAAAATTGGTTTGGAGAATCCCCATGATCCATAAATAATATACATATATATATATATATTAATTGCATTAATTTTATAATTTAAATTAAATAACTATTTAATTTTTAATATTGTACTTTATTTTTATTCTTTGTCAAAATAATAATGTGTAAATTTTATAATTTTAGATATAAAACTTCTGATTCTACATGGTTTTGTACTTCTTTACCCAGTCCAAATTTTCATTCAAATGTTCTAATTCTACGTAGTTATGTACTTCTTTACTCGATCCAAAATTTCATTCAAAATAATGTAATAAATATAATTAAATTTAAATTCTACTTGTAATCATAATACAAACAATATATTTATATAATTATATGTAGCACAATTTATTAATCATAATTGTGCAATTTTAACTAAATTCTACATTCTTAGACTTTTGAACTTTTTAATCAAATTAAAAAAAATTCTCATTGATTGTTAATTTATTTTTAAATTTTATTTTAATACAACTAACTTATTTTTTATAACTAAAACCTCAATGTTCTAGTTATATAGAACGGTTAATTGGATTAAAATCTCCAAACCAAAATTCCATCTAGGATTCAGTCCCCACAAAAAAATTGAGTCTTAGCTCCCCAGTCTCACTTTTAATTAAGCAATCACTCGCCAACACCTGTAAAATTACCAGACTGACCTCCACTTGAACACAAAATTATCAAGAATGGGCGCCCATCTCTATGCCGCTAAAATGGATGGAAGTCGCATCTACGATTCTTACTCATTTCCTATTCTTCTTTTTCTTTTAAATCATTAATTGATTCCTTCTTCTCCATTCCCTCCGATTTCTCTCTTTGACCAAAGCACCCGTTCACTATGGATTGCCTTTTGAAGACTCTCTTCTAGTATCTTAAGCATTCCCGTCTACGTTTTCATCTTTTTCTATTTTTCCATTGGTTTTGTTTAATTTCGCATGCTTCCCTCAGATTATAGAAGGTATTTTTCTATTAAAATTGATGGGCCTGTAAGTATATTTGTGATAATTTCATGGAATATACCTAAAACTCGTGTTTATATACGCATTTGAGATGCAAACATACTTGATTTTATGTGTTTTGTACTTAAAGGAAGTATTTTGAGTACTAAAACCAATAGGATTCAAAAACCCTTTTATTGTTGAAACCTGATTTAGTATAATTTGTACATAAATTTTCTGTTTTAATTGTTACGAAAGTTGTTTTGAGTTAAATAGTACCTTAATTTTGTAATGATTGGGTTGGTTCACAATACGATTAATACAAGGTATGTTGGTAGCTCAATTTTTAGGGCTTATATTCAAAATATGATTTGTTTGAAGGGTTTACAGTATGTTTAGCCGTTTGCTATTGTTCATGAAGAAAAACATAGCATTAATTTGTTGAATACTGTCTCCATGTAAATCTGGTATAAAAGTACTCTATTTTAGTATTTTTGTTTATGTTTTCAGTATGAAAACTTTAAATGTAAGTATATATGGAGATTTTAAAGTATTTATTTATATGATTTCTGTATTTGCAGCAATGGAATCAGATGCATACAATCGTTGCTCCTTGAGATATTTTTATACTGCATTGAAGGAGTTGGAACCCAAAATTGGGTTCTGACACAAACATGCTCTTAAACAAACCCCATTCTATATATTTGAAAATATGCCACAGTTGAACTATTATAGTTTCAGTAGAGCGCAAGCAATCATTAGACAATTCAATATACGAACAACTTCATTTGTCTTTGGTGAAGACATTAAAATTCCTTTTCAAGGTCGAGAGTTTTGTTTAGTATTGGGGTTATCTTATGTGGGGCAACCCATCAATGTTGATCTAAAGATGAACTCAGACATTGTTGATCTCTTGTTTTCAATTTTTTTTTTTTAATATTAACTGTGTACAAATATTTAAAAGGTATAAGAATTTCTAGCTAGACATAGTAATGAAGATATTGAAGATTTTCTTAGGTTGTGTATACTTTTTGTTTTTAATTGTATTTTGTTTCCAATAAGCAACTACTGCACGCCTTGTTTTGTTATCTCTTATGTTGATGATCTATCGTCTATTGAGTTGTATGCATGGGGAAAGGCTGCATACAATTTTATAGTTCAAGAATTGAGAATTCACATGCGAGGTGATACATAGGAGGTGCAAAGGAAAAAATATTTTGATGGTTGTACATGTGGTCTTGTGAGTGTTTTTGAAGCTTCAAATTATAAAATTGTTGTTATTTACTATAAGTAACTATAATTTTTTTCTTTATGAATGACAGGTATGGCTGCATGAGCACGTTCCTTTCTTAGGGAAACCAAAATACTTGCGTGCATACCCACGATTTTTTCGGTGGGCTGATTGCAAGATTTTCGAGAATGTGGCTAATGCTAAGAAAGCTTTGAAGCAAATTAAAAGAGAAAAGGTAAAAGTTTATTGTTTATGTTTAGAATGATGTCCTATGAGTTTGACGTGCGAAAGAAATGCGTAAATTCCTATTATAATAGATTGTGCCTATCTATCTCTTCCTAAAGATGAGAAACTAATTGCTGCAATGCAAGTAATTATTTAGATGAACATGATTACTACTTGAAGTTTACTTTGTTATTACATTAATAATTTTGTGCTCTCCGTATAGGTTCCTATTGTGTCAAGCTATGATGTCTTAAATTTTGAAGCTTAGTTGAGGCAGAAAAATAAAGAAGTGGAACTGCTGAAGCACAGAATTGAAATTTTGGAGAGGAAAGGAAATGTAGGTGATGATGAGAGGATGGTTGAAGATGAGAAGGAAAATGAAGATGAGAAAGATGAAAAGGAGGAGAGTGATGATGATGATGCTGGTGCTCAAGACAGTTATGGGAAACCACACCTGGAGTTTATTGTTGATGAATTTGAGACCCTAGGTGGTAGTGATGATGGTCATAATGGTCATAATGGTGATGGTGGTGATATTGATGTTGATGTTGCGAGGGATAAGGAAGAGGAAGATGGTATTCCACATGAACATAAAAACAAGAAGTAGCGCGATCATACCTCTTCTATTGTCCGAGGCATTAGAACACAAGATGATCGGAAGAAAAAGAGAAAAGATGAAAATTTTATCACACCACCCCATTTTACACCACCAAAGAGAACCAAAATTGGTGCCCATAGAGGCCGTGGCAAGGTAGGAAGACCTCAAAGAAAAAGGTTGCAGAGGTGAGCCAAGGTACAACTAACACCAATAATGCTGAAGAAGTGGCTCAGCATACTAAAAATGAGAACACTGATGCTGAAGAAGTGAGTTTAAATACTATTGTGTCTAATGTTTAGTACTTGATTTCTTTGTAAAAGTACTAGAAGTGTAAACAAAAAGTACAGTAAATTGGTTTTTGAATACTAAAATTACTAAGAAAGAATACTGCCTTCTGTTTTTATTTTAATGCAAATTATATATATCTCGTAGGGTGCTATTTTTGTGTACAGATATGCTACTGTTGAAGGTTTTGAAATTCACGTAAGTGAATTTAGATCAAGAAAAGATTATAGAGGGTGTAATAACATTTCCGACAAACAATAAAGCATTATTAATTGTTTTTACCTCAACCTAATTTGGAGTAATAATTCGATTATACTTGTGTGAATAGATATTAAGAATTTTAAGGTTCTCTTAATTGATAATGTTGACTTATTTTGTAGTGTCATTGTTTGGGATGGACCTGACCACTTGATAAGAGGATATGTTTTGTGTGATTTGTTATTTGGAAAATAAGTTAAGAGGTGATATGATTGATTGCTGCTTGAAGATACTCTGTAGCAGCTCTTCAATGCATTTTGTGGGCATGGAATGTGGTGTATGCTACCATTGTTTAGATAAATAATTTTTAAAATATTTAGCACTGTACATGATAAAATAACTACTAATACCAATACAATTTGTAGGCTCCAATATTGAACAAATTGGAGACGTTGAACAAGAAATGTATAATAAAGCCACAACAATATCCAATTTTTCTTGAGGAAATTATGTTAGTTCATGAAAGATGCTTGAGCAGCTGAATATGGATGTTTTGACCAGGTGCCGGTTTGTTATCTTTCCAACTCTGTATAAGTTCCATTAGTTCCTATTGATTTTTTACTAGCTATAAAGAAGTTTACATAGATGAACTCTGCTTAGTCCCTTATGTCAAAAGTGATAGCAAGAGTTTATGTAAGTTTCTTGTCTTTTAAAATTATTCATGTAAATAAGTACACAACATATAGTAAATGATGATATTATTACGCTTTGCAGGGTAAGTTTATAGTAGGATACCTAAGGTATTCATTGGTGTATGATGCTAGGAAAGGGGACCTCCAATATGGCTACTGCTGCCAACAAGTTGGCGACATAGACTGCAGAGTTTATTGTTGTCTTTGGGCTAAATACTATACAAGGAACTAAAAAGATTATTGGGGCTACGCAAACTTATGTTCGATTGATGCATACTAGGCATATATAGCTGCTACGATTCTAGGACATGAGCATGGCTTGGTGCATTCTCATACAAAATCTTAGTACTAGTCTCCAATAATGCAGTATTTCTCTTCGTATTCATAGTATACGTAACCAAATATGAAGTACTATTTGTGTGATTGTTGGTATGAGTTATACTATGGATGAGAACGATGTGGTTAGATATGTTAATACTTTAAAAAAACCAAAAACATATGTGATTGTTGGTATGAGTTGTAGTATGGATAAGAACGAGGTGGTTAGATATGTTAGTACACAAGTGGAGTTCATTAAAAAAAAGAGGCAAAATATGAGTACATAATCCATTACCACAAGTACACAATATGAACAAAGTGAGTACATAAACTCTATCCCTAAGTACATAAGTGTCAGAATTGGGTATTTTTTTCCTTCAAATTTTCGGTATCATTCTTAGCACATGAGCGAACATTTTCCATTTTGCCTAATCTACCAATTTCATAATTATCAGACCATGAAGTATGATCAAAATATTTTATTAGGTTGTTCCGCGCGTCGATTGAGATTAAAATTGGTCTTTGGAAAAGCAAGTATAGAATCTCTTACCACAAGTACACAACATGTATAAACTAAGTACATAAACCCTGTCCCCAAGTACATGAGTGCTGGAACTGGGTACTTTTGTCCAAATTATCGGTATCATTCTCAACGCATGAGGGAACGTTCTCCATTCTGCCTAATCAGCCCATTTTATAATTATTAGACCACGAAGTATCATCAAAAGGGCTCATTCGGTGATCATAAGTTCAGTGGTGTAGGAAGGGGTGTCGGAGTGATGCATTTGCCTCATGCGTAAGGGCTTTATACTAGGAAGAATGACAACACAAGTAGTGGGATGTGGGTCTTTGTGTTTCTAATCATTCCAACACGTACTACACAACCATATATTCAACAAATCATGCATTTGAAGTTATGGGGTCACCAATGTGTTGTTCTGCGCATTGATTGAGGTTAAAATTGGCCTTTGGAAAAACAAGTACAAAATCTCTCTCCACAAGTATACAACATGTGCAAACTAAGTACATAAACCTTGTCCCCAAGTACATAAGTGCCAGAATTGGGTACTTTTTTTTTTAATATTTTCAGTATCGTTCTCAGTACATGAAGAAACTTATCCATTCTGCCTAATCTGTCCATTTCATAATCATCAGACCACGAAGTATATATGATCAAAAGGACTCATTTGGTGATGATAGATTCGGTGACATAGGAGTGGGTGTCGGAGTGATGCATTCGCCTCATACGTGAGGACTTTATACTAGGAAGAATGACAGCACAAGTGGCGGGATGTGGATCTTTGTGTTTTCAATCATTCCAACATGTACTATCATGACCATATATTCGACAAATCATGTAGTTGAAGTAATAAGGTCATCATCATGTTGTTCCATGTATGAAATTATGGTTAAAATTAGGTTTTGGAAAAGCAAGCACACAACATTGTCAAAGTACATAAACCCAGTTTTCAAGTACATAAGTGCCTAAACTAGGTACTTTTCTAGATTTCAGTATCATTATGTGCACATAGGGATTGTTCTCCATTTGGCCTAATCTGGCATTTGCATGTTCATAAGAGCACGAAGTAATGCACCCAAGACCCATTTAGTAATGTAGGTTCGGTGGTGTAGGGGAGTGTTGTTGTGATTCATTTGCCCCATGCGTCAATGCTTTACACTAGTACGAACGATTCCCAACCATTCCAACACGTCCTATGACAACCATTTATTCAACAAATCATGTATATGATGTTATAGGATCACCAATGTGTTGTTCCGCTCATTGAGTTCATGTTAAAATCAGCTTTTGGAAAAGCAAGTACATAACCCTTAACCACAAGTACACAACATAGTCAAAGTGAGTACATAAACCCCATCCTGAAGTACATAACTGCCAAAATTAGGTATTTTTTTTCTTTCTGAATTTTCAGTATCGTTCTGAGCTTATGAGGGATCGTTCTCCATTCAGCCTAATATGAGCATTGCACAATCATAAGAACACGAAGTATTGCACCCAAAACTCGTTTAATGATGATAGGTTTCGTGGTATATGAGGGGGTACCATTGTGATTCATTTGTCTCATATGTTAATGCTTTATACTAGTAGGAATGACACCACAAGTGGTAGGATGTAGGTCTTTGTGTTCTCTTACCATTCCAACATGTGATATCACTAATGAGTTGCTCCACAGCTTGAATTGAGGCTAAATTAGTTCTTTGAAAAAGCAAGTACATAATCCCTAATTATAAGTACATAACCATTGCAATTTTAATACATCAATGCAGTTATGAAGTACACATATGCCTAAACTAGGTACTTTTCTTGGGATATCCAGTATCATTGTTAACAGAAAATGGTATTTTTATCTGCATCTAAGGTATTTGACAGATTTGGTATGATATCTAAAAATCATGATATATTACATTATATGCAATATCAAATATTCCAACACATGATTTCACTCATAAGTTGCTCCATAGCTTGAAGTGAGGTTAAACTCATTCTTTAGAAAAGCAAGTAGAAAATCCCTGATTATAAGTACACAACCATTGCAGTTTTAGTACATAAATGTAGTTCTGAAGTACACATATGCCTAAATTGGGTACTTTTTTGAGATATCTAGTATCATTGTTAATAGAAAAAATGTAATATATTACAGTACATGCAATACTAAACATTCCAACAAAAAGTCAACTAATATTATTACATAATAGTCCAAATAGTATAGATTTGACATGTCCTTCAAAAAATAAAAGTTAGCAGCTATCATTAGTCTCTGAGCATCGTGCTATCCTTCTTACATTGATTGTATCCCCTTGGCGCACCCTCTTCTTACAGATTAATAATAAATAAAAAAAGATATTAGTTACATAGTAATAACAAGAAAGTATAGCAAACATACATATGCAACATAATGGTAAGAAAATACGTTAGCAAGGTCAAGCTAATCTAGCTAGTCGTAGCTTGTTTGCATGTACGACGGTTATGCCCAATTCCACCATATCGTCTACACTTGACTGTTCGAACATCAATTTGAGATGGAAATCTTGTGTCCTCCTACGACCTGGTTGAGGTCTCACATAAGTGAATAAATGGTTGGTTCTTCCTCTGCTTTGAATGTGTTCAGATCAAAAGTAGGTATAGGGTTAAGTACAAGTTTGTTAAGCTTGCTGACACATCCTAACTCGATTGTATTGATTAGTAAAGTCATACACCGAGAGTGACTTAGACTCAATACACACACAAGCATACTTGCAAGGTATTCTATTAACTTTCCATGGCTGACGTGAACAACTCCAGCTCTGCAAATCTATAACATAGGATTTGTCATGATCACTGACCTCAAAGTTTCAACCACTAGATTTCTCATTTTATTGTACGAGAAGCCATATAATTTATTATTGGTTTCTTTTTCTGCTTTGGGCATAATACTTCAGCAAGTTTATTACCTTCTTCTCGTCGATCATGCATCATAACCATGATTTGTTTGTGTATATGATCCACCATAGTTGCAATGGGCATAAATTATGCCGGTTTAACCTAATTATTCCAACATTCTGCCTAATTTTTGTTTATTACTCTCCATCTATCACTAACAAATAAAGAATTTGCCCAACATTGGGGCTCTGACTGCATGATAAAGTCTCTAGCAAAAGGCATGGACTCTACTATGTTGTTTATATACGAGTATATTCATGCCTTGTTGGAGCATATGTAGCTTTCATGAAAATAAATGCCCAATGTTTCTTGTTGTGGAGGGAGTACTTTCTCATTACCTAAAATTAAAATTATATGATCATTAGATTTCTTGAACTGTTACTTGGACATTAACTTAGATCAGAACATAGTTTTCAATAAAATGCAAAAAAATCTTACTTACTTTTTGAAGTTTTCCACTAAGTGTCTCAAATAGTGTACATGATGGCTACTAGGAAATACCATGGGGGTAGCTTTAAGAAGCCCAATATGTCAGTTACAGAAAAAAGTGAACCTTCTAAACCCTGTGCTATGGTGAGAATATAAAATGCTCCTTAACTTCAAGCAAAACCACTCTCAATTAGTATTATTTTCAGCATCAACAACTGTATATGCTAATATGAATAGATCATCGTTGAGATCCTTGGTGACAGCACTAAGTAAGCATCATTTATACTTATTCTTAATGTGAGTGCCATCCAAGAAAATCAGTAGATTGTATCCACTGAGAAATCCAACCAAATAAACTGTGAAATAGATAAATAATCGCTGAAATTTTAGGCTCACCTGGTCAATCTCATAATCCGCAACACTTCCTGGATTTGTTTCCTTCACAGCCCTACAATATCATCTCAACTTATCAAAGGATCCCTTGTTTGCCCCCATGAATATCATGCATTGCTATTTCCTTACTCAATTGTGCTTTATGGTATGGAATTTCTATGCCAAATTCTCTATGAATATCTTTCATTACATTGATAGGTCAGTAACAGGGCTCTTCTCTCAATTTTTCTTTCGCTACATTGGCGACCCAAGTAGAATCGACTGTAGGATATCCTCTTATCCGAAGACTACCCTCATTACATGTATGTTTTGGGTTGCATTTTTTAATACTAAAGAGTTTGTCAGCTTCATGCTTTAAGGTAAATATTCTCCATTGGCAATTATCATTGTTACAAATTGCTATAATCTTTTTGGAATCATTTTTCTTATATATAAAGGACCTTCTAGTAGCAACAACATAGTTTTTAAGTTTAATTCTAAACTCTTAAGAATCTTGGAACGCTTGCCCTGTCCATGGATGCCATGACTCCAAGCATCAATTGAATTCCTTTAAAATGCTAAATCATATTGTGACTCACTTGTGGAGGGAATGTCCTCCTCTATTTCATTCCTAAATGGGTGTTCATTGCAAAGAAATAACATAGTCAAATACATAATAACTGTTAATAAAGTGCTGCAAGATCAGTACATAAGTACTCAACTATGCAATTTCAGTATTCAACAACAAGATAACTAGGTACTTACGTAAACAATGCCAGTATTTCACATAGAATAAGTAAGTACTAAAATAAACAATTTAAGTACTTAAAGGAAGGAGATAAGTATTGAAATGACTGAATTCAATATTTAACGTAGAAGACCTAAGTATTGAAATGAAACAAATTTAGTATTTAATATGGAAGGCCTAAGTACTAACACACAAATATCCAGTATTCAAAGTAGAAGAGCACAAGTACTGAAATGAACAAATTCAGTATTTAACACATAAGACCTAAGTACTAAAACATATAAAACAAGTATTCTGTAAGATAACTGCATATAACTAATAATGTAGACGAGTACAAATTAGGACAATGGAAGTATGCTAAACAATAAATGCAATACGAAATTAAAGATATAAAGTATTTACCTACTTGTATAGCTACTTTACCTTCCCCGTCCACTAGGTTTATTTTTTCAGACAACCATAATGTCAACTAAGGCCGTCTTTAAACACAAATATAGGCGAATCATGTTGGACACATCCTCCTCAGCATTCAAGTCACGTATATTTTTTGATGGGGAGCAACGTATTGTACTGTGTGGAATTGAGGGGAAATCTCACATCATTTTTTCTCTAGTTGGAAATATAGTCCCACTAGGGTCATGCTCTCAAAAATGGACATAAGATAGAGTTCCCCATTACATATACAATTCCCTAACAGTTGAATTTGAGGTTTTTCCCTACTACCCGACATTTTCAGGTTGAAAAACAAAATTAAAAAAATTGTTCCTTGCCAAATATTACAATGATGCTTTATTGTGCAACTTTGGAGACAAAATAGGTTTGCTTCTTGTTAATATGTTGTAGCCGATTGCAAAAAATGAAATGAAAAAAAAGGACAGAGACACACTGTGTTCCGTCGAGGGAGAAAAACAAAAAACAAATGAGAAAGAGAGAGGGAGACGAGCTATTGGGACATCAAGGTTTAGGAATAAAGGGGAAAAAACATTGAAGTGAGGTCATTTTTGTCATTTCAAGTGGTTTGGAGTGAAGGCTAAACTCAAACTTCACATGGGAAGTTGAAAATAAGAAATACTTTGGTGTGGACTGAATACCTAATGGAAAGTTGGTTTAGGTATTTTTTAATTAAGTTGCCCTATATAGAATTGCAATATTAATTTTTATTTTATGAAATAATTTCACTTATTCATAATGAGATATTTTTATTTCATCATAAAAGTTAAAAATATCCGCAATCATAAATTTGATATCTTATCTTATCACATAAATTTAAAATTTGTTTGGTTATTGAATTTGCATTTTACTATTTTTATTGTATTTTTTTCGATTTCTCCAGATAAAGAATATTATTTATACATATTTTATATTTGAATAACATATAGAGAATAGTTTGACTTTTTTTAAATATATCATTTTGCTAAGTAGATGAAATTATTCCAAATGTCTATTAAACGATGAAGAAAAAATTATGCATTTTTATATAAAATTTACTTAATTAGATTCAATAAAAATTACATTATTTTAATTACTTAATTATACATTTTTTATGTTGAACTTACTTAACTATACTTGGTATATATAGATATATTTCAATTAACTAACTACTTAATTATTTTATACTATTTTTATTAAAAAAATATTTCATTTCTCTATCAAAAAGTAAATAAAATATATTAAATTATTTATAAAAATTCACATATATGTAATTAAAATATTTAAAATTCATTATTACATAAAATGTTCTTTTATATAATATGTATATATTCCATATTTTAATAAATTTATACTTTGATAATTTTAATAATTACAAATAATTTTTTTGTGTATTCGCATGATGAAAATGATAACAAGGTAGACATATTGAGTCTATCTAATAAGCATATATATGATAAGTTTAAAGTTGAATAATTTAATTAAAAAAAATATTAAGGCTAATTTTTTATACAAAAAGGTTAGATTTTTTATTTATAATTAACTTAATTTCAAGAACAACTTAGAATTTATCTAAACAAAGCAGGATTAAATTTGAGTTGGGATCTTAATAGAGTTAGAATTTGTGGAAGATATAGAGAAGGGATGGTGATGAGAATGCCATCGACATGTCTTAACCGACATGGATGCTGTTGGGAAGACATCCGCTGGTGCCGATGTCTTCTTTAGTGCTCGAGTTGGCTTTCTTTTGGATGCTCGAAGTCTTCTTTGGTGCTGAACTTGGCCATTCATTTTTTTTCGTGAAAGGGATGACGAAGGTAATATAACTTCTCTGCAGGACTTAGAAAATTTTTTGAGGACTAAGTTTTATATTTTTTAGGATGTCGAGGACATTTATCAAAAGTTCATGCTTTGTGTATGACTTAGAAAATATGGAGACCCTTTAAGGTCATTAAAAAGGACCAGGATCTTATCAATCACTCTCTCTTTCTTCAGATAGTGCTTTATTCATCCAACATTAAGATGGATTCTGCTGAATCTTAGGTCCTAGAGGGTACTTTTAGATATTTGTAGGGTTTAAGTTTACTCTGAAGGACTTAGAGTTATGTTGACTTTGCTTCATATAAGAAATATTCCTAAGACCTTGCAGTGATTAAGTGTAAGCCGGGCATCAGTACATGGACTTACGTGTTGCAACAAGGTCAAAGCATGTCTTGCTTCACATTCGTATAAGACTTAGATTTTTTTGGGGAGAGCTTTTCATCCTGAAGATCCACTAAGATCAATGGTGGAATTATGTATTCTCTAAGATACTTAGATGTTCTTCAAGGCTTGTAAGGTTGTCCATAGCTAGGATAAGCTTCCAAGATGAGTGGTTATTTTTTGCTTGGGGCATCGATAAGTCGCGTGTGTCTATAATGAGCTGCCATGGTAGGAGTGGTCTTTCTCTGGGTGTTGTTACATTGTATGGGTTCACGAGCTCTTATTTAATGTTGGCAGTTCTATTTTACATATTTGATCTAGAGGAGTTAGAGCTTGAGGGATGCCATATCATTCCCCTTAGTGAGTTAATGTTTGTAGACTACATGGGACCTAGCCATTTTTGCTATAGTGTCCTTCTTTTGTGAATTACTTAGTGCTTTTGATGGAGGTTCATAATTTGAGAGTTATTCATGAACTTTTTCAAAGAAAAGTTATTTTGGGAGCTTCTTGAGGTCTATTGTGAAGACATTTTTTAAAAGACCCCTTACGGTGTGTTGTTGTATTGCATCGTCTTGCATGACCTTTGGAGGTTTGATTGCGAAAATATCACTTCATGCACCTAACGTTTCCGCCAGGCATGCTTATGATCTTATTGTTAGTAGTATTTTTTAGCCAACTTTTTTAAGGAATCTAATTATGGTTTTTGTGAGCCCCTCTTATTTTTTGTAGATGGCTAAGTATTAGCTAGACACAGAGTTGTGTTTGCGAAGTAGTATCATCAGACTTTGCATCTTTGTTATGTGAGTTTAAGTATTGTCGTATTTCTATTTTTTTTGCACTAAATCAGTTGACTTATTTTTCATGACTCCTCGCATTGAGATTCATCTACACATTGCTATGTGCTTACATTTTTCTTGCAGTGGCTGCTTGCTTGGGGTAGGCATCTAGGTGCCTACTGCACCTAGGGCAGTCAAGTATTTAGGCACTCGACCTCTATGATGCCTGGGAGAATTTATAATGGGCTTATGCATAGTTACCATATATCCTCGGAAGGATCATATGGTGGGTTTACTCCAAAAAAAATCAAGGATGCTGCCACTTACCTCGAAGGGTGATGCTAGGAAGGATTTACGATGAGCTTATGTGCAGCTACCACATACCTTTAGAGAGACCGTATAGTGGGTTTACACCAAAAAGAATCAAGGATGCTGTAACTTACTCTTGAGGATAGTAGTAGGGAGGATTACGATGGCCTTAGCAACTACCACATAACTTTAAAGGGATTGTATAGTAGATTTATGCCAAAAAATTGGTAGGAGATGTTGCCACCAACCTCCAAGGAGGATTTATGATGGGCTTATGCATTGCTATGGCTACCACGTACTCATAGAGGAACCTTGTAGTGGATTTATGCCAAAAAGGATCGAGATTGCTCTAGGGAGCTTTACAATGCAAGGACCATTCAGTAGTATGAAATAATGGTATAAAGAAAGTAGAACTTATTCAAGTCATCATAAACATAAAGAGAGTGTCATCCTCATGCGTGTTGGCTTTATATAATTCCTAAGGAAATAAATTCCAGTTGAAAGAAATCAATACTTCAAAATTAAAATAAAAGCAAATTCTAACTACTTAATCAAAATCGACTAAGGAAAAGAAGAGAAAAAAAGGGTGGCAATGGTGGCACATTCAGATAGATTGGGGATGGCTTTCTGCATGAGTATCACAACAACATCAGCGTCTTGGAGCATGCCTTTACCCTTGTCATTCTTCTTATTTCTATGTATCTCTTTTGCTTAATCAATGCTGGGGGAGGAGTCTTGATGTTCTTTAAGATTCCAACATAGCACTTTCTCGCAGCACATATCGCTAAAAACTTCACCAGTTCCATTCGGTGTAGGGAATTAAGACTTCATGTGATACATCAACATCATCAAATCGGAAGATTTAATGTAGGTCTCCTTGGATGGTGGTGTAAAACGATAGGGTCTTGACCACTAGGAACCTCACCACTTTGTCACTCATTAGGGATGAGTGCTTAGAGGGGCTACGACACTTTTTCCATTGTTTCTATAGTGTTACCAGTCAACCCTATCATAGAGTTGTTGATCTTTTAAAGCTAGGCATTGTTATTCCTTACTAGAGAAAATCGTCATGGAAAATGATGTTAGCTAAGCTATTACTGTCCAACAACATCTTATTCACCCAGAAGTTCGCAAGGGATGCAGACCTCACTAACTCATCATTGAGTTCTCCTTATTTGGACTCCATATCTTATTTTCCAAAAGTAATGCTAGGCACCAGGGGACATACTTCAAAAACTCATAGTATATGATCAATTGAATGAGCCTACTCCCTCTTGTTGCTCGCATAAAGCCTTTATTGCATTTCCAGGTCCTTGCCAATTGGTCTTCCTAGGATCACCAAAGTGATACCGGCTATAAAGAGGTTCTCTGAGCCATATTGATACTGTTGGTCTTTAGTCTTTGGACAATCATTAGGCTACCATTGGTGGTTCTTACTTTTTCTAGTTGTACGACCCTTTCTAGGTCTACAAAGCCTCAGTGCCACATATTTTTTTGAGTATCCTCTTTGAATCAGTGACTAGATCTCTTCTTCAAGTACATACACTCTTAAGTGTTATGTCCACGATCACAGTAGAAATGACACCACTTATTAGATGCTTACTTTTCTAAATCTTCCATTATTTCTAAAGAGAGTGTTGGATGAGGCCTTATTGCAACACCATGGTCAGAATCTCTATTCTGGGGGTTGTAAGTGACGTGCAGGTGGCGAAAGCCTATGATATCCCTACTTCCTATTATTATTATTGCTTCCTTTGTCTCATGCATTGCATTTATCAAGGTAGCGGGGGACTTTCGACAATAAACTCCCTAAATTTTAGGTGCTTCAAGTTCTACTTGATAATGTTGGGTATGAGCTCCTGATTGATGTGAGGGATCTCATGTGCAGCCTGGACAAAGCGGTTGAGATAGTCCCTTGGGGACTCTTCATCTTTCTCTTGATACTGAATACATAGGCTGCCTTATTCGAGTGTTTGTGATTGATGGAGAAGTTTTGGAGGAAACACTGTACCAATTGCTCCCACGTTGAACCACGTTAGAGCATGTTTCGTGAATATGGTGTGGAACACCTTGTAGTATGTTGTTTCACACTTTTACTCAAGTCGCAAAACTCTATTTTCGCTAGGAAGTTGCCAGTGCTCCCGTTGATCTGTTGTGCCATCAAACTCTAGAAGGTTGAGTATCTTCATCCTAAAGGAAAGCGCCTTCCCCAAGATAGCAGGGCAGAAAAGACTGTGTCGGAAAAGAGTGATAGTTAGAGGTAAGTGCTGTCTCCTTACTTTTCTTGAGGGTTGTGGTACCAGTAAGTGCGTCTGGATTATAGTAGTATTGGGCAGTCGTCAGGAGGATTCTGCTTGGAGGTATAAATGCATGTCTGCCTATAGAGGTAGAGGAAGAGGAGCAGTATCCTACTTAGAGTTGGCTCTTCGCTCGATTTTTTCAAAAAAGATGAAGTCCTTCGGCTCTGGTGAGATGAGTACTACTGCTCATGGGGGAGGTGTTCCTCTGTGTATCGGTGACTACTTTGACTGGAACTTGAGCAATGCTATTCTCCAATAGGGTTTGAACATCTCTTAGATTATTACGGGATTGGATCTCTAGAAGGTGGTACCTGTTTCGATGTCAGCTACATTTTTAGGGCATGCTTCACATCAAACATGACTGTGCTTCAAGTTGGTGGCCCTCCACGTTCTCCGACCTTAGGACTAGCTGGTTGTTTGAGTCTCCAGCTTTTGATGTTGTCTACATTCTCAGCATTCCTTCTTTGTCTTTTAGAGTTCCTACATATGGCGGCAATATGATGCTACACAGAAATGAAGTTAGGGTCCTTTGCAGTAGTCAGCAGAATTTTAGATTCATTTTTCTTTGGAACGCAGTGCAGAGATCCTTAGTTTTTTAATGTTCTTGAAATTTCATGAATTCTTTCGAATGATTTGTCGTACCCAATTTCTCTTTGGGGCTTAGAATTTATAGTTTTTATTCTTAGTGGGCTTCAACCCATTAAGGTTTGATGCTCTTCTTAGTGAGCTTTGTCATTTGAGCTTTTTGGCCTTTTTATTTATTTAATCCATTGGGCCTTTTTATTCCTTTTCACTTTTTTTACACCTTCGGACTTAATTAATCATATCATGAGTCTTTCACAAAAATTTTGTGCAAATTAAATAAAAATAATGTAAATAAAAGATAAATATGCCAAAAATAAATTTTATTAAATAAAAGTAGGATTAAACTATAATTTTTTGTAAATTTTTAATTAAAAATATACTCCTTATTCTTAACTCCGTTCTCGTTATTTTTCTTGGGGACTTAAAAAGCCTATTTTCAATAATTGAGATTTTGATATTTTGCTAGATGAATAACGAATAACTTGAATGAATAGTGGAGAATTTAAACAAATTGTGAAGTATTTGCTTGCCAATAAGGTTTTGATATAATTTATAAATTGTTCATGTATCTTACTATTGAGATGTCTTTTTATATAGATAAAATAGCTCACTATGTGCCTTATGCATTTAAAATAAATTTAATAATTCAAATGCTTTTTATTTTTTAATAATATTTATTTTACTTCAAATAATAACACAACAAAAAAAATCATTTTAATTTTTCAAAAAAGAAAAATTATTATTTAATAACATAAAATGAATATTTCATTTGAAAATAGTAATTTTAAATATAAGTTATATCACTTGATAAATTACAGTATATCAATAATTGCTAACTTTAAATTTTACAGACTATACATGGATTCTTAAAATTATTAAATTTGAAAAAAATAAAATAAAAGGTAATAAAGAATGGAGCAAAGTATTTTTATTTAATATAATTTCAAATTACATATAAATATCTCTTTTAGCATGATATATAAGCAATTTTTTTAAATATATAAATTCTTTAATATATTCTCTTTATGAATGTGGAGGTCATTGCAACCATTTTTATAACACTTGAGAATTTTAAAATGTTATTTATTTATCAACATTGTAAGATTCATTTGCTTTCATCTATAAATTTATTTTGTCATTTTTAAGATTATCAAATAGGATATTTCAATTGTTTAATAATTAATTTTCAATATTTAACTTAGCGTAATATATATGTATATGTATATATATATATATCACTATCTCACTAACACAATTTATAAATAATTTAAGACAATTCTTAGTTTTAACAAAACTTTATTGACCTAACTTTATTTTTACCAAATATTATGTATATTAGAATATTCTTTTGCAAATTCCTTTTAAACAAAAATGTGTAAATAAATATACTCAAAATGTAAATATTGATGTCATTAGCTATTTTAAGTGTTCATTTATCAATCTTTTGAAAATTTGAACTACATCAATAATATATATATATATATATATATATGTACCTTAGAAAAAATTTGCTTAAAATATTTGAGAATAGATTTTATGTTATATTGTTAACTGTTGAAAAATTAAAACTTTTTCGTTGAAAACTTTGAATTATTAGGAAGTAATATCATATATTTAAAAATTTACTTTAAATTCAAATTAAAATATTAGTTATATTCTTGGTCTATTATTTTATCTAAAATTATTTTTCATATTTAAAAGAGATTATCTTTAAAACTAATTTTTGATAAGTTTAAGACTTTCATATTAACAAATAACAAATTATTTATTTATCAAATTTTAAACTCTTTCACTAAGAAAATAATTATTTGATATTCCACAAGAATAGATTTATTGTCATTTTTATAAGAAATGGGTAAATGGCTAAGTAATAAAGTTTTTTAAGCAAATTATAATATGTAAAGTATAATCATGGTTGCTTAGTGATATGGGATAGCCCAATGGGCTCGGCCCAAAAACCACAGACTCAAGAATGTAGCATCAGGCCCATCCCATTCTTAGGGCCCAATTGTGCTACCGACTTCAGGTAACCCAAATTGACTTGTCATACTTTGGCGGGCGGACATTTGATTGGGTCACAGATGAGACCGCTGGTCGACCCCTCGACCACCTCTTACGCCACACGCCAACCCATCGTAAGGTCGACCCTATCACCGACCATGGAGGTCGACTCGGCGCAAAGTCAACTGTGCCGTATTAAATACCCTGACAGGCAGCATGCCTTCGCATTAATGGCGCATGCTGCCCCAGTACCACACATGCTACTGCCCTAGGCAGGAGACGCGTCTATAGTTTACTATTCTATCCATGAAACCTGAAAATGCAGTCACCTGAAATAGTACAGGAATGGGAAATGACCTAATACCCCTTATGCAATGACAAAGATCATTCCTACATGTCAAGGGCATCTCAGACAAATTCCCACCGGGAGAAGGCTATAAATACCTCCCCTCCAGCCTCACAAAAGGTATGCCATTTTATATACAAAGCCCTCACTCTGTTGCTCATCATATCTAGTCGAGCCCGTACTGACTTGAGCATCGGAGTGCCTTAGCCGAGGGTACCTCGGGTAGCCTGGCATTTGTTCGTGATTGCAAGACTCAGCCCAATTGAATTCATAGGTCGACTAGAGAGGTCGAACCCTTCCAATCTATCATATGATCCAGTTACAAGCGGATTTCACCCTCATCACTTAGTTATTTTTTTTATGAAGTATATTGAATATAAATAATTTAAAAATTAGACGTGTATTTAAAATTCTAAGTTGTTGAGGAGATAATTTTTTAATTATGATATAAATGGAATTTAAGAATGATTCAATTATTCAACTAAAATTGATTATATATCTGAAAATACAAAAAGATTATTAGGTATGAAAAATTAGTTTGTTTATTTCGGCATAAACTTAAATTATCAATGACTTTGTTTAGATAAATTTTAAATTGTTCTTGAAATAAAAATGTATAGTTAAAGTATAAAATAAAAACATCTAACCTTTTTGGGTGAAAAATTAACCTTATCATCTTTGTTTAATTAAATAATTCAACTTTAAACATACACCCACTAAATAACCTTTGTGTCTACTTTGTGTATCATTTTTCATCACATCGAGACACATCAAATATTTTTTTAACCATTAAAATTTTCAAAGTATAAGTTATTAAAGTATGGAATATACATAAATCATATAAAAGAGTATTTTGTTTAGTAATGAATTTTAAGTTTCTAATTAAATATACGTAATTTTTTTTAATAAGATATATAGTTTATACATGGCCTTTTACTTATTGATAGAGAAACAAAATACTTTTTTACAAAAATATTGTAAGCACAACTAAATATTTAGTTAATTGAAATATACATACCGAATATAAACAAGTAAATTCCACATAAAAATATGTATGTTCAAGTAATTGCAATATTATTTTTTGTTAAATTTAATTAAGGAAATCCCATATAAAAGCATAAGTTTTTCCTTCGTTGATTTGAAAAGAAAATTGGATTAATTTCAACTACTTAGCAAAATGATATTAATTCAAAAAAAATTAAATACTATTTTAGAAACATTACTAAAATATAGGACAAGCAAATAGTCTTTTTCGTATAGAGAAATTGAAAAAATTGTAGAAACATATAATAGAATACAAATTCAATAGCCAGACATGTTTTGAATTTTAAATTATGTAATGAGATAAAATATTAAATCTATAATTATGGATATTTTGAATTTTTTTATGAAGTAAAACTATCATTAACAATATTTGAAATTATCTCATTAGATAAACATTAATGCTGCAATTCCAGACAATACAACATGGATTCTAGTTATAATAGATAAATTAATTGTATTAAAATAAAAGTAAGAAATAAATTAACAATAATGAAAATTTATTAAATAATTAAAAAAATCAAAATTATAAAAGTTCAAAATTTAATAAAAAAAATACATAATTATGGCCAATAAAAATATGCTATCTATACTATTATATATAGCACAATGGTGTGGGATCCACAATTATGCAATTTTGATTCTAATTGTTCAATTTTGGCCAAATGTCAAATTCTTAGAATTTTGAATATTTTAATTCAGTTGAAAATTTTTCATTGGTTGTTTATTTACGTTTATATTTCATTTTAATACGATCAATTTATCTATTATAACTATAATATCATGTTGTGTTTATCCAAATTTTTTATATAGATTTCTATCTCATAAGATAATTCAAAAAATATGTATAATCATATTTTTATCTCATTAAATAAGTTTATAATTTAAAAAAATATTTTATAAGTATCATGTTAAGTACTCTTATCACAAGATTCTATCTTATAAAATTAATTTATCACAAGATTAATAGATAAATATTTTATTTATTTTATATGTAAATTTATTATTCTACAATTATTGTATAGCAAAATAGTGTGGGACCCATAATTGTGCAGTTTTGATCAAATTTTGAATTCTTAGAATTGTGAGTTTTTTTAATTAAATTTAAAAATTAATTTTTGATAATTAAATTGAAAGTATTTATTCCTTTTAAAGATATCTAGATTTTTGAAATCATTTTATTGATTAGAACAAATTATTCTTTGTTTATCTCAAATACCAAAAAAATGATTTCATTTTATCTACAAAATCTCTTTCATCTCTACTCTCAATATGTGGAAGATACTTGGATCATTTAAACTCTATATTTTGATAAGTTTTTCATAATTTTCTCCTATTTTTAATAACTAATTTATATCTATACCACTATATATAGAGTGTTTCGAAAATTGTTTTATTAATACTCTCAATTTTTAGCATTTTTTTTCATACTATTCTTTGTGTGCCTCTTTATTTTCTAGCATTTTTTCCCTCTATCTCTTTGTGTGCCTCTTTATTTTATTCTTCAAATAGTTTATTGATTGTTTGATTTCATTTTTCACTTTTTCGATTCGTTTTTGTTTTAGGGATGTTACGTACATGATGAAAGGGATTTTTTGGATTTTAATGCTATAATTTTCTTTTCAACCATAAATAAAGTCTATCATTTAGCATTTATTGTTATTGACTTTGTAAATTTTTATTATCTTTTTTGTTTATTACTTGGTTTATGTTATCAATTTATTTTTTAATTTTTTAATTTTTTAATTCCTTTTTTGTTCTTTTAATTTTATAATTTTACGAGATGAGATATATATTAATTTCTCTTAATATTTTTTTAATTTAATTTAATTTTTATTAATTATATTTTTATCTTCAATTATTGATAAATTTTGTCAGTTAATTTTTATTTTATTTAAATTGTTATGCATTTAGTATCCTATAATTCATTATTTGAATTAAGTTATTAATTTATTTGTCAGACTTTGTAATTTATTTTTAAATTCTCTTATTTTTATTTATCTAAGTTTATAATTTTATAGGATAAGATCTATTTTTTGGTTTTGGTATTTGTAAAGTTTGTTTCATTTTTTGAATATTTATATTTTAAAAGTATGTCATTTAATTTTTATTTTTTATTCATATATTTGTAATTGTGTATGTATAAGTATGTATAATTCTACTATTTTTAAAAAAATTAAATACTATTTTATCAATATATATTCTTAATTCTTTTCTTCACTTGATTATTGGATAACTAAACTATGAGCCAATAAAAGGTTTAACTTATATACTAATATTGATTTTAACTTTATAATTATTTTATTTTTGTCTTGGCTTAATTGAGTTTTATTCAAAAATTGAAATTAATAAGAAATTTTTTAAATTTTTTGGCAGCCAATATATTGTCCAATTGTTTATATTTTAAGTTTTAACTTAATATATACTCATTTTTTTTAGTCTAACGTAATTTTACAGTATTATAATTTTAAATTTTTTTCAACAACTTTTAAGCCCAATCTTGTGTTTTATATCCTTCTCATATACTTTTATTTTTTAATGCAATTATCTATTAATTTTTGGTTGCATATTATTTTTTACTTTTTAATAAAATATGTAATCATATTCATAGGTTTTTATTTTTGAAAGTTTAGAATATTTTTTTAACTTCTTACTGAATAATCTTAAATTTACTTTTTACTAATTATTTGACCATTTTTTGTGATAATTTTATTTTTATTTTTATATTGTTATTTTTAATTATATTTATATTTCAATAATTACATTAATATATAATAATTTTAAAGAATTCGTGCGTAGCACAAAAACAATGCTGATATATACATATATAATAATACATATACTCAGATTAGAAGATCAATTGAACAATTCCAATTCGCAAGTCCAATTCCCACAACTATTTGAATCCCCAGCAAATTACAAAATCCTATTGACCCCCAGAGTCTCTACAGCCTTCCAATCAAGTCCTTCAAAGTTTCGGCCAACTCCAAATTCCAATTGAGTCCTTTAGGTTTCAGCCCTTCATATCGACCCCCAACATTTAAAATTTTTTATCAATTAAGCCCTAATTAAATCTAACTCTAAATATTATTTTAATTTTTTTTTTAAAGAGCATTACAAATGACGAAATGTTATCATTTCAACAGAGCAATATATTCCTATTCTCATACACACAAAGCACATAAAATGTACAACTCGCCCAATACAGGTCGAACATAAGACCTCCCACTTAATAAGGGAAACGATGCCACTTGGGCTACAAGTCACTGGATAATATTATTTTAATTGGGTATCCTAGGTGTTGCATAAATTAATTTTCAAAAAGCCAGATTTGACAAAAACCCAAATTAAATAAACAAAAAGACTCAATTACTGATTTCTGGTCACTTTTATCTAGAGAGGGCACTCAATCAAACCAAAAGACTCAATCGCTCCACTCATTTAAAAAAAGCATCCACCTTTTTGATGTTCAAATCAAACTGCATAGTCCAGGAATTAGAAGGGTGAGAGTGAATTCAATCTCATAGGAGATGGATGCTATTATGCGAGTATCCTGAAACCAAACTACACCTCAGATTGCAGTTAAAAGTTAGGTATAGATTCATTCAGAATCATCGGAAACGTCCCCTCCTACTCCGTGCCCATGCTAAGGCAGCAACTGTGGCTCCACCCAAATGTGCAGAACGAGAAACTTCAAGATCTCCCTGAGATAGCAAAAGAAGCTTTCTATGTATATTGTCTTTAACAGAGAACACAATACAATTAGGCATCTATAAAATTGTAGGAGAATGAAGAACATAGTGCACACGTAGATTGCTTATCCAGAAAGTTGTGTATCGCTGGGGGGATCAACATAAATTTAGACAAAAACAAAGAACTTTATCTGTATATGCAACTTGAACATGGCAAAACATGGGTATTTCTCCAACTAGGCATGCATATGAGGCCGCAAGGGGCTTCATGGATGATATTTGAACAAGGCAAAATCAACTCTAGTGAAAAACATAAGCCTTCCTTCCTTTAATAAGATTTGTTGAATCGTGAATTGATTCGTCATAAGAATGATCAATCAAGTAAAAGGGTACCACAGGAACAAGAAAAGAATACAAAATGATCGAATAAGCATACCTCCAATATCCTCAAGATATCTCTACCAATAATAAAGATTCCCTGGCACAAAATTCAGCCAAAATAGGTAATGAACTCCAGCAATTGGCTTTTACAGCCATCATATTTTATCCAGAAAGATGTAAATGTAATGTTACCAGTAAAATAGCTGGAACTGGTACAATAAAGTCAAAATAGATGGTCTTTGTAGGAGAGAGAAATATATCAAGCAGCATTATAGCATTTACAGCTCCACTTGCGCCCTGATAGCATGAGCAGAATCATCAATCAAAGCAAAACTCAACAGATTGAATTCATGCTTTGCCAGATTACGTAAATATGAAGAGACAAATTATGAACAATTTTTGTTTAAGTTTATAACCTACATAATACATTTCATCTTTATAAAAAAACACATATCCACTTGTTTATGCTTATAAGAAGACATGAAATCTTAAAAGAAATTTTCTAGAGAGGAGTTCAAGTGAAGAACCCAGAGGCATTTCGATTGTAAAGGATAATAAAGGTGTCAGCCTCCCTTGATTTTAGAAATTACATTAAGGTCGCCCATGAGGTCTAACCCGGCCGAATTATGACCCATATATGTTGGAAGGAGTGGTTAACATTTGATTAGAACGCCAACCATCTTATAAACAATCACCATCTCCCTGTATCAATGAGACTTCATCACGCAGAACTTACTAATATAATGTGTCGAAGATGGACAAGAAATTCATCCATGTTGAATTTGTTTGATCATTTAGGAAAAATTTTGGTCACACTTATGGAGCATTTGGGTTGTGGATCAAATTTCCTTCCACTATAATTGAGTTTGGACAAAAGTGCGCCTCATAATATGAAGAAAATGTATGCATCAACCAATGTATGAAGGTCCTAATTACTTACATTTCTTGAACCTACATTTTATAAAACTCATTTCATTTCTGCCATTAGTGTTAGAACCAAAAATGGTTATATTCATGAGAGTATTTGGCTCTATTCATGTTTAACTACATGCTAGCTATTATACATGCGACCTATCTATGAATACTCAATTGGGAAAGTTTATACATTTCGCAAGATGAGGTGATTTTTTAATAGACTCATGCTTGTACATAGTAGAAGTGATATCTAAATGTCATAATGAAAATGCCAGAGCTATATAAATGGTTATATTCATGACATTATTCGAGACTATTCATGCTTAAGACATGTTAGCCATCATACATGCGACCTATATATTAATGTATAATGGGCAATGTTTATACGTTTCACATTATGAGGTGATTTTTAATCGACTCATGCTTGTACATAGTAGAAGCCATATGCCAAGTGTCATAATGAAATATTTCTACATTTGGAGAACTGACAAATCTAAATGAGATATTTCTTCAAATATCTATCTCTACATGATGTGGTTTATTTCATACAAACTTATATGGTTAGATAGTACTCATCCTGGGCTTTGTAACTATATGTTATATGCGAAAAATAGTTTAGAAATAAGAGAGATAAGGCTGTTTAATGTTTTGGATCAGCTTTTCAGGGTTCTAGCACCTTAGACAAGAGGATGAAAGCGCCTTCTTCTGAAGCCACTTTTGCCACCTTTTTGTACCGCTCAATTACCATGGTACGATGATCAAAACCAAGACTGTATATTGCCGTTGGACATGGAAGATACAGAAGTGGGGGAATAGCTGGACAAATAAAGCATAAAATTTCTAAATAATGGTGCCTGTGGTACAGGTGCTGCTAACAAGCGAGCGAAGTAGCTCTTGATCAGGCTTTCCAGTGGCTTTTATCCCTTACTTCTCTGCATGCTTGAATTAAGAAATCAGATGGGTCACACAGGAGAGTTGATGCAACAGCAGCCAATTTTTGAATTGGAAATGGAGTGAGTGAAATCTTTTCTATCCTGAATAAAGAGAAACCACCACTGATACCTTTAACTCCCTCCTAATAATCTGCAGAATATAACTGATAGGTTGCAGAAAATACATTATTTCATCCTTAAAAAGATTTTTATTTGAAAAACAGTAATCATTTTAGTCTGCCTTTTACTCATTATCGAGACATTTGATCGTGGAAAAAGAGATCCTTCATTCTGATTGAGTTCAGACAAAAGAGAACCCTGAACAAGCAAAACATCTATTGATTCAATCATGGAAAGGTCATATTGAGATATGCTTAAAATTATTTTGATTTATCTGTGGTTTGGAAAGTTTATCTTGAGAATCTTAATATATCTTTTGTACTTAACCCTACTCTCATATATGCTATAAATATGAGATGGGTTCTATTAAGTGAAATATACGACGACCATTTCTCTGTTAACCTTGTATCAAGCAGGTTTTGATATTATTATATATATATATATATATAAGGGGTTTTCCTTCTGAACCTGAGCCGCCGCTGCACTATACTTACTTGTCCTAGCCACCGCTGCACCATCTCTCACAACCAAACCCTAGGCATCGCAGCCTGTTGCGCCATCCCTGCACCCCATCAACATACATTTCCTGTCAGATGTCAGCTCTCTCTTCACCCCGCATTTGATTCCCATCTTTTAGGTTGTTTGGCATCTGATTCCCAATTTTTGAGGAATAATCATCATATTCCTCCTATTTTTTGCCGCTATCTTGTTCCTCAGCCACCGCTACAGTGCTCATCTCTCTCTCTCTATCCAATCTCCTTGAAGTAGTTCGGCCTCTCAAGCTTTTCACCCATTGTTTCTTTTTTTTTTTTTTTCTCTCTTTTTTTTTGTTCCTTTTTCTAGTTTCTTCTTTTTTTTTTATGCCTAAATAAATCTTTTTTTATCATGATTTTTTTTTTTTTTGCCTTTTCTTTTTCCTTTTTGCAATCTGTCTATTTATTATCATGTTAATACATAATAGGTTTCTATCACCTTTAGCTTATTCTTCTGTCTGTCTGTAATGCCTATCTATCTATTTTGACCATTACCTTCTCTATCTTAATTTCTCTCTTGCTTGTCTATATTGCCTATTCTCTGTGGCCTCTCTCCCCGAACAAAAAGGTGCTCTGGGCACAATTATCAAACTTAATGGCTAAAACTATATTCTCTCGTCCCAAGCATTCAAATTAATTCTAACTTCTCAAAATAAATTAATGCACATTCTCTCAACTCCTCTGGATTCCGAGGATGCATCTTACGTCTTGTGGCAACAAGCAAATTATTTTGTTATGTCTTGACTTCTAAATAGCATGGATGATTCTGTTAGCGCCAATATTGATGTGGGATGCATTGCATGATATGTACTCCCACGAGAAAAAGGCTCTCGGGTCTTTGAATTGTATGAAAAACTTTTTTTTATCTAAAACAGGATGCTCGATTTGTCATTGATTACTTTGGCTTCTCTTAAAGGAGCTGTCAATGAACTTTTATTATATCATCCATTAAATTGAGATGTTCAGACTAGCAAATCTAAATGGGAAGAAATTTTGTTAGCTAAGTTTCGTTAGAGCTTGGCTTGATCATAACCTTCGTCCAGTTCATGATAATATTCCTACCTTTTCTACTGCATTGTCTCACATTCTGCAGGTTGCCACTGTTTGATTCCTTTGGATCTCTATCCCCTCCTATTACAAAGATTTCTGCTATGGCCTCGTGGACATGGTCGTGGCTCTTCACGTGGTTGTAAGGGACATTGCAGTAGAGGTCGCAGTTCCACTGGATCTTAAGACACATGTCATTGTTCCCATTATGGTGGAATCAACCATCTTTCTCAAAAATGGTACACCAAATTAGGCAAACCAGATTAGGCTAATGCTATTACTGAATCATCCATACCCGAGTCTGATATGGTTACAATAAGCTGAACAGATTATGGAAAACTTGTCAATTCTGATGTGGTTGTTAGTTCTGGGGCTACAATTGTCTCTTCATCTATAGTTGTCTCTCCATTTAAGGGTATCTTTGCTTCTTCTCATGGTGAGTCTTAGCTCTTAGATTCCGGTGCAACAAATAATATTACTGATAATAAATCTTCTTTCATCTCTTTATCACTCTCTCCTTCGTTATCCCCTGTTCGTATTGCTGATGGCTCTTTTTCTCCTGTCTCTGGTTCTAGAATGGATACACCTAATGCAAAACTTACTCTTGATGATATCTTTTTTGCTCCTAGTATTCCTATTAGTCTTTTATCTATTAATCAACGTACAAAATCTAAAAATTGTTCTGTAACATTCTTTCCTTCGTACTATGTTTTTCAGGATCCACACACGAGGAAGATGATTGGTGGTGGACGTGAGCATCATGGTCTCTATTTTCTAGACATAGTTGATACTCCAGTAGATGCTCATGCTGTCTCTGCATCTGGTTCGCCTCATCAGAGACATTATCGTCTAGGCCACCCATCTTTATCTACTTTAAGAATGATTCTACTTATTGAATTGTCTATTTCCATTTTTAGAGCGAGTCTTGTGAGTTGGGAAAGCATCGTCATGCTTTCTTTCCATCGAGGGTTGATAAAAATGGTTCTTGCCCCTTTGAACTTGTTCATTTTGATATTTGGGGCTTGTGTTGTGTTGCGTCTTTTACTAGTTTTAAACAATTTATCACTTTCGTTCTTTTACTAGTTTTAGTTACTTTATCACTTGTGTTGATAATTGTTCTAGGATGACTTGGGCTTATTTACTTAAAGATAGAATTAAGGTCCCTCATGTAATCACTTCTTTCTATAATGAAATAAAAACTTAATTTTCTATTGGTATTTGTATTCTTCGCACTGGCAATAACTTAGAATTTGCACAAAAAGATGTTTCTATTTTTTGTGAGAATCATGGCATTTTACATCAAACAACTTGCCCTCACACTTCTCATAAAATGGCATTGCAAAACGAACATATCGCCACCCCTCAGATGTTGTATGGACTCTTTTAACTGAGATGGATGTGCCTAAATATCTTTTGGGGATGCTATTCTTACCACATGTTTTCTTATTAATCGCATGCCTTCTAATTTTCTTCATGGGGATATTCCATTTTCATTTCTTTATTTTGACAGCCCTCTATTTATTATCACTCCTTAAGTGTTGGGTATGTTTTATTCATGATCTTTCTCCTTACATGACAAATTATCGCCTAGGTTAGTTAAGCTTACTGTTCTTGGTTATTCTTGCTCTCAAAGAGGATATTGATGTTGTGATCCTATTTCTCATTGACTCTTTACTACATATGTCACTTTTTTTTAGTATACCTCGTACTATTCCAAAACTAACCATCCTTCTGGAATTACCTTTTCTACTTTACCATTACCTATCCCATCCTCTTTTACCATTCCTTTATCCATAAACTACTACAAGTGTATTCTCATCATTGCACACATTAGACTACCACGCCTGCTACTGTTGCTAGTCTCCCTCTTGCTGTAAATCCCCTATCCTCTATACCTTCCACATTTGACAATGACTTTCCTATTGCCTCTGAAAGGATCAATGTAAATGATCCTATATTGCATATCCTTTGGCTGAATATCTATCTCTTATGAACCTTTCCCTGGTAGTTTTGCTATATCTCTTTCCCTCAGAATCTATTCCGAAGAATTATCATGAGGCGCTGCAACACCCTAAGTGGAAGATGGCTATGGATGAAGAAATGTCTAGTCTTATTTCTCGAGGGACTTGGGAGCTTATGCAAACCTCTTCTAATGTTGATGTTGTTGCCTATTGATGGGTGTTTACCATTAAGCATAAACCCAATCGAACTATAAATTAGTATAATAAACCCCACCTGGTTACAAAAGGCTTTACCTAAACTTATACTGTTGACTATGTTGAAATCTTTTCGCTAGTTGCTAGTCTCACTTCTATTAAGGTTTTGTTTTCCTTAGCTGTTAATCAGGACTGGCCCATGTATCAACTAAATGTGAAAAATGCCTTCTTGTACAGAAATTTGCACCAAACTATTTTATGGACCAACCACCGGGTAGTGGAGAGTCAGCATATCATGAGCAAATTAAAGAAAGCAATTTATGGTTTGAAATAGACTCTTCGTGCTTAGTTTGACAAATTCAGTGGTGTCATTTGTGATTTTGGCTTTAAGAAGCAAGAGTCCAACCATTCAATCTTTTTGCATATCGAACGTGGGGGTACCACCATTTTGATTATCCATGTGGATGATATTTTGATCTCTGGGAGTGATTAGGAAGGCATAGAACAAACCACAGGCAAATTTGCGACAGTACTTTATCACCAAGGATATGAGACGTCCTAGATATTTCTTGGGTATTGAGATTGTGCATAGCAAATATGGTATATCTCTATCTCAAAGAAATATTCTCTTGATTTGCTTTAGGAAGCTGGTCTACTTAGCACCAAACTAATCGACAATCCTATGAATTTGAATCTTGCTTTCTAGGATGATACTAGTGATTTTTCTAAGGAAAAGGCAAAGTACAGATAACTTGTAGGAAAGTTAATATATTTGACTGTAACTAGAGCACATATCTCTTTTGCAGTTAGAGTAATTAGTCAGTCCTTGGACAAGCCACCGACTACTTATTAAGATGCTGCTCTCAGAATCTTAAAGTATATTAAAGCCTTTCCTAGAAAAAGTTTGATGTTTAAGAAGCATGGACATTTGAATATAGAAGTTTTTTCAAATGTGGATTATGCTAGTTCTAGAAATGATTGGAAATCTACTTCTAGTTATTGCATTTTGCTGGAGAAAATCTGGCAACTTGGCATTGAAAGAAATAAACAACAATGGTTGGATCCAGTGTAGAAGCCGAGCACAGAGCTATGGCACATACTTATAATGAAATTTTATGGCTAAAAAATTTACTAGTTGAATTGGGTTTTAATTTTAGTGATCCTTTGCCTATATACTGTGACAATCAGGCAAGCATTCATATTGCTAGTAATTGGGCATTTCATAAAAGGACAAAGCATATTGCTTTTGACTGCCACTTTATTAGTGAAGCTGTGATAAGTAAGAAGACTAATACACCGTTCACTCCATCTTCTAGACAAATATCAGCTTGAGGGGGAATGTTGAGATATGCTTAAAATTATTTTGATATATTTATGAGTAAGGAAAGTTTATCTTGAGGATCTTAATATATCTTTTGTACTTAACCCTACTCTCATATACCCTATAAATATGAGATGGGTTCTATTCAATAAGATATACAATGATCCTCCAGGTCCAACTTATATAAGCTCAAAAATCCTACACTACTTGTGCACACACCACACTTTAAAAGGTTGTTTGGTGGTGATTTCTAAGGTCACATGCACCATCACCTTTTTGAATTTTCTAGCTATTCCCCCACATTTTGCCATGTTTTAAATCCAAATGTAGTGTTTAACTTTCATTGGGATCATTATAACATGCTATTTGGGCAGCACCACATGGCAGTATGCATGGGTTTATGTAGAAAGCACAATTCATCATCTTGTCCAACATGCGACAACCCTAACCCGTAATACAAAACTTTAAACGGCCATATCGCATTTGTTCCTAAGCCATTTTTCAAGCACAATATATGGCTGGAGGCCCTTGATGAGTACTATGGAATCACATGATGCAATAAATGTATTGTTCGAAGATTAAAATTCAATGCAAGTCTCGTATGAGATTTGAGATTTCTCCACAGTACTTTATTATGACACTTAGCAAATTCCTTCTACCATGTTAAGTCCTGATTTTGCTGAAAAATCACGTCATAATGTGAAGCATATAACATTTACCATTGAAGATTCATAACTAGGTTGCACGTATAATCGGTTGTAATGAAGCTTTATAAACATGATATAGAGCCAAATACAACCATTTACAGCTTTGATACCAATGGTAGTACAAACTATAAAAACACATAATTGGGATAGAAATCTTTTTGAAACTTTACTATAGTTTCTGAGAAAATGTTGTCTGCTAATGGAATTAGAGAACATGTACGCATCTCATCCTCAATTTAAGATGTTAGCTTCTCAATGGGAGTATTTGAACATTTAACATGTACTCAAAATTAGATTCATGTTGAACTAACCATTTTCTAAAATGTTATGATCATACATTTTAAATACTTTCATAATTTGATCCAGATTAGGATTGGCTGTGTGACCAAACTTCTGCGTGCAGAAAATAACCAATATAACATGTAGAGAACGGAAAAGAAATTTAACTAAAATTAAGGGTTTGGAAAAAAGAGTGAAATTATGTGGTCATTTTACCAAAAAAATTCATTCATATATATATGGAGCATGTGGATAGACCGATAGAGATCAAAAGCCCTTACATTGTGATGCAGTTTGGAAAAGAAGACAAGTGGGCCCCAAAAATAGGAAGAAAACATAAGTGATTCAACCGAGTAATGGAGGTCCAATTTATGTAAGTTCCTTGAATTTACATTATGTAATATTTTACTGTTGTTGGTTCTCTCTTTATCCACATGAGACCAGATTCTTTATTTGCATTAATAAACCAACAAAAAAGTTCGCACAATATAATCAAATAGAAACAAATATTAAATTTAATACCAAAAGTAAGAGGATAGTTAATAATCCTTGGTATCAAACTGAGTCTTCAGGGGTTCTCCAAAGATGTGAAACAAAACCAACCACACAATAATATAATTTATGAAGATCTTCCACATAAATACCTTACTGCCTGGTCAGTATTTTCTATATACACACACCACAAATATTTTTTGCATGTCTGTGTATTAGATACAGTCACAAGAACAGATGACGATTAAAGAAAAGCAAATGAAATAGCGATGCTTACCAGTCCTGGAACTTTTGAAGGATCAATACCTAGCATTTGCTTCCTCTGCACATAATGAAATATAGAAGGGCAATCAATAGAAATAAAGCCACATACATGATTTCTATTTGATATATATAAAGACCACAGTATTTGCACAATTTGATTGCTAATGCTGCTACTGTTATCAGAAAATCAAGGAACATGCTGGTAATAAATGTACATATCCTTTTTCTTCTGGTTATAATGGTTCAAAATACTTTACTTAGTGTAACAAGAACTCTACAAGCTTACAAGCTAAATCATGTAAAAAGAAGCATTTGGTAATTGAGATGTCCAAAGTAGAATGGATAGAGCTGAATAAAACCAGATGCATAATCTTTTTCTTTTAAAAAATCATCATCCATTCAAAGTAATTTGAAAGGACCTCAGACACTAATTTGACATTGTTAATCTTTCATCCCCAGTTGTGGAAGAATTGAAATTAAAAAGAAGTTTTACTTTACCTGGAATATTGGAGCTATGAAGCCATGATATGCCAAATAAAAGATTGAGCCAACAATCGCTCCAAAGAGATACAACTTCAGCAAATATTCAGGTCCAAATGCTCTTCCTATCTGGCCAAGAAACATTAGAGTTCACAGAAATTACTTACTGTAAAATCATCATATATCGACAGATATAGCAATTCTCGATACATAATCACACAAGCACAGATGTATAGGAAATTTTTGCTTTTTCAAACCAAATAGCTTAATAATGACCTGAGCAAATGGAAAAAACAAATGGATCTCAACTACTTCTTCGTAGATAATGCACCATCAAATTCTCCAAAACAAGCTAACAAATATAAGTACAAAAAAGAATTGAGAACAAAATTGAGAGGAATATAAAGAGCCATATTATCTTACACTCAATCCAAAAAAGTAGAGTCCAACCATATTTGCAATAAGATGTGTTGTGTCTCTATGACTGAATGCAGAGGTTATCAATGTGTGCAGCCGGCCACTTGTAAAATTGTCTACGGAAATATGAGCAGAAACAATAAATTAGAAGCTAAAATTTGTCTCACGTGTTGTATATCTTTGTTTTAAATTCACACATTATAAACAACTCACCATGAAATTCTTCACCATAAATTCAGGGGCTGCAACTCTCCACATTATAAAAACTGCAACATTTGTTATTACCAAGCCTATCACAACTCCATCAGCTGTAAGCCTTCTAAAAATTGATCTCCTAGAGAACAAAAGAACCAGGGTTTTCTTAAGCATGTGATTGTGATACTTTTCTAAGTTAAAAACTACAAGACACAGAACATGTAGTTATTCTGCATCGAGATACCCTCCCAGATAGGTATGAAACAATATAATTGTAATTTGCAAATTAAATAAAGACCACGTACAAGAAAAATGGTTTTTGAGTGCACAATTAGTAAAATGAGTTTCTCTGTAGACAGATAGATAGGGCCACCAAGGACTCAAGAGGAAAAGGAGGGCAGCAAAAATGGTCAAATTTCTATAGCTCTGCTATTTAATGCTCAAGATGACAGTTCGCAGCACCACAAGCCTAGACTAATTAGTTTTTCACTTCAGACCTAAGGATGTTTCAGATTTCAGTCAAGGATATCAGTATTTTAGCAGAGAAGAGGGAATCAATCACAAGGATTCTACAGTTGAAAATTTTATATAAACATTTCTCAAGTTCCAGTTGTTCAAACTTCAAAGCCCCTTGTATTTCTCATCATTGGTGATCAGGATGGGTGTTCATATTGTGATGGGACAACAGAGATATTGGGCCAAACTTAGGCTGTATTCTGGTTGGCATTGTAGAATCACTAAGAGTTTCAGGAGCAGGTTCAGTCTCAAGAGACAACAAACTTACAGGGCCAGCCAAGTCATCATTATCTGGCCAAATTATGTTGATATTGACCACATAGGTGAACATTCTGGCAAACATAAAATTACTTCTCAGCAATATTTTTCTATAAATGATATAGTGTTTTGGGTTGTTTTGCCATCTTTCCTTCTTAAGATCCCAAGAACTTACACCTGCTCCCAAAACCAAAATTACAATTCAATATGGGGACGTCAGGTCAATCAAATCAAAATGGTTGAGTGAAGTTGCTTCTCAGCAATATTTTTCTGTAAATGATATAGTGTTTTGGGTTGTTTTGCCATCTTTCCTTCTTAAGATCCCGAGAACTTACACCTGCTCCCAAAACCAAAATTACAATTCAATATGGGGACGTCAGGTCAATCAAATCAAAATGGATGAGTGAAGCAAATATTCAAGCCAAAAGTTAAAACATCCAAGAACTAGCCACTGTCAGGATAAACACTGTTCAGCATTGATCAATGTCCTGGTATTATTTCTTATATGTTGATGTCTCAAGTTATGTTTAGAGCCAAAAAGGAGCTTCCGTAATCTCACACCCATGTGGAACACTAGCACAGAAGACATATATATAGCTCAAACATTTAACTTGGAGGAATATATGCAGTTATTTGATTGACAGTCTAAGAGAACAAATAGTGATTCACAGTCAAAGAGAACAAATAGCATTTACCTATTTCTTGAGAACTTTCTAAGTAAACCATGTTAGCAAGAAACTTCATCACCTCTACAACATAAATTGAGTACATATTTGCCCAAATATCAATGGACGACAGTTAACCATGTGAAACCTTCATCCCATAAATAACCAGGAATCTTGATTGAGCCATTGACAATAACCTATTCAAGCCACTCTTAATATAACTAGATAAATAATTATGAGAGAGATGGGTAACTAGAAAGCAAGATGAAAAGGAAATGAAGGGCTATGATAACTCAGTGTTCAACCTCCATATTAGATATTCAAGCATTTCTTAGTACAAGTAGCTATGGGGTGTGCTATAACTCTCTACTATCATTCAACAATTACTGAAGCTTTTGACTTTATTCAATAGATAATGATGAAAGCTAACGTTGGTTAGTTAACCCAATTAATTCATCGATGGTTGGCAAGTAAAAGACCTCAAGAATTGACTTGGTTCACTAGAACATGCAACAAACCAAAGCATGAACGGACACTCTATGAGTTGTCCAAAAATCCTTTTGATTTCACCAATCATCAGATTAGTTTTTGGAGGTCATGTCTATGTGCAACAAGACCAGACTATGGAAGACAAATACTTAATCAGAAAGGAAACAGGAAAAGCATGCATAACGGTTGCATAAGTGCACAAGTAAAAGTGAAAGCTTCATCCACGGATTAGATGCTAGAGCAAAGCAAGAGTATTTCTTTACAATAAGCAGATGATCTTGGTATTGTTTTTTTAAGCAGATAAAGACTTTTTAACCTGTGGAGTGGGTGTCAAAAGGCATTGAGTTTACATTAGTCCATAAATGCATCTTAACTAGTCAATAATAGTCAACACACCCAAAGTAACCACACATTATGTTTAAAGGATTCCACTTCTAAATGCTACAGCTCTAGCATTCCGAAATAATAATGCATTTAGAGTAAGGTAAAACAGTGGTATTTTTATGTCAGTACATATCTTTAATGTAAAACACACTCTTCTCAATCTTAACTTCCAGCATTTTGTTGTATTGTTAAGCACTAAATAGTAATTAATTTAGGGTAGAATGGTCAAACCAGCATCAATTAGCCAACTGGCTCTAAACAATCATAAGGGCAGCAGGCAGCTTGGAGTGTTTTATCAAGCCATAAAAAATAAACTATTTTGTCCTTGATTTTTTCAGAATTCCAGAACTTGATGTTAACATATTCATCTATATGATAACCCATGAATTCCCCTTTCACTTCCTCATCACAACCCATGTCTATCTTTCAGTCCCCTTTTCCAGCCAGCCACCACCACTACAAGCCTCTGTTGCCACTGACAGCCCATAAACCACCTCTACAACCAAATACCACAATTTCTACTAACATTTATGATGCAAAACCACTATATCTGCAAAGCATATCAAAAAATTTCCAGTTTTAGGACCTCATCAACTATAAAAACAAATTACAAGGATTATACTGAGTCACAGAGCAAATCACTTAATTGCAAGAAGAAACAAAGATTTCTTCCTCAAAGCAAATTGGAGTGGTGTGTACAAGATACTGAATTACCTTAGATGGATTTTAATGGTGCCATCCAAATGGGGGCAGGGTGTAGCTAGGCTGTAGAAATGTGATGTTTGAAATTGTAGTTGGTGCCCTTTACATGCAGTCATCTCAAAGAACAATCTCTCTCCATCAAGCACAAAAAAGAGAATCTATCTTCAGCTCATGAAAAGGGGTAAGCTCATCAGCACGCATGATATTATTCAGTGGCCCTCTTTTATTAATTGATGTACCAAAAGCTTATAAATTTGCATCAAAGATTCACTAGTCCCCAAGAGAAACATCTTTGCATTTTTATCAAAGACAATTTTTCCTATCTTTCTAGGTTCACAAGCTAAGAGAGACCTAAGATTATCAAAACACCCATGTTTTCATATTTACTAATATCCATTATCACTTTGCCTTTTTTTAACATGATCCTCACAAAAACCATTTGCACAATCAATGCCATGAACTAATAAGATGTCAAGTCTTTTCTTCAGAAAAGCCACCAATTGAATGCAATAATATTTGGAACTCTAATCTAAAATAGGCTAAAATACCAGGATAGTAAATTGCATACACTCAATTATGTTTCTTTTCCACCTTGGTTTGGTGTTCTCCAACCAAGAAGAAAAAGACAAAAATAGACAGACAATGACAAATAATTAAATATTGTACATAGGAAAACAATCAGTTACATCTTCACGGACACGTTCTCTAGTATGATTTTTGGAATCCACTATACTGGACCAAAGCCTTCAAGAATTGTCTATATAAAAATTAACAATTTGATGCAATATGTATAGTTAACCATTTTGATAAGCACACGGATATAGTAATCCACCTATTTTGTAAATCTTGCAAAATGTACAATCTATTTATAATAAATTTCCTTCATGAAAATTTCTCAAGTTGCTATTTTATTGAACTATAGTTTCACTTTTCAGTTAGCTACAAGCCTACAACATAACTTGAACTATACTTTTCAAGGAGTGCAAAGGAAATGAGCTTCATTTAAGAATGTAGATGGTTTTGGAAGTCCCATGGAAAACAAATAGAATGAGTTATAAATAAGTAAATGTTCTCCCTTCTTCCAAAAAAATAGAGTTTCCTAACTCCCTCATTGTGTGTGTGAGAGAGGGATAGAGACAGTGCTAGGACTAGTGTGCTTTAGAGTGCTGTTGCTTTTGGCGTTTTTATGAAGGAGCCATTGACTCAAACACCAAACTGGAAGCCATAATGTTCTATGTCAAATCACTAACTCAATGCATGTATCAGCTCTCTATTCACATCGGACATCTTGCCAATCAAACATATATTGTTATATGAGAACTTCAGCAAACCTCTACTCAGAATCATAGATATTCCAGTAATTCAATGAACTCATAAAAAAATAAAAACAACATAGATACAAAGTTAAGAATTTCTTTTCTAATTGTCTTGATTTGCACGTAATCCAGAACAGGAAATTTTCAGAGAGAGCAGAAAAATAACATTCTTTTTCAAGAGTAAGATGATACAGGAAAATAGGTACACAATATCAAAATAAACATAAAGACGAGCACGGAAAAGTACCAGCCACGGAACTGAGAATCAAAAGAGTGAAAATTTCTTCTAGTGTGAATCCCAACTGTACCATTAACAGGAAATTTGCGTTGCCCTTTCAAAAGGGCATTTGAGAAAGACCTCCTGGCAAGAACTGGGTTCGAGAAAAACCCATTTGGAATCCTCCCCGAAATTCCATTATGCCTGCATAATTTCCAAAAATGGGAATGCGAAAAGGTGCAGTACTGAGAGAGAGTCTTTTGATAAATCGAGCCCGCATTGGTTCTCAAGAATAACGATGAGAGAAAGGGTTTTCCGCATATCGAATTCGTATTGGTGCTCGAGGCATTTCTGGGAATTTTAGAAAGCAGCTTGACGAAGAGTTGCCTTTGCAATTTCGGTTTGCCTAACAAAATTTTCCACAGGAACTATTCTTGAAATTTTACTCTATACATATTATATAAAATATAATAATGTAGATCAGTTCATGCTAGTTCTATATGCTGTGTTTCTTTGCTTGTGGGCAAGGGAAATGAGATTCTTGTGAAGTACCTGTTCCTGGACTGGACTTATGCAGCAGTCGAGCCCTAAAGTCACTTTGACTATCCAGCTAAACCCAACCGGGCCTCGAAGTTTGGTGGTACATTTGTTGACTTATTGTAGAGACACAAATGGGTAGTGTCAGCCTATGAGCGAAATCATCAAGCATCCAAGGAGTCTAAACCAATCCAGTCTACTGAACCATTTTTTCACAAAAATCAAGATGGAACGGTTGAGATTCGATTTAAGAAGCAAAAGGAGAAAATCAGTGTCCCCAGTTGTTTTAATCCTTTGTATACTATTAAATCTACTATACCAATTAGTGGATTTGATGGTAACGGATCTCCAATCTTTGAAGCTCCAGAGGAAATCATTCCTAGATATAACTCATCAAGAATTTCTTGGGATGATCCTTTTGTTGATACACTGGGACAACCATCTGGAAAATTTGATTACTTGGTGAAATACACTCCTCCACCACCGACGCCATGGCCAACAACTCATTCAGGATAGGGAAATGATGATGATAGGTGTGGTTATCAGGGTCACCCAAAGGATAGGTTTGATGCAGATCCTCTCCCACAACAGATCATGATGTTTGGAGCTTCTTCTTCCCAACAAATGAATTTTCCTCCGAAAGAAGTAACGACTTCTGAGTTTAAACATTCGTGGAAGATAAAAAACCCAACTTCCAGAAATTTGGATGGATCCTTGGTTGACATCATTGCTGCAGAAGCAACCCTTAATTGGCAATCAGAAAATGCAGTGGTACAAAATCACATGTTACAAAAGATTGTCAAAAGCCAAGAGAGGATAGAAGCCAAGATGGACGGTCAGCTGGCAGTATTAATTCAATTTTTGAAAGAAAAAATTGATACTGTTCATAATGACATTATAAGGCTCATCCACAGTTCACAGCCATTCCATCATAAGGAGCAGGAGATAAAGTCGCTGAATACCTAATTAAAATCTGTTGAAGACCAGTATCAAAGAGATTCTATTTGGAGCAAGCCAAATCCCTCAGTATCTGCATATCCTGTCGTTTCTCAACCGCTCCATGGATTGGAGAATTTCAAAAAGATGTTTGGAGATTCTTCCTCATTTTTCTCTCCAGAAGAATACAGGAAAAAGAGAAAATCCCAAATACCGAAGAAAGGTGCTGGTTCAATCGTTTTTAAGACAAATGATTCTCAACAATTCATGTTGTAGGGCTCGTCATCAAATCCATTGACAAAATTTCTCAAAAAAGTTGCTGATTATGAATCTCACAAGCCAAACAGACCATTACCCGTTTTTACAACAGAAGACATCAGTGATGCTGAAGATTTATCAGAGGACGTTTCTTTACTCTTTATGAATCAACCTCCACAAAATCCTGATGAACCTGTTGTTGAGGATGATGAACCAGAAACCAGTCAAAGAGGTCAACAAAGAAACCAACAAGTTGAAGAGCCAGATGAACCTGTTGGTGGCAATTCAGTTATCAATTCTAGAGCTCTGTTCACCTTTGATGATATCCCTCCTTCACAATGGAGAGATAGAATACATGAGATGATGTCTTGATGTGTTACTGAGCTTCAGAAACCAAATGCTACTCTTATTGGGGTTACCAATGGCTTTACAGCAAGAATGACTGATACTCTAAAGGAATGGTGGTATTCACTTGGAGAATATCGACAGATCCAGGCAAGAAACTCACCAAAACTGGATACTTTCATGAATTATATTTATGTTGAGTTTCTTGGGCAACATCAAAATCATCTGGATTCTGCGAGGGAAGAGTTCTTCAAAATTAAATGTTGTTCTTTTAAAGGGAAAGACTTGGAGAAACATTTCCAGAGGATGTCTCAGAAATATTATATTCTCGGAGGAATGGACAATCCAAATTTGAAGCAGGTATACCTTAATTCTATTCCTGAATCTCTAGGTCAAGAAGCCTTGAGATTGATTGAGCTGAGAGGAAGTACACTTGCAAATGTTACTCTCGGTGAAATATACCAATTTGTGTTTAAGGCCCTTGAAAAACTATGTAACAATTGGAAGTTCTTCAAGGAATTCCAGGAGACGGGGAAAAAGTTTGAAAAAGAATGTCAGAGGAAGGACCTTCAAATCAAATGCAAAACAGAGAAGTGCCATTGTCCGAAGAGATCTAGTAAGCATCCCAGGAGATTCGAGAAGCATCATCAACAATGGAGACCAAGAAGGAGAATGAGATTTTTCAAGAGAAAGTTCTCAAAGAATAAAGGTAACATTTGCTATATTTGCCACAAACCAGGACATTGGGCTAAGAGTTGTCCAAATAGAAGGAGAGACAAAATTCTCAAAGAAATTCTTCAGTTAACACAGTGTGATATAGAGAATGATGATTTGGAGTCACTATTTTCTGAAGAAGATGAACCCTCTGAGCAGACAATATTCGCTTTGGAAGATGTTTCTGAAGATGAAGATTCCTCTTTAGACCTTGAGGTGCAAGAAGACCATTTTCCTATCTTTGAAATTTAGATAATTGGACTTGCTCTTGCCGTACCCTTTGTTCAGGTACAAATTATTCCTCAGAAATTTGATAATCTAATTATTGTTACTAGTCTGCTTGATACATGAGCATCCTGTTCAATTCTTAGTCCAATGATTCTCTCTGCCTCTTTTTGGAAAAAACATCATGAAGTGTTCCAAGTTGCCAATAGTGATACTTTGTCAATTAGGTTGATTAGCAAGCCTGTCAGGATTCAATTCTTCCCAGAATTATCATTCGCTCATAAGTTTCTTGGATCCTCATTACCTGGTAAAGACATCATTATTGGGTTTGATATCATAAAGCATCTATGGGAAAAGAAAGTTGTTCCTAAACCAGAAGGCCTTAGGTTTAAGTCTTACTTTCTTCCATATATCAAACCACAATACCATCTTACTATGGATACTGATTCGATCCCAGAAATTCATGCCAAACTCATAAGAGATTGTTGTGCAGAATCTCACTCAGAATTCCTTCACAAATGCACTAATCCTCTTTGGAGAAACTCAGAGTTTTTTGTACAGTTACCCTTTACAAAAGATGTTAATGTTAACCCTACAAAAGCAAGTCATCCGGGAATGCCATCTAATCAACTTGAATTGGCCACGAAAGAATTAGCCCAGTTGAGAGATGAAGGACTTATTGAAGCAACAAATTCTTCATGGGCTAATCAAGCCTTTTATGTCAATAAAAGGGCTGAGCAAGCAAGGGGTAAAATGAGATTGGTGATCAATTATAAACTTCTGAATTTCTTTCTTGCTGATGAGAAGTTTCCACTCCAGAATAGAAATTGTCTATTCTCTAATCTCACCAGGGCCAATGTATATTCAAAGTTTGATTTAAAAGCAGGATTCTGGCAAATTGGAATTCATCCAGATGACCGCTTCAAAATAGCCTTTTGCATTCCAAATGCTCACTTCCAATGGACTGTTATACAGTTTGGTCTCAAAATAGCTCTATCTCTTTTCCAAAAGGCTATGGTCAGAATCTTCGAGCCTTTGTTCCCAAATGCATTGATCTATATTGATTATATACTTCTTTTCTCTAAAGATATCAAAACACATTCTTATCTCTTGCATCAATTTGGGGAATTGGTTCGACATTATGGTATCATGCTATCTGAGAAGAAAATGCTAATCTCTCATAAGGAAATTGATTTTTTGGGCATGCATATCAAAGATAGACAGTATACTATGCAGTCTCATATTGCTACAGAATTGCTTAAGTTCCCTAACAATCTGGAGTCCAAGCAGCAGGTTCAGCAATTCCTTGGAATCATTAATTATGCAGCAGATTTTGTTCCAAGGTTGGCATCTTTGATAAGACCTCTACAGGATATGTTGAGAAGAATCCTTCAGAATGGTCTTATGCACAAAGAAAAGCCGTTACAGCAATGAAGGCTTTAATCCAGAAACTACCTCCATTGCAGATCCCTTCAGATGGAAAAAGAATTCTACAGACAGATGCCAGTGAAACTTTTTGGGCTGCAGTCCTCCTTGAAGAGAAGGAAGGGAAAAGAAAGGTGTGTGGATACAAGAGTGGATTGTTCAAAATTTCAGAACAACACTATCATTCCATTTACAATGAAATTTTGGCTATCAAGTGAGGTATTGAAAAGTTTCAATTTCATCTTATTGGCCATCATTTCTTTGTAGAAATAGATATGAGTGCTTTCCCTAAGATGCTGAGCTTTAAACCCAACTTGTTCCTTCCAAGCAGTTACTCAGATGGTTAGAATAGTTTTCTCAGTATTCTTTCAGTGTTAACTATATCAAAGGAAAAAAATAATGTTCTAGCAGATTTCCTTTCCAGACCCAGACTTTGTGAAATCCCCAGAAAACATATTCCTATAATCTGTATGTTTTCTTCCCGGGCTCCTTCAAAAGTTTCAGCTTTTCATGATTTTCCACTTGAGAGCCTGCCTCCTGAACTCTTTGATCTCATTAAAACCAAAACAATCCAGTCCAGAGCAAAAGAACTCATGTTGAAATATCAGTCTCTCACAGTGAGAAAGACTGGACTTCATACTTTCGGGGGTTTAGGTTTTCATCCTGATTATCCTTTCTTCACATTGTTCAGTGTTTCAATCCCTTTCATCTTATGTTTTCCAAAGAACTTTTATGCATGCTTTGGTACTTGCTTGAACAATGGAAGATTGCTTTGGAATTTCCTATCAAACAATCTATCAAGTGGATAGCCGAGTTACACAGTGGTTGGTTTGATGATTTTGACGATAACCCTTGTGCTAGAACATTTCTTGAATGGTTCTATCCTTTATCCACCTGGATGAGAATGTTCAAAGTACTCCAGCTTAAACAAGTGGGAAGTAAAACTCTAGGAACTTCTGTCATTTTTATTCTATCTAGGCAAAGTTCTCCTCATATCCACAATCTACCATATTTCTATTCAGTTCAAGAATATGGTGTTTTTCCTTATCTTCTCAATAAGGAATTTTATGAACATGGAACGGATATAAGAGAATTTCAGAGAAAGATGGCAGAACAAAATTTTGTAATTCCTCTTCAAATATGACCTAGTTTTGAAGATGATGCTCCATGGGAACAAATGCCGATCGACTATGCAATCAAACTTCAAAATGACGCTAGAGCCTATTTTGAGCAGTTTCACACTGAAACCATTAAGGCTACACCGGATTCTATGTGGGGGGGGGGGTTTCTAAGACTTATTTTCAATATGAATGGAATTCACTTGCTCACAATAAGTCTCCATAGAGTTCAGCTACGACAATTAACTGTTCATCTCCATTATTGATTCCTCCATCACTACCTTCAAACAAAGGAAAAGAAAAGGTAGAAGATGACATGATGATAGACTCGCAGGACCCCTACGAAATTGATAGCTAATGGTGGGAAAAAGCTGGCTTATCTGCTGAACCGGAAAATCCGCTGACACAGATCCCTCAACAGAATACTTCAACAGTTGTGTTTGGACCCTATCCTCCTGGCTTTTTGACTTAACAAGCACGACAAGATTTAAAGTTTGTTTGGTGTGTTTAATTATTGTACTAAAGTTTACTTTGTTTAAATTATTGTCCTTGGTTGTAAAGTTTGTCAAAAGCTATTGTACTGTGTAGGTCCATGAGTGTCTGTAAAATAATTGTTCTTTGTCCAGCCATACAGTGTCAATTTTCCCTCTATATAAGGGAACAAGTTTGTTATATTTGTAATCTAAGCTTAGCTAAGTTGGGAAGTGAAATAATATGCTATTATCAACTTTTCTTATCTTCTTCTTTCTTGTTCCTTTACTTATTTTTCTTATTCTCTTACGTATTTAGATTTATATCCGCCTTATTATAATTCCTCCACCCTCAAGCTCTTAAATTGAGTATGCTCTGTAGTTGCCTGTAAAAAGGATCCTTTGCATCAGAAAGATTTACAACCTAGCTTACAACCTAGCTTTGATCCTGAAAGAAGCAACTATCTTAACATAAAAGGACACACCCTTGTTGTTGCCCATAGTTGAGGCTTTTCCGGCAGCCATCATATCTTGTTAAGATATCGGATTCTAGCTGGTATCAGTAACTGTACAAAAAACTCTTAGTTTCTCCAAAGAGGATTAGTGCATTTGTGAAGGAATTCTGAGTGAGATTCTGCACAATAATCTCTTATGAGTTTGGCATGAATTTCTAGGATCGAATCAGTATCTATAGTAAGATGGTATTGTGGTTTGATATATGGAAGAAAGTAAGATTAAACCTAAGACCTTCTGGTTTAGGAACAACTTTCTTTTCCCAGAAATGCTTTATGATATCAAACCCAATAATGATGTCTTTACCAGGTAATGAGGATCCAAGAAACTTATGAGTGAACGATAATTCTGGGAAGAATTGAATCCTGACAGGCTTGCTGATCAACCCAATTGACAAAGTATCACTATTGGCAACTTGGAACACTTCATGATGTTTTTTCCAAAAAGAGGCAGGGAGAATCATTGGACTAAGAATTGAACAGGATGCTCTTGTATCAAGCAGACCAGTAACAGTAATTGGATTATCAAATTTCTGAGGAATAATTTGTACCTAAACAAAGGGTACGGCAAGAGCAAGTCCAATTATCTGAATTTCAAAGATAGGAAAATGGTCTTCTTGCACCTCAAGGTCTGAAGAGGAATCTTCATCTTCAGAAACATCTTCCAAAGCGAATATTGTCTGCTCAGAGGTTCATCTTCTTCAGAAAATAGTGACTCCAAATCATCATTCTCTATATCACACTGTGTTAACTGAAGAATTTCTTTGAGAATTTTGTCTCTCCTTCTATTTGGACAACTCTTAGCCCAATGTCCTGGTTTGTGGCAAATATGGCACATGTTACCTTTATTCTTTCAGAACTTTCTCCTAAAAAATCTCCTTCTCCTTCTTGGTCTCCGTTGTTGATGATGCTTCTCGAATCTCCTGGGATGCTTATGAGATCTCTTCGAACAATGGCACTTCTCTGTTTTGCATTTGATTTGAAGGTCCTTCCTCTGACATTCTTTTGCAAACTTTTTCCCCGTCTCCTGGAATTCCTTGAAGAACTTCCAATTGTTACACAGTTTTTCAAGGGCTTTAAACACAAATTGATATATTTCACCGAGAGTAACATTTGCAAGTGTACTTCCTCTCAGCTCAATCAATCTCAAGGCTTATTGACCTAGAGATTCAGGAATAGAATTAAGGTATGCCTACTTCAAATTTGGATTGTCCATTCCTCTGAGAATATAATATTTCTGAGACATCCTCTGGAAATGTTTCTCCAAGTCTTTCCTTTTAAAAGAACAACATTTCATTTTGAAGAACTCTTCCCTCGCAGAATCCAGATGATTTTGATATTGCCCAAGAAACTCGATATAAATATAATTCATGAAAGTATCCAGATTTTGTGAATTTCTTGCCTGGATCTGTCGATATTCTCCAAGTGCATACCACCATTCCTTTAGAGCACCAGTCATTCTTGCTGTAAAGCCACTGATAACCCCAATAAGAGTAGCATTTAGTTTATGGAGCTTAGTAACGCACCAAGACATCATCTCATGTATTCTATCTCTCCGTTGTGAAGGAGGGATATCATCAAAGGTGAACAAAGCTCTAGAATTGATAACTGAATTGCCACCAACAGGTTCATCTGGCTCTTCAACTTGTTGGTTTCTTTGTTGACCTCTTTGACTGGTTTTTGGCTCATCATCCTCAACAACAGGTTCATCATGATTTTGTGGAGGTTGATTCATAAAGAGTAAAGGAACGTCCTCTAATAAATCTTCAGCATCACTGATGTCTTCTGTTGTAAAAACGGTTAATGGTCTGTTTGGCTTGTGAGATTCATAATCAGCAGCTTTTTTGAGAAATTCTGTTAATGGATTTGATGACAAGCCCTGCAACATGAACTGTTGAGAATCATTTGTCTTTGAAACGATTTGACCAGCACCTTTCTTCGGTATTTGGGATTTGATATTTTTACCTGTATTCTTCAGGAGAGAAAAATGAGGAAGAATCTCCAAACATCTTTTTGAAATTCTCCAATCCATGGAGGGGTTGAGAAACGATAGGATATGCAAATAATGAGGGTTTTGGCTTGCTCCAAATAGAATCTCTTTGATACTGGTTTTCAAGAGATTTCAATTGGGTATTCAGCGACTTTATATCCTGCTCCTTATGATGGAATGGCTGTGAACTGTGGATGAGCCTTATAATGTCATTATGAACGGTATCAATTTTTTCTTTCAAAGATTGAATTAATACTGCCAGCTGACCGTCCATCTTGGCTTCTATCCTCTCTTGGCTTTTGACAATCTTTTGTAACATGTGATTTTGTACCACTGCATTTTCTGATTGCCAATTAAGCGTTGCTTCTGCAGCATATGAATTTTTTTAAATTTGAATCACAAAAATCATACACAGAAGTGTAATGACAGTGTCACTCAAGTAATTAATAAATTGGTCGAATTGAGTTGGACATGAAGATTGCAAGTATAATATTATTAAAGTTTATAAGTTTTGGCTCAATTCAAACTAAAAATAAATGGGATAATTGCAGTTAACCCCCTATCCCATGGCCTCCTTTGCACATTGCCTCTCAACCATTGTCGATGTGCAATTTCACCACCTGAATTAATTAAAATGTGCAATTTCACCATCTGAACTAATAAAAATGTTCGCTAACACCACATTTGCACATATCTTGTGGAATCTAACAAGAATATTCCGATGCCTTCAGTCCACGTGTCCAATGCTGATTGGTTGGATTCCACCGGAAATGGGCAAATGTGGTGTTGGCGAACATTTCAATAGTTCAGGTGGTAAAATTGCACATCAACAACGGTTGTTGGGCAATGTGCAATTAACCCAAAATAAATAGTATTTGGGTTTGGTGGTATGATAACTTTGGCATTGTTTCCCCCAATAGAAAGAGAGGAGGTAGGAATAAGAGATGAATTGAGCCAAAGAAAAGGAGAAAAAAAATATAATATAATAATAATAATAAGTATTGGTAAACTAGTAATTAATCAATAAACTTTATATGTAAGGCTCATATCTGGTCCAAGTATTACTCTCCTTGTATAAATTTCTTAAACCTATTCTTTTCTTCCTCTTGGTTTAGATTTCCATCTAAACGTCAATATTGGGCTTAGGCTTTCTGTACCTATAGTCCAATAATCTTTAGGCTTTGGTTTCCAAAGCAAATACAACTCCATTTAATCCTTTTATTTTAAAATTTTTAATTAAATTAAATTAAAGAGTTAATTCATTATAAATGTTTTTCATCTCAATTTCAAATGAACTTACTTGACTAAGCGTGTGAATATATAGGTTCACAAGCAAGTGGTGGAGCCTCAACTCTTATAATTTTTAATGGAGAAATTGGTTGTGATATGTGTCAACTGTCAAGGCACGAAATGAAATGATGGTTTCACAAGGAAAAATAATGAAAAGATGTGTATTAATTAATCCATTAATACTTATTTAGATTTTTCATAAAATTAAAATGCTTTTCACATATGAATATTATTCTTATTGATTCAATTATTTAATACTTTTGTATTGTTTAACTTATTTATCAATTTAATCATAACATGATGTATAATCCTTAACCTTGTAGTAATTAATAGACAAATTTTAAGGATTAGGAGCAAAGTAATTTGATACTATAATTTTCTCATGTAAAAAGAAATGTCACCACATAACAAAAAAAATTAATATGGTTATTTGTATGACACAAAAATAATAAATCTAGTAACTACAATAGCAAATATTATTTCTAACTTGACTACCATGCAATAGAGCAAGATAAATATCGGGAAACACTCTAACGAACCATATGAAAAGTTATTTATGCAAATTCTTGATCTATCATATCAAAGAAAAGGGGATTTTCTTAGTTTGCAAGCTCACACTGATGATGCATAAAAAACATGCACCCAAACAATAGTTTTTCCTTATCTTCTATTTGGATTATTAGGTTTTTTTTATTTTTAAAATATCTACACGAGCACCCATACACCTTACACATAAAATGTAAGAATTAAGGGTATAAACAAGTTGAGTCGACTTGCAAGCCTCACGAGTTTAGCTCAACTCAAACTCGAGCTGTTTTGAACTTGAGTTGAATTGAATCAAACTCGAGCTTTATTTTGAGTTGATTTCGAGCCGTCTGTATGACTGTATCTAGGCTCAAGGCTCACGAACTGGCTCGCGAGCAAATATATATTTAAATGAAAAAGCTCGTGAGCCGATATATAACTAAATATTATTTTTTAGTTTATTAATAGATATATTTTATATTATTATTTTTCTATTATAAGTTCGAACTCAAACTCAAACTCTAGTTCGAGCTCGAGCTTGTAATTATTTATAATTCATTTGATAATACGAGCCTTATCGAGCTGAACTTGAGCTTAATATATCAGACTCGAAAATTTTTCTCAAACTCGACTCAACTTGATTCAATTGCACCAGCCCCATTGAGAATGGTATGACTTGCCAATTAATCACTTCTTGTTTTTTGATATATTAGTTTTATTTGTGGTAAATATACATATTATACACATTTCATTCTAGATTTGTTAGTATAACAAACAGTGTTTATATAGACAGTAAAATAAAATAAAATAAAATAAAATAAGCGCAATATACTTGGAAATAAAGGATACAGACACTAAACCAAAAAAACCTCAATATCTCAATTTAAGCATTACTTAATTTTAATATGCAATTGATGGCAAAGAATGATGCAAATAACTGCAAAATGAAACATTGTAATGTAGTTGGCTATGCTAATAATAGACGGGGTTAACCATCTTTCACATATAAAATTACCTAGTTGACAGTAGTCCCAGAACACAATTGAAAATTGCATGATAAAATTATAAGGTATAATATAAGAAGGATATTCATAAACTGCTCAATTCTTTGATTTTAATTGAATATTAATTTTTGATAAGTTTAAATTATTTTATTAATTTTAAAATTTTTATTGCTTCTTTATACTTAAAGTAAATAGTCATTCATTACTGCAAACTAAATCATATATCTTGTTCTAAGTCATCAATATTTTCATCTAAATCATTCCAAATTTAACAATTTATTACCTTTTAAAACTCATCACTCATGCAAATTAGACAATATTTTATTCATTAAATTGTACAAATTTGGAGATCATGCCACAAAATTAGCAATAAGCTAAGATAGATTCAAAAACTTACATGTGGACATAATATTATCTAAAATAAAATTTACTTATTTCATCTCTTACTATTTACTTCTCCTAGCATTATATTTTGAAATTTTCGTGTTTTTACTTTCTATTTAATTCGTTTGTTTCATTTGATTCTTCTCTGATTTTATTTTCTTTTATGATTTATTACATTTTAATTTTTAGATTTTCAATCTTGATCACGTAATGTTAGTGGAATTCACTAGATACCTTAATTGATATACCTATCAGTTGTTTTTAACTTCTTTTTTTTTTTTTTTTAATTCATGTAAATTTGTTGATTTTCTTTTTATTAATACAAATTTTTACGCATATTCTTCATATGCACTCATATATATATATATATATCTAATATTATAATTTACTTACCTTGTAGTTTTTCTGTTTTCATTTTCCTGAAATCAGTTATATTATTATTATTTTTTTTCTCCTCTTAACATTTAGTTTTCACAATGTTTTAAAAGCTTTTTTTTTTTAATTCTTACTTTTCAATTTTTAATTTTTGTTTTTTGGTTTATTTGTTGTAATCTTTTGTATGTTGCGGTTTCTCTTTATTTTTCCGTCTTCTCTTCCAGTCCATTGAAATTACCAAATTCTACGGTTAATATTTATTTATTGGCATAAACATAATTTTATTTTGAATTTTGGTGTTTAACAAACACACACATGTATGTACATTCCATACATGAGTTTTGAGTTCTATTGTTTTTATATTTTTTAGATTATGGAGATATAACAAGTAAAATTTCATCTATTCTTTATTACTGATATGGTTAGAATAACGTATGTTTTGCTTTTCAAAATCATTACTGCATATTGTTGGGACTCAATGGAAGCAATTTAAACATGAAATTTAATTTATCAGGAATTAAATAATCACTCCAACCAATTTAATAACAAAAGAAATATCTAATAAATAGAAAAATATAACATACACAGATTTACGTGGTTGGGAAAAATCTACCTATATACACAAGAGCATTCTTTCTCCCACTATGAGAGAAATTTACAGTAAAAGATAACTCTTGAATTTGACCCAAAATAGAAAATTCCTTGTAGGTAAAACCACTCTCATTATAACAACCAAAAAATACTTACTCCATCCCTTTATATTGTCCCATCGTAGCTCAAAATAACTAATCCATGAGTTCCATTAGTGTTGTCAAAGTAATAAAATAAACACTTCTATCTATAAGAGTAAATTACTTGACTAAACCTAGAATTAGGAAATCTAGTACAAAAACAAACACTAATCTACAATACAATATTTGAAGAGATAAAATACTTGGAGACTAAGAATCCTTATCAAATTTATTCTCCAAAAGTTTGAGTCAAATCCTAACAATCTTCACCTTGATGAGATTCTCACTCAACAATTGTTTATGGCCCCATTGCAAACCAAAATACCAAATCCTATTATGCCTTCAAAGATACCACTACACATATCAAATTAATAAAGTCCTGGTACTAACTTGTCTTAGCCAACGCACACTTGCAACTAAGTTAACACCACTAGTTGACTACAGATAGGAAGAACCCCGATCCATCCTCTCGCCTAGCAAGATTCCTCTCACACATTTACACCCTTGATACCTTCTGGCGCTCTTCACTTTCAGCCATCCCTTGAGGTCACTAGATGAAACAAATTATTATATTTTTCTCATTTCCTTAAGACCCTTCTGTCATGTGTGTCTTTCAAGACTCCACCTCCAGTTGAATATTCATAGGTCATGGAACCCAACTGGCTCAAGAAAATTATGTTCTTTCATATTTTTAGGACATGTGTCATACCATCCAAAGTGCAAACGACCCCAACAACTATTTTGATTTTCACCACTCCAATATTATGGCTTTACAAGCAAAACCATATCCCAAAGACAAATTACCTATCTTCTTTAAATGAAGTGAATCTAAATAATCCTTCCTAGAGTAAACGTGCATTCGGCACCCAAAATCTAAATCTTATTATCTCAATAAAAAGTATCCATACAAGTAGAAATATGAGAATATCTCCTCATACTGCACTACCAAATTGTCACCACTGCTATGACATTTGTAGTACACTTTGTCTTTTTCTCTAGCTCTTGTCTCACGCCCCAAAATCAAATCATACAGTTTAATCTCGAGGCCTGAAACTCAATCCCAAAAATAGAGGTTATCCAATCTAAAATCATAATCTTAAACAAAAGAACACCGATTGTTCAAAATAAATTTAATAAGTCTTGCAACATAAACTCAAATAACAGTACTCTAACCTCAGCTAAAATCTATAAGGAAACTAACAAGCTAACATCATCAAATGCTAAGACTATTGCAAAAGTCATAAAATACTTCAGTTCTGATTCTCATCGAAAGCGCATCCACCTCCTCACTAGGGTAAACGTCTAAGTTTGTGAGAAAAAAGTTAAGAAGAATAGAGCTTAATGAACTCAGTGAATGCCAAGTGTGTGCAATATGAGTTCAAGAATATATCATGATTAAAAGATGCTCAGTGATAAATACTTAAGAAAAATAGTGAGAAACAGTTATAAACATTTGAATAACACTGGAAAAACAGTTATAAACATTCGAGAAGACAGTGAAAGACAGTTATGCATTATATAATAGTAAAATAGAATATAACGGCAAACATTTTTAATAGGCCAACAATTAAATGCGATGACCGAACAATTGTTTGCTGTCGCCAGTCAATCTTATGACTCCCACCATAACAATCCCTTATCACTTTGACCAAGCCACGACCTTACCAAAACAGGACTCGAGTCAGGTCATCAGGAAATCCTACGAGCCATCTCAACCACAAATGACTTCTGTTGTTTGCTGGGAGGATTAGGCCACGGGGGCTTAAGGTTCAATCGGCAAGCCCGCTATTGCTCAGTGAAGTCCCTCGCACACCTAGACCAAGTTGGATTCAACTAACAATAACAGTAGCAGTAATAGTAAATCCAATCATCAGTGTTGATCATTGTATTTAACTGCTAGTCTAAAATCATGCTGAAATAATATCAATGGCTTTAAAAGAAATTACTTTTCTTGCATCACGAAATAAAATAAAGAAATTTATGTGTACAGTGGAATATAATTATAGTGCAGTGTAAGCCAAAGAAAAGTTTCATGGAATACATTACAGTATTTTACCTCGATTTTGAAAAGTATCATTCTATATTATATGTAAGTTTAGGCACTCACTGTATTTATCAATAGAATCAAGGGCCGACCCTAATAGTTTAAGTCCCAAAACAACTGTTAACATAAGAGTAACATTCAATTCAATCAACATTCTGATTTGATCCATGAATTCTAACCTCAAATTCATCCAAGAAATCAAGACAATGATAAATAAAACTCTAAAACTAATACTAACAAAAAGTTTCTATATGTCATTAGCCTAGCACATACATACTCACAAAACTTATTAAGAATTAGTCCTTTCATATATATTTTGTTGATTCGCTCACAACTTTCTTTCTAGGTATTCGATTAACTTGATTCTTATAGCATTATAAAGCCAAGAAAGAGTAATAAAACTTTTATGTTGATGACCTAGTCTAAATTGGCTAATATTGAGAAAATTAAAGTTTAATAGGCAGTAGTGGTGCAAAAATATGTTTCCAGTTTTCAAAAAGTTTTTCACATGATACCTTTACATACCTCAAATGAAGGTGATTCAGAGTCATACAGAAACCTAAGAGATGGATCTATAATTCATCTATTGGGAGCTTTTTCTAATTCATTTAGGAAATAAGAGAAACATATACTACATTGCTCTTTCCATGTAGAACAGGTGGACAACTCTCAAAATAAAATTTTTTATATAACAAATCATTGTATTTCACAACTAAAAAAAAAAAAAATCTTGGGTTTTAGAATTTTATTAGTATATTCTAGACAAATTTAAGTTAATTTTTCAAAAATTTATTAATTAAAATATTTCCACTATCATGGGTAGCAAATTCTTAAAATTCAAGATTGTGGTCCAACTCAACAAGCATCTTGAAGATTTTTAGAAAAATAACTACAAGGTTTGAAACTCTAAGATTTTACAGTAATGTTCCAAACACATCAAGGTTTCATAAAAAAAAATTCAATTAAAAATTCTTTCGTTTCAATGGGTAAATAAATTTTTAAAAAGAAACTATTTAGACTTGCCACTCAATCTGGCAAGAAAATTTCAAGATTTTTATAAAATTCCAGAAAAATTATTTAAATGTGTAAAATTTGTAGATGTGTTCTAAACACATTTAGTTTGATATAGAAAAATTTTAACATAAAATTACTGAAATTTGACCCATGAACTGATGTAAAACTTCCAACCCTAGAATCTAAAAATCAAAACCTAACAACATCAACTATTAAACTTCGCAAATATCAAATGCATACAAAATACAAATACTATGATATATAGTTTAACCAAAACTTATGTTTATATCATAATTTACATATGGGATCACACCTATGAAAAAGGGAGAACAAGAGTTGACGACATTGAGATTTCTTAGCAATCCTTTTCTTGCCCTACCGTTTGGAATTTTTTCAAAGGAGAGGAATGTGTTGAGAACTTTTTAAGGAAAATTATTTTGCTGCAAAATATGAAGGTTTGCATGTTTATTGTAGAGAGAAGAAGTTGTTTGAATGTGATATGAAGAAGGAGACCTAATAAATTAGGAGTTCTATAAGGAGTAGAATTGCTAAAAATTCTATCTTTATCTACATATTTGCTTGTATATTATTATTTATTTCATCTTTTTTTTTCGTTTTTTGTTATCTTTGAATGCGAATCCATGGTAATTATATTAAATATATTTAATTGTTCTAAATAATTGACTAATCTCAATTAATTAAGATTTAAAAATAAGGAAAAATATGGGACAAAACATTTGCGATTGCTTATGGGATAAACTCCCATTTTCCTGACTATAAAACCCAAAACACACACAGAGGCTTGCTTGGATGTAAGACAATTTCTTGGGCTTCAGGAATTAATGGCTTCTTTGGGTTCCATGCCTAAAAATATTGGGTTCCATGCCTAAAAATATTGGGGAGGGGGTAGACAAAGTTTTCTCTTTCCTTTTTGTTTCTTTCTTTCATTTTTTTAAAATATTTTTTATGTTTTGTTAAGTTTGTATTTTTATGTAATAATTTTAAGCATATATTTAACTATATCTAAATTTTATTTTTAAATTTATAATGGAAAAGAATAATACTCGAAGAATTAATTAATATGTTTTATTTTTGTTTAAATTTAAAAAGTACATATCTTACTAGAAAAAATATAATATTTCAAAATTAAATTATATACTAATATAATATATGAATAGAAAATAATTTTTCAGTTCCCATATTGAGATGTATGGTCTTTTTTTTTTTTTTTTTAAATATTGAAACCTAATTGGGCAAACAAAATTTTGAATTTTTTGACAATAATTAACATTGTCATTTTTAATGAAATGAAATTTATTATTTTAGACGATATGAAAAAAATAATTAACAAAAATTTTGATTCATTTATTTTTTATCATTTTTGACTAATTCGATTTTTTTTTTAGTTGGAATTTAATTTTGCTAAATTTATGAAATATTTTATTGTCCATTTTATAAAAATATTAAATATATTAAATTTATCTTTTCATTTGTTTTCATTAAACATAATTTTCGAAAATAAACATGCATAACAAAAAAAAAATGCCAGAATTATGTAATACGTATTCTTTAAATTATTTTATGATTAAATAAAAATAAAAACTAGATTTCTAACTAATCCGATTAATATGAGATTTGTGAAAATTTAATTCACAATATAAAACAAAAAAAATTATTGTTTTCCTAGTTGGAACTTTATTTTCCTAAATTAATAAAATAAACGCTGTCTATTTTTAAATAATTTTTAAAAAATTAAAATTATTAAAATTATCTATTATTTTAAATTTTTTTAACAATATTTTTAATCCACAACAAACCAACAACATAAAACATATCTCAAAAACAATCTCACAACCATTCACAACATCACATCACTATAATTATGATACTTTATCTCACAATCATTCACAACCTCATATCTCATTCACATATCTCAAAAACACTAAAACAACCCCAAAATCTTTAAAACACCAAACATAAGGCAAAACTTCACAAGCAATCACAACCCACATTCCTCCTTTGCCATAGAATTTTTACCAGTAGGATAGTCTTTTGTGCATAATTTTTGTATTCTTAATCTAGGACTTGGACTACGTGATGTTTTCATGAAGTTAGAAACCCTCCTTTGCCATTCCTCGTAGATCCTTTTGTAAGTGAGGATTTAGAAACTCTATATCCCCAACACTGAATTCCAAAAATCTTCTTCAATCATATGCTTAGTTCTAAGTCATGAGTTGGATATTTTTGCTCATGTAGTTATAGTTTTCTTAAGATATAGGTTCTATCTTATTATTTTGTATCAGCATATATCCTAAGTCTTCTTTACATGCATAAGCATATACCAAAAATTATCAGTGCCATCTTGTAGTGCCAATATTAGTGTTGATGTAAATCTTTTCTTAAGGTCTTGAAAACTAACCTCATATTTCTCAGTTCACTTAAAGACACCTTCTTTTATGTCAGTCTGAACAAAAAAGCTACCATTTTTAAGAAATCCCAAACCTCATGTGGTAACTTACCAACCTTAAGAAAGTTCTCATCTCAGTTACCATTTTCGGCCTTTTTCATTCTAGTTTTGTTTCAATTTTGGGTGGATTAGCTGTAATCTCCACTTCAATGATATGACCCAAAAAGGCTATCTTATCAAGCCAAAACTCATACTTATTGAACTTAGCATAAAGTTTATGCTCTCAACATGTTTGTAATATTATCCTCAAGTATCATCAACAAAAACCACCACAATTGGGTCTAGATATGGCCTAAACACACAGTGCACTTATCTAAAACAAATTTCTATGTCTTTCTTAAAGTCTTGTTCATTCTCCTTATTGGGCTCTTCTTCAATTAGCTCTTTTGCTAGATCTTCTTTTGCTGACTCATCAGTAAAACAAGTTAACAAATGTTGTACATACCTAGATCTTGCATGGTTATTTAAAATCAATTTGTCCTCAATGACGTCACTTCTGTAACTCATTGCTACGATGATCTAACTCTTGTGAATAGACATCTAGCTGTTTTTCTAACCCCTCAAATCTATGCTTATATAACTGTATCAAAGATGTTCAATCTTCCTCAAGCTAATGTACGATTAGTTTGGAGTAATCCTTTCATAGCGTATCAAATTTTTAGGACCGAGTTGCTTGTAGTTAGGGTTGTATCATTCACTTTCTCTAAACTTGATCATGTAGGATGAAGCATCTATATGATAAATCGACCTACATAGGCTTCTAGGCCATCATCGTGCCAAAATAAGCCTAGATCAGTAAAAGAAAATATCAAAGTACACTAAGTAGTAGTTTAAACAAAAGTTGCTATTGATTCATAATTCTTAAGGAGGGAGAAAACTACTAAGCTCTAGAGTGTTTCCATCTAAGTCACGTAATACATCTAGATCCTATCATCAAGTACCAAAATGTTCAATCGTATCAATTGTCATACTTAATAACAATTCTCCACAACCTCGATACTAAATAAAATTCGATTAATCATTTTAGTGGTTGAACCTAAATACTCAAATCAATTCTTAAAATTTCTTTGCCCAAATTCCATAGTCGGAGGATCCTAGCCAGACAAAGCCTAAGTTCAAAACCTAAGCTTTAATACCACTCTGTCACGGCCTAAAGTCAAACCATGTAGTCTAGTCTCGAGATGTAAAACTCAATCCCAAAAATAGAGGTCATCTAATCCAAAATCATAATCTTAAACAAAAGAATACCGAGTATGCAAAATAAATTTAATAAATCTTACCACATAAAACTCAAATAGCAATACTCTAATCTCAACTAAAATCTATAAAGAAACTAACAAGCTAACATCATCAAATGCTAACACTACTGCAAAAGTCCCAAAATACTTCAGTTCTAATTCACATCAAAAACGCGTCCACCTCCTTACTAGGGTTCGGGTCTAGGTATGTCAGAAGGAAGCTAAAGAAGAATAGAGTGTGTGTAAAGAACACAGTGAACGCCAAATGTTTGCAATGTGAGTTCAAGAATACATCATGATCAAAAGATGCTCAGTGAAATACATGAGAAAAATAGCGAGAAACAAGTATAAACACTTGAATAACATTGAAAAATAGTTATAAACATTTGAGAAAATAGTGAAAGGCAATTATGCATTATACAATAGTAAAACAGAATATAACAGTAAATATTTTTAATAGGCTAACAATTAAAAACGATGATCAAACTAATATTTGTTGTAGCCAGTCAACCTTATGACTCCCACCATAACAGTCCCTTGTTACTCTGGGCAAGGCACGACCTTAACAAAATAGTGCCCAAGCCTAGGTCTTCGAGAAATCCTATGACCACCTTAGCTACAAAGGACTTATGTTGTGCACTGGGGGGATTAGGCCATGGGGGCTTATGGTTCAATCGGCAAGCCCGCTGCCACCCGGTGAAGTCCCTCGCACATCCATACCAAGTTGGATCCAACTAATTGTAACAATAGCAGTAACAGTAAATCCAGTCATCAGTGTTGATCATTGTATTTAACTGCAGTCTAAAATCATGCTGAAATAATATCAATGGCTTTAAAAGAAATTGCTTTTCTTGCATCACGAAATAAAATAAAAAAATTCATGTGCGCAGTGGAATATAATTATAGTGCAGTTTAAGCTAAAGAAAAGTTTCATGGAATACATTACAGCATATAACCTTTTGGATTTTGAAAGGTATTATTATATATTATATGTAAGTTTAGGCACTCACTGTACTTATCAATAGAATCAAGGGTTGACCCTAATAGCTTAAGTCCCAAAACACCTGTTGACATAAGAGTAGTATTCAATTAAATCAACATTCTGATTTGATCTATGAATTCTAACCTCAAATTCATCCAAGAAATCAAGAAAATGATCGATAAAACTACTAACAAAAGTTTCTATATGTCATTAGCCTAGTATATACATACTCACAAAACTTATTAAGAATTTATCCTTTCATATATATTTTGTTGATTCGCTCACAACTTTCTTTTTAGATATATGATTAACTCAATTTTTAGGGCATTAGAAAGCTAAGAAAAAGTACTAAAAGTTTTATTCTGATGACCTAATCTAAATTGGCTAATATTAGAGAGAAAAATTGAGTTCAATAGGCAGCAATGGTGCAAAAATAGATTTCCAATTTTCAGAAAGTTTTTCACATGACACCTTATTGTATTTTGACCATAACTTTTTCTATATACCTCGAATAGAGGTGATTCAGAGTCAAATAGAGAAAGCTAAGAGATGGATCTATAATCATCTATTGGAAGCTTTTTCTAATTCATTTAGAAAGTAAAAGAAACATACACTACAATTCTCTTTCCATGTAAAACAGGCGGACAACTCTCAAAATAGAATTTTTTATATAACAAATCATTGTATTTCACAACTAAAATTTAAAAAAATCTTGGGTTTTACAGTTTTATTAGTTTATTCTAGACAAATTTAAGTTAAATTTACAGAATTTATTAATTAAAATATTTCCATTAATAGGGGTAGCAAATTCTTAAAATTCAAGATAGTGATCCAACTCGACAAGCACTAGGTAGTTATACTTGAAGATTTCTAGAAAAATAATATAATGTCTAAGATTTAAAATATTACAGTAATGTTCCAAATTTTGTTTCGTTTCAATGGGTAAATAAATTTTTAAAAAAGAAACTGTTTAGACTGGCCACTCAATCTGGCAAGAAAATTTCAAGATTTTTATAAAATGTAAGAAAAATTATTTAAAAGTAAAATTTTGCAGATATGTTCTAAACACATTTAGATTGATACAAAAAAAAAAAAAAAAGACATAAAATTACCAAAATTTGACCCATGAATTGATTTAAAACTTCTAACTCTGGAATATGAAAATTAAAACCTCACAGCATCAATTATTGAACTTTACAAATATCAAATACATACAAAATACAAATACTATGACACACAGTTTAACTTAACCTTATGTTTATATCATAATTTACATATGGGATCATACCTATGAAGAAGGGAGGACAAGAGTCAACGACGTTGAGATTTTTTAGCAATCATTTTCTTGCCCTACTGTGTGGGATTTTTTCAAAGGAGAGGAATGAGTTGAGAACTTTCTAAGAAAAACTATTTTGCTGGAAAATATGAAGGTTTGAATGTGCACTGTAAAGAGAATAAGTTGTTTGAATGTGATAAGGAGAAGGAGACCTAATACATTAGGAGTTCTATAAGGATTAGAATTGCTAAAAATTCTATCTTTATCTACATATTTGCTTGTATATTATTATTTATTTCATCTTTTTTTTAGCTTTGAATAAGAATCCATGGTAATTTTATTAAATAGATTTAATTATTCTAAATAATTGACTAATCTCAATTAATTAAGATTTAAAAATAAGGAAAAATATGGGACACTACACCTTGAACTTGACCCACTATTCACAGATCCATCGTCAAATCCTTCAAGTTAGGAAGAAGTGTATCATGGTATGTGTTTCATATCATGTGTGCTAAAGATGATCGGATGATAATGAGTAAATAAGTCCCTACTTTTTTATTTTGTGAGACTCAAAGTTTAGTATAACCTCAATTATATCTCTGTTACTTTTGATTGTTTTTTGGGAACTTCATATTTGTATTGCTACTTTAGCATGTCACTAAATAATTATGAATGATTTAGTAATGTGTTCATGTCTAGGCAAGTTGTTGGAATATAGTAGACAAATTTGAGTAGGAAATAAATGCTATAGTTACTAACACCTAGATTCTATTTAGTGTCAAGCCAATTATATTTAAACTTGGAGGTTTAAAATATAACTGTGGATATATGAGACAAATACACGCCAAGTATACCCTAACATTCATTGTTTGAGACAAAAAATAAGTCAACTGGTGTAATGAAAAGAAGTTTGGGATGTGATGAAATAAATATCCTTAATTTTTAGAATTGAGTTGTTGTATATCCTTGACTGGTGTAGGCATTTTGAACTCCAGTATGTGAAGAATTGAACTACTTAGTACCCTTAACTGATGTATGGCATTTTGGTTCAAGTATGCTCGTTGGTCATATAATTTATTTATAAGTATGAAGTTTTGGAAAGTGTGTTACTCTTATACTAATCACATTGTGAGTGGGATCTACCCTTCTTGTGCGAGTGAGAGATGTTGTAAATTGAGTTGCCAGTGTATGCTAACTTGACCCACTTACTAACCTATTTAACGAGTGGATAAGTGTGAGATTGGAGCTAGGGAGCTATAAACGTAACTCCCATGTAACTTCTTGGATGTTATAAGGGATTTGTGTGTATATATATACACACCATAATAATGTATCCAATTAATTGTAGAAAAATCTTATAAAAAGAAGTAACAAAAGAATGAACAATAGAGATAGAATTCTATGTAAAAAGAGATTTCTATTTCTAATAGGAAGTATGAGCACCATCAAAATGTTGCACTTAAGTTGTGAAAGCGAATTTGCTTTGTCTTGTAAATATATCCAGATCTAAGATGCGAAAGAAAATATCATGAAAAGGTTAGTGAAACAGCCTAAGATCCATATCCAAGGACCAAGACTAGTATTCTTAGTTAAATTTTGCTTCTTCTTCTTCTTCTTCTTCTTCTGTGTTTTTTTTCGTGTTCAAATGGCTACCAATCAGGGAGGGACACCAGCATAGCAACCCCCTTAGGCATTACCATAAGGGTCTCTCACCAATCTACCAATGTGAAATGTCCGAATTAAGTCATAACTATTGCACGAAGGGCGAGCCATCACTACAGCTAGAGATGGCAATTCTAGTGGGTCGAGTAGGTTTGAGTTCGGTTGAGGTGGGGTATAATATTAATTTTTTAACCCAAATCCGATCCAGCTTGATGGCAACATGAAAGTGCCCAACATTAACCCAACCTGCTCCTTAACAGATAAAGTTTGGGTCAACCTGATTTTTATTAAGTGGTACATCAACCCAAACCTACGCAACCCGACATGCCAATTTAAAATAATTATTTTGAATATTTATTTTCAATTTTAGAATTTTTTTGGTACTTTTATTTTTTAAACTTGATCTATTCCTAATTATTGATAAATTAAAATAAGAGTAAGGAGTTCTCATCATAACTTCATAATAGCATCTTTCCACAAAATATTTTAATTGAACCACACAATATATTGGTTTAGAATTTTTTTTCCCTTTCATTTCTAATATCTATTTACATCATAAAAATATTGAAATTCCCAAAAAAAAAAAATTTAAAAATCACATATTTTTCAAGTTTTACTCATCCGCTCTCTTCTAATTTTTGTATCTTTTGTGTCAATCAACTCATCGTTTTTAACTTCTTAATAGCATTATTTTTTAACTTTATATCAATTCAATTAAGCAACATATAAATCAATAAAAATATATTATCTAGCAAATAAGTAAACAAGCAATTTAAATTAAATGTATAATTTATTATAAAGGCTTGTTTGAGTCATTTGAATTTTGTACAACCTTTCCACAAAGAGAATTCTTATATATCTATAAATGCAAAACCTTGAGTTGCATATGGGCCAAGAGAAGCTCCTTGAACAATTCAGTAGTCAAAGTAAGAATTTGACAACTCTTTGCAGAACAATTTTTATGTTCACTTAGATACCTAAAAAAACTGCTAGAAACAATCTAAAATTGTAATCATCCATACTATATGATGTGGGATAGTCCAACGGACCAGCACAACGACATTCGACCAAGACAGAAACATAGTATCTGGCAGCCTAATTACCAGGCCCAACCTTTTGACCATCACTCAACTTCATGAGCCCTACCCATCGTAGTGAGTAATAGTGTTCACTCAATCGACCAGGTGTTAGTCGATCATAACTAGGATACAATATCCCTCATTCGATCAAGAAGGTTTAAAGGTGACTAGAGTTAGAAGGTATCTCCCAGGAGCATTTACCTTGACCAGGGAGGTCGAGCCATATCGACAACCTCCAAACTGCATTGAATGCTCCGTCAGATGGCGTGCCCCCACAGTACTATCTTTTCTTAGTAGCGCCAGGCTAGTACGTGCCACCAGTGTACCACCACGCCCTAGGCTGCGCCACCTGGAACATTACATAGATAAGAGAAGACTTCAAAGCCCTTCAGACAAGGATAAGAACCATTTCTGCTTAATAAGGGCACCGAAGTTATATCAACCCCACTGAGAAAGTTACAAATATCCTATTGGTAACCCTCAGCAAGGTATGCCACATTTATCTTAGAGCTCTCACTTTGCTGCTCAATTCTCTAGTCAATCTATACTAACTTGAATGTTGGAGTACCTTAGCCGAGGGCACATTAGCTAGCCTAACATTTGCTATTAATCACAGGACTCAACCCGACACATTGGAAGTATTTTACTCTATCACCCTCTGGTCAATTTTACTAGATTTCACTCCAATACCCTGATGTACTTTTTTCACCTTTATTATTTGGCGTCGTCTGTGGGAAACCTAAGTCCGCAATCGAGAAAATAGTGAACACTAGGTGAGCCACTTCGGAGAGGGAGGAGAACAGAAGATCACCTACCCCTCCTTCTCGACCTCAGCAAGAACCGAATGTGGTGGGACCTAGCGCCCAGCCAGAACAAGTGGTCACCTTGATCATGCCTCAACTTATACAGCTCATAAGTGAACAGATATCCGCTCAATATTATGCTTAATTGTCAGCTGCCTTTAATCAACATAACACTTAGCCCAAGCCGGCAGTGAGCGCCCCAATCCCCTCAGCACGAAGAGAGGCCCCCCAAAGAAGAGAAGGGTAGATCGGAGACCCAACGACTACTCATCCAACGAGAAGATAGTCCCGGGCGATTTCCAAGAGAGAAAGCTCGGCAACACCCCCATGAAGAAGTTGCAGACTTCGTCAACCATGGCATCCAACCCCTTCGAGCCTCGTAACATGATAGGGTTCAGCACCAGAAACAACAGACAAACAGAAATCTCACTCAGGCCGATCGAGAAGAATGAGAGGAAATATCCCACCAAGTATAATAGCTGAACAAGCGGCTTGAGGAGATCTCGAAGAGAAATACTGAAAAGAACCCCTATCATGATAGAGCCCAGAGGTCCCGCCGAGAGCGAGAGTCGCCATTTATATAGGATATTATCAATGAGCACATCGCTGTTGATGCCAAGGTCCCACGAGACTGCCCATATATGACGGCTCTTCGGACCCAAACGAGCATTTGCCACAATTTGAGCACATGGTGCAGTTGCATAGGCATAATGAGTTCATCTATGCAAAGATGCTTGTGACCACCTTTCAGAGGATCATGCTTGATTGGTTCGTAAAGTTGAAGATGGCATCGATCTATTCATACGATCAACTGTGTGACAAGTTTTTGTACTAACTTGCCAATCGGAGGAAAGCGAAGCCCCCTACCCATTTGCACACTGTTAAACAGAATGAGGGGGAATCCCTTTGCGATTTCTTTACCCTATTCAACACCGAGGTCCTCAAGATAGGCTGCCCACGGATCGAGTTTCTGATCGATCTGCTGCTTTTAGGCCTTCGCCACAAGGAGTGTGCCAATGCTTTAGTCAGGGAGTGGCCAAGGTCAATGGAAGAGCTACCCAACCTCGCTGAGAGGTACATGACTTAAGAAGACATGAACAGGCTCAAGTATGGTAATCCTGAGGCCGATAAAAAAAAGCTAAAAAGAAAGATGACCGTCAGCTCAAAGAGTCAATCTCCCATCAAGCGATTCCACAACTACACTCCACTCAATATTGCAAGAAAGGAGATATTATTTGCCATTCAACACGACAACCTCCTCAAAAAATCCAGAAAGCTAACCGAGACAGAGGAAATGGAAAGATCTAAGAAATATTGCCATTTTTACAAGCAGAAGGGCACGACACTAAAAACTATTTCAATCTCCATGATGAGATCAAAAGGCTGATTCGACAAGACCACTTAAAAAAATTTATCGATGAAAATGCCCTACAGGAAGCGGGCAAAACCGACCAGACTCCCCGTAGAGAAAGGTCGGTTAGCCCAAGGAAGGAAGATAAAGGAAAAAAACCTGCCCATGATCCCACCTACCCATCAGAAGGGTGATTGACACCATAGCAGGAGGGCTGACTAGGGGGGATTCTAAATTAGCCAAAAGGCAGAGCCAGCGTCGATTGGAGTCAACCAAATTTTCTTCTATCAAAACTGTCTATCAACTCTTAATCAGCGTGGAGCTAATCTCTTTCTTCGATGCAGACCTTGCATATGTGGAAAATCAAGGAGTCAACAGCAAGTTGGATTGTCCTTTGGTGGTGTCTATAGAAATCACAAACTTTGAGGTCAAGAAAGTACTAGTTGATAATGGGAGTTCAGCAAACATCATTTTCCTATCAACCTTGAAGAGAATGAATATGGGCAAGTTGAAGTTTGAACCCATACGCACCCTTCTCATCAGATTTGAGGGGTCAGAGATCATCCCCAAAGGATCCATTAGTCTATCCACGTCATTTGGGGAGGCTCCCTTATGCAAAACTCTGATGGTTAACTACTTGGTCATCGACATGCCCTTTGCCTACAACGCTATTATTGGTCAACTAGCACTGAATAACTTCTGCGCCATTGTCTCGACCTACCATATGAAGATCAAGTTCCCAATAATTACTAGGACAGACGAACTCCTTTGCAATATAAAAGAGGCATTACGATGCTACACAATTTTAGTAGAGGTAAACGAGCAAAAAACCCCACCTAAACTGAAACCCTCGGGGGACATCCTAGTAGTGGAACCTGAGGAATAACAGTCGAGCAAGAAAAGAAAGCTAGAGGAGACCAGGGTAGAGCCTATCAGCGAGTTCAAGACAATCGAGCTGGAGCCAGGAAACCTCAACAAGACTAACCAGATTGAAACAAACATGGGCAGCAGCATGGAGTGCCTCATGGTCAATTTCCTCCGAAGAAATATAGATGTTTTCGCATGGAAAGTCTCCAAACTTTAGGGAATCAACACCTGCATTATCGTCCATCGTCTGAATGTGGACCCCTCATACAAGCCAATAAAATAGAAGACCAGGACCTTTAATGTTGAAAGATGCCAGATCATCGAAGAGGAGGTTAAAAACCTTTTAGACGCAGGATACATTGTAGAAATTCAATACCCAAGTTGTCTTTGTAATGTAGTTCTTGTCCCTAAAAATGAGGAAAAATGTCACACGTGTAATGATTTTACTGATTTAAATAAAGCTTGCCCTAAAGATCCTTACCCTTACCTCATATAGATTTGCTAGTCGATTCTACTGGTGGTTGTGAATTATTGAGTATGATGGATGCATTCCAAAGTTACTACCAATTTTTTATGGCATCCGAAGACAAGGACAAGACATCATTTGTCGTCCCCAATTAGGTATACTGTTTTCTGGTCATGCCCTTAGGGCTCAAAAATGCATGTGCAACATATCAAAGACTAGTGAACTTTATGTTCAAAATTGAGTTTGGAAAATCTATGGAGGTCTATGTTAATGATATGATCGTTAAAACAAAAAAAACACAAGATCATCTGTTCGACCTCAACCACATATTCTCAAAACTAAGAGCATTTGGTATGAAGCTCAACCCTAAAAAGTGTACCTTCGGGGTATGAGGAGGTAAGTTTTTGGGATACATGGTTAGCCAATAAGGCATCGAAGCAAATCCACAAAAAATTCAAGCTATTTTGGACATTATGCCCCCTCAAACAGTTAGAGATATATAGCATCTGGTCAGAAGGATCATAGCACCAGGAACGTTCATTTCACGATTAGCCGGCAAGAGCTTACCTTTCTTCAAAATTTTGAGAAACACAAAGAAGTCAGGTTTTCAATGGTCAAAGCAGTGTGACCAGGCCCTGGTTGAACTGAAGCATTACCTCTCTTCAGCACCCATGTTGGCCAAACCTGAACTGGGAGAAGTTTTGCATCTATACTTAGTAGTCTCGTCAGACTCAATCAGCTCGATCTTGGTTTCGACCAGAGACGGCATTCACCAACATGTCTATTACATCAGCAAAGCACTACAGGGCCCAAAAAATTAAGGCCCTATTTCCAATCTCACGCCATCATAGTCTTGATGAATCAACCATTAAGACAGGTGCTATCAAAGTCGAATACGTCTGGAAGATTAACAAAATGGGAAATCAAGTTGGGTGAATTTGACATCACATTTCAACCCCGAACCGCTATAAAGGCCCAAGTTTTAGCTGATTTTGTCGTTGAGAGGCTCGACCTACTCGACCAGCACGACAACAACTCCTTAGTATGGATTTTGTACGTTAACAGATTAGCAACCTCCTTAAGAGGATGAATTGACATCTCGCTATGTTCCCCACTCGCCTAGGATTATGATTTTGCCATCAAGCTTGACTACTCGGTAATGAATAATGAAGCAGAGCATGAGACCCTCCTCGCTAGTATGAGGATGGCAGCAGATTGGTGAGTTGAGCAACTAGCAGCCATCACTGATTCCCCGTTAGTCGTAGAGCAAGTCGAAGGGAGCTTTGAAGCAAAGAAGTCTACAATGAGCAGGTACCTAGTTGAGGTAAGGAAACTACAACAGCTATTCAAGAAATTCACCCTTAGCCAGGTCCCTCGGTTAGAGAACGAATGGGTAGATGTGATGTCGAAATTTGTGAGCTCGACAAAAGGGACCTAAGATAAAACAATAATGCTTCTAGTCGTAAACAAGCCCACCATAAGTGTCCCCAACCAGAACTTTGTGGGACAGGTCGAAATAGCGCCTCCCTCTTGGAAGGACGTGATAAAGGTGTACTTGAGAGAATGAATAGCCCCCGAGGACAAGGGCGAAGCACATAGGCTAAGAGGTCAAGCTGCTAAGTTCGCCTTTGACGAGCACAACTAGCTTTCCAGAGGTCGATATTTGGACCACCATTAAGGTATTTCACACCAGGCCAGGCCCGCGAGGTCTTACAAGAAGTTCATGTAAGAATTTGTGGCAATTACTCCAGGGGATGGTCGAATACTTTATGAAATGGGTCAAAGCAGAGACAGTATCCAAAATCACCGATGCCACCATCAAGAGCTTTATATGGAAGAACATCATCTGCCATTTTGGTCTGGCCAAGGTCTGAATACCAGACAACGAAATCCAGTTCTAGAGCAGAAGCACGAGGAATTAGTGTGAGAACCTGGGGATTCACCAACACTTCATCTCAATGGGGAACCCCTAAGCTAATGGCCAAACAGACGTCACGAACAGAACTGTGCTCGACCACCTCAAAGCTCGACTGGAAAAGACTGATGCAAGTTGGGCAGACGACCTCCCTGTGTGCTATGGGCATACAGAATAACTCCTTAAACATTAATAGGTCATAGCCCCTATAATTTGGTCTATGAATCAGAGGCAGTCATCCCAACAAAATTAATACAGCATACTGCTCGAGTAATCCATCTTAGTCAAATTAAAAACACCTCAGAAAGAGAACTCGACCTGGAAACCATTGATAAGCTGCACCAGTAAGCTTACACCTTAATGTAGAGATATAGATCAAAGATGGAAGAATACTACAATAAAGGAGTTTGTCTAAGAAGCTTCAAAGTAGGCAACTTTGTCCTTAAAAAGGTTAAGTATCAAAGAACGTGGGAAAGCTCGACCCAAAATGGGAGGGATCATACTCGGTGATCAAGGTAGCAAAGTATAATGCATTTCGACTTACATACATGAATGACAATGAGCTTCCTCAACCATGGAACGCAATGAACTTGAAGAAATTCTATGTGTAAAGAAACTTAAAGTCTCCATTGTACTACAGTATCTTTTCATATCAATAAAACTACGCACATTTCTAGTCTGAATTAACTAATGACTTCATCATTTATAGTCGATCCTATAGTCGATGTAGGTTTCAAATCGTAAAATAAAGGCTTCTAGCCTGAATTAACAAATGACTTCATTGTTCAAAGTTGATCCCATAGTCAACGTTGCTTTTAAACCACAAAATAAAAGCTTTCAGCCGAAATTAACGAATGAATTCATCATTAAGAGTCGACCCGTAGTCAACTTCGATTTCAAACCGTAAAACAATGGCTTCTAACCTAATCAATGAACAACTTCATCGTTTAAAGTTGACCATGTAGTCGACGTTGGTTTCAAACCATAAAACAAAGGCTTCTAGCCAAAATCAACGAATAACTTCATCATTTAGAGTCGACCTCATAGTCAACATCGATTTCAAAATCACATAACAAAGGTTTCTAGCCCAAAATAATAAACAAGTTGATTGCCTTTAGTCGACCCCATACCCAACGTCGTTTTCTAATTATATGGCAAGGTACTCAAGCTAGGGTTAAAAATGATCTACCTATTCAGAGTCAACCACGAAGCCGATCCCAAAGATGAAAAAACATACGTTGGCTCCAAGCCTAAATTAAGGCACATAGGTTTGACCGCCTAGTCAAAATTAATTATAGCATTAAACGCCATGATTATAGCGTTATAACCTCAATCAAACTCTCAGTCGATGACGAAGATGCAAATAGCATCCTGGATTAGTTCTATTATTTTCATGTCAAATGATCTCCAAATCGACGATGAACTTGTTTAAACTTAGTTCCTTTGTTAAGGGATCCTTTAAAATAATTTCAAACCACAGATCGAGTTGTTTATATTATCGTTTGTTAGTGTTAAACATTCGACAAGAATGACAAATACTAAAATTAAAATAAGTTGAACACAAATTGCCAAATAGGAAACGCCATAAATTACACTTCAATATTCGATTACAAAAAGCTGAGAGGAGCATTGAAAGCACCCGCCTCGCGTGGCGACTACAAACTTGAAATAAAAAATGCAAAATTACAATGATTTGAAAGCTCAGCTAGATCCAGCACTCTCAGTATGCGCAGCCAATGGGTCCTCGTCAATCGCCTGGTCGAGCTCGTTGCTAGAAGGGATAGGAATGACCATAGAAAGGCTCTGAACTTCTTGCTCGGGCACATCAGTAGGAAGTGGTTGAGAAAGGCCTACCTCATCAACCAGAAATGGGCATCCACTATTAGGGAAGAAGTCAGTCATGTTGACCTTGCCATCCTTGATGTCGAAAGCAAAGTCATTGGCAAAATCGAACTCAATGGCCACCAACTCGTGCCTAGTTAGACAGCCAGGCATTGGTGCGGCAGCAGGCTTCTCGACAGGGGTGATTGTATTGGGGTTAGGACCTTTAGCAAGAGCAGCCTCATCCAAATCGACGTAAGCACGGAGTTGCTCATCGAGAATTGGGTTCAGGCGCTTCCTATCCTCTGGTCGAATAAAATAACCAAGATACTCCAACTGCATGATGGCCTTATCAAAGGCACCCTTAGTGTCGTCGAGAAAGAAAAGGATACTGGCATCTTGAAAAGTAGATGTCAGTATAAATTGTTGTACTATCTCTCGTCGAAAAACAGGCAACGTCCTGCCGAACTCCCCCCGAGCAAAATATAAGGTGTTATTTTATCCATGGGCTCGACCAATATCGTAATGGGTATGTATCTCCACTCTAAATTTCTTCAGCAACTCCTCGGCCGAGCTCCTTTTAGCCACTGTAGCCGGCAACTGGGCATCTTTTGCCTCGAGCTGCGCATTTCTCTCTTTTAGCTGTTTGGTTAGCCACTTGACCTCTGCCTTGGCTAACTCGATCTGAGCCTTTGCTATATCCACATCATCGCACTCTTATTAGAGCCTGTCACGGTCATCGAGTACCAGCTTCGACCTCCTATGAAGATGGTAACCTAACTGTCTAACCTGTAATGCCCACAATACTGTTAATACACAAATAAGAAAAATAAGAAGAAACAAAAATAACTCAACCATAAATATACCATATTGGAATGGTATGCCCTGGCTTTCAGAACAACCTCTTGGTTTAGGTCCATCATCTTTCTCTGGTCGGATGCAAACAAACTAGCCATCATTACCTTCAATAGTAAGGAACCAATCGACCCCACTATCATCACCGATATAGAGTTGTGGACAGCCATATCCGTCCCAAACCAAAGAGATGGGAGGTTGACCAACTGAAACAATGCATCATCCTCTCAACGTCTAAAGATATCATAGTTGGTTGGGGCAGGAGATACTCCAACTTTGCCCTTGTTCGTGGCAGTTTTTTTTTTGTGCAGGCCCATATACTCGATTACAGGCCTTTTCTACCGAGCAGTTGGACTAGGGGTCAACCTAGAAGTTGGATGGGCTGGAGGAGCCACTGGATGAGCAAGGGATGCCGTAGAGGCAAGCAATATAGTATGCGGCGGCGGCGCAGCTAGAGACGCAGCCCCTCGTCGAGCAACCATTTTCTGTTGGCACTTTTGATTCCTCTGTGCGTGCGCCAAAGCTTGAGCCCGGGTTTTGTTCATGATTTCTTCTCAATTTGCATGAAAACAAAACAATATGTATTAGAATCGACCAGAAACTCAAAAGGCAAAATCGACTCGAAAATGAGCAATGAACAATCCAATCTACCTAGTCGAGTGTGATGAGGAATGTCTAGCTGGGCAAGCGACAAGCTTGCCAGCACTAAGTTTCTCTCCTCAATATAACCCGAAGCCTTCATCTGCCCAAACTCGACTAGGTCCATTATAAATGTATTGGGCCAGGTCAAAGTTTCATTTTCAAGCATATTGATGTGACCTTGCATCCAACCTAGGGGTGTAAACGAGCTGAGCTGAGCTGAGCCCGAGGCTCGGGCTCGGCTAATTTACTGACTCATGAGCTTGAGCTGAGGCTCGGGCTTGGCCGAGCCTAGACAATCAAGCTCGAGCTCGGCTCGTCAGAATAGGCTCGGGCTCAGGCTCGACTCGTTAAGGCTCAATTTGTATAAACTTGGATGAGATTGCTCTAACTAAATAAGGCTTGATTCGTATAAGCTCGGACGAGCTCGAGCCCCTTTAAGCTTGAAACAAAATTTATAATAATAAACACCATATTATTATTATTATTATTATTATAAAAAGCTTATTTAGGCTCGTGAGCCTGTCGAGCCGAATGCTATTGAGCTTGGTTCAGCTTGTTTGACTGGCGAGCTTGGGCTCAACTCATTTAAGTTCGAGCTGAATTTGAGCTTTCATCGAGCCGAGCCCGAACCGTTCGTGAATAGTCTCATCTCATTTACACCTTTAATCCAACCCCAGGGTATGTTAAACCCAACCCCACTAGGTGATCGAACAAAAAGTAACGAGACTTCCAATTTTAACCAAACGAAGAAGAAGGGGTTACTAAAAATTTTCGACGTGGACGGGCTGTAAGATAGTAAAAGCCCAACTTTTCCATAATCCCCGACTTGCGAGACATAAGGAGATGAAAAAGGTTACTTAAGTTAGCAAAAGTGAGGGGTTGGCCATGCACATGTATGAGGACTATGAAACTGTATACAGTTGAGAAACAATTAGGTAATAATTGGGTGACGCTAACTTGAAGACCTCTGAGGAGGTTAACAATGGGTTGAGCGATTGGAAACCTCAACCCACATCTAAGGGCATCCTCGAATACAGTGACGTAACCGATGGGAGGGCGATGCATCCTATCATGGAGCCCCGGCGCAATCAACTCAAAATCTGAAAGAATATGGAATAATTGCCTAATATTAACAAGATCCTCTTCAGTTATCTTTGACTCTATATCACTATAGTGATCGGGGGTAAACAACCGACCACGAGAAACAGGTAGTTGACTTGGCCCAGGCCCAGCCCCGGCAACAACTCGGTCATTGCTAGAACTACTCGACGTTGAACTATCACTTAAGGACCCATCAAACCAGCTAGTCGAGCCATTACCCTCTTCGATCGAACCCATATTCGACCTCGTTTCCTTACTGTCACTCTCTCTAATGTTTCCCTCTAACATTTTGGGTAAAGTTGTATGGGCAAGATACAGCATAATAATAACTCACTCGAGTGGATTTTGAAAAACTTACTTGATTTCAAAGCCAAAACTGGGATACAGTCGAATAGAGATGCAGAAGGATGGCTGATTCAACCTCACAAATTGCAGTAAAAGTGTAAATGAAGTTTTTACCGTGCCTATTTATAGGCGTCAATGCGCGGTAACTCAAGCGACGGCAATTATTATGCAGCTGCCGATTAACACTTCGCATAACTCGGTATAACAGACGCACTAAATGCGCCCAACCTTGGTTAGTAGAGCAAACCACTGATCAATACTTAGAGACCCTCGTCGATTATGCACAATTTTTGCAAACTATTTACTCCCTACTACTTCTCGTCGACATACTTGATCAGGACTAGAGAGTGGGGGGACTCATGATATGGGATAGTCCAACAGGCCCAACCCAACGACATTTGACCAAGAAAAAAACATAGTATTTGGCGGTCCAATTATCAAGCCCAACCTTTTGATCTAATGAGCCTTACCCATCGTAGCGAGTAGCAGTGTTCACTCAGTCGACCAGGCGTTAGTCAACAATAATCATGATACAATATCCTTTATCCGATCAAGAATGTTTAAAGGCGACTAGAGTTAGAAGGTATCTCGCAGGAGTATTCACTTCGACCAGGGAGGTTGAGCCATATCGATAACCTCCCAACCGTATTAAATGTTTCGTTAGGCGGTGTGCCCTCGCATTAATAGTGTATGCCTCTATAATATTATCTTTTCTCTACAGCACTAGGCTAGTATGCACTACCAGTGTACCACCACGCCCTAGGCTGCGCCACTTGGAACAGTACATAGACAGGAAAAGACTTTAAAGCCCCTAGACAAAGACAAGAACCATTCCTGCTCAACAAGGGCATTGAAGTCATATCAACCCTACTGAGAAAGCTATAAGTATCCCATTGCTAACCCCAACAAGGTATGCCATATTTATCTTAAAGCTCTCACTCTATTGCTCAATTCTCTAGTCGATCTATACTAACTTGAGCGTCGGAGTGCTTTAGCCGAGGGCACCTCAGCTAGCTTGACGTTTGTTGTTGATCGTAGGACTCGACCCGACATATTGGAAGTATTCTACTTGTAGCACCCCCACTAGGGATATAGCCCAAAAGTCAGAATGCCACTCCAGTTCAGACTTACATCTTAATTCATAAATAAGCAATACAATCAATATCCCATCAGAATGTTTTTTCAAAACTTATCAGAGACATATAGCAGCGGATTTCAAACTTAATAACCTCATCAAAATACTAAGTACATACCATTAAAGGTCTCATAACATCCAACATAATATATACATGCCTTGAGTCATAATTTCGTTTTACATATCACAACATTTCTAAGATAAGATTTATCATTCAAGGGAACCCATATACATATACACATCCATTCTATTGCAAAATTTCCTTCACCGATCCAAGTCCATCGCCTGTTCCTGTCTGAGAAAAATCAAAGATAAACGCGGGGGGGGGGGGGGGTGTAAGTCTAAAGGACTTAGTGAGGGATAAATGTAATCATAGGCAATGGGGATCTGTCGAGGACGAATCAACTGAACAGATCATAGTTTAATAGTTCAAATAGAAACATATTAGGATACAGTCAAACGGTCATGAAACAATCAGACAGTTTGGAAAACAATCTATTGGTCAGGATACAGTCGAACATCATAACAATCTTATATCAATCAGACCGAACTATACTTACCCAGGCATGACAACCTGGTATAGAACTTGTACCAATCAAATCGAATCAAACTTACCCAATCGAATTGAACTAAACTTACATAAGCATGACAACCTGGTACAGAACTTACCCAAGTATATCAACTTAGTACAAAACTTACCTAAGCATATTAGATCAAACTTATACAAATCCAACCGAACTTACCCAGGCATAACCACTTGGTACAAAACTTACCAGTCAAATCAAACTTATACAAATAAAACCGAACTTACCCAGGCATAACCACTTGGTACTAATCAAACAGAACTTACACAGGTATGACAACCTGGTGTAGAACTTACTTCAGCATGACAACCTGGTACAAAACTTACCCGAGCATGATAACCTAGTACAAACTTACCCGAGCGTGATAACCTGGTACAAAACTTACCCAAGCATAGCTTGGTACATAACTTACCCAGGTACATCAACTTGGTGTGATAACCTGGTACAAAACTTACCCAAGCATAGCTTGGTACATAACTTACCCAAGTACATCAACTTCGTACATAACTTACCCAGGTACATCAACTTGGTACATAATTTACCCAGGCGTATTAGCTTGGTACATTATGTATTACCAATAGTATAATTCAATGACATATCAATCAAACTAACTTACCCAAACATGATAACCTGGTACAAAACTTACCCAAGCACAGCTTGGTACATAACTTACATAGGCATATCTGCTTGGTACATAACTTATTACTGACAGAACAAACCCATGACATATAAATTAGACTAACTTACCCAAGCTTAACAGCTTGGTACACAACAAATTACTGACATAACAAATCCATAATACCAATCAATTTTAGACTAGCCAACATGGCCACCTAATGTTGTAACGTATAAACAAGTTACCGGTAAGGCAATAGATAACGATACAGGTAACAAGACAATAACAAGCAATCTAGCGATACAGAATACAGACAAGAGTTTTAGGGAACCTCACAAGGTTCAATAATCAATAGCAATGATAACAAAAATCAAGACATATATCAAATCAGCAGAACTTAACTAGGTTCAACGATAACTATGGAATAAGCTCATATGAAGCAAGTGCCGATTGGCAGAACCTCATAGGAGTACAACAAATAATAGAGTGCAATAATCAATTTAATATCAACCCTTACATGGATTTATCAAAGAAATCGACAGGTACAAGAAGTGCCAGATTGACAGACCCTCACCTCCGTAGTCTCAGAAAACTACAATCACCGTCATCAGTCTAATGATCCACGGGTCCCAAATCATCATCACCTAACCAAAATAATATTTCATAATCAAAATCCTCATTCGACCATATAATCACAATTACACAAACAACAACCTAAATCAATACTTAATCAACTAAATCGATAGCCTCTATAAAGATATGCTAGTAGCTCCGATCTCGTTAAAGGAATATATAATTGGTTCCTAAATCATCCAATTGATCTTGCCACAACATACTAAATCAATAACGATGGTCCAATATCCCTTAAAAATCCCAATTTATTGCCACTTAGGTTCCAAATTCATAAAATGAGGCTTTTCTCCACCTAATTAACTTAATTATCAAGATTATTACGCAATATGACAAAAATCCGAATCCATTGACTTATGAAATTCTATACATATCTCAATATTTAAATCAAATCGTGAGTATTCCTCGTTTATACAATACATCGTAAGGTTTGGAGGCATATACATACACATGCATACAACTTTAACACGGGTTTCTCATTTTTACCTAATATCTTGTTATTGAAGCTCCAAATGCATGACCAGCTTGCGTGCATGTAACCCTTGCGATGAGACGAAGATTTTGTCTCTTCACTGCCGCCATCTATCGCTGTTGGAGATGGCCAATGACACCACCAAAAGATGTTCCTCAACTCCATGAATTAAACCCCTCAGTCAATTGGCCGAAAAACCAAAATCCTACCACCAACGCCGCCGCTCGATTTTCTTCCAATTTCACCATCCACAGTGGTCCATTTTGAAATCTGAAACTACTGGCGTGCTCCTTGAGCTGAGCCCGTCACAACTATATCTTGTTCCGCCGTAAAAAGTGGTCAGAACGACGAACTCGCCAAGCTCCTCCATGGCCGAGTCTTCGAGCTCAATTTCGGTCGCCTCGCTGGTGGGTTTTAGGGGGAAATGATATTTTTGAGTTCCTTGTGCTGAGAGGAGTAAAATAGTATATAATATATTGTGTTTCACTGCTAGTTAAAGGCCTACTTCCGAAAATTATGTTTTCACCCCCAAAACTTTATTCCAGCCTTCACTTAAGTCCACAAAAGTTATTTCTTCTTCAATTTCAGTCCCAAACTTAGTTAATGCCTTATTTTGGCCCCTTTGACCAAGAATAATTTCACTTTGACCCACAAAATTTCCAATTGTTGGACAATCAAGTTTTCCTCAATTTTCAAATCAACCCCAAAACTTCTAAAATTCTTACAATCAAGTCCTTTCATTTATTTTCGAGCCCTAAAATCCGACCAACTAATATCTTGATTTTCTAAATCCTTATTTTTCAAAAATTACCGAATTTAGGGGTGTTACACTACTCGATCACCCTCTGGTTGATTTGACTAGATTTCAGTTCAATACCTTGATATACTATTTTCACCCTCATCACTATGTATTTGTGAAAATAAATAAGACCCGAACAATGGCAAAGCCATAATTTTATTATTGGTAAGGTTTCAAATTTTTGGCTTTATTTTGTTATTTTATATTTTTACCAATAAAAAATTTAAATTTTATTTATTTAATTTGGGTTGGATCGAGTTGGTTAGTAGGTTTGGGTTGTTGTATGACACATAATCAAATTTCAGGTTATTCATTTAACCTGAAATTCAACCCAACCCAACTTATTTTTTGGGGGTTCTTACTCGTATCGATCTTATTAGACCCGAACTCAAAATGAGTTAATTCAAATCTAATTTTTTCGTGTCGAACTTGTGTGGGGTTATCATGTTGTATTAAAAATTGTCACTCCCATCCACTGCCCCACCAAAGCGCTAGTCAATATGAAAACCCCTCAACCACAATAAGGACATGTTTTGAAAATCGAATCGAACCGGTCAATTGGACTGGTCGGACCGGTGATTGGAGGCCAATCTGGTCTTGTTGAAGCATAAAATCGGTGATCTTTTGAACTGATCAAAATCAATCAAAAATCGATTAAATCGGTACCGGTTTGACCAGTTGACCACCTGTTCACTTTTTTTTTATTTTTTTGAAAATTTAAAAATTAATTTTTTAGAAAAAATGAAAAATGTAAAAGAGAAAAGAGAAATTATTAGTTGAAAATGATGATTAAAGATTTTGGACATGCAATTTTTTGAAACGTGAATTTATTTTCCTGAAATTCATTAAAGTGGTAGTTATATGTGAATGCTTATGTTTAATTTGTTATTTTATTTTGTTTGATTTCTCTTAAATTATGTTGAATATTTAGCATAGAAGAAATTTTTTTTATTTGGAATTGAAGTATGAGAGGAATTATTAATTAAATTAATGTGAAACATATTTTTTATTTATTTATAATTGATTAATTGTGAAATAGTATTTTTTTTCTTCTAAAAAACGTATTTAAAAATAAGTAAGTTGATTTTTTTTTTCAAATAATATTCTTTTTATAGCATAAGAAGTTTTATTTTTTGCTAATATTAAAATATTATTTATATTTATAAAATTAAATATAATTATTAATTCATTATGACGGTCGAACTAGTGGTCCAATCGATTGAACTGATTGAACCAGTGGTCCAACCAAAATCAATAATGTCACCGGTTCTTTGTTTGATCCGATTTTAAAAATATTAATGGTGATCGATTCACGTTTTGCTACCACAAGCAGATTTAAATTTATGACCTCCTTGTGGGTAGTTGGAATGGGGTGTCATATCTTGAACTAATCGGACCACAAATTTTTAGCTCAGCCCCACAACCAAACCCACCGCCACCTCCCCGGTTCAATCATGCGGAGGGCATCATAACCACAAATTGACATAAAGATTAACATAATAGAACACAATACTAAGATCAACATCAGAGTCTTAGTCATGTGTATTCTCCACAATCAGTGTACACAGCACGCCTTATTATTCACAACCGATATTTAATTATGCGGATGGTACGACTCAAATCATAATTAAGGCCTCTTGAAGAAGCTTATAAAACTTTATCTTCAATTTTGTCGTCGTTTATTACAACTTCCCACAAAGTTTAAGCTAATATATATATAATCAGCTTTTAGAGGGCAAAATTAGCCAATTAGGCTAAATCATGTGAGCCGCCTACTCCATGATCACTGTGGTGATTGTCAGCTTCACACTACAATTATTATACCCATCTTTGTTGCTCTGTCACATATATTCTGATCATTTTTAGGGGATATTTTTGTTGTGCTTTTTTATATTTTTGAACCACTTTATATAATTCTGATTCTCAGAAAGGAAGTTTTGGGGATTACCAACTTTATTCTATTTGATGGTACGAAGCTTTAATATTTACATGGATATTAATTAAGAGACATAACCCTTAATAAATTCTTAGTATTTCAAAATTATAGTAAAGATCTCATGTCTTTTGGAACATAATTACCAATGTCTTTTAAAATTGTATTTTTTTTCTATAGTTGCTCATGCATTTTTTTATTTTTTTTTTACCACGCAATCTGTTATTATTTTTAAGTGTTACCTTCTTATTTTTTCACTATGAATTAGAAAAAAAAAAAATAGTAATGAAATTTTCACACTGTTAAAATAAGCAAATAAATGTATTAAAACTTTTTTTACGTAGTTATAATTAAATTTTTTATTTATATATCCTCCAATTCAAAAGTCTTGATTGCCACCTTCCATTCACCATCTCCCAGTAACTATGAGGAGGAAAGGAAAGAAATACATGAATGAGTCATCGATAGAATCTAGCATAGTATATTAAGAGAGTGTTTGGGTGTACGTATAAACTTTTTAAAATGTTTTATAAGATAGTTAAAAGCTTATAAAATCCTAAAAGGTGTTCAATAATTTTCTTTTAAAAGGAACTTAATTATAAGATTCTAAAATAAGATGTTGGGATCTTATACTTTTTTTTAAAAAAAGTAAGGAGATCCTAACTTATTTTTAAAATCTCAATAATTAATTATTTTAATTACGAATTATCATTACTAACATCTTATAAGCTTTAAAAGTTTATCTAAACACTTTAATAACTTATGTTAAAACTAAGATCTAGTATTTTGTAAACTTCATAAACATCTTATTAAAATCTTTTAAATAAGTTTAGCCAAACATCTCTTAGTTTAAAATTTAAACATATGAGCTTATATGTAATGAGTAATTAAAAGTTAAAAGTAATTTTTATTGCTTAAGGTATTTAATTATCTTATTTAATTTTTGGAACAAACTACAAGTCTATTTATATATCGGAAAAACCTCAAGCTAAGGAAGTGTTTTGTAAATGTTATCGATACTATATAAAAAAGAAAGGTCTTTTATACACTCAAACCGACAGTTGCATCATATTATACCAAAAGTTGAACTACCAATTAATTATACCCTTAATTTTCGATCACACTTAGAGGGTGTTTGGCTAAGCTTATTTTAAATATCTTATAAGCTCCTACATCTTATAAGACATTTTTGGAGCTTATAAGATGTTAGATCTTATTTTTAAGATAAGTTGTTAAAGTGTTTGGATAAAATAGGATCTTGAAGCTTATAAGACGTTAATAATGGCAATTGTGTAATTAAAATTGTTAAAAATGAAGAAGTTTGTTAAGATTTTCAAAATGAATTAGGATCTCCTTACTTTTTTTTAAAAGAGCTTATAAGCTCCTAATATCTTATTTTAGGATCTTATAAGCTCTTTTTAAAAAAAAATTTACCAAATACTTTTTATCAACTTATAAGCTCTTAAACATTTTATAAGATGTTTTGAAGAATTTATAAGCTCACCCAAATACCCTCTTTGTATTGTATGTTATTTAATGTGATTATTTGTTAAAATCGTGTTCTTTTATTATTTAATAGAGCAATTAATATCAATACTATAGTAATTTAAATTAATACGCTTGAGGACGACGTGGCATAACGACTAATTGTATCATGTTAAACAAACCTTCAGAAAGATTTTTATAGGTTTTGATAAGAATAAATTGTATAACATGTCATCTAAAACATTCAATCATTTAATTTAAAGGAGCATTTATTCTAAAAAATTATAACTTTGAACATATTAATAGTGAAATATCTGAATATTGAACATCATAAAAAAGTTGTTATTAATTAACCAAAAAAGATACGAGACAAAACGACAAAATGCCAGTTGTTTATAAGTCGAAGGAATAATTTCTCATCCTCGTCCATTTTTCACATTTCTTTTGGAACTGATCATATATACTCCGCATGCAATGGAATACCAAGATGCCTTAAATGATTTTTAGGATGTGCTCGGACATGAAAGATTATTTGAAGTTAAGTAACAAATTCAAATGATTTGAAAGGTTTTCAATAATCTAGAATATTAAGGCTTTTTCAGAATAAATGCGACATTTTTTATATCCTTTGTGATGGACGTAAAATTCCTCTGATATTGCAATCAATAAAAATTGTCGCAAAACTAGATATCTCTTATTAAAAGTACAAAAGAAAAAAGAAAAAAAAATACTAGATATAAAATTCCACAATTTATTTCTTTCTAGGAATATAAATTAAAATCAAAATTATAATAGTAAAAGAAATTGCCTCTAACATTATGGAGATGATTGGTTAGATTTGGAGTGTTTTGATTGTATATTTTGGGCAAACAAATTTTGGAAGTGGGTTTATAGAATGTGATAGATATTTGATTATGTTTTGGGTGGTAAGTAGACATTATTTTGAAAAGTAAAGTATTGTTTAGTTATGTTTTGTTGGGACATAATTTTTAAGGTAAATGCCAAATCAATCACCTGTTTCTTGGTTTAGTGGGGAGAAATTATAATTTAAAAATATTTTTAATGTTTATGTCTATAGATAATATTTTCAAATTTGCATGTATGTAAATATAATAATTGGATATAATTTTAAAATATTTGTAATGGTTGATTAACTTATAGATAAGAGTTGAGGGTTTTTTGGTACATTGAAAGGATAAGCGCCTGTTTGGTTTTATTTTCATTTTTAATTTTTATTTTCATCATTTTCAGAATTTGAAAAAAGAGTTAGTGAAAATGAGTTTATATTTGGATAAATTGTTGGAAAAGTAATGATTGTATTGGATTCAGTAAGTTGTACATGAAAAGAAATAGAACAACAGAATATAAAGAGAAGATATACAAATTATTGGAAGAAGATATACTAGTTATTCAAGAATGTGTTTCGAAAATGAAAAAAAAAATGATGTCGAGTGAAAATGTATAAAAGGTTATGTTTTTCATTTTTGGAATAATAGAAAATGTGAAAATGAATATTAAAAATAAAACCAAACGGGCGCTAAATGAATGCCTTGAAAAAAATACTACGCATTTTTCCTCAAAAACAAGAGTAATGTTTGTTTAGGTTTTGAAAGAATGATTTTATTTCTTCAAAATGTAAACAAAGATTGCCGTAGTTTGTTGCTTATGCATAATAATTTGTTAAAAATATTAAATATTAAATTAACCAATCATTCAAAATCAACATCCCATTATTTCCACAATGATTTTCGACATATTTAATAAATTAACTTCTCTAATATTTTGAGCGAAGCCATCTTTGGTGAAATTTCATATGATTGTAAGAAAATGATTATTGAATATCCACAGCAAAAAAATAATAATATAAAAATTTTACTAATTAATGATATATTAAGTGATAATAATTTTTTTCATTAATTTTTTTAAGTGATAATAATTTTGTTTTGTCACAGTATGTTTAATAGTGATAGAACTAATATTTTAAATTGCTACTAGTAACAATTAGCAACACACCTATCGTGAAAACTTAATGACATTAAAAATTGTCACTATAATTTGTGATAAAATTTTCATTGTGACAGCGTTAGGTGTACCACTAACCATCAATAATAATATCTAAATGTTGTTCTTGTTACCATTAAATTTGTAAAAATTATTAGTGAAAAAAAATATATGTCATTTAATGTATAGCTAGTGACAAATTTTACATTATCACATACTATTTTTTCAATAATTTTCCTTTATCTTATAGCGATCTAAAATAGTTAAATTTTCATTGATTTACAATAAGTATAGATAATTAATCATTTAAACTTGTGGTTTGTTAATTTTTAATTGAGAGAGACGACTATCCCTGACACCCTCTACTCTACTCTACTCTTTTTTACATCCATTCACATATATATTAGATTGTCTTTGACACTCTTATAGGTTGTATACATGGTAGATCATATTTGATGTTCTTTACTCAATTTATCTCTAATTATACATATTGATCACTTGTTGTATCTATCTGACATAGACATAGAAATAGAATCAATTCGAGTCAATTAAAGGAAAATCTTAACTTTTATAAATTTTCATTAATCTACAATAAGTACAAATGATTAGTTATTTCGATTTATGATTGTTAAGTTTTAATTGAGAGAGACAAATATATATCCCTAACGCCCTCGATCTTTTCGACTTTCTTTTATTTCATAATCACATATTAGATTGTCTTTGACATTCTCTATAGGTTGTACATATAGTAGGTCATATTCGATATTATCCATTTAATTTATCTCTAATCATATATATCCACATGTTATATATATATATCTGATATAGACATAGAAATAGAATCAATTCGAGTAAATTAAAGGACAATCTTAACTTTTGTAATATATATATATGTAATGGTACGGAAATGTAATTGGAATATATATAGTGATGAGGTGAGGCAGAAGCAAAGGAATATATAAAAGATGATGGTGGGTTCAAGAATAAGTGAAAAGAAGAGGCAAAATAAAAGCAAGTTGAAGGTGATTTGGGATTAGAGAAAAAACATGAATATTGTTTGGTAGTCTGGATATTCACATGAGAGGCATCATTCTTTCACTCTCTTTGACAGGTGGGCAATAAGGGTAAAGGAGTGAAGCTTTTTAGAGGTGCAACTTTAAAATATTATATTCTTGTGGGATGGATTTAGATCCTCACATAAAGAAGCCATGCATTTCATTATTGGACTTGGGTTCTTATTCTTCAATCATATGGAGTTAATATACTATGTAATGATCAAGACAAAAGAGCCGCCAATAATAATAATAATAATAAGGAATCTAGACCACAAATCATACAAGAATTGATAGGAATATTGAGTGAAAGTATTGCACACGAATTTTATTTGTTCATTTCTAATAAATGTAAGAAAGATCAATCTACTAAAATAAGAAAAGAATATCTATGTAATAACGTTGGCCATTAACTAGAGTTTGGTGACAAAATTGTATTTTTCTTATTTGAGTTTCATCAAAAACTTAAATAATAACATAATTATGAGATAGTGATATATATTATTCCATGCATTTATCTTGTAACGCATTGCTCAACTATATTTTGAAAATGTTATAATATTGATTTATTTATTTTTTTGTCTAATCGAGAAAGGTTACTGAAATAAATTTCCTTATTATGTCTTTGTGCTATAACTTTGTTGGGTTAAATTCGTGACCCAAACAAAGTCAAATGAATTATAAATTTTCTTGTGAAAGGGTCCTGTTGCAAATTTATTAAGAGCAATAGTAATATATATGTAAAGGGGTGGTACACATGCCATATAAATATGGTAAATATTTTTGATTAATTGAGTTTAATACCACGAGTTTATACCGTATAAGTAAATCATCAAAATAATAATGAAAAAGAAAAATTAACTAATATATTTTCTTGTCTATATCACTTTGTCCAGTGTCCAAAAAGTAGTTAAAAACATTCATGTTTGCCAAATGCCAAAGGCCTCTCAGCTTGGCTATATGTGCCAAAGCTACAAAAAGGGTTTATGATTTGAATGCATTCATATTACTGCAGACAAATTACAACTAAAAACTTGTGACAAATCAAACCAAGCAACAAATACCTCATTTTGGCAAAACAAATTCCACTGAACTGAGGAACAGCACCCTCCATATATTTCACTACAACCTCAAAGAGGACACACAACAATTGCACTGCACTTACTGTGATTATAGCTAAAAACATACAAACTGATATTGCTATGGATCCTCCAACAAAAGCTGTCTACAATGCATCATATACATTCCCACAAAGCCAAACAAAGTCCTGATTAAGACGAGAAATCACTAAAGCCTATCTTCTTGCCACCACTGACAACATATATTATCCTTAATTTTTGTTGATCTATTCTTTCATTTTTCTTTTTTTTCCCCTTTTCACCTACTAAATATAAACCTCCACCTTATAAGTACTTCAAATATGAACAAGGTTGATCCTCCCATATGAAACTTGAAAATCATGGTTTGAGATCAAATCAGCAACCAAGTCAAACAGCACACGTGAGAATCCTTAATTTCTTCAAGAATTCCTAGGATAAGCTTTGCAGATCAAAGGCTGCTTCATTTCCATTGACAATCTCAAGGATTCTGACAAATCCACTCCACAATTATGAGAAGCAGTCCACTTGAAGTTGTGAAGCAACTGAGCTAGCCAAATATGGACAGTGGCAAGGCCCATTGTCTTACCAGGGCACACCCTTCTCCCAGAACCAAAGGGGGCCAACCTCAGATCAGACCCCATGATGGCAACATCTTCCTCAAGAAACCTTTCGGGCCTGAACTTTTGGGGCTCGGGCCATACTTTCTCGTCATGCGTTATGGCCCACATGTTCACCATGGCAGTCGTGCCAGCAGGGATGAAGTGTGGCCCCACACAAGTGTCGTGGATGGCGAGCCGGGCCCACGAAAGGAGGGGGCCTGGAGGGTGCATCCTAAGGGTCTCCTTCACAATGGCTTGGAGATAATGGAGATTTGGGAGGTCAGAATCAGACAGTACTGTTGTATTGGTTCCAATTACACTATCAATTTCATCCTGAGCCTTGGCTTGAATGTCAGGGTGAAGAATCATTCTTGCAAGAATCCACTCTAAAAGAATTGCTACAGTATCAGTCCCTCTAAAGATCATTTCCTGAGGAAGCAAAAAATATATTCCATTTAGAGCATGTTAACTTGGATGAGAATTTTGGTCCATCATGCAAAGAAAGATTGGAAAACAACATTGGAACAAGAAATCTATTGATATAGGAGAGAAAAAGGATGAAAAAAATCAATGTTGCCATCACCAGGCACAAAAGATTAAAAATATGCAGATTCCCCATATCTATATGCATATCCATAAAGATGAAATATATCACAAGGCACATATGTATTTTAGCATCTAATATACATAACAGTATGAAGCAAAAGAAATCTGAAGAAAAGGGTGAGAATAACGCTCATCATTCCCTGTAAAGTGTACTAAAGTAAGCTCAATCTATGGCTTGTTACGTCATCCCAAAGCAAAGATAAGTCTAGAATGTGAAACTCAGCCACCCCAATATATAGAAAGCCGGTTTAGAAACCAAAAACCGTGAATACCAAGTAAATGCAAGAAACCATTTGAATTCGGTAACGCATGTATCTATCATGTCCTTATTTAAAATAAAAAAAAAATGCTATGATACATTTTTACTCAAAAAAATCAAAAAGAGATGAAAGAATTACCCATAAAACAGCAATCATGTCTGAATCAGAGAGCCTGTTCTCCTTCTCCAGATCAAGCAAGACATCAACAAAATCATGAGAATGATGATCATCAGCAACTTCATACTCAGCCCTTCTCACCCTGTGCTCCTCAATAATCTTTCCAACAAAAGCATCAACTTTTGCCACCAATCTCTTACTCCTTTTCCTCACTCCCTGCAAATCCAACCACCCCAGAAATGGAAAATGATCGCTCCAGTTGAATATTCCAAGCAATTCGTACCCTTCTTTCACCAACCACTCCAGCTCCACTCCATCTCTATTTTCACTACTAAAGTCGTAGCATTTACCAAACACACTCATCATCACATTGTTCAGCGAACCAAAATGAAGCACATTTTTCACCTCGACTTCACTATTTTTCTTCATTTTCGACATGATTTCCTCCACCATTTTCAGCCCTATTTCTCTCCTGAGCTCCCCAAAATAGGCTACTCTCTTGGGATTGAACAAATGGGTGGCAGAAATCCTCCTCAAATTTCTCCAGTACTCTCCATATGGCGCGAAACCCATAGCTCTATCAAACAGAAGCTGGTACGCGGATTCTTTGACAGGCCTGTCAGCAAAAGCAGAACTATTCAAGATTTCTTTAGCAGTCTCAGCATTACTTGAAATGATGAAACGCGTGAACCCAACGGAGAAAGCCATTAAAGATTCAGCTTTGGAGCTCTTAGAAAGTTTAAAGAGACTTCTATGTGTGAGGGCGTTCGTGAAGGAAAGAACCAATCCCAGAAGAGGGAGACCTGAGGGCCCAGGAATGGCGGTTCTGAGCCGGGTTTGGGCCTTGGATAGAGCCCATGCAAGCCCACCTGGTGCCAGCCAGAAGGCAAACACAGCAATGAAGAGAAGAAAGCATAGCAAAAGCTCAAAAGAAACCACAGTTGAGGAGTAATCAGTTGACGGAATGAAGAGAAAACTGCACTCGGAGGGCATTTCAGAAACTTTTCAGACGTTGATAGTAGTGATGAATGGGAGAGGTTTTGGTAGATAATGGGCAGTTATATTATGAAAGGTTTTCGTGCGGGTCTGTGTGTGTGAAGGGAGTAGAAGTGGTGGTGTGGAGATTGGAGACGAAGAGTGTGACTGAACGATATAAATAGAGGTAGCTTTGGTGTATAAGAGGATCTTGATTTTTTTGGTTTAAACAATTATGAGGTTCTTGATTAATCTGCCTTGAATTTTTCACAATGGTTATATCGTGAGGGTAAATTAGTAAAAAGAATTTACTTATTCAGTTTTGCATTAACATTAAATTAGGTATAGGTAGATGAATTTATAAGTATTTGGATTGATGTTTAATCTGATCATCTACTATTTATAATTTATAAAGCATTATAAAGCATGGAACCTTTATTGATTAATTTGATATGCTTTTAACGAGCTTTTGTTCTAAATTTTCCCGGCCCAAAAGGGAAGGGGCTCAACAACTTATATACGATTTGTAGATTTTTCATATTCCAACTTAAAGAAACTTGTAGCCACAATTGATAGCAACATGTCCGTCAGATTTTGACATTAATTTTATTAAGTTAATTTATTTATGTAGTTATCAAATTTTCAAAATTTTCTCTTTAATACTAGTAGCGACTACTTTTAGATTATTTCTGGATTTTTTATATTGTAATTTTTAAGAAACATGTACCTATACCATGATAATCATATAACTATCAAATTTTGACATTAATTTTATTAAGTTAACTTATTTATGTAAATATTCTAATTTTAATGTATTTTCATTAAATGTCTAAAATTTTTAGTTCATTTACTAATAAATATATTTTGTATTCAAAATAATTTATTTGCACAATTATTATTTTCATTATTATTTCGTATTATTATTATATTGTGTTTATAAATATATTATAATGAATTTATATTTTTTGTAAATAAATTACTAAGTAGTTATTTGAGATGGCAATTACCTTTTTTATGTAAATACCAAAGTATTCGCTAGTTCAAATAGTGATTTCTTACTTTTATTATTGTTATTTATACAAGGATAAATATGTCTGTTATATTGTTTCACATTTGTATATATTAAATGTTTTAATCCGTTAAAAATAATGTACGGCTCAGATTTGTCAAGTAGGTATGACACCTACCTGACTGTAGAACGCTCACCACATGTTGGTTAAGAATTTTACATAAATGTTTCTAGTGTTAATTCACCTCAAAATTTCATATATGATAAAAAAGACATCAAGTCCATACAAGCTGAATTCTATGTTGTACCATTCTCTTCATGAGATCAATTTTGATATAAAAAAATAAGACCCTAATAGTATGATTAGTAGGCAAGAATAAGATGGGAATGGAATGGACATTCCCAAGTCCATTCCTAAACCCATGATTGGTATAATTTAGATATGGGAATACTCATTCCCGTTGGAATCCCCATTTTCAAAAGGATGAGTTTAGCCATTCCCCCCCCCCCCCCCAAATTGGGTTTAGCTATTCCTAATCCATTGGGAATGAACTTATATCTTTTCTTTTTTAACAAAATTACACTCAACAATTTAATAAAATACTTTTATATTTAAGAAAAGAAATTTGTACTTTGTAAATATGTGATATTATATTCCAACTTATTTGACTGCTATGTGTTTTTATTTAATTATATATTTTATTCATATATTTTTTAGTAATATTATAAAAGTTATTGAATTATTATAAAAATTATTATAATAATTAAAAAATAAATAATAAAAATAAGAATAATTATGCCCATCTCAATTTTTATAATAAAAAAAGTAGAAGTATCATCAATTTGGTCCATGCTAATGAAATATATATAATTTAAAATATTATTTATATCCTCATATCTTCGAATGACTATATATATATATAACTAATAAATGAAAAGTTGTCCACTCTATCAACAATTCTTCAAAATAAACTTATAAAAAAGTGCAATAAATTGTTCTAACCTTATCACAAAAGTTAAGCACTTTAGTTATAAAGTATTTTATAACTTTTTAATTATATTTCATCAAAAAATTCAAAAGAACTTACTAAATTATAATTTGAAAAATAATAATTTTAAAGAAATTGTGCTTCTACTTTTTTGCGCAAACATATATAACTTGTTGATAACATATAAATGCATATATTACTGATGTAATTCGAATAACATTAAAAGTAATAAACTGCGTAATTATAGACTTACTAAAAAAATATCTACATTAACATATAAAAAATATTTTATTAATAATTACTTTTATTTTAATAATTTTTTATAAAAGGGTAATTTGGTCATTTAAAAAATTTGTTCCATTCCAACTAGTCATTCCTATTTACTAATCATTAAAATGAAATTAAGAAGGGAATGATGATTCCATTCCTTTTCCATTCTTTGTACATACCAATCATATGATAAACTATACTAATACCATTCCATTCCCAACTTCATTCCATTCCTAAAGTCATTCCATTCCCACCTAATTCCATTCATTCCCTTTCTAAAGTCATTTCATTCCCACATAATTCCATTTCTACGTACCAATCACCACCTAAGAGGAAAAAAAGAAAAAGAAAATGACCTAATTAAATGAATAATAATTAAGTAAAGGGCCAACGAGCCCAATAAATTAATTCCATTAAGATGAGCATCTAAACTCAAGTGGACTGAAACCCACCAAGCACTTAATTACTATAAATATCAACTTTTAAAATTAAAATGGATACAAAAAATTATTTATAAAAAAATTTTGAACTCTGACTCTACACAAGCACGTTCCAAAAGCATAAATCCTATCAAATTTTCTGTTTTTTAGAAGGGAAAAAAAAAAAAAAAAAAAAAAAAGAACACTTGCTCAATTTCCATATAGCATCAAACTTAAAGATTCTTGGAGATCTAAGAGTATATCAGAGATAAGCATTTTCTTGAACAACAGAGACTTGTTAGGATTTAATTTGTTACTAGAAAATTTGGCACACTCGATGTGTGTGCTAAAATTTCATAATATAAAAATAAATAAAATAATTAATTATTTTTATATGTTACTATATCTTTTTAATACTTTTAGTATATTTATATTAATATTTAAGATAAATAAAAGAAAAAAAAAAGATGAAATAAAATAATGTAAGAAAAAAAAAACTGAATAATAGGAGAAGAAAAATTATTAGAAGTAGTGAAGAAAATTAAAGAAAACTACATTGTCATTATCCTTTGAAGTGAGGTTAATTTTATCAACTTATAAAATAACACATCACTAAGACCTCACACTTTATATATATTGTAGATATCATTTTTGTATTATCTAAATCAATGTAACTGTAACACACAACATACTAACTCATTCAATCAATTGCTCTTTATTAACTCAAACAAGTTTTGGCTACTTAGTTTTCTAACACTTGTGCAGTTCTTTGTGTTTACCGCTTCTCGATTTACTTGTTTTTACGTTCTTTTTTTTTTTTTTTTTTTTTTTTTTTTTGTGAAACTCACTCAATTTCTTTACATATTTTTGTAGACTTAAAAATCGATAACAATAACATAGAATTTGATTCGCTTGAAAGTCCCATTATTATTAGGTAAATAACCTCATAAGTATTAGTTTGTTGTACTTTATTCAATTGTTTGGAGAAGTTTAGGTTCGAGGGTAATTTATTTATAAAAAAAAGTATTTTATTTATTATTGTATTGCACAAGCATACATTGGCACGTTTCAAGAACTAACCAAATTTTAATTTTTAATGTTAAAAAAAATGATTTTAGTGGTACATCTAGTGAGATAGCATGTTGCTATTTGCATTTTTAAGTTGTCCAGAGTTTTGTTTTTCTGTGTTCTTTTTCCTTTTATTTATATTTTTCCAATTGAATCACAAAAAATTAGAAAATTCAAAGTATGAAAAAGATCATAGTGATGACAAGAAGAGAACCAGAAGTAGGTTGAGATGGTAGAGCTTTAGGAATGACAGGCCAAATCATAAAAAATTAGAAAATTCAAAACATGAAAAAGATGGTACTAATGACAAGAAGAAAAACGTGGCCATGTTGAGATGGTAGAGCTTTAGGAATGACAAGCCAACACATGCAGCTACTGATGACGAATTTAATGAAGTCAAGATAGTACAACTTGTAAGTTCTGGTCATGCCCTAGAAACTGTGAGCCACTCGGCTTGAATAATCTCATTATTAACATCCCCGGCTCCTTCAATCAGGGAGAGATCGGGGTTTGTAGGAAGTGTGATGAAAGGCAATCTAAAGAAATGGAAGAGGAGCTGTGAAAAAGAATAAAGAACATCAACTTAATTCTATTATACAATGCTTCCGAGATTGCTTGAAAGATTTATCCACCTCCATCAAAGAATTGGAATTTTAAATTAGGACCAATACAATGTATTAATTGATGTAAGATATATTATGGTTTCAAGAAAGAAATACGGTGAGGCTACGCTAACATAACCAATGATTTTGTTGCCTCCAATAGAGAGACTTAATATGGGAACAAACAATATGAGCAGGCTCCAAGTCAATGCTAGTCACCTCACAAGAGAGTATATGCCAAAACGCTTTTTTCCAATCAATAATCGAGGTAGACAGATAATCTACAAAAAAGATAATGTTTTATAAAATGCGAAGGCTCAGGATTTAACAGCTAAAGTGAATAATACTAAGACAGGACCAACCTAAACTAGTGTTGGCAGTAGCAAAGCTATTGTAGTTCTTATGCAAGATGTTAAAGACATTGATATGCCAATCTAAGATGCTTAGGGCATAAGAGTAAAAACTGAACAAGAGGCTAAATAAATTAAATAAATAAGGAGCCCTACTAATTAAATCTATTCAAGATGGATTTCCAAACCCAAGTGAGTCGAGGCCTACCAAGGAGTTCACTAGTATGAAACCAACTCCAAAATTCAAAATGTCATAGGGCAAATCATTTTTTCATTTGAGTTCTAACTTTATACAAGTGTGTTCCAAGAGCAAAAGCCCAATACTCTCACTGATTTCTAGAAAAGACCCTAAATCTATTTCCATGCAACATCATCTGTCATCATCTATGGAAAATTCTCTCACGACTTGCGGAACACTAAGAATGCAGACGAGATTTAGAGTTTGAAGCTGTAGCGCCCTAGTAGTACCCCGACGAGAGAATGTGAAAGCAATTGACTGCATGCACAACCCTTCCTGGTAATTGAATGAGCGTCGGACGAGCCACCAGTATCTAAGGTACTATTCGAGTTGTGAGCTCCGCTCTTTGGAGGACCAATGCTGTAGATCACTTTGGAAGTCCTGATGGCATTGATAGAGAGACCTCGGCATGGAGCTCAGCAAACATGATGGCCTCATACATCGTACTGTATCGCCTATATGGTTATCACCTAGATGCTTGGAGAAGGAAAAGAGTCGACCTTGTCGTCATTTCCCCTAAAGCAGATCATATCTGTAGCAAGTAAATCGGAGAAAGCACTACTAAAAAAACACTGTTTTGCGACGGATTTTGCCAAAAATACGTCACAAATTGAGATTGCGATGGATTTTGCGACAGAAATTTCTATCGCAAATTGGTAAATTTGCGACAGATTTTTGTCCGTCACATGTGTTGAATTTCATGGTTATTTTTTGCGATGGATTTTTTCGTCGCAAAACACAGTTTCTGAAGGATTTTTCTGTTGCAAATTTCATTTTTTTTTTTAATTTTTTGCTGCATTTTTTTCAATATTAAAAACCTGTAATCAATAATAGTATATTCACAAATTCAACACCACCATACTTAACGATATTTATGGCCATCAAATAATAAAACAACAAATCTTTCATAAAATCCAAATATAACATTAAAAAAACAAAATATTTATAAATTCAACAATATAAAAATATTAAATGAAATTATCAAAGTATAATCAAGTTTATATGCCTAAAATATCATACATAAGTCAATCAGAATCATCCTCATCATCTATGCTTCTTCGTTGTTGTTCATTAAGAGATCTAGATAAGGATGGTGCATGAGATACCTTTGGCCGATGTAAATATGAGCTCGGTGCCATGGAGGAGAGATTTGTAGGTGGACAAAACGGTGATGTATAAGGATGAACGGATGGTGATGGGGTATGAATATTCTGCTACTACTGCTGCTACTGCATCTGTGTATGCATAAACGATTCTACAAGTCCATGTGGGTGTCCAAGTTCTTTCTCCTACATCCAAGCACATTTATCAGAAATCAATTATAATTAAAATTAAATATTAATACTTCTATAAAAATTACCAATTTATCTTTGTGTGATAGGTGTGAGATACAACCACCCTGATGAAGTGGAAATCCAACACCACCACAGTCTGATACCCGATTCGCTCTATTTTGAGCACTTATTTTTTTGAATCCATCATTGGCCCATTCTTGAAGCAATCCATCACAAACTTCATCTCCCATCCAAATAGGCTTTTTGTTGGATTGACGTGCTCGGTGTAACTTATTTTTCAATATCTCTGAGCCACGATGCTCAAATATTTTGCGGATCAGTGCAGTATGATGTTCATACCAGGTAAATTTTTTCTAAGGCACAAAAGAATTTAAACATTTAGAGAACTCTTTCCATTTTGAAATCAAATTAAGAAAAAAAATATATGATATTTAAAATGATTCTTACCTCAAACTCCCCAAACCACATCGTTCTAACTCTATCTGGAATTTTTTTCCATTATCTCCAAGCTTGCTGTAAGTGCCTTTTAATAATATTACTTAACTCTTGGGCACATAACAACTCCTCGGAGAACCTGTTTCACAAAGATCTTTTTACAACATATGTTATAAAGATAAAATATAATTTAGTAGTACATATAACATTATAAGTTACTATAATTAAAATGATTAAAAAGTATTACTCTCTCCCTCGAGGCTGAATAAATATCCTCTGAGTAACTTCTCTACCCCCAATATTTGTGGATGCGGGTGTAGATGGGATATATGAGGGATTAGGTGATGTACCTAGTGGAGAGGTACCCGGCACAACATCTGGATAAGTGTATGGAGGGATACATGGCTCCGATCCAGTGTTAGATGGAACAACCTTATTTTTTCCTTTTCTATTGCTTGACATCTATAACAAATACTAATTATGTAAATTATAATATATAAATGATATTAAATAAATCATCATCATAAATGTAGAAATAATAATAAAGATTGCAATCAATAAAAGTACATCAACAATGAGTTTTTACATAAATCACATTACATAACAATAAATTAAAATAACTAATCATCATCATCATCATCACCATCATCATCATCATCATCATATGCATCCTCATCCTCATCCTCTAACTCTTCGTCATCACCTATCACTTGATTGTTTTCTAAATTTATTTCTTCACAAGGTCCCTCAATATCAAGTAAGTCACCAGTTGGATCGGTATCAACAACTGCATTGACTGTGGTAGGTGGTTCTTGTAAAGCTACCTTCACAGTATGGCGTTTATCCACCCTACTTCTTGGTCTTATTTTAATCACAAACCGCCAATGGACTTTATCTCTTTTAACACTAGGATAAGGAATATAATACACTTGAGATGCATGTTGAGCAATGATAAAAGGATCAAACTTTTCATATTTTTCTTTTTCTTTGATTTCAATGATACCATACTCTTTGTTATCTTGATTCCACGGTTAGACAGTGAATCAAACCAATGGCAGTTAAAAAGGAAAACCTTCTTTTTAGGTACACCTGGATACTCTAGTAGGATTATTTTCTTCAGTTTTCTATAAAATTCTAATGATCCTTCACCTTTGAGACACACTCCAGAATTGCACGTCTTTTTATACTTTGCCAACGAATCTGTATGAAATACATATCCGTTAACAAAAAAACGACACCATGCCTTGACTTGTCTCATAGTACCCCATGCTATATGCTTCAAATATTGAGTTTGTACCATATTTTCTGGAGTGTGCACCTATAAATAATAGCAAGGCATTAAATAATTAATATAGTTTTTATTGGTTAACAAAAAGAATTATTTATTTTAAATTTTTTAATACTTACATATTTTTGGAACCAATTTACAAAATGATCCTCAACAGATTGCTCCACTTGAAGGTCGTTGAGGAAGGGAAAATGAAGTCAAAGGGCCGCTTTATACATCCTAAAATATATGAGTTTGAACATTATTTTTCTTCTTTTCAATTGAAACGTATTAATTAACAATAAATTTATATTGAATTGGAAAGCTTACTCGAGAAAAGGCACGACTTCATCACAGTTTAAAAGAACTTGCAATGAGGCTGCTTTCAACTCAGCATCATTCAACCATTTAGTAGTACACTTGCCAGCAGGCTATCCAGTTTGATTAAAAACTGACATAGTACATGGTTGTTGATCATTATACCCCTTTTTTTCATTTCGTTTACTTCTCGTGCTCCTTGATTGAATGTGAGACTCGAAGTAATACGATGAAAAATAGCCTGATTCTTGGGCCAGATATGCTTCACATATAGATCCCTCAACTCTAGCTCTATTTTTTACCATGCCTTTTAAGTCATGTAAGAATCTAAAAAATTAAAACATAGATTTATAAACATTTAATATGTATGGAATATTTATCGTATTTACAAATTAGATTGATTATTTACCTCTCAAAAGGATACATCCATCTATATTGTACATGCCCACAAACAAGTGCCTCATACGGTAGGTGTACCGTCAAGTGCTCCATTGAATCAAAAAAACCCAATGGGAATATGCATTTCAACTTACACAATATAACCGGGATGTTTTTTTCCAATTGCAGTAAACTACCTTCACATAATTCTATTGCGCACAATTCCCAAAAAAATCGGCTTAATTCAGTTAAGGGCCTCCACACATTTTTTGGTAGCAAACTAAAGGTACTTGGTAGCAACCGTTGCATAAACACATGGCAATCATGACTCTTCAACCCACGTAATTTCAATTTTGTTTTATCAACATATCTTGCCAAATTTGAATCATACCCATCTGGCATTTAAGATCTTCTAGCCAATTACACAACTCCGGCCTCTGCTCAACAGTCAAGGAGAAATAGGCTTTTGGTTTGACATATTTCCCATTCGGTAAAACTCTCAAATGTAACCCCAATCTCCCACAATATTCCTCCAAGTCAAGTCTTGCCTTCTCATTGTCCTTTGTCTTACCTTTGACATCCATCAAAGTGTTAATCACACTTTCAAAGATATTCTTCTCGATATGCATAACATCCAAATTATGGCGAACCAAGTTATCTTTCCAATAAGGCAACTCCCAAAATATACTTTGTTTCGTCCAATTATGTGATACACCATATCTAGGTAATTAACCAGAAGTTACTAACAAGTCAGTAATTTTGGGAATATTACAAATTCACTCCCATATTTGTTGACCGGTTAATCTTGGAGGTGCCTCCGATTGTTCAATCATTCCCTTATAAAATGCATCTCTATTCCTCCTTAACATATGATCTGTAGGCAAAAACTGACGATGACAATCAAACCAAGACACTTTTCCACCATTCTTCAATCTAAATGCCTTAGTTTGCTCCATGAAAATTGGACATGCTAATTTTCCTGCAGTTATCCAACCTGATAGCATGCCATAAGTAGGAAAATCATTGATCGTCCACATGAGAGCTGCCCTCAATTGAAAGTTCTATTTTTTAGAAATGTCATAAGTTTCTACGCCATCTTCCCATAACAACTTCAACTCCTCAATTAAAGGTTGTAAATAGACATCAATTCTGCTCTTAGGGTTATGTGGACCAAGTATTATACAAGTCAAGAACATGTAAAGAGTTGTCATGCACAATTCATGAGGCAAATTATATGGATTTACAATAACCGGCCAACATGAATATGGTGTAGCAGATTGACTAAAGGGATTAAATCCATCTGCAGATAATCCAAGCCTAACATTTCTTGGCTCAGATGCAAAATTCGGATGAGTTTCATCGAAATGCTTCCAAGCAAACCCATCAAAAGGATGATGTAAAATACCATAACTTCTTTTATTTTCAAAGTGCCACCTCATATGCTCGGCTGATTTCAAAGATGCATATAATCTTTTGAGCCGAGGAATTAGGGGTAAGTAATGCATCCTTTTGTAAGCAATTCGCTTTCCCATTTGATGGCCTCTTGTAGTTAGTTTAAAACGGGGATGATTGCGAAACTTACATTCATTCAAACTGGCATCAATTGTGTAAAACAACATACAACCATTGATACAACAATCGATCTTCATAGAACTTAACCCCAATTTAGAAACTAATTTCTTTGCTTGGTAAAAGTTATTCAGGACATAGTTTTTTGAAGGATTTGAGGACTTAATAAGTTCTGCCATTCGATCAAAACATCCTTGAGACATATTGTAGTCAGATTTTAAGCATATCATTTGTAGAGTCATAGACAACTCACAATGAGTTTCACAACCTGACCACAACGGTCGTTAGGCAGCAGCCAACATGTCATAAAAGGCTTGAGCATCTATGTTTGGGGGTTCCTCTCTGTTCGGATTAATGTCTTCCTCATGATTAACTTCAGTATAAAAACTAGTTCCCATAGCATCATAAACCATGTTTTCATACCTATTATTCGCGGCATCACCAAAAAAATGAGAATTACTAGGAGCTCTTCTATATACATTGAAATCCAGAGGTTCGGTCTCCCCATGTGCAGTCCAATACTAATAATTAGGTTTAAACCCATATTTTAATAAATGTACATGTGCTTCATCAGGTATCAAAATTTTCAGATTCTTACATCTTGAACAAGGACACCTTATTCCTCCATCTTTCATACATTGAGGTTGGACGGATGCATAATCAATAGAAATTTTCAACCCAATAACAAACTCTCTTGTATAATCTTTTCGATTTGGCAAGAGCCTGTTATACATCCAACTACGTTCAACATGAATATCCATATTCTGTAAAAGAGTAAATTCATTAAAACTGATCTCAATTTGAACGATGCAAAATTAATTTTATTATAAATATTTCAATTTTGATAAAATTATTTTGATTAACTATTTTATTAATGTATGTTTATTGGAGGGTAATTGCTTATAATATAGTATAGTATGGTATTATTATTATTATTATAAAAGGATGACCTAACAAATAAAGTGGGTAAACAAATTATTTTGGGTATGTTTGATTTGGGATATTAACGTTTACTATGGCTTTTAAAATAGGAAAATCTCTTATGGGATATGGAAGATGATATTTGCAGGTCGGCAAGTATTTGCTTATCCGAAGCCCGTACTATAGATGACATTAATAGCCATTAAAGTAGTGGGTTTCAGGGTGAGATTATGTATCTCAACTCTCTTTCAAATTTGATTTGGATATAAATATCAAAATTATTCCTGAAATTCATGTGATATTCCATTTACGCATTTCATGATTCCTCTAGTAAGAATTTTTCACCAAGGACTACTTTGTCATCACAAAGTTAATAATATGTATCAAACACCTCCCTAAAATAAGATATCCAAATTGCCCAAAAATTAAGACTAAACATAATGAGTAGCATAATTTTAATTGAAAACAATTAATAATATTAATAATAACACATAAACACTCCCCCTTATGTCCATCATCATCATGCAAGCAATTAAAAACCAATTAGCAACAAATGAGAAGGCTCCACCCCTTCTCCCAACATCCCATCCTCCTTCCTAATTCCACCAATTCTAAACATTTCTAATGTATTGTACTATAAAAATATATAAAATCAAAACAAGATATCCAAACTTACCTCTAAATGCTCCACTAAAATCAACACCCACAAAAGATTTCCACCACAGTCGAGATAGCTTACTTCATTAGGCACATGTCACAAGCATGTATATTTATTCATAAATAATAATTCTTTAAACTAAATGAAAATTTAAAAATTTAATACAATTCAATATATAGTACTAGAAAATTTAACTCAATCAAAATTCTAATTAAATTTTTAATTCAAATAAAAATACAACTCTAACAAATATAACAATATTTAAAACAAATATAAATTGTAACTCAAATTTCAACAAATACATAAATCATTATTTTTGTTAAATCAAATTATTATACCAAAAATAACAAATTATTTAATTGTTTGAGTTTAACTAACACATAAATCAAATTTTAACTAATGAAGATAATTAACTAAAATATAATGGAGATAACAAAACATAATAAAATTTTAACTAATGGAAACAATTAACTAAAACATAATCAAATTTTAACTAATGGAGACAATTAACTAAAACAAAATCAAATTTTAATTAATGGAGACAATTAACTAAAACATAATGCAGATAACTAAAATATAATCACATTTTAACTAACGGAATAATTAATTAAAACATAAGGAAGATAACTAAAGCATAATTAAATTTTAACATAATTAAGAAAATTACCTCAATTAATGAAAATGATTCAAAACCATAAACTCTTCAAACCTAAAACAATAACCCAAACAACCATCAGTAATTTTTCTAAAATTAATACTAATTTTTCAAAAAAAAAAAAAAACAAAACAGATCTAGTCGAACGATGGCCTCTGGCCGCCAGCAAGCATGGCTGGTGCGGCCGGCCAGCAACCAGCACACACCTCTGGCCGCTATGTGTGCTGGATGCAGCAGCACGGGCCGTCCGGCCGGCCGGCCATTTCAATAAACAACAAGAAAGAAAGAAAAAAAAAAAACAAAGGAATAAGAAGAGGAGAAAACCTGAAAGAAAATATGAGATGTCTGTTAGGGGAAGAGGGAAATTAGGGCTAATTAAACCACGATAATTTGCGATGGATTTAAATCCGTCGCTAATTATTTTATTTTTTGAATTTGCGAAGGAAAAATCCGTGGAAAAAAAATTAAATTTTTTTAAAATTTTGCTACGAATTAAATTCCGTCACAAATTATTTTCCAATTTTTTTTTCATTTTTTTTTTTTTTTGCAACGGATTTTGTGACAGAAAATTTTGCGACGGACTTTCCGTCGCAAATAGCGACGAATTTTTTCCATCGCAAAACAGCATTTTTTTAGTAGTGAAGGGGTGACCCTGGGTCACCTTTAGAACTCGACCTACAGTAGGAACCCTATGGTCGACTGTCACTATTGCTACCATGGAGTTAAGGCCGAAAACCTTTGGGAGTTTGATAGAATTGGAGATCCTTAATAACACTTGCATGACAACATGGCATACACGGAGCTAGATGACCGAAGTAGGATAGCCTATTGTTAGGATGTCCACATAACCTTGACAGAGCGTGCTCTCACCTAACTTAAACAATTGCTTGCTAAAACCATTACCAGACTAATGTTGCTATGCCAGTACCTCATGTTCAACTTTCCTGCCAGCCAAATGTGATCTAGGACTGTAGTAAACTCATTCACCACAAAGCACAAGTAAAAAGAAGGCATGGGGATGTATTTTGTCTAAACAGTTCATGAGCTTCCCCACCTTAGTCCAGAACTTCTACCTAGTAGCATATAGGAAAACTTGAGATGTAAAAAATTTAAGGAATCCATAGGGGGAGCACTCGGCCACTTTAGAAAAGTTCCAAGACTAGGATAAGAAGTGTATCCACATCAGAAAACAACAACTCCCGTGAAGAATGATAAAAGATGACAATGATCCCAAGATGCAAGGTGAATGCTTCTTGTTGGGCAACTCTAAGAGCGCTTGACTACCAAAAAGAAGGCGAATGATCCTAAGAGATAGAATTTGGAGAAGTATTAGCACTTTCACCAATGCTTCCATTGTGATAGAAGATGTAAGTGCGAAGAATGTGACTTCATAAAGAAGAAGATTGAAAGGTTAATCCAATGGGGAGACCTTGAGAAATTTGTCTCCAAAAAGTAACCCAAACTCATGGCACAGATGATTGTTAAAAGACGCTAGAAGTAGGAACCAGAGCCTCAAATAGAGTCACAACAATATATAGCCAACAACCTACTTGCTATAGTGCCGAAAGCCCTTTACAAGGCACATACAAGGTAAAGAGTGCTCCTTACCATATAACATCACCCTTGAAGTTAGAGACAAGGTAAGAAGATATAAACATGTTGATGCCCAACAATCTTAGCCTCACTTGCCCATCCTTAGGTGAAGAGGATCCTAGTAGGTAGTGGGAGCCCTGTAGACATCATGGTCCATGAGACTTTTCTCTAATTGAGCATCGTCTATACCTGGATGTAGGAGATCAATACCTCTATAGTCGGATCTAGTGGAGAAACTATAGAGGCAAGCAACAGAAGAATGAGGGTAGATAAATGTAAGTTTGAATTAGGAAAACCCTTGAAGAGGTAAAAGCCATGCTAGGTAGTCCAATGAAAGCCTTCAAGGCTAAAGATGAGACTCCAAAGGAAGAATTCATGAAAAAAATCCCAACCAATAGAGACATTTAAACAAGCCCTCGTCTAGCCAACCATATTTAAGTGAACCTTGACTATTCTCGAGACTTCTATGGGGGAGATGCCATCAAGCTTGATCGTTAACACCAAAGATAATTGGAATGCAAATGATTAGCAAGACTCCCAGAGTTCATAGAGCGAAGTGCAAGCCTCGATATACCATAGATTCGAGCAGAATGTGCACACATGGGAAAAAAGGGGCATGAACATAGGAGGATACGCAGTGCTCAAGTACATTAAAGGAATCTCCAAATTGGGGACTCAATAATGAGGACAACAAAAATTGCAAGGTCTATTAAAAAGCTAGATGTGGAAGGAGAATAACCCCTCAGAAAGATAGAGATCACGAACACAATTATATACAGGTTACAAAGCTTATATTGGAAAGGGACACTCTAGACTTGGATTGGCCCCAATTTAAGGAAATGCACCCATTGAAAATTTTCATTTATCTCATCAGACTAGGCACCCTTATTAATAGAAGTCTATGTTTGATTTTAAGTAGCTTAAATCAGCATTGTCTTTGTTATGAATAAAGTCTGTCCAAACTTAGGAAATGGCAAATGTCATCTTGAGTTTTAATAGAGTATCATAATTCCTCCTTAATATTTATCTCTATTTATTGAAAATTAACTTCTCGTAGGGGCTTGTTCGATGGAATAACAAACAAAGACCAATACAAGACCCCAAAGGGGTGCTTGGGAAAAAAAAGGGCCATTATAAGATCCCAAGGGGTGAATGGCAAACAGACAAAATCCCACTATAAGAACCTAAAGGGGTGCGTGACAAATCAAGAAAGACCGTTATAAGATCCCCAATGGGGCATGTGGCAAACAAATAGGGGGAAAAAAAAAGACGACAATAGAACCCCCAAAGGGGTGCATGGTAACCAAACAAAGACTTTTATAAGACCCCTAAAAGGATGTTCAGCAACAAAGAATACTTTAACATGGGGGCGCACAACAACAAAGACTGCTATAAGATCCCTATTTTCTATGAATTGTTGGCTAAAGCGAGACATTTCATCAAATTTCATGCAAAATAGTCTTTATACTTTTTAATAGCTCAACAAGATCCAGTCTACCCTCAATGTTGAGGAAGGTAGTGATGTACATTAGTTTATGATTGTCTTTGTTGCCTAGCTCAATCTTGATAGTGGGGGTTGTATACTTGGATCCTCACGCCATTGTGTTTCACAAATGTATAATTTAGCTTACTTGATTGAATTCTATCAGTAAATTTTTAAATTTGATCTTGTTCACAAATAGCATCAGCAGAGTTTGCAAATTAAAAAGAATTTATTTTGATCGACAATGCAAGAATCTAATTGATTGAACGAGAAAATAGAAGTTCATTTTGATATATTATACTTCTACTTCTAGGTATTCAACCATTAGAAATAATATTGGATAGAATATCTAACAGCCAATACTAAACACCAGAAGGACTATTGGCTTTGTTGAAACACATTTTAAAGTTAATACGATTGCTTAATTATGTAATTTAAAGTTGGAGGTTGTAATTATCCTGCCCAACAAATCTATAAAGATAGATATTTTCTTAGTAATATCTGGCTCAATAACATTGGCCTTGATCATGAACGGCCTTACTTCGGCATGAGGAACTTTTGCTTTTCATAAAAAACTCCTAGTAAGATCAGGAATTAATGTACTAAGGATGGTACACAAAGGATGGAGTGTATCTAATCTCTCCTTAAAGATATATTGGAGGATATCTTGGTATTTACCACAAACAAGATGGAAGGTTATTGGTTTGCTTATAGTGACTTCTATTAGCAAAGTCTTTAAGGTATCTCCCACACTACCAGTGAATCCAATCATCAAGAGGTTAACTTTAGTTTTTCCTATCTTCTTTATTGCGGAAAACAACATGATATTGATGGACCCTCTATTATCAACTAGTACCTTACTAATTTGTTATCGAGATGGCCTACCACGAAAAGTAGCTTCACATGTCAAACCAATATGGCAGTTGTTGATTTGTTAAACATTATCTTGATTTCATCTACAATATGACTTTTGTTGATAAGCCCATTACTGTCTGTTGGCCTTTCTACTGCATTCTCGACTAAGAAAACAATGAGCTTGCTTTCATCCCAAACTACAGTCTCTTCCCTTGCAATATCAATTTAGATAGTTGGGACTTTGAAATTTTGAGAATTTAACCATACCATATCGTATTCCGTCTCAACTAAATTAGGAAAATCTTTATTTTTCAATTATCCTGCATGTTCTCATAAAGTACATCATCACCCTTACAACCTCTATCCTACAAGTCCTCATCTATGGGATTCTTCCCCCACAAAGTTGTCATCTAGATGCTCTTTGACTTTCTGTTTGACTTCACTTAAGAACTTAATTGGCTCTTTCGTTAGGACCTTCAGCGCTTCTAAAGGTGTATCTCGATCTTGGATACCTACGTTATTACAACTGTGGTAGTTATTTATTTCACCATAACCTAAACAGGTTGCTATCTCTATTAGAAGGGTTGGCGACGACCACCTCCTTCTTCAGGTATTGTAGCTCTTTTCACTATCTCCAGTATCTGTGGTATTGAGTTTTAGTCATTCAGAATTTAGAATATGTTATTACTGCCTATCAACTTTTAGGCTTCAAGTTGACTTTCTTATCCTTTGGTAGTCTTCCTCTACAAGGTGGTGGTGGCCTTGTATCTTACTTTTAGGCCATTTGTCCCCCCCCCCCCCCCCCCCCCCTTCTTGAGGTGAGTTTTATATATTCCAGTTAACTAGATGACAATTCAACTCAAGGCTACTATAAGGTTACCTAGAGGTGTTTCTATGGGATGAAAATAGTAGTATCTTTTGATAAACAAAAATCCTACTATTACATTAGCCCATGGCATACAAGGGTTATATATATGTACCTTATGCCATCATGAATGAAAAAGTGGCCACCTTGGTATAGCAACATATGCAAAGTCCTAACTATATATGTGGAGCCTTTTGTCTCTTGGGCGATGGGTCCTTGTTACCAAGGACGGATGCAAGGGGCAAGCGGGGGCTATTGTCCCCTACCCAACATTATATATATTATTTTTTTTATTTTTATAATAATTTCTACGTTATATATTTTGGTAATAAGTTTCCCCAGACATTTTATATATTTTTTCTAATTTTTGTAATAATTTCTAATTTATATTTATATTTTTAAAAGTTTTAGTAATAATATTTATTAATTATTTACCTATTCTAATTATGGAAAATCTAAAATAAACTTTTAGACTCATATGTGCAATCAAATAATTTGTAATTAGGCTCATTAGGGCACTTTTGTTTTATTTGTTTGAAAAGGTGTTTATAAGGATCTAGCCAAAGACAAAATTCAAGACTTTATAGGAACTAGCAAAACAATTAAAATATCTCCTTTTTGACTTCAACGAGATTGAGACAAAAAAGATAAAGATAAGTTAATATTGTTAAAAAATAAGCTTTTTTGAATTTTTCTTTAACATATATTTATCTCTTCTCTTTGCTTAGAATAATATATTTATTATCTTCGTCTTTAATTTTATAATATGCTTTAGGTGTTTGTTTTTATGCATCATAAAATATATGTTATTGACTTATTATATGTTTCAGTAGAAAATAATCCAAAATTAAATGTGATTTTAAGCTTTGTATTTTAACTTTTTTGTTTTATAATTTTTGCGCCCCCCTCCCAAATCACAATTCTGGACCCACCCCTGCTCGTTACCTTTCTTGTTGTTTTCATCTATATATACCACCCTAATCATATTCATCTCCTCTTGTTCTTGCTAGAATGGGTTTTTTTTCCATTCAAGTATTGAAGGTACTTGTGTCGAGGCAATTTTGGATCATCCACCTAAAAACAAGACAATCATTAGTTGAGTGAGTCTATATGTTATGGAACTTCCTATTGTTTTCTTTCAAATTCTTAGGTCGGGGCACTCGATGATCTTTGGATAATATAATTTTGTCATCAGTCATGACATGGTCAAAAATAGCTTTAGTTTTAGACATATTGAATGAATATCTTTTCTTAGAGTCGGACTAATTTAGATCATTTGACCATATTAGGAAAAACCTTAATATGGAATTACATCGTTTTAAGTTTTACTAAAGCTTTATAGGTAGTATTTTTCTTACAAACTACTTCGGATAGTTCAATCTTGTTTTCAAGGAACTCTATCGAGGTATCAACCTGATTGGCTTGTAGACCGACCATCTTAACATGCTAGAATTAGCTCTTGCTCGTCCCTATCCTATTGTTTTCCTCTTTTAGAAGTTCTTAATATTTTGTTAATATCTTCATTAGATCAAAAATAAAATCAAACTTTTCTCCGAGCATTTTTTTTCCAGTTTGAAATGCATTCCGCTTATATCTAGGTCAACATAACTATCCATGATTAGGCAACGCATTAGGCAAAAGTGCTTAGCTTAGACAAATCCTTCAATGTATTCTTTTTTTAATTCTCCTAGAAGTTGATTCGTGTTGGTTAGTTTGAAACTAAAACTGAAATTTCCAATAGGACATGGTAAGAGTACTTATATAAAAGATTCTCCATAGTCTGCTAATCCAAAATCAAGATTGGCCTCAGTTTTATAAACCGAAGAAACACTTCACCTATTAGTGAGTTTAGGAAAGAGAAATGGCTATAAATTACCATCCATACCCATCTTCCCGCACTATATGGTGAACTTAGCGATGTGTTTTGCAATGATTTGTGAATCATCCCCACAAAACAATGTGAAAGCCAATACTCTATAACCTGGTGGAAAAGGGATGAGATCAAATTCAAAGGATAAGGATGGGAATACATAGATTTGCAAGGTGGATTGCTTATGCTAAGTCAAGGCCCAATGGTATTTCCATTTGCTACTATTAGCATGATCTTAGATTAGCCTAACCTAGTGTTTGTCACTTTGACCAGTGTTAGTGGACTTGTTGTCTAGATCCTAAGCCTTCGTGTTATATAAAAATATTGGGCAAAATCTAATTTTAGTCCCTCAGCTTTGGACACACGTCAATTTGGTCCAGTAAATATTTTGAATTTCAAAATACGTCCTAAGAATAAAAAAAATTAGCACATTGAGTCCATTTTCTTGCAATTTCAGTCCTTTCGCTGGAAAATTTCAAAAATCTCTCCGGAATGTTGCACGCTCTGGTCACGTGATGTTTGATTTGGGAATTTTCTGACAGCTGTCCTAATTGCTCCACTTACCACGCCCGGTTGGCCAAAAATGCCACAATAGTTGCTAATGTGTATTGGAGATACACATCAGCAACACATGTAAAAAAAAAAAAAGGCCACCTCAGCCCGCTTGGGTGGCAAAATGAGGAAGAAAATGACTTCCCTTCTACAAGATGCAACCCCAAGCGAAAAAATCAGAGCTCGCCCTAATAGTTTGCTAGTTTCTTACCTCAAATTCTCTACAAAGGTTAGTTCTCTCTAATGTCTTCTTATTATTCTTCTTCTGCTTCAACCCAGTCGTTCGTACCTCTGGAGTCTTATTGTGGATTCAGAGCTCAGGTGAGGACGTCATGGACTGATCTGAACCCAGGCAGAAGGTTCCACACATGCTCCAGTCAGGTTTGTTTCTAGGGTTTTTTCTCTAACCCCAACTGCTGTGGCATACTTTTTCGCTATTTTTCCTTATGATTCATGTAGTTTTGCAGAGGAACAAGTGTGGCTTTTTTCAATGGGCAGACCCCCCAATGTGTGCAAGGGCAAGGAATATTATTCCAGGACTTCTGAGATGAATTAACACAATGGAGTTGGAGACATCTAGGTTGAAGAGGAGAAACAAGATTCTGCTTTGGTGCCTGGGGCTTTTGGGGCTTTGTTTTGTGTTCTGTTTTGTGGTGCTGTGGGTTATCTGCAGTTTGAAATAACTGCTAGAGTGTTATTTTTTATAGTGCTAGGTTTATGTAGGTTTGATCCAATGTAATGCTTCTAACTTAGATGTTTTTGTATGTAATGTATTCTTAACTGGCAAGTTTGTTAACTATGCTTTCTAGTTTGTCCATTAATGAGAATATGCTTGAAACCTATTTGCAAGTTTTGAAGTTATTTCAAGAACAAGTTTTTGTAGAATAAAGAGGTCAAAACTGGAAAAAAAAAATAGAACCAAAGGCAGAAAAACCAGCATTGAATTCATAAAAATTATCCCAATAAAAACTGTATGTAGCAAAAAAAGACCAATACCATTCACTGATGTGCACATTGCACTGGATCACAATAGAACACTAAGTGTAATCAAACCACCAAGTAACACAAAATGCCTAATATTCTTCAAAGAATGGCTGCACAATTAAACTTGAATTGACAAACAAATGAACAAATATGGTCTTCAAGTTGTCTGGGTTGCAAAAACTTGCCCAAAATTCATTGAAAAACTGCCCAAAAATCTTCCCAAAAACTTCACAAAACTTCAAGTAGTCTTCTTCTTTGTTCTGGCATACTTCTTGTTACCTTGCAGTTGGTCCATTGCACAGTTCAAGTTGCTTAAAGTTACATACTTTTTTCCCCTTGAATTTGAAACTTGAGTGAGGGGCATTTGGATGATTGACTCCCTTGAGTTTGAGACAACTGCAATTGTTGGTACATAGAAGGTCCAGGAACTTGTGAGGAGGTTGCTACATTTTCCTGAAAATATGATTATATAAATGAAATCAAATAAACTAATGGAAAGAAACCACATTATTAAGTTACATATTAACATAAAAAAATAATATTAATTATATTTGGAGCCTGGGATGAAGCTACAGGAGGTTGCCTCTTAGTTTTCCCATTCTTTGCCTGATCAGAAACCAATGTAATTTAAATTCAAAACTTGTTAACTCAAATGTTATAGAGTAAAGAGCTTATACCTTGCATTTTCCTTTTCCTTGTGTTTCTGCAGCTTTCCTCCTAACCTATCAATATAAATGAAATCAACAATGTTACTAATAGGTTTATGAAATGGAAGTCACTAACATAAATGAACTGAAATATACACATACCTCTAGTTTCTTCCTAGCAGCTGCTGCAATTGCTCCAAGTTCAAACCCTTCAGTATTTGGTCTTATCTATTGATCATCAGTGGCATTTCTAACCTGAAAAGCAATAAGAAACCAAATTAAACAAGTTCAAGAGATGAAATAAAGTGACTACAATGTCAAAAGATTTAATTAGGGTACATTCTTCTTCCTTCTACCAGATAAGCTTGGTCTTTCATCCTGGTCTTCACCAAGCAACTTCAGTGGACATGTTTTGCTGTTGTGGCCCTCCTTCTTACAATAGCCACACTTCAATGATATCTGCCTCTTTTTTAATTTTATAGCTTCACATTCTCTTGCCCTACCCCTTCCTCTTTTCTTACCTTTGACAGCAGGTTCATCACCATCCCTTTTTCTAGCTCTTGCAGGTCTTCCTTTCTTTTTCCCAAAATCTGGTGGCAGAGGAGGTATATAAGTGTTTCTCCCCACAACTCTTGCCCATTAATCCCCATTATAGCATTTGCATACACACTTTTGTAACACTCCACAGTGTAATATTGATCCACAAAGTCAAAAAAATCATGTCTCATGCTACAGATAGCACTACAAGCATGCAAGCATGGAAATCCTGTCAAATCCCACTTTCTACAGCTGCAAGTCCAATGCTCCAAATCAACATAAAATTGGCCACCATATATATGTGTAATTTGGTAATGTGCATCATCTGACTTTCTAGGGATACAGTCAGCTATATTCTTAATGTGCTCATCAATCATTTTAGTGACTAAAGGACAGATTGATCCCTTCCAACTCATGGCAGCCTTATCCCTATTCTTCTGCAATCTGGTCATGAGGTATTCTCTAATCCATTCTAACATGGTGATGATAGGTTTTTCTCTAGCATACAAAATAGAGCTATTGAAGGACTTACAAAAATTATTCAAAAGCATGTCACATTTTGAAAGTGCAGTGAAGTGAGACTTGCTCCACTGTGAGGGTGGCTTATCATTGAACTAGTCTGCAACAGCTTGGTCAATGTTAGCCATATCCCTCATTGCTTGCTTGAACTGGCCCACAGTGGTGAAGTTAGCAACTTTCCATACTGCATCTTTGAACTGTAACCCCTTAAAACCAGCATTGCTGAAATTTTTCCATAGGTGTCTCACATAAAATCTATGTTCTGAGGCAGGAAACACTTCTTCAAAAGCCTGAATGAGGCACTTCTGTTTATCAGATATGAAAGTGTACTCATGTGGACTCAATATGTTCAGATCTTGCTTTGCAAGTGTAAGGAACCAAATCTATGTGTCCCCTGCCTCCCTAGAAACAACAGCATGAGCTATTGGAAATGGTTTATTGTTGGGATCAACACCAACAGTAGTGAGAAGAACCCCTTTGTAAGGACCACTAAGATGACATCCATCCACTCCTATTATCCTCCTACAGCTTGCTAGAAATCCTCTTTTTAAAGCCCCAAAGCAACAGTAGAAATGGCTGAATTTGTTGGAACAAGAGCTATCATCCATTCCTAATATGACTGTAGATCCTGGATTACTTCTCGTAAGTTCTGCTACATAATCCCACAGTTTTGAGTACTGCAATTCAGGATCTCCTTCAATCATTTTAAGAGCTTTTCTTTTTGCTCTGTAAGCTTGAGGAACTGAAACTCCACATCTTACCTCTTCCATGATTTCCAACCTAAAACCCTCAGTAGATCTCTTAGGGTCAGTTTTTAATTTGTTCATAAATCTTTCAGCCAAATAGCTTGAACTCACATTGCTAACCTCATATGTTGGCTTACAACTGTGTTGAGGGTTAAAAGTTTGAACCTGAAATGTTGATTCATCTTTTACCCTATATGCATGAATCTTCCATTGGCACCCTTCCTCTTCACACTTTGCATAAATTCTTTCCTTATCATTTTTTTTTATCTTCAAACTCCTCATGCTTTGAACAACTTCAGCATGAATGGCTTTCCTAAATTCACTTTTGTCTTTCAACTGCATACCTAACTCAAACCTTAGAGCAAATGGTTTTCTTGCATTAAATACAGGTGCAACAGCTTTTTCACCCTCCCCATCACTTTCAATTTCAGCTAACTCTGCTCCACTTTCACAATTAATATCATCTTATGTCTCACTATCAAAGGAACCATCACATCCATTGTGTTCACCATTACCTTGCTCACCTCTACTTACATCCCCACACTCCTCATTTCCAACCCACTCCATATCAAGGTCAACATTTTCTTCAAATAGTTGGTCATCCTCTTCCTCACTACTACTACTATTATCAATTTTATACTCACTGTCATCACTCAATTCATCACCATTGTCATCTCCCCCCTGCCAATCAGTTTGTGGTAAGGGCTGTGTTTGGTAAAAACTCCCTAAAATCTCTATTGGAGCATCATTATCAAGGGTTAAGTTTATTGTTGGTTCAGTTTTTGCATTCTCATTTTCATTTTGTTCACTCTCACTCTCATTTTCTTCAATATCACCATCATTTTCTTCACTTTCACCATCTTTTTCTTCGCTCCCACCATCATTTTCTTCACTCTCACTGCCATTTTCTTCATCAACCTTTTTCCCAAAGTCACTCTCACAATTTGTAGCATTTTCAGGTTCATCCACTATGTTTGATTTACTAGCCTGAGTATCATTCCCAATTTCTTCAGGTTTATCATTATTTGTATCTACCACAACACCATCAATGTAAATGCCAACCTCTCTGTCCCTAGATTTCACATGATCCATACAGATTCTCTTGTACTCTTGGTCATTTCTCACAAGCTTAAAACCATTGTTCATCTTGGTGTAGTATTGCCTAGATTGTTCCCCAATCAAACCAGTGGTGAAGTCATCAAGGTTTTTTATGTTCATTTCTTTTACAGACACATAGTCAAACTTTGACACTCTACCCCCCACATACTTTGCTGTTGGAACAAGAACAAAATCCCATCCGTAGTAAATAGCAACAGTAACTGTACTTGTCTTTTGATCTTTGCATCACATGCAAAATCGAAAAAAAAATGAATAAATAAATCAACTAAGCAGGGGCCCCGAGATCAAACATAGGGACATATAAAGGAAAGGACCACATTTACATATATCCCCAAATCTAAGTGCGCTCTCTGACCCCAGGGAACATACAACCCCACATGCTATAGACAGATATAAAAAATAGGCATTTAGTGCATAAAAGGGACCACTTTGCTAGTCAAAAATAACTTTAAACTCTAATAGGAATAATAAGAAGAAACAAAAAAAATTTCAAGGCATGCAAGGGTCCACATTGACAAAATCTTAACTATTAAACCATTAAACAAAATATTCAGAACATAAAAAGAATTAAAAGTTTCTTATCTACTAACTGTACGGAGGTGGGGGTAGAAAAACGTGTCCGTCCGCACGTTTGAAGACCATCTTCAATGCCCGGCTTTAGAATCTCGCTTGCTTCTTTCACAAACTCGCTTGCTGCCCTTACAAATCCTTGTTTCGATTGACGTTGTTAATGTAGATTTTTGAATGGAATTTTTGGGGTTTGGGGTTCTAGGGATTTCGACTGCTGAGCTTCTCATACCTCTATGTGATTTTTTGTTTTTTTCCCCTTTGAAAAACACGATTTTGTTTGCCTACTTTATTTTTTTCATTTTCTTCCTCATTTTGCCGCCCAAGCGGGCTGAGGTGGCCAATTTTTTTTTTACATGTGTTGCTGATGTGTATCTCCAATATACATCAGCAACTGATGTGGCATTTTTGGCCAACCGGGCGTGGGTAAGTGGAGCAATTAGGACAACTGTCAGAAAATCCCCAAATAAACATCACGTGACCGGAGCATGCAACATTCCGGCGAGATTTTTGAAATTGTCCGGCGAAAAGGACTGAAATTGCAAGAAAATGGACTCAATGTGCTAAAATGTTTTATTCTTAGGACATATTTTGAAATTCAAAATATTTAATGGACCAAACTGACGTGTGTCCAAAGATGAGGGACTAAAATTGGATTTTGCCCTAAAAATATTGTCTGATTCATAGACTACTTGTTTGAATTGATCATTGGCTGAAAAGAGTTGTTCTCCTTAGCCCCTCTTGTGAGGCAATTAGTGTCGACGTGGAACCTACTAGGGTAAATGTTACCTATTTTAAGCCTATCCATAAAAGGTGATGAAACTCTTCAAAGTTCTACCAGAGCTTCACTGTCTTTTTCGCTTGAAACTATAGCATCCTTGATATTGGCCAATAAATTGGTACTGGTTGAACAAGTATCATTTCCAGAGCTTGTCTAATGAAATTAAGTTAACATTTCTTTTGTTCTTTTTCATGCATCTCTTTTTGTTCTCTCAACCGATCTTCCATTTCTTCCCAATAATCCCAATTATCTCTTTCATTTTGGGCATCGAGAATGTTATTAATGGCATCTTCATCCTAGACCGCCTCCTTATTTTCAGAGTATCAGAACTCAATGGTTGTGTTATCTCGATTTCATCAGACTTGTATCAGTGGACGTGTTGGTCTCTCTTTTTTAGGTTCTAACACCTCAACCTGTGGTACACTTCGTTAAATGCAAACTTCTCTTATTCTCATAAGCATGATTGCTGAATTCGTATGCGAACATTCTAATTTTTTGTGACTTTCGAATGGAAAAACCTAAACAAAAGCAAAAAAATGAACTTAAAAATGCAAATAGCTATTGCTACCCATTCGGCATGCCACTAAAAATTTTTGTTTCAAAAAAATTGGAAGTTAAAAATGAATGCATGAGGCATGTCAACATATATGTTTGCATACACAATAGTAAATAAAAATACAAATTTGCAAATTAACTTCTTCAAAGATTGAGCAAATTGCAGCAAACTCATACTTATAAGTTTTTTTTTTTTTTTCGCAAAACTGAAAATAAGACTTTCAAATGAATCAAATGCTCTTCGTGTCTTTAACTCTGCAAAGAAATTGGTGAGTTTTTCAAGAAAAAAGATATTTAATCGAATGCAAAGATAAATAAGTCAAGAAAAAATAAAATGGGAATTGAAATGCACAAAGCGCGAAAGAACTTTAGTAGCCAAAACATGATTAATTGACTAAGTTGATCGTTTTGTTGTATGTGTTAATATTTATAATTATATTGATATAAAAAATACGATTATAATACAACAGATTGAGTCTTAAAACGTCTCAGCTTGTTTTCTAGTCAGATACACTAAAATATTTAAGAAATTTAGTCAAGTTGATTTCCTAAAAAATTGGTATAGTATGATGTTTGCCTTATAGCCTGGTATCTACTTTATTATGAATTGGCATTGGGAGTGATTAGACCTACAAAAATTTACGTACTAATTCTTACATTACATATTTGTGGAACTATGGGCCTGCATTATCTGAGATTTTTTATTGGCTTTCGAGGTGCCCAGCTTTCCAACTGCTCCTAAATGTATTTCGATAAAAAGTAGGTTGTTGGCCTTCCTTCATTAGGCTTAAAAAATTAATTTTGTTACAAACAACCTCATTAGTTTCGAAACAAGAGATCAAGAAAAACTATTTAAAAAAAAAAAACTCTTGACATTATTATTGGAATTTAAAAATAATTATCATAACACAATAAAACTATTATCACTAAATATATATAATTAAAAATAGCTGTGCCATTATCATTTCATTAACATGTTATGTCACTTGCTTTCTCTTTTACGTAAGTGGAAGTGGATATAGACGATGTCGAGATCAACTTCACCAAAAAAAATCCAACCCATAGTATGATCCATTCAAATTTCGAAAAAGAAAAAATGATTTTCATTCATTTTCAAGACTTTGTGTTGAAATACTTGTGCAATGGAAGTGCACAAATTTCTTCAGTTACGTAGAGCACAAATATTTTCCATATTTATAATCAAGAGTATGTAACTTTGTTTCAAACATATATAATAGTATCATAAATAAAATATTAACATCATCATACAAAATATAATAATTTATATATATATATAAATATATTTTATGAGTCTAAGTTGAAGTTAGACTAAAAGACCTATAATGTACTTGGATAAATAAATAAAAATATTTACTTTGTATTGAAGAAGAAGACCTATAAGAGCATTCTTTTTAAAAAAGAATGTGAATGTCCAATGAAATGAAAAAGAACATGTATGTGTTCGTAGAATTAAAATCTCTTAAAAATGTCGTATTCATTAATATTTGTACAACTATAAATACCTATAGATCTTAATCTATTATATGTCTGTTCTTTCATAAAAATTTTACACTTTTAATAGTATAAAATATGTATATATATGTTTTTACATGACTATGAAAAAGTTTTTATTAAAAAAATCTCAATATCCTCTTATGTGTTTTTTAGCATAGAATTTAAATTAAATAAAAAGATTCATAAAAGCATTACTAAATTAAAAAAATTAAAGTATGCATCAAAAGCGAATATTTCTTTTCAAGTTAAAGCGTGCCTTGAAGATGACAAGATAATGATAAATGAATATATCGTATCAAATAAATGATGCTCTGGAAAATTTCACTCATCACATATAGGTTTCCAACAATGGCATAAACTTCCCGATAATGAAAGGTCCCTCTTGAGAAATGGAAGGACGTGAAATTATCAATACAAGCACAGCAAATTGAATAGAATTGTTCTTTTACGATCTTATTAGCAAGTCTTTTGTATTTATTCTCGGATATAAATGAGTCGAGCTTGAAAAAAAATTGAGCTTGAGAACTCGAACTCAAGTCCAGTATTTTGAGCTCGAGCTCAGCTCAACTCAATAAAATTTAATTGTTAATATATAATAATTATTTAATATTATATACATAATATTTTTAAAAAAAAAAGTAAATCATTAATATAAATAATTATTTAATTAATATAGAAAGTACTTAAAAATAAAAACAATTAAATTATTAATATACAATAATTATTTAATTAATATATAAGAATAGAAAGAAGCTCACAAACCAGTTCGTGAGCTTTTGAACAACTAAATCAAAACTCGAACTCGGCTCATTATAGAGTTGAGCTCGAACTCAAATTTTTCAAGCTTAAATCGAGCTATAATCTAGTCGACTCGACTCATCTTACATCCCTAATTTATTCTATGGCCAAAACATGTTTCTTTGTTTCATCACTATAGGTTCCATTTTCACGGCTCTGTGTGTGTGTGTGTGTGTGTTCCTCTCTTCTTTTTGAGTGAAATTGAACTCAATTATTTGGAGGATAAGTTTCACTAAAATTTTAATCCTCAAAAGCTTTGGTCTTATCATTTTTATATTGTAAATTTCAATTTTCTTTTTATGTTATGTTTAACTCTAAATCTTGATAAAAAAAATAGTTCTAACACCCCTAATTTTCTTGAATTATGATAGTTTAATTTTCAGGTTATTTCATTTTAAATTACTTTATGAATTTGTATGAATTATTTAGTATTTTAGAAATTTCGTGATCAATATATATATATATATATATTGCTAATAAACTTGATTTTATGTTAATTATATTTTCTGGGGCCAAATTATAATTTTAAAAAAGGGCGAAACTGTACATTTCTCAGAATTGAGGGGTTTGCATGGAAGTATAAAAGTCAGTGGGGTCAGAAGAGTAATTTCTCTAACTTAAGGGCCGGGTGGAAATTTTATCTAAACTTTGGGGACCAAATTGCAATTTGAAAAAAATCAAATTTGAAAAAAAAAAAAAAACAAATCGGGCAGAAGGTTTTCTTCATTTCCTTTTTCTCCTTCTTTTCTCCTCTTCTTCTTCGTTTCTTTTTCTTTCTTCTCTTCCTTTCACCGTGAACCCACCACCGGCGACCCTCTCACCGGCGACCACCAACCACCAAACCAACACCTTCAAACAACTCTCATCCACCCTTTGACCACTTTCCTCCACACATGCACGGGTGGAAATCGGCGAGCCACCGTGAGAGTTGAGGGACTGAGAACGGGCAAATGGATTTAAGCTTTTCTGGCGATGGCTTGGAAGGTTGAGGGGTGTTTCGGGTAGCTCTTGGCAAGGAGAAGCAGATTAAGTGGTTACATGTGGGTTCGGCGCGGCGGAGAAGAAGAAAAATGACGATCAGAGCAAGGCGGTGGAATTTCTATTGAGGACTGTTAAGCGCCGTTGACGGAGATACAGGCTGCGGAACTTGAAACTGAAGGCGGCGTTGGAAAGCTCTTGTCGAAAGGAGCAGAACAGTGGTGATTTCTCAGTTTTTCGGCGGCGGCGACAGGAAGACAGAATCTTCCTTTCGTCGAGACGATCGTAGTAGCATAGTTGGTTCATGGATCCGAGGTCCCATTGCGTAGTTGTGGCAAATAATTGAAGAAATTTAGATATATGTATATGTATGTACATGCATATGTATATTCTTATTAAATGTTGTATCCATGCTAAGCATAGAACTTGAGGATGATGATATGCCATGTATATATATATATATATGTGTGTGTGTGTGTGTGTGTGTGTGTGTGTGTTGAATTTTCCCATGCTATGGATGATTGCATAGAGGACTTGGACCTAATTAATTTAAATGACAAAAAAATTGAAAATTATGAATTTGACAAGAAAATTGAACTTGAGATTATGGATTGAGGACCTAAATTGGATAGTATTGGAAATTATTGGGACATTAAACAAATTGATGATTTAAGTGACAATATGTAGATCATGTGGTTAAGAACTTGACTTTATTGATAGGAGAAACAATATGAGAATTAAGATTATTGTGGCAAGACTAGTTTTATAGCCATTCTTGGAATTTTATCAATGTTATCATATTAAGTTATCATGTTAATCGGATGAATAGCAAATTTTGGAATTAAGAACAAGTATGATAAAATGTATTAGGAATTTAAAGTGAGACTGGGTTCTGATTAAATATATATCATTATGGTTAGGTGACGAAGAAGTGGGTCACGAGGACCAATAGACAGTCTGCAGAACTTGTACCATATGAGATTTTGGAAGTGAGGTTCTCCCACTTTGGGTTATTGATTTATATAAGCTTCTCATTATTTATTGAAAACCCCTATGCGAGTCTGCCATTTTGGCCTTGATATACATCTATATGTTCTTGTGGTACAACCCCTATGAGGGTTAATCTGCTTGATTGTACTTGTTCGTAAATCGCTGGACTCGTACTTGCTCGTTATCTGTTTTTGACTTGTATACCCCTGTGAGGGTTTCGCACTTGTTTCACTCGTTCTTGTTCGTTTTGGCGCCCAAAACTCCTGTCTGTCATGTCTGGTACTTGTTTTGATCGTACTTGCTTATTCCTATTTGAATCGTTATCAGATGCCTTGCTGGCATACTCGTTTGTTGTATCCTGATATCTAGCCAGTTGGCTTGTATGTACTTGATTGGTACTTGTTGTACTTATTTGGAGATTGAACTTAGGTTGAGTGCCAATCCTACGCAGAATGCTAGGATACTTGGGACACGCCTTGCAATCCGCTTGGGTGTCCAAGGTACCCTATGCGGTCCGAGTAGGTATCCGCGATATGCTAAGCAGTTCGCTTCAGTATCTGCTATGCACCATACAGTCTGTATAGGTAGTGCGCCATACAGTTCGTATGGGCACATCAATTATATGCCCAGCTGTCATGCTATGGAAGTACTTGTTTGATTGGTATAAGGTGATCTAATATGCATGTCTTAACTCATTTCGTTGGAATGCATATTCTGTAAGGGTTTGCTTGCTCATACTCGTTCTTGCTTGTTTGTGAACTTTTCTTAGAGCAATAAGGCAGGAGAATTTCCTATTTGCTACATTTGTTCTTGTTAAATTGTAATTGTACTTGTATTGCTATTGATTCTAGATCTGTTGGGATGCTCTTTCCTTGACAGGTTCTATTATCGCTTGATATTTATCCCTCACTAAGTCCATTGGACTTACCTCCCCCCCCCTGTTTTCATTACTTTTGCAGACAGAGTGGCTTAAGAATGGAAAGTTCTGACTTGAAGTATAAGAATGCTTGTTTTGTAATAGTTTGGTATCTTTCTTTTGTATATGAATCACTAGATAGATAGGTGACAACATAGAGGTGTTGAGATATGTCAGAATTGATAGGACCATCTTGAACTTGTGTACATATTTTGCTGTAAGCCTAAGACTTGAACTTTGGTATGAATGTTAATGGTTGGTAGTATTATTAAGTTGATATTTATTTCCGTTGCTTTTGAATTGTCGTTTCTTTATATGACTTGGATTTGAATAGAAATTTTGGGTCTATTGATTGTATTACAAGGTTCAGAATTTAAGTTTGAAATGAATTGATATCTCAACTTTGGGTTACTTGGAGTGGAGTGTCACAGTAGTTGTATGATAATTTATACATATGATAACCATAAAGGACAATTGGAAGTAAAGTGCATCAAAAGGCTTTCGGGTGCAGATGTAGGGATGGCAATTGAGCGGATTAAAATCCGAACACGAGATGGATTTGGAGTAGGGTACGGGGTTTACATACCCTGCCCGCGACTCGCCCCGCAACCCCGTCATATAATAATAATAATAATAATAATAATAATAATAATAATAATAATAATATTATTATTATTATTATTATTATTATTATTATTATTATTATTATTATATCTTTCAAATTAAAAATAATGTCCAAAATAATTTAGGGTTTCAGTTCCTACTAGTTTTTTCTTTATTTCTAGTCATCAACTCGTTCACTTCACTTCTCTGCTGATTTTTCAGCCTTCACTCAGCCAGTGTATAAAAATTTGGATGTTGTATTTTGTTATTTTAATTCTACTTTATTTTCTATTTTACTTCTAGAATCTTACCTTATTTGCATGAATTTTTTTATTTTTGTACTTAAAATTTGAATTTTAATTGCTATCAAGTGGTTCTTATTTAATATTTTCATCAACCGATTCTGATTCTTTTAATTCTTTTTGGATTTGTGGGTTGAACCTGCCAACCCAACGGGACGAGGCAGTGCAGGGCGGGTAGGAGGGATCTGGGGCGAGCCAAACCCGCCCCATTGCCATCCCTATGCAGGTGAGAGGGAACGATGGTACAACAACATTAAGAATTGAAATAGCAAAATACTTTTATATATAATTTAATATTTTAAATTAATTAATTAATTGAGCTCAAAAGCTCAAATCAACTTTTAGAATTTGCGAAATGAAAAAAATGTTAAAATTTTATTGAATTCTGACAAACTTCTAATTTTAAGTAATAATTCAAAATGAAATAAATTAGGCCTGTAAATAGATAGGGTATCACTCTATTCACACTCATACGCTAAAATACCAAAACAAAAATACCCTCTATTCTACCTTATCCTAAAATACCCAAAAGGATGAGACTCTAATCCTACCATGCCCTATCGAACCCAAGACCCATTGGATCTAGTTTATTGGACTTATTTTTAATATATATACTAATTTTCTCAATATATACTAAAAATATTATTTGGCATACGATAACAAAAAATAAAAAAACTTTTCTATATTTAATTTAATTATTAAGTTTAAATTAGTTAATCTTTATTTTCAATTTTTCATTCATTAATAAAAATTTTATTAACAAAGTTTATTCATTAGCAAAATTAATTTTATTAATTTTTTTCATAAAAAATATTTATTTCACTATTAATTTTAATATTATTAATTTTATTAATGAAAAATGTTCAACTATTGCTATTGCTATTTCAATTTTTTTTAAAAAAAGTTGTTATCCCAATATAATAACTTTATTAATTTAGTTTAATTTTTAATGAAAAAAATTATTTAGTTATTATTGTTCATTAAGGATGAGAATAGGCTAGGCCTCTCGTCAGAGGCCTACGGTTTAACCTATTCGAGGCCTAACCTATTTAATAAATAGATCAGGTTTAGACTTCAAAAAAAGTCTATTTAGTTAAAAAGGCTAGGTATAGGCTTTTGAAAAAGCCAATAAAGCCTATCGGTCAGTCTATATAATTTAATTGTAGTATAATATATATTTAATTATTTATAATACTTATATAATTATTTTTATATTTATATTAATTAAATTTAATAATTTAATAATTTTATATATTATGTTCTTAATTAATACACAACTATTTTATTTTAAATTTTTTGTTTAACTCATAATAATATTTGTTTATGCTTTTCTCTTTGTTAAGATAAATGTATTATAATGGCTAATTATTTTTGCTTAATATAAATTATAGAATTTTTAGGCCTATTAAGACCTATCAAAGTCTTAATATTAAAAGTCTGAACTTATATAAAATTCAAATCTAATTAAAATCTTAACTAAAATAAGGCTTTTCAGGTTAGGCCTAGGTTTTGGAAAAATTTAAGGAGCTAGGCCCGTCCCGAAAAAAAAAAAAGAAAAGCCTATGTCATATGTCAAGTAATAGGCTAGGCTTATGCCTACAAAATATGAAACAGGCTCGGCATATTTACAAGCAAAGCCAAGCCTAGCCTATTCCTGCCTCTACTGTTCATTAACATATTTATAATTTTTATATATAAAAAAATTATCATTACTATACATTTGATTTTGATATAGACAATTTTTAAGTTCCTACATTAAATTTAAGTATAAAGTAATGTATGATTTATAGATATGAGTACATGAGTAATTTATGGGTATAAACCTTAGTCATACCCATTACATTATCTTTAATAAGTATGTATATGATATTTTGGGTGTGGATAGGATAATACCCTACCTATTTGTAGGCCTAAATGAATGCACATAGATTGTCCCTTTTAGTCTTTTTTTTATACCATATACACGGTATATTATTTATAAAATATGAGAGTTTTGGAAATTAATTTGATATATCATTCTACAAATTGACAAATCAATCAAATTTAAAAAAAAAAAAATTAATAATAATAATAATATCTTTTTTACTCTCTCTAATTCTTTTTGCTTGTCTTGTCCAGTTATTTATTTACTTCTATTATCTTATTTTAAATATATTTAAGAATAAAAAATATTATATTAATATATAAAAAATAATATTATAAAAACTTTAACACAAACATCCAACATATCCAACGACTAATTTTTGGACCAAACATCTACCATCAATGTAATCACCGTTGAAATTATAGATCCCCACCATAGTTTTCCTGCACCCCGATCCGATACACCCATCTTCCTCCAAACCCCAAAACCCTCTTCTCCGGCCACCACTACATCCTACCGAAAATGCGTAAGCCCACCGTACCAATTACGTCATTTCACTTCCGTAAACTCCTCCTCCTCCGTCACTTCTCCTCACAACCGAATTTTCTTCCCCACAACTTCTCTACCTCTCTGCCACCAACGGCGCCGGCGCCGGCGCCGCCACTCCATCACACAGTTTCTCTCTCCTTTTCTGCATTTTCCAATGCCCGATTTCTCTGTTTACAGCCCTTTTCTCTCAGGCATTTCTCCTCCCAGACAGATAACACCGAAAGCTCTATTAAAGAAAACCCCGAAAAAATAGAAGAGAAAAGCTTAGCAGAAAGTCTTTCTAGTGAGCTTCTGAAAAACTCAGATGCAGAACCTCTCCCTTTGCCTCAAAGACTCGACCTTTCCTTCTCTCACACAACCATCACTCCTTCACTGCTCCTCGCCACTCTTAATATTTCGCCAGATGCGGGCCGTATGGTCCTTGATTTCCTCAAATGGGCCAAGTCCAAGCCCAAATTCCAGCCGAGTGATGAGGTTTACTCCTACTTTGTTGATTATTTTGGGAGAAGGAAAGATTTTAAGGCTACCCATGAAGTTCTTGTGGATGGCCGAGGAGTTGCTGGGATTAAAAGTCTTGAGGCCCTGGTTGATAGGTTGGTTAGGGCTGGTAGGCCAACGCAAACTGTGGCATTGTTTGAGAGAATGGAAAAAGATTATGGTTTTATGAGGAATATGGACTCTTTCAAGTTGATTGTTTCCAGTCTTTGTGAGCGTGGACACGCGAGTTATGCTGAAAAAATGGTTAAGAGTTTGTCTAGTGAGTTCTTCCCGGATGAGTATATATCTGATGTCTTGATTAATGGGTGGTGTGTTGATGGTAAATTAGATGAGGCGAAAAGATTGGTAGATGAAATGTACAGGGGAGGTTTTGAGATAGGCACGGACGCGTATAATGCGATTTTAGATTGTGTTTGTAGGCTTTGTAGAAAGAAGGACCCCTTCCGGCTTCAAAGTGAGGCTGAAAATGTGTTAATTGAGATGGAAAGAAATGGTGTTCCACGTGATGTGGAGACATTTAATGTTCTGATCACTAATTTATGTAAGATTAGGAGAACTGAAAATGCAATGAAACTGTTCTATAGGATGGGGGAGTGGGGTTGTTACCCCAATGAGACTACATTTCTTGTTCTAATAAAGAGTTTGTATCAGGCTGCACAGGTTGGCGAAGGTGATGAGATGATTGATAGAATGAAATCTGCTGGATATGGGGATGCATTAGATAGGAAGGCTTATTATGAGTTTTTGAAGATTTTGTGTGGGATTGAAAGAATTGATCATGCTATGAGTGTTTTTGCAAAGACGAAGGAAGACGGGTGTGAACCGGGCATTAAGACTTATGACTTGTTGATGAGAAAGTTGTGTGCTCATGGACGTCTGGATAAGGCAAATGCACTATACAAGGAAGCTGAGAGCAATGGAGTACTTGTTGAGCGAAAGGCATATAAAGTGGATCCTAGATTTGTGAAGAAGAAGCCTATTGCTGTGAAGAAGGAGAAGAAAAGGGAAACACTGCCTGAGAAGATGGCAAGGAAGAGAAGACGACTTAAAAAGCTCAGGTTAAGTTATGTGAAGAAACCAAAGCGGATGATGCGTCGTGCATTTTGATCTATTCGATGTTTGATTGTATGGCATCAAATCTTGAAGAGTATAATGAGTTGAATTCTTTCATGTAAGTCATCCGCTCTTCTTTTTTTCCCTGGATTCTAGTTTATTTGGATATCTTGCTTAATATGTTTTCGGAAAAAGAAATCTGTGTCAGATTTATGCATCTGTTCCAATTTTTCACCCTATGTGGCTTTATGTCCTTGTATAATTATTTCTTTCCTCTTGAGAAAGTAATGCTGAATGATCTCGCATAATGTGTAGCATCCAACTTAATGTTCTTAAATCAGATGAAAAGATGAATAATGAGATAAACCAAAGAAATGAATATAAACACCATGAAACCGGTCAGTTGTTGTTTTGCTTTTCTGCTTTTTTGGCCTTTTGTAGGTTAAAAGCTGAAAGAAACTACCTTGTGATACAACTAATAAGTTTAAGCCATTTAATCATGTTTTTCTAGTTCTTAATGTTTTTGGGTTTGACAATTAATCTATTGATTCAGCTGACAAATCGGTTATGGTTTCATTTCTTGTATTCTTTAATTTGGTTCTTCTTGAATTCCTTATTTTCAGATTTTCTTTGCCTTTTAGTTTGTTTTGGATCCTTTATGCCTGTGATGTTCTGAAGGAGAGATTAAGGTGCCATTTGTTGATTAATGAATCCTTACCAGTTTTGCTTTTGATGTCTCTTCCAATTGATGCACTCTTTTCTCTTTCTGGTGCACTGTTTGAGAAATTTTGCAAGTTCTTCTACTGAATTATTGCTTATGTTCTGTTCGCCTGTCAACCAAGTTAACTGAATAACAGAAGTTCACTATTTCTTTTCTTCACTTTTGTTTTGTCATTCCTTGTGTTTTTATGTTGCTTCTGGATATCTTCAATTGGATTGGACATGTTCTTTATCTCTCTGATATCTTATCTTAGGCCACTCATGTTGTTTGGTGAAGTATTGATGATTTCGTTCATCACTGATAAGTTGGGTCACATTCATTTTTGATTTTCACTTCATTTATTTGGTATCCTCGGTTCTCTTGTTTTTCTTATTCAGAATGTAATGTTTTTTTGCATCTGTGAACTAGATATCCCAGTTCTTTTCATTTTTATTTGTTTCAAGAGAAATGTTTGAGGAAATTAACTGAAGTGCTCTTCAGCTCTCAGCTGAGATAAACGCCTTATCAACGTCTTATGTAACTAGTGCCTGCTTCTGTTCGAAAATTTCATAAATTGGAGGTTCCCTTTCATGCAAAATGTCAAATCAAGCCACTTTACCATTATATGAGAGACATCCACATCCAACTTATTCACTTCTTTTAGCTACTTCCGCAGGCATCCTCAAACTTTTTGTATATTCAGAGGTTCTATTTTATTTATCTGAAGTAAGTACTCTGAAAATATAAGTGTTTGTATATCAGTATATGGACCAGATAATTCTGTAATAGCTGCTCTTTTTGTGTAATCTCTAAGAGAAAATCATTTAGGTGGACAAGTTATGCCTTTATTTCAAAGTGATATTTTTTTGCCTCAATTGATATATTAGTTTCACCATAAATTTCAATTTCTATATATTATTCATAAAGGACATTTTGGAATGATGGAATGTACCTTTATAAATTTCAAAAGGAGAACCATGCCTGTCATCCTCGCTTCCTCTTTGCAAATCCACTCTCAAGCACCCTCCACCAGCTGGTCGCCTGGTCCTCCAACCCCCTTTTAGAGAGAAATAATTAGAAGTGTGCTGCGATGGAGTTCATAAAATATGGAATACCAATTTAGTGATGAGCTTATTCTTTTCCTTTATTACTATCAATATAAATCATCTGAGTTTTAGATTGGGCATGAGCTACTTAAACATGAAGGTTTGTGATATCAAAGAAGGGATCCGTTTCCTCGTTGTTGTGAAGAATGAGTGCATCTCCTATGTATTCTATAATAATCGATTCCAAGAAATCCTTATGCAAGAAAGCATGACAATTTGGAAAAGGCATTTTCCAAAGTTGACGTTATAAAGTGGAATCAAACATTAAATGTAGAGACATAGTTATTGAGGCTGTTAGGGAGCCGGCAAATATTTTGCCCTAGGCCTCTTTCGGAAGATAGGAGATGAAAGGACCATATTTGGATGGTAGGCGTAAGCTATAATGGTTCATCAAGATATAATTCATTCATCCAATTAGTTGGGCTTTTCAAAATAATATGAAATAAAGAGTACCTAGTTAAAAATAAAAAAGGTTGTCTGATTTCAATACATACTTGTCAAAAGCGCAGATAGTGCGCTCTATAGCGCTTCGCAACGAGCTTAAACATAGCGCGCGCTTTGTTGCGCGCTACTGTGAACCCTATCTCTTTTTCAAGAAAGAAGAAAAGAAAAAGAAATCGCTACTCAGTTTTTAGTAAAAAGAAAGGGTTTACTGTGTTAAGGCTTTAAGCTTCTGCCGGAAACTCTAAAACCCAGAAAACCCACCCCCTTTTCATGGCTTCTGCCCTTCCCACCAGCAAGAAACGAGTAGCAACAGCCTTCTTCTTCATGTGACGAGCAACAGCAGCCCTCTTCTCTACAATTCCACCATCTTCTTGCCTTTTCCACGGAATTGGCAGCCTCTGTCTTTTTTTTATTCTTTCATTTCTTGTTTCCGTCATCTTCTTTCAGGTCTTTTTGTATTTTTTTTACCCTTATCTGAGTCCTTTTATCTCACTGTACTTAAATGCTAATTTTGATTTCCAAGGGTGAGCAAAAACTGAATATTAATTAGTGGGTAATTAAATGCTAATTTTGGTTTCCAAGGGTGGACAAAAACTGAATATTAATTACTGGGTAAAAAAGTGTCTTAATTTTTTTTGTGATTATTTAGTTGTTTATTCTTTATAATAGGTAAAACATATTGATATTTAGGTATATATTAGAAATATATACATATATAATTATTGTGCGCTTTATTTTAATAAAGCGCGCACTATGCGTTGCGCTATGCGCTATAGCTCCAGTGTCCCTTTGTGCATTGCTGCGCTTCGCGCTACTGACAACTACGTTTCAATAATAATGTAAAGAAATTAAATAAATTAAAAACTTATGATGAACTGACATGTCATATTGTACGTACAAAGTTTATATGGACTTGATGGATAGCCTAATGAGGATCAAGGGATGTATTTTGTTTATTTTTCTCTTCTTTAAATTTCTTTTAATATGAAATTACTCTCATCTATTTAGGTTCCATGACCTTTATTATGAATTTTGTGATCATTAGTGCACCATTTATGGGGTGAAGTTATGAGGTTTAGATTGTAGAAGAAACAACTGTGGTCAATGACTGGTTAACTGTGGCCACTTTGAGAAATGTTGTAATCCTCTTTAAAATGGCAGGATCATCTGTCTGGGAAGTGGGGATGGGTCGTCTGCCCAGTGAGAAGAGAGACAGCGGGTTAGATCTAAGTATAATTATTCAAGGTCATAGCTAAATTTACAAGCATGTCATTTATACGCCTAATGGAATAGGTTGGGGGGTCCAATGTCAATATCCATCCGAGTGTGATAAAAACTAGCTCTTGATTTTGGATTTAAGTCGTCCTTTTACATTCCCAGTGGGGACATAGGTTCTGTTTATTTTGAGTCCTGAATCATATCGAGGATCATAAATATATTCTCATGTTAAATGAACTCTTTAACATACTCCAAGTTGAGGAATCTAGGTTTATTTGACAAACCTAAGTTTTTGCAGCAATACATAAATTGTTTCCACTTTGTGCAATAGTGGTTGAGATGCTTTCAGAATAATGTGCCCCCGTAACAATTTTATCTCAATTGGGTCTAGGAGCCTAAGTTTACTTGGAGTTTTCCATATGATCTGAAAACCTTATTTTCTATGCCTCATTACCCCAAGGCCCTAGATGCTTACACACAAACACAAGGTAATAACCACAATGCCCATTATGATATTCTCAACTATGTCCATCATCATATTATAATTTTCATTCTAATATTTTATTCTTATCATAAGCATCTGCATGTTAGTTTATACAGGCAAAAAATTCAATCTATAAGTTCGACTGCATGTTTGTGTATACAGGAAAATTTTTCAATCTATAAGTTCAAGTAGTATAAACCAGCTCATTTAGCAATCAAAAGAAAAACCTTACATTGCGAACCCTACTTTAACTCAACTTGGAAAATAGCACTCACTAAACAGTTCGAGTTCCAAGTGTTTTATTAACAACTCGTCTCCATAATCCCAATTATTAGGTGGGTACTACTCAATTTCTTACATACATCCATCAGCCTATAGTTTTCCAGCCCATGCCTACATGCACACATCACATTGATTCCTGGATAATGCAATTCGATACACGATACACATGTTTGTACTTTCAAACCTCAAATCATAAATTTTATTTTAGACTCTTTAAAATTCATAGTTGAGCCATTCATCCAGATTCAAAATTCAGAAAACTTGTTTGAAGAAATTGGATTATCCCATATAGCAAAACACCATTGATTCTTCTATTAGGCTTGTGAAATCACTGGAACAGTTGGGCGAGGTGAACGGTGGGGAAAAAGTTTTAAGGGAAGAATGAAAATCTTGTGAGATGTTTGTGGGATTGTAGGAATGCTCAGACAATAAGTTCCTGATACATTGGCCTTCCTGATATTCTTGGAAGTATGAGACTGTAGCCTATGCAATTACATTACCGAATCATTGCATATAGTAGATCCCCAACTGATTGTACTTAGTAAATATCTATATTAAGGAGTAACCTCTTAAAATTTTAGATTGTAAAGAGTGTTGAGAGATAAAACAATTTCCTGAGTCAAAGTGTTGTGTAGTTGTTGTAGTATTGGAGAGGCAACTTGGGATAGGGAAGACTATATGATTATGGAACAACATCTACACCTTTTTTCATTGCAAGGTTAGAACTCAGAGGATTATTTTAAGAATACAGAGTTGTAACCCAAAGTTACTTGTACATTTATGTGCATTCCAATATATGAGGTATTTTACAATGTATGGCAATATATTAGTGGATTAGTGTTGGCCATGATCTCGGAATCTGTTAGATCACGCTTTTATAATCAGCAGGGAATATTATCATACACATTCACTTATGCCTACAACTGCACAAGCATGTATACGTGTTTTCAAGCACTAATATTAATATCTATCTGCTATGTTATTTATACATTTCTTCTTCTTTCTCTATTCTCTCTAAGAATAATCGGAGGAAATTTTCATTCCAACCTTTCAAGTTCCAGTCCACGAAGTTGTAAACATATATCAACAAACAGCTCTTCAGATTTTGTATTATGCATGCATCTCCTCAAAATTGTCATTTTTCTCTTAAATTTTTGTCAGCAAAAGCTTCATGTCCAGCTATTCTGCGGAATCTATGATTAAAATATTACTCTATAATTTGCCCATTTAGTGAGACCAATATAATTTCTTTTCTTTTCTTTTCTTCACCTGGAAGATCTTTTACTCTGTTTAGTTGTGATAATTATTTCTCATCAGAGAGGTTTCCATCAAAATAAATGACGCCAACATGTTAGTTAATTTCCATTCTGATTATCACTGTGTGCTCAGCCTGCGATTGCATGGATTCACTTATACTTATTACCCAAATTGATATTTCCTTCAAACTATCATATTTGCCAGGCATTTCCTACTGGCTTTATCACTGATCCGGCAAAGCTGCAGTATTCAATCTTGTGTAGTTTCTTTTGAGACACCTTTTGTAGCTGCCGTCCATCCCAGTTGCATTTGCTTTTCAAATGTTAGTTTTCTTCTGGAGATTTTGCGGCTAAAACTTTGACGTGCTTTTGAACTAGATCTGCTTTTACAATGAGAATTAAGGTCCTGTTAAGTGTTGATTAGTTCCAAGAATCACATCTTTTCACCTGGTGAAATAAAGAGCTTATTATGTATAGACCATTGAAGGTGTTGCTGCTGCTGCATTATAAAGTTGAACAGTTCTGAGGTAAGAATGACCCCTGAAGCTGCCTCAATTAGCAATATTAATTTTCATTTTCTTGAATATGTTTCTTTGAAATACCAAACATTTACTTTAATAGATTCATTTGAGCATGGAGTGCTGATATGTGGTTATTTTTACTCTCTATGCTTTTGTCAAGTAGGAAATGGCTTCTCCCTGAAAATTATATTTGAAAAGTTATGGGGTGGTTTGTGATTTATTGAAGAGAATAAATTTAGCTCAACTTGCATTTGCTCATTATGGATATTGAGCTTGTCTGAAGGAGATGCAATGATGTTGAGTAAAGTAGATGGAATGAATGAGAGGGTAACAGTACTAAAATCTAGAAATCTAAAGTTGGTCTTGTTTGACTGGCATGAACAATTGAACTCTTAATGCCCCCCGTCTCGATATGTTTTCACTAGGTGTGTGTGTTTTTTCATATATTGCAAAATGGAAAATTATCAATTTTCCTCCCATAAAATACCACTGATTTTTATTTTAATATTTTTTTATTAATTTATAATACCATTCTATTGTCATAGCAATTAAATCTAGATTTGATTCAACACAAAATATTCGTTATCTCGTTTCAAAACAATTAAAATATATATATTTTTTAAAAATTAAAATTTTTAGATATAAAAAATATGAACAACTTAAATTTTCAATCTTATGTGTATTCTAAACATTATTTTTAGATTAGGGTATGAAGAATACTCAAATTAATATTTGAGGAAAAAATATATATGAGTATCGGGAGAAATTATAAAAATGTAATTACGATTTGTACATGCAGTATACCAAGGTATTAAGTGTTCATAGTTACTGGGTATTTAGTAGGTGAGGCTTGGCTGATACGGTTTAATCCAAGCCCTTTAAATATGGTTAATCTTAATGGATATGGTTCTTTAGATTATGGATGAGGATTGAACCAACTCAAATTTTCAAAAAATATTTAAGTCTCAAAAACAGCTATTAGAATATTTACTTTTATTAGTCTACATGTAAATTTGCACATTTCAACATTGGTGGAAAAGGAATGGCAATGGCGTGTAGTTTGGTTTCCAATTTCCATCAGTCAGTTTTGTTTGTGTGGACCAAACTAAATTTAAATTTTGAGATGGACCAAACTAATTACAAAGTCACGTGATTGTCAAACAGTGACGAACTAACTAACGAATGAAGTTAAACAAATTGTTTAATAATTTACTAATTTTATTATAGTCAAAGGGTTGGAGTCCATATGATAATTGGCTGCACTAGGTTATAGTTTACAATTGCGTCGTTTCCAATGGGACATGGATCGCCCTTTCATTTGATATTTATTTATAATTAATTATTCAAAAATCTAAACCAACAACCAAACTACCATTTACTAGTGCAATATTTAACTAGAAAGAAATAAATTATTCTTGCAAAAAGTGAAAAATAAAAATAAAAATAAAAATAAACCAATTTAACGACTTGCTTGTTCTTAAATAGATACGAACAAATGTTATGTAGTACTACTTATAATTTGTCTTATTTTTACATTGGTGAAATAATGCTATCAAGGCCTTCAAAGTGTTGGACACTCAGCGCTTCAAGCCTTTTTCTTTTCTTCTCTTATTTTTCTTTTTTCTTTTTGGTTTTCAATTTAATGTTTTCTTTATTTGTTTGTTTGGTTAAAAAAGAGATAAAAAATAACAACATTAATTGTGGAGTTATCAAATTATTCTAACAGAAAAATAAAGTGCATGAGGGAAATTAGAAAAGAAAAATCAATGAGGGAAATACTTGAAACAATATATCCAAGTATCTATACAAAGCAACCAATATTATTGAAGACAAGATTGAATACAAATGGAATTGTTATTAAATAATTCTTCCTTCGAGATATTTTATATCTATACTATTATATATAGCACAACGGTGTGGGACCCATAATTACTCAATTTTGATTGCAATTTTGGCCAAGTAGCAAATTCTTAGAATTTTGAGTTTTTAAATTAAATTCAAAAATTTTCATTAATTGTTGGTTATTAAATTTGATATTATTTATTTCATTTTTAAATATATTTATTCTTATTTATCTCTAACTGATATGGATATATTATATTTGAAAAAGAAAAATCTCATTAGATAAATGATTTCTTTTTTGAGTTTTCAGTTGATGAATCGAAATTGATATTATCTCTTTCATATCATTGATGAGATAATGTTATAGATGTTAGACGCGTTAAAACTCTTCTATGCATATCTATACTATTATATATAGCACAACGGTGTGGAACCCATAATTGTTCAATTTTGACCAAATTTTAAATTCTTAGAATTTTGGAGTTTTTTAAATCAAATTTAAAAATTAATTTTTAGTTATTAAATTTTATATTATTTATTCCTTTTAAAGATATCTAATTTTTTGAAATCATTTTCTTAATTATAACAATATTCTTTATTTATCTCTAATCTCAAAAAATAATTCCATTTTATCTATAAAATCTTTTCCATCTCTACTTTCAATATATGAAAGATTTCCTGATCATTTGAACTTTATAATTTGATAAGTCTTTCATGATTTTTTCTTATCTTTAATAACTAATTTATATCTATACTACTATATATAAAGTCTTTTAAAAGTCATTTCATTAATATTTTCTGGTTCTAGCATTTTTTTCACTCTATTCTTTGTGTCCTCTTTATTTTCTAGCATTTTTTTTTCTTATATCTCTTTGTGTGCATCTTTAGTTCATTATTCAAAGTGTTTATTGTTCACTTTTTTTTTATTTTGTTTTTTTTTTTTTTTTGGCGGGGGGTTTTATTTTAGGTATATTATATGATGTAAGATACATTTTGGATTTTAATGCTATAATTTTCTTTTCAACCTAAATAAAGTCTATTATTTAGCTTTTATTACTATTAAATTTGTAAATTTTTATATCTTTTTTGTTTACTACTTAGTTTATGTTATCAATTCATTTATAATGAGATTTATTAACTGCGCTTAATATTTTTAATTTAATTTAATTTTTATTAATTACATTTTTCTCCTTAATTATTGGTAAATTTTGTCATTTAATTTTTATTTTATTTAAATTATTATACATTTAGCATCCTTTTACTCATTTTTTGAATCAAGTTAACTGTTAAATTTTGTAATTTATTTTTCAATTCATTTTTTTTGCTCATCTAAGTTTATAGTTTTACAGGATGAGATCTATTTTAAAAATTTATTTCACTTTTTTGAATATTTATAATTTTAGAAGTATGCCATTTAATTTTATTTTATATTCATATATTTGTAATTATGTATGTATAAATATGTATAATTCGAACTGTTTTTAAAATTTTTATATACTACATCAATATATATTCTTAGATCATTTTTGATATATTCAAAAAAAAATTATGAGATGATTATTTCAATAGAAAATACACCTATTAACTTTTTAAGTTTATATTTCTAGACATTATTTAGTCTATCAATATATAATTTTATTTAATTTTATTTTTTTTAATTTTGATTGTTTGAAAGGTTAACAACTTTTTTTGTTTTTCACTTTTTTCTGCTATTTGTGAAATATAATATGAAGATCCAATTACATTCATACAAAAAAATTGAGAATGAACATAATAATTTATTTTTTTATATTTTATTTTACATTCTAATTTCATCATCATATCCTATCACTAATTTCTATTTAAAATTATGATTTTAGCTTTGCATTACCAATATCTAACTTTTTTCTTCACTTAATTATTCGATAACTAAACTATGAGTCAAATTAAAATGTTTCTATGAACTTATATACTAATATCGATCTTAACTTTGTAATTATTTTATATATTTATTTTAATTTTTTTTTTATCTTTACTATCATAGTTTTCTATTGACTTAATTGATTTTAATTTTAATCAAAAACTAAAATTAAATAAGAATTTTCTAATCCATGCCAACTAATATATTATCTAATTCTTTATATTTTAAGTTTTAATTTAATATATACTCATCCTCTTTTAAGTCTTAAATAATCCTAAAGTATTATAATTTTAAATTTTTTCAAACAACTTTCAAGCCATCAATCTTGTGTTCTATATCATTCTCATATATTTTTATTTTTTAATACAACTATCTGCTAGCTTTTGATCGCATAATATTGTTTTTTAATAAAGTACATAATCATATTCATAGATTTTTATTTTTGGATGTTTTAAATTTTTTTAACTTCTCACTGAATAATTTTAAAATTTATTTTTTATGACATAATATATATGAGATGTCTTTATATGCTGCAGACTTTTAAATACTAAATTTTAAAATTTAAAATTTAATTTTACTAATTATTTGATATTTTTGAGATATTTTTATTTTTCTATTATTATTTAGTTATATTTATAATTCAATCATTATATTAATATATAGTAATTTTAAAGAATTCGTGCATAGTACGGGGATAATGCTAGTATATATATATATATATATATAATTACTATGTTACTATATTCTATATAAGAGGATGCGCGTGGCTACAGTAGTTTGGCGCTTGCGAAGGTTCTTTTTTTTTTTTATTTTTTATTACTTTTTTGCTTTCCAAAATCAAACGACGACGTTCTGTTGAAACTCTGCTTATATGTTTTGTACACTGTGCATAATTAGTGGAAAGAGTGTTGCTTTTTTCAGCATAATGGTGGGCCTCACCAGAAAAACAGAAGAAACGCCATTTTCTTTAAGCTCTTTGTTTGGCTATTAAGAAGATTTCTTTTCAATTGTATTTTTGGCTTGTGCTCCCTTTTGTCCAAACTTCAATATGATAAAGGTCCAAAAATTTAAACTTAATTATTAATCTGACAATAAAATAATTTCTAAATAATATTCTTTATTTAAAAATTGTTGTTATAAAAATTTTTCAATGTCATTATCTAAATATAAAAACTAATTTTAGAAAAATTATTGAAAACTCCTTAAGATAAACTTTTATGTTTATAAAATCCAGAAAGTTATTTTCAATCTAAAAGTTTATTCCACAAACTTTTTATTCTAAAAAGTTGAATCAACTTTTATCTTATTTTTGATGAAATTACCCTTAAATATTTTATGTTAAGAATTCTTTTTATTTATTAATACTTAAATTTATTTAGTTTTTCTTAACATCATTTATTTGTAGTTAAAAATTTTAGAAAAGTTATTATGAATTTTAAAAAAATGTATCTTTTTTCCCCTCCATTTGATTTAAAATTAAAATTCTATTTACTATAATTTATATATATTTAAAAATTCAAAAAATATATTTCTCCAAAAAATTTAATTTATAAAGTTAAAATTGTCATTGATACAAATCATTAAAAAGAATCTAAAAAAAATCTATTAGAAAAAATACTAATTCATTAAATATTTTCTTAATTAAAAAGTTAATTAGGTAATTAAAAGATATTTAATGAGTCACACGTAGGACTGTAAATGGATATTCGAAAATTCATTGACCGTTCGCATTCATATCCGTTTATACAAAATTTATCCGCATCCGTTTAAAGCGGATATTATCCATATTCGATTAGTAGATATTCGATTATAAACGGATACGGATATGGTAAATGCGTATTCAATTCGTTTAATATTCAATCTGAATATATATTTATTAAATAATATATATTTATATTTTTCAATAAAAATCTTATAATCCATATATGTATATATATAAATTATGATTGAAGAATTGAGAAGAAAAAAGAATAAATTTAAAAATTTATTGTAATATAGAGAAAAAATTGAAGAATAAAGTTAATCAACATAATTATTGTTGGTTGACTTTATAATTAATACACTTAAATGCCACTATTAATATTAATTAGTACTAATAATTAATTATAAAGTCAATTATTAATTAAAAATTATACTATTTGTTTGATTGGTTTCTTTTCACTGAAATTGTGTAGTTCCTTCTATTAATTAAAATATGTATTTGTTATAAGTTCATGAATTCATATATTTGGATATTCATAAATTGCAAGCACCCCCCCCCCCCAGGATAAAAGAAATGGGCAAAAAGCCCCCCTGTGAAAAAATAATATAAAAAAAACACCCTCATATTTTGAAAAATCATGCGACAAACCCCCCTTATAGCTTTGGTATAGGACACGTGCGTATGTCTGCATCTGGACTTATATTTTTGTATATAAAAAGATAATTATGCCCTTTTTCATCAGCTATTGAATTTTCTTTTACAAAATCAACGATTGAAATCAAATCATGTTATATTTTTTTAAAAAATATACAATATATATTATACATATATATAAATAGAAAATATAACTACCCCTTCCCCCACCTCCCACCCCCACCCCCACCCCCACCCACCATAGCCACTGCTGCCGGCTGCCGCTTGCAGCTGTCAGCGCTATAACTATTAAAAAAAAAAGATCATAAACTGATGGCCGCCACGGCCACGGCCAGTGGTCAGATCTACCAAGGCCATGACGACTTCCAAAAATGGATGGCCATCAAGAACGGCTACCATGGCCGAGTTAATAGGGCACGAGATTTGGGATGTGGGGGGTAAAGGGGTGCTAGGTATGCGAGCGGCGGCCACGACCGAGGTTGTGTGGGCGGCCATGGCCGCCGATCGAGCGAGCAGCCAAGTTGCGTGCAGAGGATGCGAGAGGGGGGTTGGGGTGTTGAGGAGTTGTTTGTGTAGAGGATGCTTGTGTTGGGGGTGTATGTGAGTGGCGGCCATGGCCTCTGCGTGTACAGGGTGCGGGATTGGGAGAGTGGGTGGATGTTGGGAGGGGGGGTGCTGGGTTATACTATGTATAAATATGCATAAATATTGAATATATTTATGAATATATAAATACAATATATTCAGTATTTAAATATATGAATATATTTATGTATATATTGATACTTTATATTTATATCTATGTAAATAATATATGTTTATGTATATAATTTATATATTTATGTGTAGAAGTTATATTTTTATAAATATATAATATTTAATTTGATTGAATAATTAGACAGAAAAATAATATAAAAAAAAGTTATTTAAATTTTATAGATAAATTTATATATATGTATATATGTGAATAAGTATAAATAGAAAAAATAAGTATACATATATGATAGTGTCAAAAAAAAAGTATACATATATGAGTAATTAGAAAGAAAAAATTAAAAAATTAAAATTATTTAAATTTTATAGACAAAGAATGAAAGAAAAGAAAAAAAAATGATAATAAAAGATTATTTAAATTGAATTAAAAATATATGAAATGATTAAGGGTAAATTAGTCTTTTCGTATTAAAATATATTAAATGGGCAGCAAATGAGAAGTGGGAGGTAGTGTGCATGGTTTTTTAAAACACATGGAGGTATTTTGTACATTTATTTTTCATAGGGGGGTAAAATTCATATTTCATAAAACACAGGGGGGGGGGGGGTAAATTGCTATTAGCCCCTAAATAATTATTATCAAATTTAAATATAAAAAAAATAATTCGAATACAGATAAGTTTAATCAAATATGAATGTATTTGAATAATTATAATCAAATACGGATATATATGAATTCGACCGATATCCAACAGATACAAATTCAGGTATCATTTTTAAATATCCGTCAAATTCATATCCGTATCCAAATATTTGAAAAGTTAAATGGATACGAATATAAAACTAGTGTATCTGATCCGTTTAATATCCATTTACACCCCTAGTCACAGGTAATTTAGTAAAAGACATTAGATGTTGGGGTTTTTCAAGGGGAAGGAGATGGAATGAGTATTTTGAATAGACAAAAAAGTTAACGAGTTCTTTTTGTTTCATCCATTGGATTTTAAAAATTAAAATTCTCTTTACTATAGTTTATAAATATATAAATAAATTCAAGATATATATTCTCCAAAAAATTTAATTTATAAAGTTAAAATTGTGATACAAATCATATTAAAAAAAATACTAATTCATTAAATTTCTTAATTAATAAATTAAGGTAATTTAAAGATATTTAGTTCAAATATCACATATTACAATTTACAACAAAATGGCATGCACATAATTAAAAATTTACGACTATTTGTTTAGTCCCATTAATTTGTCATTGTACGATAGAAGTGAATTTTGATTAACAAAATACATTTTATTTTGTCTATTAACTTTATCAAACAACTCACCGTTAACATGGTTACTAAATTAATTTTTTCAATTTAATTAGAACATGTACTCTTGCCAAAAGAAAAAAGAGAGAGAGAAAAAAAAAAAAGAATTTAATGAAAAAACAAAATAAATAATTGAAATGCCCATTTATATGATAAAACCTGTAATCCCATATAACAAAGGATTTAGCTAACATGTAGAAGGAGAGGGGACTAGAGAGTATGAATTAATATTGCAATGATATAACACGGTTTTTTTAATTTTATTTTTATTAAATATTAATTAGTTAGTACCAATTAAATTAACTCTTCCATTTTTTCAATATTAGCATAATCTCCATGCTATACACATCCAATTTAGAAATGAAATGATTAGATATATTATATCATGAATATGTTCAACAATTAACTAGCATCAGAAAATAAATAGATACCCACATTTTTAATTTAGGTGAAATTTGAACTTAATACACCACAATTTCCAAACTTCAATTTTACCACCAATTAAACTTCATTATAACGTATACTAAAGTATTGCATATATCAAATTACACTAGAATGATAATTTAATATATAACAATAGGAAGAGCTAAAGAAGCATAATGAACAGTACAATAAAATAAATTTTAAACTACAATATTATTTATCTTTATCATCAATTTTAATGGTTGACTGATGATGCACCTAAAAAACTCACTCTTTAATTTGAAATTGGAAAGATAAATACATATTTGTATGTACTCAGTTTTTATTAGTTAGGTGTTAGCAATTTTTGTTAAAAAAGCATTATATCTTTAAAAAGGCAAACACATACATTTCTTCTTTTTATAATTTTGTTATCTGAATTAATTGAAGATAAAAATGAGAGTGAGATGCTTGAGAGACGGTAAATTAGGGCTTTTGAAAATTTTATATATGCACGAGAAAAATAAATTTAAAAAAAAATGAATGATGAATGATTGTTTTCATACCAATTATGCCTAGATTTCATAAAATCAGTGAAACTTCCAATTGATGCAATACATACAAATAACAATTAAGTGTAAGTAAGTAAAAAGGCACATTAATTTATAATGGTTTATCAGATACCTAAATTTATTATTTAAACTTTTATTTAGGATTTGAAATGTATCAAATTAATAAGAGATAAAGCTGATACAATATTAGAAGAGTAATTGATGGTAGAAAAAGTAAATAAGACATCCAAATGGGTGATAAACCAACTCCACATAGCAACAACAAACTCACAAAGAGGAGAAAACCAAAACCCATATGGAATTATAACAACTCCCCAATGCCATGGAACTAGCTTATCAATGATCTAGCCTTGGAAAACTTTCATCAAATGGACTTACATAGTTGGACTTGGCTAAGGCAAGAACTGCTAAAGTTCTGCACTAAAAGTTCTAGACTCTCTTTCTAGATTGAAACCCAATTAATACAACTATTTTCAAAAGTACTGCTCTAGTGTTTTTGTTCACCAGGTGGTTCTCGAGTAGGCATGGGAATAGGCCATGCCCATGTTGCCCATCAGGGACATATAGCTTGACCTCTGTAAAGTCTTGCCTGTTTAATAAAAGGATAGGACATGTCAAGGCTTAAAAGATAGTTTTTTTAGTTAAATAGGCTGGGGTTAACACTTTTTAAAAAACCTATAAATCCTAATAATCCCGCTTGTTTATCCTCTTTTTATATAATTGTAGACATATTAATTTTTGCCCAATTGAAGATTGACACGTATAAAATAATATGCTAGTTTTTAATTCAAAATTTTCTATTTATCTTGGAATTTATTAAATTTAATTCTAAAAGATAAATAGTTAATTTTAATTAATACTCTAGTATTTATTTTATGCTCAAATCAAATATTGACAAGTGTCAAAGATGAAGTGTCTACGTCTATGGACCAATTAAATCAAAGATATTTGATATTATCTCTTGATAACTGATATTATCTCTTGATATCTGATATTATTTTTTGATATTTGATATTATTTATCAAAGAGATAACTATCAAAGAAGTTCAAGTCAATTTGGAAGTCTCCCATCAAGCATCTATATAAAAGGGGTGATCAAAGCTCATTTAACACACAACACAAATTCCAGCAAGTGAGAGAAATTTTGAAGGAGTCCAGCAATTCTCTCAATTAAATTCAAGGAGATCCACGACGTTCAAGATGTTCTTCATGGAGCTCATATATTTTGGCATTTGATTTGAAATTAAGGTGCAAAACCCTCGGATTGACGTTATTTTTCTTCAAATCAAACTTAAGGAGATCCATGGCATTCAAAGAGTTCTTAGTGAATCTCATATATTTTGTCATTTGATTCGAGATTAAGGTGCGAAGCCCTCAAATTGACGTTATTTTTTTTCAAATAAAATTTAAGAAAATCCACGATGTTCAAGTTGTTCTTCGCGGAGCTCATTAAATTCAAGATCATATTTGGAAGAAAAGAATTAGATGATTAGATTAGAGATTGAATCCACTGTTGATTGATAAGTTTCAATTTCATTTTATTTATACGATTTTTCTTGTCTTGTAATTTTATTTATTGCAAACAAAGAAATTTGCACTTACAAATTTTGGTATGCCTAGTGAGACGATCTCTACCTCTCAGCTTTTTCCTTCATCAAGACTGAAGTATCATGGTTGCCAACAAGACTGCATCACTGAAAATTACTACATCAAATTCCTCAAGTACTAGAGCAAAAAGTGTTGGCGTCATCACAAGAAGTATGTCTAAGAAGCTGCAATCATCTTCGAAGGTGGCTCTTTCGCTTGCTGTGGAAAAGATGTTGCTGCATTTTATTTATATAGATGAAGATGGTGGAGATTCAAAAGAAGAATCTGCATCATCCATTCCCTGCTCAACATCAAATTCCTCAAACAAAGCGATGGTGATGGCGACAAGTACTAAAACACTCGAAGGAAATTAGCATGATAGAACTCATAAACTCTCGCCAGTGGAAAAAAGAACCTATCATTAACTACATCAATCGTTGGAGAAATTTGAGTCTTAACTGCAAAGATCAATTATCGAAGGCTTCAACCATTGAGATGTGCATCCAAAAAATGCATTTGAGTCTTTGCTACATACTGCAAGAAATTAAACCAAAAACTTTTGTAGATTTGGCAACTCTTGCACATAATATTGAAATGAGCATGAATTTTGATGAACAAGAAGACTCAAATGATGCCGATGATGATGAAGATATTGGGGGTCATTAATTTTCATCTCCAAATTCCAAATGCTCATCGATATGAGCTTAAACTGTTAATAATACTCCCAAATAAGAGCATAAACTATCTAAATTCTCAAGTCTCCAAGTATTCAAGTTAAGGCTCAAGTTTCAAAGTTTTCAAATTCAAAACTCAAGTCTGCAAATCTCTAAATCCACGATTCAAGTTTTCATATTTAAGGCTCAAGTCTCCAGATATCCAAATTCAAGACTCAAGTCTTCAAGTTTCCAAAGCAAAGAATCAAATCTTCAAGTCTCCAAATTCAAACTCAACTCTCCATGTCTCTAAATCCATGACTCATGTCTTCAAGTCTTCAAATTCAAGACTCAAGTCTCTATATGTCCAAATTCAAGAATCAAGTCTACAAGTTTCCAAATCAAAGACTCAAATCTTCAAGTATTCAAATTCCAAATGCTCCTAGATACGAGCATAAACTATCTGAAATTTTTAAATTAAAATTTTCTCATGTGCTCCTTGATAAGAACTTAAACTGTCAATAAGACTCTTAGATACGAGCATAAATTATCTAAATATTTAAAGTCTCCCCATGTGCTCCTTGATAAGAGCTTAAATTAACATTAATGCTCCTAGATACGAGCATAAACTATCTAAATATTCAAAGTCTTCCATGTGCTCTTTGATAAGAGGTTAAACTGTCAATAATGCTCTTAGATACGAGCATAAACTATCTAAATATTCAAAGCATAAGCTATTTAAATATTCAAAATCTCTCAATGTGCTCCTTGATAAGAGTTTAAACTATCAATAAGGCTCCTAAATACAAGCATAAACTATCTAAATATTCAAAGTTTCCTCATGTGCTCCTTGGTATGAGTTTAAACTTTCAATAAGGCTCTTAGATACGAGTATAAGCTATCTAAATATTCAAAATTTCCTCATGTGCTCCTTGCTATAAGTTTAAACATTCAATAAGGCTCCTAGAAATAAGTATAAACTATTTAAATATTCAAATTCTCCCTCTGTACTCCTTGATAAGAGTGTAAACTATTTATTAAGTCAAACTCAAGTAAACTCCTTGACATGAGTATAAATTGTCAACTAAATTCAAGTTGATTCCTTGGCACGAGTATAAAATATCTATTCAAGTTAAATATGCTTCTTGATAAGAGCCTAAACTGTCAATAAGGCTCATAAATACGAGTATAAACTATCTAAATATCCAAAATCTTCCCACGTGCTCCTTGATATGAGCTTAAACTTTCAATAAGGCTCTTAGATAGGAGCATAAACTATCTAAATATTCAAAGTTTCCTCATGTGCTCCTTGATATGAGCTTAAACTTTCAATAAGGCTACTAGATAGGAGCATAAACTATCTAAATATTTAAAGTCTTCTCATGTGCTCCTTGATATGAGTTTAAACTTTCAATAAGGATCTTAGATACGAGCATAAACTATCTAAATATTCAAATTCTCCCCATTTACTCCTTGATAAGAGTGTAAACTGTCTATTAAATCAAACTCAAGTAAACTCCTTGACATGAATATAAATTGTCAACCAAATTCAAGTTGACTCCTTGACACGAGTATAAAATGTCTATTCAAGTTAAATATGCTCCTTGACGCACGAGCCTAAACTTCATGTTACTCTTGGCTTGCTTGAGTATAAATTGTATACGATACTCTCCTCAAAAGGATATTTACTTTGAATTATGTTATGGTTTAACCCTTTTATTGGGCACCATAGCTTGAGAAATGCTTGAAAGATGTTCTTGTCACAAAAATATGTGAATTAGGAGAAAAAGAAAACTTCTCAAATACTTCAAGCCTTGCCTCTTTCGTGGATGATTGACACATCTTTCGCCAAGTCTTGAAGTGGGGGCATTTGTAGACATATCAACTTTTGCCCAATTGATGAGTGACACGTAGAAAATAATATGCTAATTTTTAATTCAAAATTTTCTATTTATCTTGGAATTTATTAAATTTAATTCCAAAATATAAATAGTTAATTTTAATTAATACTTTAGTATTTATTTTATGCTCAAATAAAATATCGACAAGTGTCAAAGATGAAGTGTGTACGTCTATGGACCAATTAAATCAGAGATATTTGATATTATCTTGGAATTTCAAGTCTTGGAATATATTATTTCAAGTCTTGGAATTTCAAGTCTTTGATATTATTTCTATTTATCTTGGAATTTATTAAATTTAATTCCAAAATATAAATAGTTAATTTTAATTAATACTCTAGTATTTATTTTATGCTCAAATAAAATATTGACAAGTATCAAAGATGAAGTGTGTACGTCTATGGACCAATTAAATCAAAGATATTTGATATTATTTTATTAAAGAGATAACTATCAAAGAAGTTCAAGTCAATCTGAAAATCTCCCATCAAATATCTATATAAAAGGGGTGACCAAAGCCCATTCAATATACAACACAAATTCCAGCAAGTGAGAGGAGCTTTGAGGGAGTCCAACAATTCTCTCAATTAAATTCAAGGAGATCCACGACGTTCAAGGCATTCTTCATGGAGCTCATATATTTTGGCATTTGATTTGAGATTAAGGTGCAAAACCCTTGGATTGGCGTTATTTTTATTCAAATCAAATTTAAGGAGATCCATGGCATTCAAAGTGTTCTTTGTGAATCTCATATATTTTGGCATTTGATTCAAGATTAAGGTGTGAAGCTCTCGAATTGACATTATTTTTCTTCAAATAAAATTTAATGAAATTCATGACGTTCAAGGCGTTCTTTGCGGAGCTCATTAAATTTAATATCATATTTGGAAGAAAAGAATTAGAGGATTAGATTAAAAATTGAATCTATTGTTGATTGATAAGTTTCAATTTCATTTTATTTATACGAAGAATTTTGTTGTCTTGTAATTTTATCTATTGCAAACAAAAATTTTTTCACTTACAATAATATAAAATAGTTACATTTATATTACATATTAATATGAATTTCAGGCTTATTAAGGCTTATTACAAGTTTGAACTTATTAAAAAACTAGATTAAGTAAATTTTTTTAAGTCTAATTAGAGTCTAAATAGAAAATAGGTGAAACGATCATACATGTCCTTAATAAAAGTCTATTATAGATAATATGTCAGATTCAGGCTTGTTCTTAGCATAGCAAACCTGAATTATTTACACAATAGTCTGGTCTCACTCAATTTATTTAGATACCTATCTTCAAGAGACATAATAGATGCGAAATGACTAATACAATTGTCCAAAATGACAAGTTAGCAAATTGTTAAAAGTGTAAACTTTGCATCTCATAACATGAGTTCTCTTGTCTTTCATTTCTCATTTGAAAAACAAATAGTATCTGTTATTTGCGAAATAATAGATAAAAGATTTACAATGTATAGAGTCCATAAGCACAGCACTGCGCCTTGCGCGGTGTGCATTTTCTAGTGTATATATATGTATGTGCTAACATTTTTTGTCAACTAACTTAACTAATTTTTTATTTTATTTTTTATGTAATAACTAAATATGAAAAGAGAACATTGTTATATTAACTTGTCCATTTGATTTGTCTAATGTATACACATTAATATAATCAGATGACTGATTACATCTTAATAGAATGGATTTCACTTTAAATAAATTATATTAGATTTCTGATTCGTTACGTTATCTCGGACGTGCCTCACGCGTTGATCAGAACAAGTTGCATATGTTCAACAATTTTGAAAGAGAAAAATTAATTACCTGTAAAAAAAAAAAAGAAAGAGGAAAATTAATTATAAGGATTTGTTTGATTTTCGTTTGCATTTCACTTATTCTACTATTCATAATTTCAAAAATATATGTTATTTATTTGTTTATTATTAAAATCTTAATTATTTTGATTTTTATACTTATTATTGTCATTTTCGGTCATAATACACCTATTTTTGTCAGTTAAAACTCACACATCTAATATTTTTTGTTATTTAAAAATAATAAAATCTATTAATTAATTAAACAATAATTTTTCCCCATACAAAATAATAGCACATCATTTCTGATCCCAACACCATTTGATTAATATAACATAAAACAAATATTAAGACGTATAAATTATTAATTTTTATTCCCAACTTATTTTACACCAGCAGCGATACATTTTTTTTTCCAGACAAAACTAATTAAAAGATAAATAAAAACACATGTAAAAATACAAAAAAAAAAAAAAAAAAAAAATGAAACCAATCAATGGTATTTTTTTTTGTTTTTGAGAATAAACGAATCAATGGTATTAACACCACCATTTTCCTTAGAATCCGCGTACTGTGCAAGCTGGTGGGCAATATATGGTGAGATGAAAGAAAAAGCAGCTGCCTCTGCACAGTTGGCTCTTTTAAAACTTCTAGCTCCAACCATTTCCTTCCACGTAATAAAAACAAGAAAAAGACAAACCACCCCCGCCCCCACAACAAAAAAGAACGAAAGAAAAATAAATAAATAAAAAATGTGAAAAAGGCCCTGTCTCCGCCACAGCCACATTCTCTCCAAACTCAATTTCTTTTTACACGGTTTTTGCCACCCCAAGTATTGCCTAAAAAACTATACTTTCTCGACTCTTCTAAAGCTGACTCCATTTTCAGAGATTTCCCCACTGCTCATTGCTCACAGGAGAGTGAATCCTCGACAGAAGAAGAAAAATGGTGTTCTTGTGGAAAACCAGAGCACCCGACCAACTCAATGGGGTCGCCGTTTTTGTCGTGATATTGGTTTTCTGCTTCAGTTTTACCTCCTCTGGTATGTTAATGTTATCAATTTTCTTCTATTGGAATCTTGTTGAAATCCTTTTTTTTTTTTTTTCCTCCACTGATTCCGCTGTCTTGTGTTCGTTTGTTGTTTGGCTTGAGCTTGAACGTTTCTGAGTTGTCTAAAAGTGTGATCTTTTTTGAAGTTTCTTTCTGGCTGTGTGAAATTGTGAATATTGGTGATTTTGGTATTATGTGTGTTGGTGGCTAAGGGAATGTCAGTATATTCTAAATGGGTCCCTCTTGAAGGAAAATAGAGTTGTGACTGACTCTGTTTCATTGCAGTTTGTTGGGTAGGGGAAAAAAAAAGTTACTTTTTTCTATGTTGATGTGAGTCGAAATGTTTCTTCATTTCGGTTGCTATAATTTGATGCTTTTGATTTTTCTGTATGGGTTCATTAATCTTGGTTCTTGTTTGGAAATATAATTAGAGAGGTTCCCTTTGAAGGAAAATAGATTTATGTCTCTGTTTCATTAATTTTCTTCATGATACTTATTAAAAGTAACCAATGTTTCTTGTACTGGGTTTCTTGTTCACCTTAATCACTGATGCTTCTAGAGTTTCATTGTTTTTTGTTAATTATTTCTTTCTTTTTCTTTATTCTTAAAAATTACGGATTATTTTTCTTGAATGTGCCCTCTGAGTCACCTCGTACCTATAATTAACCGAGAAAAATGAAAAAAGAAAAACATTTTGTGTTCATTTTAACTTTTACATGTGGGCTGTTGAATATTTCGTCGTTATTAATCAGTTTTGATGTATAGCAGGAGAGGACAAAAAGCTGAGTTAACGTCAGTGTGATCTATCTAGGAAGCATTTTATTGGATATTTTTGTTGCCAACATTTTTGCATACGATAGAAATCGAATGTTGCTATGGCTAGGCTCAATTTAGTTTTTAGTAAATGTGGTTTTATAAAACCATTATTGCGGCGTGTTTAAAATAATATTATAGTTCACCTTAAAAGTTCCCATGTTCATTAACTGAATCATGCTACAACGTGGATATTAATTAGATAAACCAAAGTCATGTTGTTTCCCTGCAATTATCAGCTCTTGTATGGCAATGCAACTGAAGAACAGGAATTCAACTTCTAATTAAACGGTAAAACAAGATAAGAGATGGGTCTGCTAAGTATCGTCTTATCTGGGTGATTACTAGAATTTGCGTTCAAATAGTAGTTTCAGATTATTAAAACCAACTTTTGTATTACGCCATTTGACTTTCAAACCTAGTTATTATGGTTTGTATTTTAGGTTCTCACAATTTGGATCCTGCTTTTCTTCTGGTGTTTCTGCAGATGCTTATGATGCCCTTGATCCTAATGGAAATATAACTGTCAAATGGGATATTATGAGCTGGACTCCGGATGGATACGTTGTAAGTATATATATATGGAGTACAACTATGAACTTTATATGCGTGAAATGAAATACGTCTTAAATTTCAATTTGTGAAGGCAAGGGTCTGTTACATCCCAACAAACAAACGATGCTTGCTTTGGCAACCTTTTATGCATCTGAGTTCATCTTGTAGGATATTAAAGAAGTATGTATTGTTTTTAGCAGTACACCAGAAAAGGTGGAAGGTTTTAAATCTAACTTGTGTAGGCTTTTGGTTTTCTTGGTGGCTGCTCATCCTAAAGTTTGTATTTGCAAGCACTATTCCAAACTAATTCAACGAGAAAAACACATAGTTGATGGGTTTGTAAACATGAGCCAATTATTATATACTGTCTATGTTTTATTTTCTCAGTCATGTAATCCTTGATTTGTTTAATGACATCTTGTCATATCGGCTGTCACTGAACTTCTAGTTTCTGAAATGTGGTAGGCTGTTGTTACAATCTTCAACTTTCAGAAATATCGACACATTGAATCACCAGGGTGGAAATTGGGTTGGACATGGGCCAAGAAAGAAGTGATTTGGAGCATGCTGGGAGGGCAAGCTACAGATCAAGGAGATTGTACAAGATTCAAAGGAAACATTCCCCATTGCTGTAAAAAGAATCCCACAATTGTAGATTTGTTGCCAGGAACTCCTTATAACCAACAGATTGCAAATTGTTGCAAAGGTGGAGTTATAAGCTCTTGGGTCCAAGATCCAGCAAATGCGGCGAGTTCATTCCAATTGAGTGTTGGTCAAGCTGGAACAAGCAATAGAACTGTCAGGCTGCCAAAGAACTTCACCCTGCAAACGCCAGGGCCAGGATATACCTGTGGGCCTGCTAAAATAGTCAAGTCGAGCAAATTTACAACTCCGGATAAAAGGAGGGTTACACAAGCTCTAAGTAAGTTGTTCCTCATGTCTTTCCTTATTATAACTAAATGGCGACATTCTTTTCAGTTTCCTGGTATGCTATTCATTTCCGCTATTTTTCACTGAAGCGCTGTTGAAAGTGAGGGGGAAGGTGAATCCAAACCTCACTAACTTCCCATCAAAAACCAGTTCAAGGGGGGCGTTTTATGGTGGGAAAGTAAGTGGTGGGGTGCCTATGATATTGGCTCATGTTTTTATTTAGCCAAGCCCTTTTTGAAGGAGACATGCATATGCACATACTTCTAAGATATAAAATGTTTAATCTATATATAAAAAGTTTGGTCATGTTAGATGGGTGAATCTGAAGTACTTTGCAGAATTAGAACCTAACCAGACCAGCTTTGTACCCTGAAAAGCAGAACAGAAGGGAGTGGAGAGGACATTTTCCTGTGATAATAACTTTGTCATTTGTCTCTTGCTTTGAAATCTTTCCTTAATTAATTGAGTGCTGAGTGCTCATGAAAAAGAAAGAAACTTACACATAATATACTCATCACTCAATTAAGGAAAATAATGATGCGTATTTGTTTCAATGAGGTAATTGTGAGTTCTAGCATTTATTCCAAATTTTCTGCATATGAACTCTTTTGTTTTAACTTCGGCTTTCCTGAGGCTGAAAGCTTACCTAATATAAACACTTTTACAGTGACATGGAACGTAACTTGCACTTATTCACAATTCCTGGCTCAAAAGACACCCACCTGCTGTGTCTCACTCTCCTCCTTTTACAATGATACAATTGTGAACTGTCCAACTTGCGCTTGTGGCTGTCAGAATATAACTCAACCAGGGAACTGTGTGGAGTAAGGACTCATATTTTTCCATAAGTAATCCTTTTGGTTTTTTGCATGTATTTTAATATCACTTGTACTGTTTCAATGTCTGAATCTTACAGATCTGATTCTCCACACATAGCTTCAGTTGTTTCAAACTCAGACAAGAACAATTTAGCGTCTCTTGTGCAGTGTACCAGCCATATGTGCCCTATCCGAGTCCATTGGCATGTCAAACTTAACTACAAAGAGTACTGGCGTGTGAAGGTAGCAATAACAAATTTCAACTATGGAATGAACTATACACAATGGAATCTTGTTGTTCAACACCCCAACTTCGACAATCTCACTCAGTTATTCAGTTTCAACTACGAGCCATTAACACCGTATGGTTCCATAAGTGAGTGATCTGTTCTTCCAAAAAGCACCATTTTATATGCATATACTTTCTTCTAATGAATTCTGTCTGAATTGTTCAAACGTTGGACAGATGATACGGCCATGTTATGGGGAATAAAATTTTATAATGACTTGCTCATGCAAGCTGGTCCTTATGGAAATGTGCAATCAGAGCTGTTATTCAGGAAGGAAGCAACTTTCACCTTTGAGAAGGGCTGGGCTTTCCCGCGAAGGATATACTTCAATGGGGACAACTGTGTAATGCCACCACCAGATGCTTATCCATATCTTCCAAACGATAGCCCTCGGACAGCTATCTCTATGCTTCAACTTATAGTAACTACCTTGGCATCTTTGGTTGTCTTATTGGTACATCTCTGGTGAGCTTGACCATGGGGAATAAAGAGGAGAATTGATAACTTATTATTCGATCCAGTTAGCCTCATTCCTCTTGTTACTCGGTACTGTAGTTTGCTTTTAACTTGATTGTATATGTATAAATACCCACAAAAAGAACTTTTTAGAAAAACTCACAATCCAAATTCATTGTAAAGTTCATAATTCTTTTGGATTTAAGCTGTGTGATCTTTTCCAATCTTTCCAGGCAAGTTCTGTTAAAAATGCTGGCAGCAGGAGGAAGCAAAGAACCAAAAATACGAAGAATGATAGGAAATCAGCATCACATACAAAACTCACAAGTAGGATGATAACTTTGTACGAACCTAAATATTCTTTCACTACAATTTTCCAGAACCACATATTTCTTCCAGAAAGTACCATCTAGAAGAGGTCTGGTATTTTTCACTGCCAAAATTTGCAGAAAGAATCAATCTATTAATCTGAAAAATGGTAATCACACATACACAATAACCCAAAACACAAAGCCTGCAATTCTTGAAAATGAGACAAGATTTTTGTGGGCAGAGTTTGGTAAAATTGGGTATGCATCTGGAGGGGGAAGCTGACATTCATCTCCATTGAAATAAATTTTCCTGGGGAATGCCCAGCCCTGCTTCAGTGTAAATGTCTTCTTATCCTTCTTTAAGAGTATCTCGGTCTGAACATTTCCAAAGGGTCCAGCTTCCATAAGCAAATCATTATAAAACTTCATGCCATAAAACATGCCAGTATCATCTGCAAATTGTATCAACCCAAAATACATCAGCACTGGCAGAAGTTACAAATAAAAATACAGAAGAAAGATTGAAAAACAAAGAAAAGAAAGAACACATTTAGACATGGTAATGGTTTGCACTCACTTATGGACTGGTAAGGGACTAGAGGCTTGTAATCAAAGCTAAACACTTGGGTGACATTGTTGAGACTGGGATGCTGTGCCACTAGTGTCCACTGCGTGTAGTTCATTCTGTAATTGAAATTAGTGATGGCAATCTTGACGCGCCAATAATCTCTGTAGTTGATCTTCACGTGCCAATGAACTCTTATTGGACACATATGATGAGTGCATTGCAGCAGCGGTACATTGTCCTTTCTTGGGGTGTTTATTCCCACCATTTTTAGCTTGTTTGAGTCGCTCCTGCATTTGTTAAGAACAGCAGATCCAGAAAGAAGAATGTCATCCTAAGTGTAAGAAATATGAATTTGCTGAAAATTAAAATAACTTGCTCACTTGATGCAGTCTTTCTTGTTCTGGCAGCCGCAAGAGCAAGTTGGGCAAGGAGTGATAGTCTCGTTGTAAAAAGATGATAAAGAAACACAGCAGATGGGATTCTTGGATACCAAAAGTTGTGAATAAGTACACGTTACATTCCATGTCACTGTATATGTTAGGCATAAGTACCGAATATTGTCAACAAAAAAGCAAAAGTTTGAGATAATTTAACTTGCTCACTTAGTGCTTGAGTTTTTCTTCTGTGATCAGGAGTCAAGTATACAGTGGAAGGCACAATGTTTGCAGGGCCACAAGTGTAGCCAGGTCCAGGGCCGAGGAGGGTGAAATTGGTGGGAAGTTTGACTGTCTTGTTGGAAGTCCCGGCAAGTCCAACGCTGACTTGGAAGGCGGAAACGGCCGAGGCAGGGTCTTGGCCCCATGAGGACATCACCCCACCTTTGCAGCAGTTGGCAATCTGTTGATTGTAAGGTACTCCTGGAAGAAAATCAACCACTATGGGATTTTTCTTACAACAATGTGGCACATTTCCTTTGAATTTTGAACAGTCTCCTTGCTCTGTGGTTTGTGCTCCCACCATTGACCAAATCACTTCCTTCTTAGCCCAACCCCATGATAAGGTCCAGCCAGGGCTCATTATATGTCGATACATTTGAAAGTTGTTCATTGTCACAACAGCCTAATCAAAGATTTTCATTGTTATTACATTAACCAATAGAACATAATGCTTATGCATTTACATCAAGAAGAGGAAGGAGGTTGTTCTTACCACATATCCATCTGGTGTCCATGATATTACATCCCATTTGATTGTTATGTTCCCAAATGGATCCAATGGATCATATGCCTCTAAAAGTTTTCAAGAAAAGGAGACAATTATCATCAGTTAAACAAGAAAGATCAATGTCTAAACAATAGAAACATGAGATTACCAGCTTGAGAAAAGATCATCAACAATAAGACAGCCCATAAAGTGAAGAAGTTCAATGTGGGAAAGGATGAAAACAAGCCTACTGATGTCTGATTCATTTTCGAAAATCGATGATTCTTCGACTCCAGTTAGCTCAAAGTTGTAACATGTGGATGGGTACAACAACACTGGCTGTGTTATGTGTATATGAGGAATTGATTATGCACTAATGATTTTTTCACACCTAATGGTTGTTGAAACTTCATTTGCTTTTGCTTCTCCTGTCTAATCATCTGTTGTTTTTATAGGCTCTTGGGTCACAAGGTAGATGATCAAAAGGGCGGGAGGCATGAGACATTTGAGCTTAATAGATAATTAGTCAGTGTTCCTGGTGCTACATCATTTTTGCGTAGTAATCTGATGCAAAGATTGCTCCTCCTTTCATTTTCTCTGTTTCTTGAGCCATATATGAAAAATCATCTCACTTTTTTATCTAGATATTAATTAACCCCCCACCCCCTCCCTCTTTTGGTTTCAAATTGAAATATTTGACACCTACATTCTTGTGGGACTTTGGGTGCCAATTCAGAGGGAGTTTAGTTATTTTATAAAATTTTCTGAATATTTTATAAAATATTTGAGAATTTATAAGATATTATAAAGTGTTTGATAAAATTTCTAAGAAGAGACCTATTAGCTTTTAAAATAAGACATTAAAATCTCATAAGCTATTTTAGAAAAAGTAATTAGTTCCTAACTTGTTTTTAAAATTTTAACAAATTTTATCAATTTAAAGTATATTTTCATTACTAATATCCTCTGAACTCTAAAATGTTATTATATCCAAATACTTCAAATAACTTATTTTTAAAAAAAGATCAAATATTTTATAAATTTCAAAAATATCTTATAAAATATAAAACATATAAGACTTTTTAAATAAAATTATCCCTAACACTCTCTCAATAAAAATCAAATGAAAGGTGCTTTTAAAAATTTTAAGTTTAACTAAACATCATCTTAATTAAAAAATTAGAAGGTAGCTCCAAACTTTTTTAGTTATTCGCAAAACTCTCTTCACTTTCTATGTTTTCTACAAACCAATCTTGTTTTTTTGTTTTCCAAGAATATTACATTTTCATTACATTTTTGCATTAATGCATAACTCCTTCATGTCACAACTACTAAAAAAAATATTTTATTTCATACTACTGATGACATTATTGAATAGTGCTGCACAAATATATTTACATAAAGTTAATTTTAATTGTCAAACTATTTGCTAATGGAAATAAAAAAAACAGAAAAAAAAAAAGTTGCTTTGCATACTGATCTTGTAAATTGCAAGAACATTCAAGCATGGATTTAAATGTTTAACTAAAAAGAATTTTTCAAATGATTAACATGATAATCATACTACCATCCAATGTCTATTGGTGTGCATCCCTTTTCAGTTTACCTTTAACTTTTAGGTAAGCGGTGTTGTTAATCATGTAATGGCAATTTAACATCTCCAATGATGACCATGGTAATGGTAAATAAACAAAAGAGACCTGTGATGGGCTGGATTTGGGTAGGGGATCAAAATCTATGATGAGGCCCACCCGACTCTATACATCATTTGTAAAATTTTCATATCATTTATTTTATTATATATTTCAAAATTCATTTTTTCTAAATTACTTTCTTCAGAGGAAATTTTTTTTTGATTTATATGATTTCCTATTTCCTTCCGAATTCAAATTCTCAAGGAAATAAATATTTGTAATGGCCTTAGATAATTATTCTCAGGCTTTGTTGTTGGTGTTTCATGAGAAATGTTATGGGAAAATGAATTTTGGGGAATGAAGCTGGAAAATCTTATGTATATTTGATTTTATTTTGAGAATTGGTTAGAGAGTTATTGAAAAAAATGGTATATTTTGTTTTATTTTGGGAGGACATGTTCTATATTGTATATGCCAAATTAGCACTTTTTTATCTAGTTAAGTGGAGAAAAATTTTGATTTTATATAAAATTTTCAATATGTGTGTAATTATAATATGAGGAGAGATATATAGATTATATTTTTTGCAAAAATTGAAAAAAAGATATTTTAACTTATTTTGTGGGTGTTTTGAATAGTGCCCTTTGATGTTGCACGAAAATAGAGTCGTGATCTTTGTTATAAATCAGTAAGTGTTGGGCTTTTAGTCTTGGAACTCGCTTGCATAGAGTTAGAGTTAGAGTTAAAAAAATGATTGTTTAGATATCTTTTTGGCTTTGGGAATTATCTTTTATATTATTTAAGTCCTTTGTAGGCTTTGGCCCATTTAAGTTGGGAGCCTATATTGAGTAGGCTTAATTTAGCAGGCTTAATGACCCCTTTTCAATTTAATTAATTTGATATCTTACTTGATTTTTACTTTTATGCCCTTAGAGTTTTAATTTGGCATATCATCTAGCCCTTTACTTTCAATTGAAAACTTAATTTTTTAAGTTGAAAGTATAATTTAATTATTATTTTTAATCCATTTAACTATAACAGTTAATTTTATCTTATTTGGTTTTAACCTCTCTTTAGTTTAACTTTAGTTAATTTAAATAATTGATAAATTTATAACTCTTTTTATTCGTTAACCTTAGGAGATAGCACCTTATTTGCAAATTGCATCTTTTGAAGGCCTTGTAACTTGATTGGAAAGTTTTTTTTATTGTCAAGATGAGTTCAAAAGGTTAGCTTTTTACCTTTTTCTTTTTTCCTTCATATTACTCAGGAGTTCTAATGCCTTTGAGAGAGTAATTTTTAGGGAATCCAAACTTAAGAGAAAGATGTTAAATTTGAGAGCTAGATGTGGGGTAGCGATGATGGTAGTAGTAGTGTTCGAAGGTAATGTTGAAGTTGGCAACGTCTGGTGAGTGGGGCCCGATCGCTTGCCTGAGATAGGGGACAGGCAAGGGGCCGCCCCTTAGTTGCCAAGGGGGCGACCAACCCATGTGGACGGCTCTACTGTTGGGGCACCGACTGCATTGTGCAACCCGTGGGTTAATTTGATTTGTGTTCGTACAAGTTGTCCTTTTTGTGGTGTCAAAGTATTTCTTAAGTTTGAGAACCCTCCTTTGGGCATATGTCTTACAGTCCAATTTTAGGCTGCGAGGTTGTGTATTATGAGCGTATTCGTCAACCCTTGGTTATTGAGTCACCTTCTTCATCAAATTCGATGTTTGATTTAGAGTCTAAATCTATAGCAGAGGACTCTTCTGAGGAGGGATACAAGGATGCCCATGTTGTAGATGATAAGTCTTATGAGTATTAGCTGTTTGTCTTATTCGCTTACCTCATAGGAGTTAAAACTTTTGAAGTGTAGGGTTTGTCATACTGATGAATTCAAGTTCGTTCTTCTTTCTTCAGACGACTATATCATGTCATCTCTTCCATGGTGCTTTACTGTTTTTAGTTGGTATTTTAGTAGTGGATTCTCTCTTCCCCCTGATCCTTTGTTGTAAGAGATAGTTGGGAGTTATGGAATATGCTTAAGTCAGTTCGCCCTGTATTTGTTTGTGTACTCTATGGGATTTCAGCATCGCCTTAGGGTGTCGGGTTTTCTAGTCTCCTTTGGTAGCTCTTGTGCTTTCTTTATAGTGAGAAAGATTTCGATTAAGTCATCATTTCATTTTTTTCCCTAGCCAGACTGCAGATTTCTAAGCGGATTGTTATCTTCTCGAGGGACTTGAGCCTGCACTTATTTTCTGCCCCTGCGAGCATATTCTTTGCATTAAAAGAACCACTTATTGTGAGTCCTCCAGAGATCACTGAGTTGATGTCGGCAGTGGTAGGTTCTCATTCATGTTGGCGACTACATTTCTTGAGACTCCGACTATTCGCTAGGTGAGTGTTGGGCGGTCTCTATGTTTCTAGGTTTGCACTGCTTCTTAGGACTATTATACCTCTAAGCTACAAACTCTTTTAGGTTATTCTGGTGGATCAACTTCTCAATTTCTTATTTCAAGGTGCGACACTCTTCAGTAGTATGTGCTTGATTGTGGTAGAAGTGATACTATTTCTCAAACTTCTATCTCTTGAGATTATCCCCCATTTCAAGGGGTGCTAGACCAACTTCGTTGAGATTATCCTCAAGGCATTCAGGGAAGTGTACCTACAGAATAAATAAATAGGGTTGTATCGATAATCCTTTGGCTTTTGGTACATTATTTTTTTTCGCACCTTGTGCTTATTAGCACCTACTAAAGCTATCGCTCATTTGATCCAAATGTACTCTCTACTCGAATAAGAAGTTCTTCATGGGTGGTAACCAACTTTCGTACTATGGATTTTTGAAACTTTTGGTGCGTCAAGTTTTGTTGGATGATGTTAGGCAACATCTCCTATTGACATGTGGAATCTCATGAACTGCTTGAACAAATTAGTTGATATAGTTCCTCGAAGTTTCTCCATATTTCTCATTGATGGTGAATAGGTAGGGTGTCGTCTTAAGATACTTGTGATTAATGGAGAAGTTATAGAGGAAGTAGTGCACCAGCTACTCCTACCCAGGGATCTAACCAACATCTGATTGAACCATATTAGAATACATTTGATTAACGTAGAGTGGAACACTTTGCAATAAATAGATTTGCTTAAATTGTAGAGCTCCATTCATGCCAGAAAGTTGTTTAGTTGTTCTTAGGATAGCTCGTACCATCAAATAGAGGCTCGTGGCCTCATGCTATAAGGATCGACTCCCCTAGGGTGGCTGGGTAGAAGCGGCTATGCCTAGGGAGAGAGACAGCCACAAGTAGATATTCATTTCCTACACCTAGCAAGCTCTGAGGGATAGCGGCGCAAGTAGGAGCTCCAACTATGGTGGGAAACTACTGCTATTGATTAGCTCGAAGGGAAGATAGTACATCAATTTGTTGCCATTCCTCATTGGCCTTGCATTTGTTATTCTTTGGACATGATAATGCATCTCGGTTGTGAGAGGATAGGGGATGCTCTTGTGTGTGGTGCTCATCAGTATACTGGCTACTACTTTGGTCGCATCTCATGCGGATACATCTTTCACCAATATGAACAAGGCTTCCTAAGTAATTTGCTGCATTAGTCACCCAGGGAGTAGGGTTTGCTACATGAGTGGTGCTTCTAGTGCTGGGGTAGCATCGGGTGTTTGTTCAATTACCTAATGGGGTTGCATGTCCATTCGATTATTTTCCATATTCTCGTTGCGGGTGCTACTAAGGTACTGGTATCTCAAGCTCTGGATCTTGTCTGAATTCTCAACATTATGTACATTAGAAGTGAGTTTCCCATAGATGATATCAGATAATATTGCATGTGGAATTAGGGTCCTTCCTATAAAATATTAAGTATTGGGCTTTTATTCTTGAAACATGCTTGTGTGGAGTCATAGCTCAAGTTGAAAAAATAATTATTTAGATGCTTTTTTTGGCTTTAGGGACTAATTTTTATATTGGTTAAATCCTTGACGAGTTTTAGCCATCAGGGTTGAAGAGCCATATTGAGTGCGTACAATGACTCCTTTTTATTAATTAATTTGACCTCTTACTTAACTTTTATTTTTATACCATTAATGTGTTAATTCAATACATCACTCTTAATAACAAAATTGAAGTGCTTGATTTCATTTCCTTGCAAAACACCTCAATAACAAAACCAAATAAGGCCTTAGGTTTTGTTCACTGGACAATGCAAAATTCTTTATATAGTAATCGCAACTAGGGGTGGAAATTTCCAATACGACATGGTAACTCGACACGAGTTCAACACAAAAAAATTGGGTTTGGGTCGACTCATTTTGAGTTTGGATCAAAAAAGATCAACAGGAATAAGAACTCAAAGAAAATAGGTTGGGTTGGGTTAAATTTTAGGTTGCATGAACAATCCAAAATTTGATTTGGAGTCACATGACAATCTGTATGCACCTGAATCAACTCGACCTGAACCGAATTAAACAAATAAAATCTAAATTTTTTAGGAGTAAAAATATAAAATAACAAAATAAAACTTGAAAATTTGAACTTTGGCAATATCAAAATTACTACTTTAGTATTTTTCGGTCTTATTTATTTTCACAAATATATAGGATGGATGATTATAATTTTATACTGTTTCTAATTGTTATTTTTGGGTATCCAAATAGACAAGAAAGTTATTTTGCAAAGAGTTGACAAAACACTGCTTTGACTACTGAATTGTCTTACAAATTTTTCTTAGGCCTTATGTAATGCAAGATTTTGCATATATAAATAGGCAATAATTCTTTTGATTGAAAGGTTATAAAAAATTCAAAAAGCTCAAGCAAGTTTTTATGATAAATTATGTGTCCAATTAAAATACTTATTTACTTATTTGCTTGATGATATATTTTTATTGATTTATGTACTGTTTAATAGAATCAATATAAAGTAAAAAAATAATGTCATTTAAGAAGTTGAGAGAGACAATTTGATTCATACAAAAGATACAAAAATTAAAAAGAGTAGGTGAATAAAACTTGAAAAAGTATGCTATTTTTACAGATAAGTTACTTTGTGATTTTAATATTTTTATAATGCTGATAGATACTACAAAATAAAAGGAAATAAAAGTCCTAAAATCAATATATTATGTGGTTCAATTAAATTTTTTTTAGAAAGCTGCTATTGTGAATTTATGATGAGAATTCCTTACTCTTATTTTAATTTATTAATAATTGAGAATAGATAAATTAAAAAATAAAAGTACCAAAAAAATTCTAAAAATTAAAACAAATGTTTGAAATAATTATTTTAAATCAGGTTCGCAAGTTATTTTATATCAAGTTGGCAGATTGAATTTGGTGAATTTGAGTTGGTGAGTTGACCTAATAAAAATCAGGTCGACACGAACCTGACCTGATATGATTTATGTTGGGTTATGGTTGAACATTTTTAGGTTGTTATCAGGTTGGTTTAGGTTTGGGTTAATGAAATCAATGTTATACCCCTACTTCAATCCAACCCTAACCCACCAACCCACCCAAATTGCCACCCTAAATTCACAATAGTAGATTGTATATCTTGTTTTGATTTTTTTTAATGAATAAGAATTTGACAAAATCTGTCTTAAGAATATGTACATAGCAAAGAAACAAATGCAAATTCAAAACAAGGGCTAGCAAATGGGTTGGATTTAAACGAGATTAGGAAAATATGGATTGGAATGTGAATTTGATATAGGTTGTCTAATTAAATTGAGCTTGAAATTTTATAAATTTTTGCCATTTAATACCATATTTGATTAAAAAAATAATTCAAGTTGAACAACAATGTAAAACAACTAAATAAAAGATATTCTAGAAGTATACAAAAAACTATACATTATTCTATTGAATAAAATGCTTCAAATACAAATTAGTGCAATATCCACATTGTCTAAACTTCTATTCTATTATAAAAGGAAGGCTATTTACGCTCATGAATGGAAACTATTTTTGTCATTTTTTTAACATTTACCCTTCAAAAACAAGAAAATGCATGATCGAGTACTTGTTGAGTCTAAAGATTTGTGAGAAGGTCGCCCATAAATGTATATATGCATATATGACAAGGCCACTTTTGGAATGATGTTAGCAAATGCTAGAATCAGTATGCACTAAATAATGACTACCTTAGATCTTGTTATGATCTTCTTATTAATATTAGGTTAATCATTAGGTTAGGAAATGTTTCATAAACACCACATGTAGAAAGAGAAAAGTAAGAAAATTAGAATTTCTGATGTCAATGCTAACTTGAAAATTGATTGAATTCTAGTTTATCTTGTATTTTAAAAAAATTATATATATAGCGTGATTTTGTGCAATAAGAAATGACAAAAACTAAATACCAACTAACAAACCTCTCATTAAACATTATAGATAAGGTGGCCTACAACACTAATAAGCCTGGCGGCATATTTAAATGGCTTCACAAGAGCTAACCCATACTTCAGAACAGAGGCGTCTAATAAGTGTGGAGGGGGTGATATGAGAGCTACTAGTGAGTCTAGAAAGGCGAGAAGGCAGAAGCATGGATCAGGGAAATTGACGATATTTTTCAAATGTTAGGCTACCCAGATGATTATAAGCTTATACACACTATTGATCTCTTGGAAGGAGCTGCTCATTAGTGGTGGGTCTTGGTAAGCCAACAATGGAAATATAAGGAAATACCTCATAATAGGAAAACTTCATATCTGAGTTTATAGATAGATATATACCAGGAGAGGTTAGAGATGCTTGGAGATAAGAATTTGTAAACTTTGCCTAAGGGGAAATGACAGTATGGCAGTATAAAACTAGGTTTAGCAGATTGATTCAGTAAGCACCACAGGCATTGAGAGAGGAAGGAGGTAAGATCAAGAAGTTTGTTAAAGGACTGAGATCTGAAATATGATAGGCTCTTACACCTTACGAATAATCCAAATTTGAGAAAGACTTAAATAGAGTCTTACAAGTGGAGTAAGAATCCCACGAAATTTATAAAGATGAAGAAAAGATAAAGTGAGGAAGGATTTTTGAGTTTAAGGCTCAAGGTGGTAAGAAGGACAATGTTAGGAGGAAACGACAAAGGATCCAAATTGGAACATCAGCCAGTCACCCGCATCATACTAAAAATAACCCCCCGATACCTCAGATGTAATCTATAGGAGCCTGTAGCTTATGTGGTAACCTTCGCAATAGTGAGATAATGTGTTGGAAGAAGCATGGGAAATGCATGCAATATGGTAGCGATGAACATTTTGTTCAAAATTATCTGAAAGACAAGTAGCCAACCTCAAGTGCTCAAAAGAATAGGGGAAAATAGATAGTTAAAGGTACCGTCTAGGTTCTTGAACATCACAGAGGGCCTAGTCCCATGTATTCTTGGCTTTCTTTCACAGATGGAGTCTAAGGATTACAAACGTACCGCTCATGACTATATCTCTGGTGTATATAGATTTTGCGAACATGTAGAGATCTATGTGGAAGCATTGACTTGTTATGAAATCTCAGGCTGTGTTAGTGTAAATAATTTTCTTACTGGTTTCTAGATGTACATGACTTAGACTTGCTATGTGAAATTGTATGCTTGAATGCTATGATACTTCAAGTAGATGTTTGTGCTCATGTGGATTTGATACTGGAGACAATCGGGGACTTAGATTTATTATGTACCTTTAAGGTATGTAATTATGCTTAATTTTTTGGCTCATACTTGTTCGGGTTGTTAAGACTTTGATGCTGATAATATCATAAATTCTATTTTCAGTAATGTCATTTAAGTTAATATAACCTTTGTGAGTAGGTAGTCCATGATATCTAAGTATATGACTTGTCGTATTGTCTCAACGACGTTAATTTTGGATTCAGTCACTTTTGATGTGAGTGTCACATAAATAGAAGTTTATCGTATTGATTATCATGTGTAAGTGATAGGGGCTCTTGTGCACCATCAAATAATAACATGCACTCTATCAATTTGAAAATAGAAAACCTTCCAAGTATAGAAATGAAATGTGATGATATGTATAAGGTCTATCGAAATAGATTATCAGCATAAAGTACTCAGTAATCTTATGAAATCACCAAAGAGGTTTTAGAACTCCCTCTTGATGTAGTATGATTTTCTTCTCGTAAGTTCAATGGAGACTAAGTGAAATCTTAGGTAAGAATGAGAATCTAAATTATGGATTATAGAGTTGTTAGTTAACCTTAGGAACATAAGGAGATACCAAATGCCTAAGTAAAGATGAATGTGTTGGAAAAATTTAGGGAAAGAGAACTTTTAAAAATTTCAGTGGGTAAATGTCATTTGAGACCAAATAGTAACCAAAGGAATCCTTTTGGGAATGAAAGATAGCGGACAACTGTTTCATGAACTCCATCAAACAATAGAAGAAAATATGGGGACCAGATTCTTTTAGGGGAGAGGATTGTAACACCCCTGATTTCTAAATTAGAACTCAAAATTTTAATTCTGAAAAAAAAAATTAATTAGGGGCTCAAATATAAATAAGAATGACCTAATTGTAAGAAACTTCAAAATTTTAGGGGCCTAGGTCAAAGGTGCTAATATGAGGCACTAGTAAACGTAGAACTAAATTGAAAGATGACTAAGACTTTTGGGGCCTAATTGCAATTTTTGGAAACCCACCTATAAATAGCAAATCTCCCCCACCATTTCTATCGAATTTCTACATGCATACCCGCATTTCCTTTCCCAAACCTCTATCTCCCTTTCCTCACCATGATTGAAAAACACAAAATCGATCGGACCATCACTTCCTTCTGAGCTCAATGAACAAAATGGTAGCAATTGTAGTCTGAATGGACCAACAAAACACCGGGAATTCAATCTCGACGGTGGCGAGTTTTAAAGGTGGCTGTTCCATGGTGGTAAGCGATGGAAAGGTAGAACCCATTACTGGTTTTGATGGGCTCGACGAGAGAAGTGGAATGGTGGTTTCAATTTCATGATCTGACCACCGGAGAAGGATAATCAAAGGCGGCAACACACGTGGCGAACGATGGCGCTGTGGTGTTTTGCTTGAAATTGGCTGGCGATGTAATGGTGAAAGCTGAAATTGACAGAAGGGCTTCGCTGTAGTGTTTTGCTTGAAATTGGCTGGCAATGTAGTGGTGAAAGCTGAAATTGACAGAAGGGCTTTTCATCAGCGCGATGAAGCGTGCGTACTGGTGGTGGGAGTGTTCATCTCCGGCAGCGGCTCGACGGCGGCCCGACACAGTAACATTGAAATTCAATTTTGAACTCGTTTGCGCTTATTTCGGACTTTGCATTAAGCTCAAACCCAGTCCAATTTGATAAATTTTGCTTATTGAAATTGTTAATTTGATTAAATTCTTGTTTAAATTCGATTGGGAGTTTATTAATAACCAATACATAAATTTAATTGAGCTAAGATTATGATCAATCAAATTTTGACAATAAGTTAAGATTTCGGTATTGGATTTGTGAAGACTCGGTTGGGGCCTACTATGTCAAATTGACTTAAGTTAGAAAGATAAAAGAATCAATTATATAAAATCAAGTTGACTAGTCGGGGAAATTAAATCGAATAAGACTCAGACTATAGCAATACTTTATGTTTCCATTACATATAATTAGGTCCTTGTTGTAATAAATTACTCATAAAATTAGCCAACACATATGATATTGGACCCATTAAAGATATTCAGAAGACATAGTTAGTGCGAGATTAGAGACGCAAGTAAAATAATATTTGACAGATTGGGGTAACTGAGATATACAATGGAATAATGATTAAATGGGCTCAATGAATAGATGTTGTGAGGCCCCATTAATGTTACAAATTAGAGGTAGTGGTATCACTAATTGCCTAGCATCTTTTCAAAATAAAGAATGTTACATTAAGCTCTTGTGAGCATCTAGGCATAGAAAATGATTAGAAAAATATGGCGAAATACAGTAAGTTAGTGGCTGAAGTCTAACAAGGATACTGCGTATAGATGCATTATAACTTAAAGAATTTGTATAATATTTAATTCAAGACATCTTACGATAACCTTTGGGTTGATTAGGAAACGAGGATGCGAGCCACATAGTCAACTAGGGAAGTCCCTTTGTATCTGACAAGTGAGTTTTATACTCGTTATTACGAGACCTTTTTGTTGGGGAAAGAACTTATGTACAGTATCTATGACTATTGTTGCATGATCTTTGATACATGTTTTCATGGTATTTTAATTATGATGAATATTTTGCATATTTGGGAGTCAAAGCTTACATGGTTCTACTCGAGATATTCTTTCTTTCCAAAATCTAGTTCTTTATTTTTAAACCTATAACATGCAATTTGACAAGAAACGATCACCCATCACCACAATTTGATATTGTATTATGATTTAGTTACAATATTTCTGATTCTAGTTATATTGATGATTTTTAGTTTGGCAAATGTGTTACAACATGAATTATGCTAATGTAATATATTCTTAAGACCCTTGAGGATGCCCTTGGAAGTTCAGACTCAGAGGGACGCCATGGGAAGTTGGGCCCCGGACTAGGTCTAAAAAGATAACCGGCTGAATGGACTGAAGGTGACGGTCTCTCAGTTTGTACCCACGTACAATCCTGACTTGCAGATAGTTGGAGGTAGCTATTTGTGAGTGGCGGGATTTGGCATGCGGTCGACCATGCCATACATGTTAGTTATGTCCAAGTAAAAAATGGAGAGATAAGGCCTGAGACTCCAATAGTATTTTGCGAAAGTGATTAATGCATTTTGATATTTATTTTTTGAACTTGAGTAATTTATGCAAGTTGACTGATTGTCTGAAAACCATGCCGATCATTAAATTTCTTTTAAAGGGTTTAAAACTTCTTCAAGAAAGGTTTTGAAATTGTGAAGTCTCGGCACTGGTATGTGATGGTGCTAAGATAGAACATTTAAAATTTGAAGTCACTTTTATTTTTTTTCATGATCGACATGAAGATATATTTAAAACTTTCATGAGCATACCAACTCATTAAGTTATTTGGACTTACAATTATTTCTGTATTATTTTTCTTCTATTCTTTTCCTTAGATTGGAGCAAGTTATGGTAGGAGTTGAGTGACGTTTCATATAAGGTATGCGATTTAGTATAAGTATGTAAATGTATAGGTAGTATTATACTAGCATTGTCACGTGAATGAAATGAATAAGTTTGCAGTGATACCTCTGTTAGATTGAGGATACGCTTGAGTCATAGAAGGTCGTTACTTTTGAAATTATATTGTAATATTTATGTAAAGTGTTGATTTAAATAAAATTAGGGGTATTATATGTGACTCATGATGTCATGAGAATAAACATGACTTGCATATGACTGAGGTTTATGTAATTTTGTCTCATTATGACTGCTAGGTGGTGTTATGGGTATGTTTGGAAGAATGACGATTATGTTAAGTGTAACTTCCTAGGTTTTGAGTACACGTTGATTTTGGTTAAAAGTTGGCTGTTTGAGTTAAATGTTTTGGATTTTAATAGGGTTATCTTATGCAGGGATCTTGTATATAGATTATGTAGCCCCTCAGTTGGGAGGTTAACTTGATGAGAAGATGATTATTTAGATAGGGTTGAATTTGATACCTGAATGACATTTGATATGAATGGTGTTTAACATGAATGTATGGTCATAACTCGAAAGGTATGACTATATAGAGAAATTGGTGTAATAATAATTAGGGAATTGATTGACAGGACTATAAGATGACATGGGATAAAGTTTTGAGGAAAAAAAACCTTGGGAACTTTAGGAAAATGTCTGACATTAGTTTGGGGGATCTATGAGAAATAGTAGAATTCAAAAGGAAAACATTAGATAAAGATATGAAAGTTATGGATTGATTAGTACGACGATTGAAATAATGGTTATCAAGAGAAAATGAAGTTCTAAGAATATGCCCTGTTAATCCGAGAAGATAGGCATAACACTAGGCATAGGATATGATTCCTTTTAAATTAGGTACCATACTTGACAACAAAAGTTTGCATGATTGTAGGATGTCCGTAATTTGGTAGATTATAGAATAGATAACTACAATGTGGTAGAAATTCATACAATCTCGTTAACAACCAGGTTAGATAAATAATTTTGAGAAAAATGAAAAATCCCCAAAATTTGGAACCCTAGCACACATCCGTAAGTTCCAACCCCCAATATTTATGGGTGAATCAGACCCCCAGAAGGCAGAAGCATAGAGAAGGGAAATTGAGGATATTTTCCAATGTTAGGTTACCCAGATGATTATAAGCTTATACACATTATTGATCTCTTGGAAGGAGTTGCTCGTCAATGGTGGGTCTTGGTAAGCCAACGATGGGAATGTAAGGAAATATCACGCACATGAGAAAACTTCGTATAGGAGTTTATGGATAGATATATACCATAAGAGGTTAGAGATTCTTGGAGATAAGAATTTGTAAACCTTGCCCAAGGGGAAATGATAATATGATAGTATGAAGCTAGGTTCAACAATTGATTCGGCGCATACCACAAGAGTTGAGAGAGGAAAGAGATAAGATCAAAAAGTTCATTAAATGACTGAGATCTAAAATAGGACAGGCTCTTACACTTTGTGAACAGTCCAAATTTGAGAAACCATTAAATATTTCCTTACAAGTGGACCAAGAATCCTACGAAATGTATAAAGACGAAGAAAAGATAAAGCGAGGAGGGATCATTGAGTTTAAGGCTGAAAGTGGTGAGAAGGACAATGTTGGGAGAAAACGACAAAAGATCCACATTGGGAATCAGCTAGTTACCCATGTCCTACTAAGAATAACCCTTGGACACCTCAGATATCCTTGAAGGAAGCTTGTAGCTTTTGTGGCGACGCTATAATGAAAGCATGTGTTGGAAGAAACATAGGAAATGCATGCGGTGTGGTAGCGATGAACATTTTATTTGAGATTGTCCTAAAGACAAGCAACCAATCTCAAGGACTTAGAAGGATAAAGGAAAACAAGTAGTTAAAGGTACTGTCTAAGTTCTTGAACGTCAAAGAGGGCCTAGTCCCATGTATTCTTGGATTTATTTTGCAGTTGGAATCTAAGGATTACAAGCATACCGTTCACGACTATATCTCTAGTGTATATAGTTTTTGTGAACATATAGTGAGCTATGTGGAAGCATCTGACTTATTATGAAATCTCAGGTTGTGTTAGTGTAAATAATTTTGTTACTGGTTTCCAAATGTACAGGACCTAGACTTGTTACGTGAAATTGTAAGCTTGAACGCTATGATACTTCAAGTAGATGCTTGTGCTCATGTGGATTTGATATTGGTGACAATCATGGACTTAAATTTATTATGTACTTTTGGGGTATGTAATTATGCTTAATGTTTTAGCTCATACTTGTTCAGGTTGTTAAGATTTTGTTGCCGATAATATCATAAATTCTATTTTTAGTAATGTTATTTAAGTTAATAAGGCCTTTGTGAGTAGGTAGTCCACGATATCTAATTATATGACTTGTCATATTGTCTCAAAGACATTAAGTTTGGGTTCAATCACTTTTGATGTGAGTGTTTCATAAATAGAAGTTTATAGTATTTGTGAAAGTTGAAATTTAGAGAGCTTTTCATTAGCACGACGAGATGTGCATACTGGTGGTGGAAGTGTTTATCGCCGGCGGTGGCGCGACGATAGCCCGACACAACAACATCGAAATTCAATTTTGAACTTGTTCAGACTTATTTTGGACTTTGAATTGGACTCAAACTTAGCCCACTTTGGTAAATTTTTGTTTATTGAAATTGTTAATTTGCTTAAATTCTTGTTCTAATTCAATTGGGAGTTGATTAATAACGAAGACATAAATTAAATTGAACTAAGATTATGATCAATCAAAATTTGACAATAAATTAAGATTTTGGCTTTGGATTTGTGAAGACTCGGTTAGGACCTGCTATGCCAAATTGACTTAAGTTAGAAAGATAAAAGAATCATTTATATAAAATCAAGTTGACTAGTTGGTGAAATTAAATCGAATAAGATTCAGACTATAGCAATACTTTATGTTACCATTACGTATTATTAGATTCTTGTTGTAATAAATTACTTATAAAATTTGCCAACATATATCATATTGGACCCGTTAAAAATATTCAGAAGACATAGTTAGTGCGAGATTAGAGATGCAAGTAAAATAATATTTGAAAGATTAGAGTAACTGAGATATACAATTGGATAATGATTAAATGGGCTCAATGAATAGATGTTGTGAGGCCCTATTAATGTTACAAATTAGATATAGTGGTATCAGTAATTGCCCAGCGCCCTATGAAATTAAGAATGTTATATTAGGTTCTTGTGAGCATTTGGGCGTAGAAAATGATTAAAAAAGTATGGCGAAATACAATAAGTTAGTGGCTGAAGTCTAATAAGGATATTGGGTATAGATGCATTTTGACTTAGAGAATTTGTATAACATTTAAATCAAGACATCTTATGATAACCTTTGGGTTGATTAGGTAATAAGGAAACGAGCTACACAGTCAGCTAGGGAAGTCCTTTTTTATCTGCCAGGTGAGTTTTATACTCATCATTACGAGAACTTTATGCTCGGGAAAGAACTTATGTGCACTATCTATGACTATTGTTGCATGATCTTTGATACATGTTTTCATGGTATTTTAATTATGATAAATATTTCACATATTTGGGGGTTAAAGCTTGCACGGTTCTATTTGAGATATTCTTTCTTTCCAAGATCTAGTTCTTGGTTTTTAAACCTATAAAATGCAATTGGACAGGAAATGATCACATTGTCACAATTTGATATTATATTGTGATTCCATTACAGTATTTTAGATTCTGGTTATATTGATGATTTTAAGTGTGGCGAATGTTTTATAACATAAATTATGCTAATGTAATATATTCTTAAGACCCTTGGGGACGACTTAGGAAAGTTTAGACCTGGAGGAATGCCATGGGAAGTTGGGCCCCGAACTAGGTCAGAAAAGACAATCGGGCCGAATGGACCGACGGTGATGGTCTCTTAGCTTGTACTCACACACGATCCTGACTTGCAGATAGTTGGAGGTAGTTGTCTGCGAGTGGCGGGATCTAGCATGCGGTTGACTATGCCATACATGTTAGCTATGTTCGAGTCGATCCCTTAGAATCTGGATGGATAAGGATTTCAACATTTTCGAAAATGGAGCAATAAGGCCTGAGACTCTAACAGTCTTTTGCAAAAGTGATTAATGCATTTTGATATTTATGTTTTGAACTTGAGTAATTTATGTAAGTTGACTGATTTTCTGAAAACCATGTCAATCATCATGTTTTTCTTTGTAAGATTTAAAACTTCTTCAAGAAAGGGTTTGAAATTGTGAAGTCTCGGCACTGGAATATGACGGTGTTGAGATATAACATTTAAGATTTGAAGAACACCTTTTCGATTGAAAAATAAATCACTTTTATTTTATTTCGTGATCGAGATAAGCATATATTTAAAACTTTCATCAGCATACCAACTCACTAAGTCATTCGGACTTATAGTTATTTCTGTATTATTTTTCTTCTTTTCTTTTCCCCAGATAGGAGCAAGTTACGGCAAGAGCTGAGGGACATTTCACATAAGGTATACGATTTAGCGAACGTATATAAATGTATAGGCGGTAATATACTGGCATTATTACATGAATGAAATGAATAAGCTTGCAGTGAGACTTCTGTTATATTGAGGATAAGCTTGAGCTGTAGAAGGTTGTTATTTATGAAGTTATGTTATAATATTTCTGTAATGTGTTGATTTAAATAAAATTAGGAGTATTATATGTGACTCATGGTGTCAGGAGAATGAACATGACTTGTAGATGACTGAGGTTTATGTAATTTTGTCTCATTATGATTGCTGGGTATTGTTGTGGGTATGTTTGGAGGAATGATGATTATGTTAAGTGTAACTTCCCAGGTTTTGAGTACACGTTGATTTTGGTTAAAAGTTGGTTGTTTGAGTTAAATGTTTTGGATTTTAAAAAGGTTATCTTGTGCAAGGATCTTGTATATAGATTCAGTAGCCCCTCGATTGGGAGCAGACACTTCCTTGTCAGGGGCACTATAAAGGTGGTATCAGAGCTTAGGTTGAGAACTTGAGCTATTTAAGGAAATCAGACTTGGAATATAATGTTTTTAGATTAGAGGAGATCAAGTTTGACCTGGAAATTTAAATAGGATGTGAACTTTTTGGACAATGCATGATACCTACAGAGTACAGGGTTATGACTGGGGCGGTCGACCAGTACATGGCTCAAAGGGGTTAATGTGAGGCACTAGTAAATTTAGGACTAAATTGAAAGATGAATAAGACTTTTGGGGCCCAATTGCAATTTCTAGAAACCCACCTAAAGATAGCAAATCCCCATGTCCCTGCATTTTTATCAAATTTCCACATGCATACCTGTCTCTCATCTCCCAAACCCCTTCTTCACCGTGATCGAAAAACATAAAATTGATTAGACCATCACCTCCCTCTCAGCTGAATGAACACAATGGTACCAATTTCAATCTAAATGGACCGATGAAAAGTTCAAAATTCAAGCTCGACGACAACAAGTTTCGAAGGTGGTCGTTCTATGATGGCGAGCAACGAAAAAGGAAAACCAGCTACTGGGTTTTGATGGGCTTTACTAGAGGAGTGCAAAGTTTCAATTTCATGATTTGACCTCCGGAGAAGGAGATTCGAATGCAGCGGCACACGGCGGGTCTTCTTTTCGCACTATTACGGATATGAAAATAATGGTCAAAATCGGATTCAATTGTCAACTGCCCCTATCTGAAATAGGATTTGGCGAATGGTGGCACTATGGTGTTTTACTTGAAATTGGTCGGTGAAGTGGTGGCGAAAGTTGAAATTGGTTGGCGAGGCAGTGGCGAACTAATGGTAGAAATGTTCATCTCCAGTAACGGCATTGCGCTACCCCGACATAGTAACACCAGAATTCAATTTTTAACTCGTTTGGGCTTATTTCGGACTTTGAATTGGACTCAAACACAGTCTAATTTGGTAAATTTTTATTGTTGAAATTGCTAATTTGATTAAATTCTTCTTTTAATTTGATTGGGAGTTTATTAATAACCAAGACATAAATTAAATTGAACTACGATTATGATTAATCAAAATTTGACAATAAATTAAGATTTTGGCTTTGGATTTGTGAAGACTCGGTTGGGACTTACTATGTCAAATTGACTTAAGTTGGAAAGATAAAAGAATCAATCATATAAAATCAAGTTGGCTAGTTGGGGAAATTAAATCAAATAAGACTCAGATTATAGCAATACTTTATGTTACCATTACATATCATTAGATCCTTGTTGTAATAAATTACTAATAAAATTGGCCAACATATTTGATATTGGACCCATTAAAGATATTCAGAAGACATAGTTAGTGCGAGATTAGAAACGCAAGTAAAATAATATTTGAAAGATTGGGGTAACTGAGATATACAATGGGATATGATTAAATGGGCTCAATGAATAGATGTCGTGAGGCCCCATTAATGTTACAAATTATAGGTAGTGGTATTAGTAATTTGCCTAGTGTCTTGTGAAATTAAGAATGTTATATTAAGTTCTTGTGAGCATCTAGGCATAGAAAATGATTAGAAAAATATGGCAAAATACAATAAATTAGTGGCTGAAGTCTAATATGACACTGTGTATAGATGCATTATGACTTAAAGAATTAGTATAATATTTAAATCAAGACATCTTATGATAACCTTTGGGTTGATTAGGAAATAAGGACGCGAGCCACATAGTCCGCTAGGGAAGTCCCTTTGTATTTGCCATATGAGTTTTATACTCGTTATTACGAGACCTTCTTGCTGGGGAAATAACTTATGCATAGTGAGATAGGGTGGCCCAAAAGGTCCAACGTTCAGACAACGACCCAGGGCCCATGGGACACGTCGACTATGTTCGACCAGTCTCCCCCAGGCCCAGGTGGGCGCCTCAGAGCCCTCTGATAGTATCGACCATATTCGACCCCCGTCAGGCTGATAGGAGGTCGAATTCTTCACAGTACTCTGCCACCGCATTAAATGTGTTGACTGGCACCACGCCACCGCATTAATGGCGCATGCCATCCCCTCACTGTCTGACACGGCAGGCGCCACCCAGTATACCGTCCCGTCCTGTAGCATGAAAGGACATCTAGCTGGCAAAATTCAAACGGGGGAATAGACTAATTGCCCCTTTGAGAAGGCTGAAGACCCCAAGGGTAAGCCAAGGGCTTACCTGTCATTCCCTGCAAGGGGAAGAAGATAAAAACTCATCTGTCTTACCTCACAACGTATGCACCAAGACACTCTGAAACTACCTTATACCATTGCCAAATACTTCAAATACTGACTTGAGCGTCGGAGGGCCTAAGCCGAGGACCACTCGGCTAGCCTAACGTTTGCCTTGATTGCAGGATTCTCAAACATCATCAACGGAAGATATCTACCATTGGGGTTAAACCCAATATAGATTGGAATCGGAATACGTGTATTACGATTCGGACCCTCATCACATAGTATCTATGACTATTGTTGCATGATCTTTGATACATGTTTTCATGGTATTTTAATTATGATAAATATTTCGCATATTTGGGAGTCAAAGCTTACATGGTTCTACTCGAGATATTCTTTCTTTCCAAAATCTAGTTCTTTATTTTTAAACCTATAAAATGCAATTTGACAAGAAACGATCACATTGCCATAATTTGATATTGTATTGTGATTCAACTACAGTATTTCTGATTTTGGATATATTGATGATTTTAAGTGCGGCGGATATGTTATAACATGAATTATGCTAATGGAATATATTCTTAAGATTCTTGGCGACGCCCTTGGGAAGTTGGGCCCGGGACTAGGTCCAAAAAGACAACCGAGTGGAACAAACTGATGGTGATAGTCTCCCAGCTAGTACCCACACACGATCTTGACTTGTAGATAGTTGAAGGTAGCTGTCTGTGAGTGGCGGGATTTGGCTTGCGGTCAACCATGCTATATATGTTAGTTATGTCCGAACCGATCACTCGGAATCTGGAGGGATAAGGATTTCAGTCTTTTCGAAAATGGAGCGATAAGGCCTGAGATTCTAATAGTCTTTTGCCAAAGTGATGAATGCATTTTGATATTTATGTTTTGAACTTGAGTAATTTATGTAAGTTGACTGATTGTTTGAAAACCGTGTCAACCATTATGTTTTTCTTTTTAAAGTTTAAAACATCATCAAGAAAGGTTTTGAAGTTGTGAAGTCTCGGCACTGGTATGGGACGATGTTGAGATTGAACATTTAAGAGTTGAAGAACACTTTTTCGATTGAAAGATAAATCATTGTTATTTTGTTTCGTGATCGACATGAGGATATATTTAAAACTTTCATCAGCATACCAACTCACTAAGTCATTCGGATTTATAGTTCTTTCTGTATTTATTTTCTTTTGTTCTTTTCCCCAGATAGGAGCAAGTTACAATTGGAGTTGAGTGACGTTTTACATAAGGTAAACGGTTTGAAGTATATAAATGTATAGGTGGTAATATACTAGCGTTGTTATGTGAATGAAATGAATAAGCTTGCAGCGAGACTTATGTTATATTGAGGATAAGCTTGAGTTGTAGAAGGTTGTTATTTATGAAGTTATGTTATAATATTTTTATAACGTGTTGATTTAAATAAAATGGTGAGTATTATATGTGACTCATGATGCCATGAGAATGAACATGACTTGCAGATGATTAAGGTTTATGTAATTTTGTCTCATTATGACTGCTAGGTCTTGTTGTGGGTATGTTTGGAGGAATGACGATTATGTTAAGTGTAACTTCCCATGTTATGAGTACACGTTGATTTTGGTTAAAAGTTGATTGCTTGAGTTAAATGTTTTGGATTTTAGAAGGTTATCTTATACAGGGATCTTGTATATAGATTGGGTAATCCCTTGGTTGGGAGCAGGCACCTCCTCGTTGGGGGCGCGACAATATGCAAACACTACCATTTTAAAACGGACAAGTCCTTAATAGAGATTAATTAACAAGTTTGGATGCAAATTTATCTTTTAATCATTCAATTTTTGAGTTTATAAACAATTCTTATTATTTGCCATTAGAATATTATGTATTTTAATCTGCTTTTGCTCAACGAATTTTTCACTATCAACTTTTTCGAAATTGATTGGTTTGGAAATCAATTTTACATGTTATTTAGTGTAGGCATTGTTAAAATTGTATATTGTAAATTTATTTGTATTATTTGTAAATTTAATTATTTTTATTATTTCTCATTATAATTAATTCTAATATTATGTATGATTAGATAATTTTGTGCACAAAGAGATGACGTGCCATAATTACTAGCTTATCAAGTGTGAGGCTTGGTAACTAACTTCATATATTTTTAACGAGTTCTCTCTCAAATTTTACCTTTTCTTTTCAATAATTTTATTTTATCTAAACCTTTTATTATTTATTCTTAAAATTCAAATAAATAGTATTGAAATAATAAAATATATTATAGTATTATTAAAAAAGTAAATAAATATTTTGACTTATTTTATTTATAAAAACTTTTACCTAAAATCACTAGTTAATTATAATATTGCATATTGCATTTTATATAAGAGTTGTTATGAATAATACATGTATAAGATTATTAATTTAATCAAAAAATTATTAAAATGTAGTTTCAAATCTTTGCTGAATCGAATTGCTCCTTTTCATATCTAATCTACTCATTTGACCTCATGAATATTTACAATTGGATGTAATTCATTGAGTCTTTCAATCAATTTAAAATCTTAAAATTTAAATCGTATTAAGATCTTAATTTTAATTTTCAAAAAGTACACTGGCCATGCTCAGCCCAAACTCTGCGGGGTTGGTCTTGGGCTTCAAATTATTTTCGTTGCATAAAGTTGGGTTGGACTTAAATGTATCATTATCCTCTTACATGTCCATATGAGTCCACCCCAAACTCAACCTCCACTAACACTAATAAATTTTGTTGAAAAAACTAATTTAAATATGAATCAAGCCAGAATAATGTATTTATAAATGAAAACGATTTTTAATAATCAAGCAGAGTAATTTAATATTTTATGTCTATTTTATTGTTTTTTATTACTCAAGTTGAGTTTTCGAGCAGCTTTAACATTTTTATACACATTTTATATCACTTTCTCAGTAATTGAGACAAACTGGCACTGAAATTTTATATCTCAAGCAAATAAATGAGCAAATCAGGCTCGTCATATATATATATATATATATATATAATGAACTAAACTCAAAGAAACTTCTTACAACTGAAAATGTAATAATTTAATTTATTTTTCTATCCTACTTTTCCGATGTCAATTAATGTCTACAATGGGGAATAATGAAATAGTTCAACTTTTGAAGTTGGGTTAATAGTTTTAAAAATTCATAAAGTTTCTACCATAATGTAAATCAACCAAGTTTCCCAAAGGTACATCGTTTAGGCCTGGTCCTTAGGTTTATTATAATTTTTTATGAGAACTAAAAAAGTTGCAGGAGAGGTATTTTTCTTCATCATCAAAACACGGAGATTGGGATATAAAATATTAGCATTATGTTTGGATCTTAATTTTAGTGAAGGTATCATATTTGATTTTTGTAAAAAACATTAAGAAAAATTATTTTTTCGACTCAAATCATGTAATTTTATATTTTTAAATATTTTATTTTTTCATCATCTTGAATCTAAAACATTATGGCCAAAATGATGGAATTTCCAACATCGAAAGACAGGATGTGGAAGAATTTGGAAATTATTACAACAAGAATTAGTGCATCAAATTACCAACATAAGGTAAGAAGTAATGAAAATTAAACAATATTAAAATAAATGCCCATAGGCCATATTTCAAAGCGGATATTACCTGTTTGTTGATCGAGTGAAAAGCAAAGAAGAGATGAAAAGGGGGAGAATTCCCGAAAGCCATTGGGATGGGTGGAATTGGAAATCAAACTGAGAAAATTAAAAAAGAAATCAAGTAAATCTTCATATGATTTCCAACCCACCAATCCCAGTAGATCTCGGGCTGAACCATCCCCCATTTCAGCTTTTCCATTCGCCCAATTGCCAGACAGAAAGGGGTAAAAGAAAGAAGAACGACCAGTCTGGCAGGGTAGAGGCGGCTGAGAATCACCTTCCACACTACTCATATATATATATACATATATATATATATAACAGCTACTCGCCCTAATTAGGGTTTACATAAGAGTGTGGAATGGGTCAGTGCAATAATTTTGTTATATTTTTTATTATTTACTTTTCAATTTAGTAATAACAAGGAATTAATTGATAATTTTTTTATTTAAAATCCTTTTAAAAAAAATTCATTATTATTTTGGAACTACTTAAAGAACTATCTTAAATTGTTCAACGGTCCAAGTATTTTTAGATATAGCAATTTTTTTTTTTTTTGAAATCTTCCTACATATATGATACTATATGGAAATGGATTCAAGGTCATTTTTGGTAATTAGTAAGATTTGAATTCTTTTTTTTTTGGAAATGCGTAGAGTTCTTAAATCTTGAAAGTTCTCAAAGTTCATAAATTTTTTGTGAATGATTTTTTATATCTCATTTTTCTTTGGATCCTAAGTATATTGTAATATTTTTCTTGAGAAGTTTAGGCCCGTTAGGCCATCTCCAACGAGGTTCTAAATGGAGTGCTATTTCCTATTTGTGGAATTACCATCAAAATAGCACTTGGGTTGACTTTTGGAATCTTAACCAATGGTCCATATATTTTATTATTTTATTAATTTTATTTTATTTAATTTATTTTAATTATCATAACAAAATTCAAAAAATATATTAATTTATGATTTATAAGTAAATTTTAATTTTTTTTTATATATTTACATATAAAATTATATATTTCATTTATTTCAAAATAAAATTATTTTGTGTATTTAAAATTAAAAAATTATATTTTTTGTTTTATTTAATTTATTTTAATTAATGTAAAGAATTTCAAAAATTATACTAATTAATGCATTAACTTATAATTAAATTTAATTTTTATAATAATTATTTACATTAATTATTTATTAATTTATGCAAATTTTTATATTACTTTCTAATGAGGATTAAATCTGTTTGGTAATATACTGAGCTTTAGCTTAATATGGTCGACCAGAATAGGGGTCTGAAAGAGTATTTAGATGGAGTCGGGTTGAGTCCTGCAACTAATAACAAACGTTAGGCTAGTCGAGGAGCCCTCGACTATGGTACTCTGAAACTCAAGTTAGCACTTCGTTGGCCAAAAAAAAGAGCGACAGAGTGAGGGCTTGGGTGATAATGAACGTACTTTATTGAAAGATGGTAATGGGGTATTTGTAGTTTCTCTTGAGAGGTTAAGATGTCTATGTTGCCCTTACTTATGCAGAGAGGGCCTTTGTCCTTACTTGAAGACCTTTAGGTTTTCTTGTTTTTGTGTACTTCTCTAAGTGGCGCTACCTCCTACTTTTCAGGACATAGCAGTATAGTGGAGGCATACACCATTTTGGTTCTGCAGAATGGTGGCACAATGGATGCACACACCATTAATGTAGAGGCACGCCGCATGTCAGAACATTTAATACGGTAGAGAGGTGGTTACGTTGCATTAAATGCGACTGTGACTAGTGGCACGAGACTACTCTATGCTGCTTTGATCGACCTTCTAGGGTCGAGATGTGTCTCTGTCAGCAAATCATCTAACCATACACAGGTCGAGATAATAGGACTTTCTTGGGTTCGAAGTCCTTTAGTAGAAGGCCCAATAATCACTCTCAAGCTGATCGACCACACTTAGGTCGACTGGAAGGGTCTTAGCCTAATGAGGATTTTGGCTTAGTTGACTGTTATTGGGCTGGGCCTGTTGGGCTATCCTATATCATAAGTCCCCTTACTCCCGAGTCCCAATCGAGTTGCTCGACAAGGAGGAATGAGGAATAGCTGACTTGGAAAACTGGATTATGTCCGACCAGAACTCTGACGCGTTTATCATGTTTGAATTTTTGAATCTCGACCATGTTTTGTGCACATTTGCATCAATTGCATTGGGTAGTGCGATTTTTGAACTGGTAGTTGCATAATTAATAGTCGATAGCCGGTTAAGTTACCCTTTTGTTGGGGCCTATAAATAGCGCAATGAAAAAATTTTCATTTGCATTTTTACAGTAATTTGAGAGGTCGAGCTCTACAATTTACTGCTCCTTTCGATAGTTGAGTTTATTCTATTCTTACCAACTATGTAAGTTTCCTTCGATCTCGAGTAGATTTATTCTTCTTTATTGTGACCAAATATTTTATAAACATGCTCAGAATTTTTGGGGAGTGTAGCAATAGGGAAAGCGGTTTTGATGAGACCCGTTTAGATGTGGATTCGACCAGAAAGATAGGTGACTCGACAACTAACGAGTCTTCCAGTGATAGCTCTAGCAGTTCGAGTGATACGAGGGCTTACTGCTGATCACTATAGTGAGATTATAACTGAGATCAAAGATAAGGATGTAGAGTTGATCAGGAACTTGTATCACGTTCTCGCGGAGTTCGAGTTGATAGCCCCTAGACCTAGTGATAGGATGCATCGACCTCCTGCTGGTTGCCTAATAATTTTTGAGGATGCCCTTAATTGTGGGCTTAGGTTTCCTATAGCACAGGCTGCAGTTGATCTGCTAACCAGTCTCCAGGTCTGTATCATGCAATTACTCCCAAAATGTTTCTCGATTCTTTACATCTTCATCATTTTGATGGCCATACACAATCGGCCCCTATCTTTCACGAATTTTAGTAAGATCTTCCACCTCCCGATGGTCCGAAAGTTGGGTAGCACCCAGGAATCGGGCTTTTATTATTTCACAGCTCGCCCTCATTGAAAGTTCTTGGTGACCCTTCCTCCTTGCATGGCCAACCATAGAAAAAATGCTATTTTTTGTTCAAGCTTTGGGTGGGGTTGGGTTTAATATACCTAGGGGATGGCTTAGGGGACAGGTCGAGATGCCCGAGAATGCGAATCCTACTTGGCATAATATATTATTCGAGACTTAGTTGAATTTGGACAAATAGAGGCACCAGGGTACATCGAGGAGTGGGATCTGGTGCTAGCAGGCTTATCGTTTGCTCAACTGGATTTGCCAGCTAACACTCGACAATGTAGATATCGTTGTTGATTTTTGTCGCTTTTTTATTTTTATACTTTTTGGTCGATAATGATGTATTTATTTTTGTGTCATTTCAGATCGAACAGAAATCATGATTTATACTCGCTAGCAAGCGATGGCTCGCCAGTAGAGGGTGCAAGAGCGCCACCAAGCGTCTGCTCGTCGGGAGGCTGCATCCCAAAGTGCTCATCAACAACTAACACCTTCATCTACACCTCCCACTACTTGGCCAGTTGCGGTCAAGGCTGGCAGCCCAGTGTCTCAGCAAAAATAGGCAGTTGTTGACTAGTGAGCTCCCCTTCCAAAAAGAATCGCTGCTGAGAAAGGAAAGGGAAAGGCTGGTGAGTCCTCGCTCTTCGCTCCCAACTAAATAATGAGTTATTCTTTTTGCCGCCTTTTCTTTCCTCGAGATTCAGGCCCAACATTAGAGTTCAGATCACAACGTCGATGTTGGGGGTGGGGTCAGCTGGAGTGGGCCCTCTGAAGGTTTTGATGGCTGGTCTGTTTATGTCAAAGTAAAAGAAGATGTTGGATATAGGGTGACTGGAGGCCCTAAAAGCATTTGCATACCATGCTAACATGGTAAGTTTTTGGTCGAGTTTCCCTTTTTTTTGAAATTGATCGTTTGCTTTCAATTTTTGATGAAATTTTCCCTTATTGCAAGTTGGCCAGCTAGGCTACAAAATTTATCGGAGGGCCGAGCTGGCTCTAGATGATCGTGAGAAGCTCTAGAAGAAGAAAAAAGATATTCAATTGTCCAAAACTCAGGTCGATTCATCGCAATCGAGGATTAGCAAATTAACCCATCAAGTCGAAGAGAAGGATGTGCAGCTAGTGGCTGCTTGATGAGCTACTGTGTAAGGCGAGGTTAGAGGCAGAAGCAGCCCACAATGCTAATCGAGTGCTAGGCTACAATACTGCTACTAGGTACTTATGAGATGAGTTCTTCAAAATGCTGCCGAGCATTTACAAGGAGGCGGTTCAACAATTCATGTTGTGCCCAACATTTTAAGATGCCAGCATTATCTTCTTGGTCGACGACGCGAAGGAAGCTTTTGAGAAGGCTGTGAAACAACTCAAATTCCTAGGCTATCAATTCCAACTCGAAGTTAAAGAACACCTTAATGTGTTGAAGAATAAGGGGCTTGAGGACCACCCCAACTCCGTACCTACCGACGAGAGTACTCCTGTGGCAAGGGCTGGAGCTGTAATCCACCCAAGGGCGATCGAGGTGGCGAAACAATTCACTTTCGTGAATGACTTCACTTTCGACGTTAAAGATGGCAAAGTTGACGTTGCAGCTTACTTTTCTCCCATTGAACGAACATTTCTGACCGAGGAGGTAAGTCTCTCTTGACCTGCAGGTGCGACCCAACCAGCGGCAGAGTAGAAAGTCAAAGGTCCCCAGACCGTCGTGCACGTGAACTCAAGTGATGAGCTTGATCGTGTTGTCAATGAGGTGGCGGCTGCTTGAGGTGTTGGAGGGGAGAAAGTTGGGTCGAGTTAAGGCTATTTTTTTTGTTGCTTTATTTATTTTGATTCGCCCTGCGAGTTATTATGAACAATTTGTGAAATAACTCTTTTCAATGTAATTTGATACTTTTATTTTATAATACAAACTATTTAGATCATTCTTTGTCGACTCATTTCTTTTTATTGCTTTTGCTCGATTATTCCATCTGAACATATAAATAAATGAAGAAATAAGCTTTTCTTCCATCTAACCCATCGAACAATGCACTCTTTCAATAAAGAAGCGAGCAATATTTAATTGGTTTAGAACCAAGTTAATGGTCGATTATAAAATTAGTTTTTAAAAGAATTAATTGAATGGATCTTAGAGTTTTCATATTCTATGAATGTAATCTTTGTAGTTGACTATTGGGTCAACTTGAAAATTTTTCATCATAATCAAATGAATAGGCTTGAAGACGTGGTTGATCATGGGTCGACTTTATTGAATCAAGTTGCTGTGTAATCTTTGCATCATGACACGTGCGTCCGTTATGCGACTTGCATATGATGAGACTACCGGGTTGATTTTAAATTGTGGTTGACTACAAGATAGACTTTAAACAACGTTCTCATTTATTGAGTAGGTAGGCTGTACGCCGCGATGATGGTTTGAATCTAGATTGTGGTTGACTACTGGATCGACTTTAAACAATTTTCTCGTTTATATGATTGGGCTAGAATCCTTGGTTGCAATTGAGAACAAGTAGTTATTCGAATTTAAACTTGCTTTATTGGTTTGGAACCTAGTTATAGAAAAGTTAAATGGAGACCTTGGCCCTATATACATAGAATTATTTCAAGTTTACTGCACTCCACGGTCGAGTGAGCTCATTTTTGTCCATATTCGCTAGTCGATAAAAATTGTGCTTTGCCGCTTTGACTACCGAATAGGGGCCCTTCCATTTTGGGTCGAGTTTTCCAACATTTTTCAAAACTTCAACTTTCTTGAGGACGAAGACTCCCACTTTAAAACTTCTTGGTCGAAATCCTTTGCTGTAATGTCGGGCAATTTTTTACCTATATCTCTGTATCATTATGTATGCCTACTGGTGTAACTCATCGATTGTCTTGAGGTCAAACTCTCTTTAGGATTTGCTCCTGATCGGGTTGTAATGAATTGCCAAAGTTGTATGTTGTATCAACTCTGTTAGGACTACTGCCTCTGACCCATAGACCAGACTATAAGGACTATGGCCCGTGGCGGTTCTGAGAGTGGTTTTGTAGGCTCGTAGGATCCCAAAGAGGTCGTCTGCCCAACTTGCTCTGGACCCTTCAAGTCGAGTCTTGATATGGTCCAAAATAGTCCTGTTTGTGACCTCAGTTTGTCCATTGGCCTGGGTGCTTCTAACTGAGGTGAAATGTTGTCAAATTTCCAAACTTTCACACCAGTTCCTCGTGCTTCTGCTTTGAAATTGCGTCCCATTGTCTGATATCAGCACTTTTGGCAAACCAAAATGGCAGATATTATTTTTCTAGATGAAACTTCTAATGGCCACGTTAGTTATTTTTAGGACCACTTTTGCCTCGATTTGTTTTGTGAAGTACTCGACCACAATGATCATTACTATTTTTAACCTATTATTTTTGGAAAAGAACTGACTGTATCTATCCCCTATTGATCAAATGGCTATGTGATTTCAATTGATACTAGTGTTGCAGGCTGGTGAGGGATGTTGGAATGAACTTGGCAAGATGGGCATTTTCTGGTGAAGTTGATTGCATCTTTTAGCAAGGTCAGCCAAAAATATCCATGTCCAATGATTTTTGGGGCTAATGCTCATCTCCTAATTGATCAACACAGATACTTGAATGGACCTTCTATAAGACCTCCATAGCCTGCTCTAACGTTAAGCACCTCAACGGTGGTCCAGAAAGGGATCTTCTATGGAGTTAACCATACTCGTCGAGGGCGAACTTCGCTGCTCGACCTCTGAGTCTGCGTACTCCTACTTTATCTTCGAGTACTTTTTCTTCCCTTATATAGGCTTTGATTTCTTCCTACCATGTGAGAGCTGACTCTTGAATTTTCCTGATTGGGTTTTGGTTGAGACCACCTATAGTGTGTTTGTTAGAGACTAGAAATGTAATGGTTCTATCTATGGTTCCTTTCGTTAAGCTAGCAAACCTGGATAGGGCATTTGCCCTTTTATTCTCTGATCTCGGGACTTGGCTGAGGGTAAACCTCTTGAATTATTTTTGCAACTTTTTGACCTTGGCCATATACTTTCTCATTGTGGTCTCATTGGCTTCAAAATTTCCTTCGAATTGTTGGGCGACCAACTTGGAATCTATTATGGCTACTAGCTGCTCAACTTCCCTATCAACGACCATCCTCATGCCAGCAAAAAGGGCCTTGTACTCAACTTCATTATTGGGGACATGGTAGTCGAGTTTAATGGCGAAGTCATACTCCTCAGCCTCGGGGAGCGTAGTGCAATGCCTATTCTTCCTCCTGTGGAAGTTGTTGAGCCATCCACATGTAGGGTGTACATGGGTGAATTCTAGTTGATTTCTCCAGGTAGGTCGAGATGTTCTACTACAAAGTCTGCTAACACCTGGGCTTTTTTGGCAGTCCAGGGCTGAAAAGTGATGTCAAATTCTCCTAGCTCAACAATTTATTTGTTTAGCCTTCTCGAGACATCTGATTTTGACAATATTTGTTTTAATGGATGGTTTGTCAGGATGATGATAGAGTAGGATTCAAAATAGGGCCTAAACTTCTTGGCTGCTATGACCAAAGCTAGAGCAAACTTTTTGATCTCCAGGTAATTGTATTATGGGCTTGCAACACTTTGTTGTCGTAGTATACTAGTATGTGAGTGCCATGTCTAGGCGAGACCAGAACGGAGCCAATTGCTGTCGACGACACTTCTAGATAAATATGTAGGACTTCTCTGACCTCTGGCTTAGCAAGCATCGGTAGTGCTAACAAATATTTCTTTAATTTGACTAGAGCCTGGTCGCATTGCTTCATCCACTAAAACTTCCTTGCATTCCTCAGGATCTTGAAAAGGATAAGGTTTTGTCGGCTAGTTGAGTAATAAATTGACCTAGAGATATGATCCTGCCGACCCATCTCTACATGTCTCTGACTATTCAGGGTGGTGAGATGTCTAAAACGGCCTGAATCTTTTGTGAGTTTGCCTCTATACCCCTTTGGCTAACTGTATATCCCAAAAATTTTCCCCTTCTCACCCCAAACGTGCATTTGTTGGGATTGAATTTCATGCCAAATATTTTTAGTCTTAAGAAGGTATGGCTGAGGTCAGCCAAATGGTTTTGTTCTTTTTCTATCTTGACAATCATGTCATCAACGTAGACCTCCATGGTCCGCCAGATCTCATTCTTGAACATAAAGTTTACAAGTCTTTGGTAAGTTGCACCTGCGTTCTTGAGGCCAAAAGGCATGACTAGAAAATCGTATAAATCATTGGGGACTATAAAGGAGGTCTTATCCCTGTCTTCAAGGGATATAAAGATTTGATAATAACCCTGAAATGCATCCATCATGCTCAAAAGATCACAACCTGCTGTTGAATCAACTAATAAATCTATTCGTAGTAGTGGGTAAAGGTCTTTAGGACAAGTTTCATCCAAATCAATAAAGTCATTACACACCCTTCATTTACCCTTATTCTTAGGGAGAAGAACTACATTACAAAGCTAACTAGGATATTGAATTTCTACAATATTGCATGCCTCTAAGAGTTTGTTGACCTATTTTGCGATAATCTGGCATCTTTCAGCATTAAAGGTTTTAGTCTTCTGCTTGATCGACTTGAATGAAGGATCCATATTTAGAAAGTGGATGATGATGCTGGGGTCGATTCCCTGGAGGTCAGCAGCTTTCCAAGCAAAAAACATCAATGTTCTTCTTGAGGAAGTTAACCATTAAACATTCCATGATGCTTCCCAAATTAGTCCCAATCCTTGTAGTCTTGTTAGGATTTTCAGGCTCAAGTTCTATAGTCTTAAATTTCCTGATCAGTTTGACCTTGGTTTTCTCCAATTTTCTCTTTAGATTTTGTTACTAGGACATCCCTGAAGGTTTTAGCTTGGGTCGAGTCTTTTGCTCACTTGCCTCGACATAGATGGTGTAACATTGCTAGGCTTTCTTCATATTACAAAGTAAATCACCTATCCCAGTAGCTGTTGGAAAATTGATCGTCATGTGGTAGGTGGAGATAATTACCCTGAAGTTGTGTAATGTTGAATGTTCAATTGTGACATTATAGGCAAAAGGGGCGTCAAGCACCAGATAGTTGACCATGAGTGTCATCTTTCTGGGCGCTTCACCGATTGAGGCATACAAATTTATGGATCCTTCAAGAATGATCTCGAATCCTCCAAATCTGATCAGAGGGGAGCAAACTAGCTTAAACTTCAGCTTTCCCAGATTTATTCTTTACAGTGTTGATAAGGAAATTATTTTCGCCGAACTACTTTGTCGACCAGAACCTTTTTGACATCAAAGTTTGCAATTTCAACTGACATGACGAGAAGGCAATCCAGCTTGCTATCAGTTCCTTGGTGCTTGATGTGGGAGAGGTTAGAATCATAAAAAGAGATGGAGTCTGTAGTAGTAGAGAGTTGAAAAACTGTTTTTGTTTGAGAAAGATTTAGTCGACTCCAATCTCCTATTGTTCTACCTTTTGGTTGTTTTGGAATCTCCTCCTATTGGTCTGTCTGCAATATATTGAGCACGCCCCTGAGAGATGGGCGCGGATAATTGGTTGGCTTCTTTCTCTTATTTTTCTTTCTCGGGCTGACCGACCTTTCTTTATAAGGTGTCTAGTCGGTTGGCCCTATATCCTGCCTAGCTTTCTCTTTAACAAACTTCTTCAGATACCCTTGTCGAATAAGCCTTCCAATCTCATCATGGAGATTAAAATAATCTTAAGTGTCATACCCTTTCTGTTTATGGAAGTCACAGTATTTCTTTGATCTCTTTATGGCCTCAATTTTAGTAAACTTTCTAGGGCTTTTTAGAAGGTTATCATCTTCGATGGCGAAAAAAAACCTCATTACTTGCTATATTTAATGGGGTGTAATCATGAAACCTTTTGATAGGAGATCGATGACCGTCCTTATGCTGCTATTATCTTTTTCCTTGGTCTTCTTTTTCTCATTGTCAGGGTTGCCATACTTCAATCTATTTATATCTTCATGGGTCATATACCTCTCAGCGAGGTCGAGTCACTCTTCCATCGATCTTTCTCTCTCCCTGACTAGTGCATTAGTGCACTCTTTGTGTCTGAGACCCAGGAGCAACATATCAATCAGAAATTCAATCCGAGGGCTGTCGATTTTCAACACTTCAGTTTTAAATCTGGTGAAGAAATCCTGAAGAGATTATCCCTCATTCTATTTCACTATACGCAAATGAGTGTGGGGGAGTTTTGCTTTCATTCTATAAGCAAATTGATGAAGGAATTTATAACAAAGTAGGTCGTAAGAGAAAATAGATACTGGCTCCAACTTAATAAACTAATCAAGTGCTATGCCCTGGAATGTGGTGACCAATATTTTTGCATGAATGTACTCATTGTGCCTATGGATCTTCATCATGTGCTCGAACTGGAGCAAGTGCTCATTCGAGTTGGTTGAGCTGTGATATTGGAGCAGATCGATAGAAATATTTGTGTCGACGGCTATGCGTGCATCGATTATTTACTGGATAAATGGTGATTCTTGCTCGTGCGCGAAGTCGAGGTGCACTATCACATTGAATATTTCTTTCTATGTTTCTTCTTAAAATTTCTTCGAGGCGTCTGTTTAGTTGCTGGACCTAGTGTGATACTTCTTCCCATTCTTCACGATCAGCCTGCAACATATTTCTGTTTGGTTGGGGTTTTGTTCGCTTGACCCTATCGCGTTGTTGGGCTCGAATGGGTTGATCGAGGTGATTATTTCTTCTCGGGGATGAGGGCGTGTCTCTTTCTGTGGGAATCGACCTGGACTATCTTTATGCTGAATAGGGGGCGTCTTGTCTCCTGCCTATCCCTATCTTTTTTTTGGGGTCCCTCCTCACACTTCGAAGGATGGGGGTGGCACTAGCGGCTGGCTCGGGCTGGTTGTGCTACTTGTTGAGGGCAGCTGATAGTTGAGCTGAAATATCTAGGTTGATATCTGTTTGCTTATTAACTACATAAGTTGAGGCATGGTCAAAGTTACCACTTGATCTGGCTAGGAACTAGGTCTAGCCATATTATGTTCTTGCTAGGGATGAGGAGGAGGGGTTGGGGACCGTTTAGTTTTCTCTCTCTAAAACGGCTCATCTTGTGTTTACCATTTTTCTCAGTCATGGACTCTATAACCCACAGATGGCGCCAAATGATGAGGATTAAATCTATTTGGTGGTATATTGGGCTCTGGCCCAATATGATCAACTAGAATAGGGGTCTAAATGAGTATTTGGATGGAGTCGGGTTGAGTCCTATAATTAATAACAAATTCCAGGCTTGTAAAGGGCCCTTAGCTAAGGCACTCCAACACTCAAGTCAACATTTAATTGACTAGAAAATAGAGCGATAGAGTGAGAGCTTAGTTGATAATGAACATACCTTGCTGAAGGGTGGTAATGGGGTATTTATAGTATATCTTGAGAGGTTAAGATATCCATGTTGCCGTTGCTTATGCAGAGAGGGCCTTTGTCCTTACTTGAGGATCTTTACGTCTTTTTCCTTTTGTGTACTTTTCCAGGTAGCGCCTCCTTCTCTTCTTCAGGACATAAAGGTATAGTGGAGGCATGCACCATTTTGGTTCTACAGAATGGTGGTACAATGGAGGCACGCACCATTAATGTGGAAGTACGCCGCTTGTCAGAGCATTTAATGTGGTAGAGATGTGGTTACGATGCATTAAATGCGACTGTAACTAGTGGCGCGGGACTGTTCTATGCTGCTGATCAAAAGGTTGAGATGTTTTGCTGCTTGCAAATCATCTCACCACGTGCAGGTTGAGATAACAGGGCTTTCTTGGGTTCGAAGGCCTCTGGTTGAAGACCCAATGATCATTTTCGAACTAATCGACCACACTTAGCTCGACTGGAAAGGTGTGGGCCCAATGAGGGTTTGGGCCTAGTCGACTGTCAGTGGGCTAAGCTTGTTGGGCTATCCCATATCACTTGTTATATTAATTATGTAAATTTTAAAGAATTTTTAATTATATTAGTTTGTATATTAATTTCACAAATATTTTCATTTCATATATTATAAAAAAACTTATTGCATATATTTCAAATTAAGTGTAAAATTATATTCTTTTGACTTCTTGGTTATTTTTTTGTAAGCAAGATTTATATCATCAAACCGTAATAACTAAATTGTACTGACTCATAATTTATTTGTATTATTCTCTTCTCTTCAGGCTTCCAGTCTGTAGCTTATCATTAACAAAATAAACATTTTTTCAATTATTAATTTTTTTCTTTTTTAAATATTTTTTAAGATTGAAATTAATTAATAATTGATAAAAATATAAATATAAAAAAAAGTAAAATAGAATAGTTTAAATATATTAAAATAATATTTATGTACATTAAAATAATATAAAAAGTAGAATCTTGGTTTGAAGAAGGGAAATGATATTTGAGGTGCTATTTTTGCTGATGTAGCAAAAAAAAGGACCTTGAAGTAGATCCAGGGTTGGAGATGACCTTTGGGTCTTGATTTTCTTTTTGATGTCTTAATCAATTGAGTTCTTGGGGCTTTTTATTTAATTATTATCTTCTTTGATTCATTAGGTCTTTTATAGTTCTTTTAGTCAACTTAATTAATCACATCATCAAGCCCCCAACTTTCAATTTGAAAAGTTAATTTTCATATTGAAAATAATATAAGGTCTAATTTTAATTTTTAGCTTATAACAAGTTAATAGAATAGGGTCATCAGACCAAAAGTTAAGGTCTAAGTTGAGTCAAAATTGGCAGAAGTGCGAGGGTAGATCGGCGGCAGGAGTGTCGTTGCTAAGGAATCATCACTTGTCCTGTGAGTGATCATTGAAGTGGTTGACAAAGCAAGGCTCCCCTGTTTGGTGCATGAGCTGGGAGCCCAAATAGGGCACCTGTCGGCCTACTGAGTTAGGCACCTAACACCATTTTTGGCACCCAAATTAGGCGTCCAATACTCTTTTTGGCATCAAGCTTTTCATATTTCCATAGGAAAGAATCGTCTGTGTACCACATAATGACAAAACTATCATTATTTCGCAGAGGGACTTAGAAGATTTTTTAGGATTAAAATTCATGTCGTGAAGGATGTTGGGAATGCCTATCAAGAGTTTACGCACTACGATAAACTTAGATGATTTGATTAAGATGTTTTCATACTTGGAGGATCCTTTGAGATCATTAGTTAGGATCATGATTTTTTTATCAATTGATTACATAATTGGACAAATCTTGTTGAGCCCTAAGCTTCGAAGGCTACTTTTTGATGTCAACAAGGATTTGATTTTTTCCTAAAGGATTAAGATTAGTAGCAACTTTCTTCAATTAATGAACAATTTTGACACCTCTAGGTACCTAAATGTGATGAGGATGTAAGTGTGAAGACTGATTATACTACAAGGAAGTTGAGTTTTATTTGGTTTTGTAAAAGAAGTTAGAGTGATGTGACATCCTTTTCAAGGGTGTGGTCGCCTTCTTGAGAACCCATCCATTGGGAGGACTCCAAGTTTCTGGGGGACTCTTATTTTCTCTTTTTACACGGCCAAGTATTGGTCAGACGTAAGTGTATATACTTATATGTCATAGCGAGATCAAAGGATATCTCATTCTGTATTCCACATAGGACTTAGATTTTTTTTATGGAACTTTTTATTTCGAAGATCCTTCAGGATCGTCAGTAGAGTTTTATATACTTTGAAGTACTTAAATGTTTTTTGAAGCTTGTGAAGTTGCCTTCATGGCCAAGTTAACTTTTCATAATAACTTGTTATCTCTTGCTCTAGGCACCTGTACGTGCCTCTGCACTGGTGACTGCTATAAGGTTGAGTTTGTTTACATTTACAGGGGTTTCTAAGTTTAAGAGTTCTTATTTAGTGTTGGCAGTCTTATCCTATGCATTCACTCAACAAGAGTTAGAACTTGAGGGACATGGTTCATTCCATTTAGTAAGTTAGAGTTTGCAATATACATTGGGATTTAGCCATCTTTGCTTTGACTTTCTGCTTGTGAAAATTACTTAGTATTTTTAAAGGAGGTTCATACTTTGAACCCCTTAGGGCCCTCCCGGAGATGTTTCTTTAAGGATCTCTCAAGATGTGCTATCACATCTGTTAGGATTATTGTTTTGACGAATGACAATAATATATTTACTTCCTTAAATTAAGCAATTCGCAATCTATTTCCATCTTTAGCCATTATATTATTTGGGTAGAATATTGCTAATCTCTTATACATGGAAAGAACATATTAAGAATACAAATGAAGGCTGAATATCTCCTTTGATTGATTATTCACACCCAAACTTAGTAAGTTACTGTTGGAGTCTATTTATGGAAAGTTACCATTGGAGCATCCACCATGAGCAAAAAGATCTACTATTTAATTCTGAAAAGATGCACTCGGAAGGAAAAGCATTTACTTATAGAAATATTCAGCTCTAATTATCAGCTTTCTTGAAGTTCCTTATTGGTGAAAAGAAAGCAGTTTGTTGTTTACTTCCAACTAAAACTACCATCAACCTGCAGTCTTTTAGGGACTTATGAATATTCCTTCCCTTCTACTGTATCGGTTTGTTTAACATAGTTTTAGTTGGTTGTTAATTGCTTGTTCATATTTATTGAACTCATTTGTCTCTTTGGAATTACTAGTGAATTTTTGCAGATTAAAATTCTAAGTGAAAGCTTAGGTAATGGATTAGACTTGCTGAACCACTATAAATTTGGTGTCTCATTTACTTTTCTATTGTCTTTAAATTTATGTTATTCCATTTGGAACTTCCAATGAAAAACTTGTAGCGCACCAATCGGGAGACGTCTTCTAACGTTCGAGGTGCTACCTATTCTATACCACAAGTTTTCTGAATAACAGAAAATACATTTCTCAAAATCCAAAATATTTAATTTCTACAAGCACATCCAACAGAGGTTCAACTATGAACCAAGATATCATGAATCACACATAATACTTCTACTACCTTTATTACCTTATGTGTTACCTAGATTAGTCTATCTTCGTCACTCATTCTTATCTGGGGTAAAGAATGAAAAATAATAATAAAACAATATAAGTCCAAATGACTTAGTGATCTTAGCAATAACAATAGAGTGACAATTTCTCACATATTATAAAGGAAACAAGTATAAATATTAAAATTTTCAAAAGTCGTGAGAGAAGATTTAAGTTAAAATTTAAAGTGATCTATCTCACTACCGTCCTAAACCAGTGATGAGACATCATAAAATTCACTACCTTTTACAGAGGTTTAAATCTCAATTACAACCAAAAGGACATGCCATTTGAACAATCACTGGATTTTTGTCAAATATTCGAGTTTCAAAGCATAAGCATCAAGCATATCAATTACTTTTACAATCTTGTTGTTAGTTGTTCTCTTACTTTGTCACTTCACTTTAAAAAATACAAAAATCCTGATCCCTCCAATTTTCGAGTGATCGGCTCGGACACTTAAACATGCACTAGGCAGGGCTAGCCGCATGCCTTATCCTATTCATAGACAATTACCTCCAACTTGCTATGAGATAGGATTATACACATAAGATATTAGTCGAAGACCAGCTACCAACATTTCATTCTGTCGGATCGTCTTTTGATCTAATCCCAAGGCCCATCTCTAAAAGTATTAAACATTTTTACGATTATCACTTAACACGTCCAACAAAATTTCAATTAACATTCTAATTTGCCATGACACACAAGCAATCCAACAATTAATGTCAAGCTCATTTCAAGATAATAGTCATGGCGCTAATAAAATACGTATTTTGAAATTCCTTTTCAATTTTCCCAACACCATAGCCAATTTGAGGTAAAAAAATGTAAATAAAGTTTAGTAAGAACTAAAATTAACATAAAGTGGCGATGTGTGGTAAATTTCTCAACACATTCATTGAGAGGGATCAAGCGATAAGGACATAATACCAAGTATATATGTTCTTTTTTCAGCAAAGAAATCTCGTACTATCGAGTATAAATTCACCTAAAAAATGCAGAGGAATTCCTAATTGTATGGTCGCTCAGGTCCTGGCTTCTTAGTCAAATCAAGAACTGTCATAAGATAATCCGAGTTATCCTCTTATCAATCCTCTAAATCTTAAGTATAAATATAGTTAATGTCTTTATCAAACTTAAGGTTATTCTGAAATAATCCTACTAATCTTGGTTTTATAACTAAATGCCTAAGACAATTAAATGTCGTAATTCTTAACTAATCAGTTGATGAATGGATTGCTGATACGGCCTATATCATTGTGGTCTTATTTAGTCTTTAGATACATGATACTTTTAGTATTACAAGACTAAACATAATTTCGTCCTTAATCCTATATATAAAAAATATTTTCCAACATATTCAATTTGACCCCCAAAACTTTCCCACTGTCTTCAATTAAACCCCTGGGCTTTTAACTGCCTTTCACTTTGGCCCCCCGATTTTCAATTAAACCCACAACTTTTAATTCTTACACAATGACCCCTAATATCTCTGTTTCTGGGTAGTTGGGTCCAAATTTAATTATTTTGAAGTCCTCAGACTTTTAATTCACTCACATTGACCCCTAAAGCTATATTTTAAACAATCAAGCCTTTTCTCATTCCCAATTAATTCCCTTATCTGTTAATAATTACCCTTGAGCTTCGATTTAATTTTAAATCAAAATTATTCAAACCCAATTTGGTGAATTCTAATTATTTTTGTTGAAACTATAACTTTAAATTTATAACCTAAAATCTGGGGTGTTACAACTCTCCTCCCTTAATGTTTGAAATATGAAAGGTCTCTTAGTGTCTTCACTCACCATCTTACTATTCTCAAGGATAATTTTGTTGTAGATTCCTATTTCCTTTAATCTAGTTGGTTCCACATTTTCGTTCCTCTTATCTTCAAGTGACTCCTACTTGTTGTAGGAAAGTGAAAATCCTTCTTATTGAGAATTATTGTTGTGAGTTTTTTCATTTACTTACTCCCACTTGATCGCTTCATATTTCATCAAATGTTTGGAGTTGTCTTCCATATCCCATGTCCAGCAAGATCATCTATTCCCATGTTTCGAATCTTTCTAATGTGTGTGAAATCATCCCTTTCTTGTAATCTAATCTTTGATGACAGCATAGATACATGAAATAATTCTGTACATTCTATAAGGGGAATAATAACTAGCACAAGCTAATCGTTTCCTTTATTTCATAAGATTTCTTCATACCTTTTCCCATGTATTAAGATTGCTAATTCTTTTTATTTAAGTGAATCAACATATCCACCATCTAACAAAATCTTGAATACACCTGTGATTTTAACGTGTAGAACTTAAAGGACTTTGTATTTCTAAAATATCTCATGTCCGTATTCAATCGTCTAAAATTCTTGGTTTCAGTAAGGTCACTTTGCTATTTCTTATGAGGTTACACACATTTAAATGTAGTTTTTTTCCCCAATTGATACTCAAATTATTAATTTCACATATAATTGGTATTCCTGTAGGTATTCATAATGTCAAGTGCAAATATCGTATGATTCTTCCCTCGATTCCAAGTTCACCAAATGTCTTTAATAGAATCATCATAAACTGACCTAATAAATCAAAATATCCTATATATCATATCTGCAAACATTGTAGGGGCTTAATTTTCCAAATGACATTGTTTTAATCTATAGTACCTATATTATGAATAAGGTGTAATTCCCAGTTTACCTTTTTCACAAACTTCTAACTAAGAGCATTCTCAGCTTAGTTCAATCTTAAATAAACTATACACCACACCCTTACACTGAGCCAAGTAATGTGTGTGGGGGCAAGGTATTATAATCCCATATTCAATGAGGCTTGTTTAATTCCTATCCTTGTCCCGTAAGTCCTTATCAATGATACTTGGTCGTTTCTCGATGTTCTGAAGACTTTCTCACATTTTCAATCAATGTTTTTACGTTCTGGTTGCTAATCCTTTCATAAACTTCAGCAAATGAAGTTCCAAAAATTACCCGAATGCTTTCTATAAGGTCTTTCATGATACCTTTAGAGTTACTGATTTAGTTGCATTTATCATTAACCCACAAAAGTATTATTTTACTAAAGTTAGATTTTGTCCAAATGTCTCCCTAATTCTATCCAGATTTTACTGACTTAGTTGTGTTTATCAATAAACTACAATAACATTATGTCAGTAAATACTATGAGAACATCGATCACTTTGAAAGACATCTTTTCAACTTATGGTACCCATATCATGTGGTATGAGGTAACTTTCAATATATCTTTTCCTCGAACTTCTAACTACAAGTATCCTTAACTTAGTTCAGCCTTAAATAGACTATAAGCCCTTACAATGAGCTAAGTAGTTTATGTGAGCAAGGTGTCTCAGTTTGACACTCAATAGAATAGCTCGGTTCTTATTAATATTTCCCAAATTGGTATCAATAATTTCATGGTCCTTTCTCGATACTTAGAGGATCCCTTCACACTTTTAATCAAGGTCATTGTGTTCTAATTGCCAGTCTCCTCATAAACTTCGGTGAATGGATTCTAAATACCCATGGCATTTGCCATATAAGGTCTTTTATGATATTTTTAAAACTACTAGTCTAGTCATGTCTATCACTAATCCACAAAGGTATCATTTCTCTACAATCAAATTTTATCTTCTATCTCCTTGATCCAGAACTTATTCACAAAATTGGCTTAAGGACTTGGCGACAACGTCTATCTTTTCCTATACATTTCTAGTTGGAGTGTTCTCACCTTGATGTTCAATCTTGTTAGTTTGGTTAATTGGTAGCTGTCTATCAGGATATAACCGACTTGTGATTGAGACTAATTATGGCATTACTATCTGGTGTGCTAAAGTTTTGGCTATAGAAAAAGGGCTAAGATCAACTTGGCCTGCAATGTTCCACTTAAAATATTTCCAATTAATGTCAAGGTTTATATGCTATTGTAAACGCAAGACATTTGGACATGAGATAAGACTTTCTAGGGTCCGAATCCATGCACATAATTACATTTGTACATGAGCTGCTGAAGATATATATATATATGTGTGTGTATATATATATGTATGTTTATCTAGTTCTTAAAAGCACTGAAATTTTCTTTATTAAACTTATTAATTGTCAAATCAATGTCTGAGTAGTTATTTCATTTTTGAAGCTATGGGATACCAAAATGGGGTGTAAAACTTTGTGGAGTTCAGTTAATATGACCATTTTTAGTTATACACGAATCTTACATACAATTCTATCAGTGTGTGTATGCGAATTTCATTCTTAAGGATATTAGGTTTTTTTTTTATTTGATCCAATTGATTATTTTAGTTTGTGGTGAGAAAAACCAAGTTCATCTATCATATTATCAATAAGATTATTTATTCAATCACGTCTAATATATGGATGTACAATAATGAGTTGCCCTTAGGGATATATTTATTCAGGTTCTATATTATTTCACTCTCTATAATTTAAGATTCTAGTTTTCTATTGTCAAGTGTTTGGATAGGGTTTCTCATTTCTAAATATAAATCTTTGTCCTTTATTTTCCAGTTATAGGTCTTATATCTTTTTAAGTTTTGGTAATTAATTACAGTGCATCGATATAATAGTCCCCCTCCTTTATCACTATTCTCTTCTCCAAGGTTCTAGTAGCATTCCCTATATCATGTCATTTCCATTTAATCCCTTCAAATCCTTCTTCATTGATTTCTATATCCCTACCTGATATTTTCCTTTATGATTCCAGTACTTTAGATGTCTTTTGCATTCTTTAACAAACTTTATCCCTTCTCCTCAAGTTACTATATCTTCTTTACAACTTCACTCTTATGGGCAATCTTTATCTTGTTTTGGTTTGTTGTCATCTTGTGCTCATACTAATGAGCTTTCTTACTATTTATAAGCTAATTTTCCCTAACATTTAAATCATAACAATACACACATATCGGTCATATTTTTCTTAAAAGATATCCTTATGGGAAATATTCCTTATTTCCCTATCAAATACAATGATGCAGTTATACTAGTCAACTCTATTGCTAAAGTATTGATTTCTTTGAAATAACAATACTCTATGGGCCTCAACCATATGTAGAAACCAAAAGATAGATTATTCCATAACGATCCTTGGCTTCTCAAGTTCTATTTCACAAATACACTGACACCACAATGCGATACCAAGAATATTATTCCACCAGACGTTACTAAAGTCATATGCTTGATATCTCAGAGGTAACAGACTAGATACTGGCTGGCGATGCCAATATTAATCTATTATTCCTAGGATATCAAGTAATATCCCAGAAGTTCATATCCTAGCCAGATTTTCTTGTCAAGCTTAACCTCTATTAGTCCCAATATTCCATATCCCAAGGGGATTTGAGTTATCAGCATACCACTTCCCAAATAACCATGCCATTTATGTCATAATATTCTCTTATGTCCAAAGTATTGATCTAAAAGACCTGTAGCTCATCAATTCAACTCTATCTAAAATGGTCAACGACTCATGCACCTATTAGAGTGCTTTCAAACAAGTGTGTATTCCAATGCCCCCAAGAATATCATCCTTCATAAATATAAGAAGTCATGTGTCGATACCTTAGGAGTTATGGATTATATATTGGTTAGTCGCCCAACCATAATCTTTCACATCCTGCTAATAGAACATTATCCCAAAAATTCATGTCCTAGACAAATTCCAGAGTCATACTTAGTCTCCAATAACCAAAACTTTCATGTTTCGAGGATCATATCCTAGCATAGCTTAGGTTTTCAAACCTAAGTTTTGATACCACATCTGTAGCGCCCCAACTAGGAGGCACCTAGTCCCGTCCGAGGTGCTACCCATTTTATACCACAAGTTTTCTGAACAAAAGAAAATACATTTCTCAAAATCAAAGTATCTAATTTCTACGAACGACATTAAATAGAGGTTCAACTATGAACTAAAATATCATGAATCACACTTCGTACTTCTACCATCTTCATTACCTCATGTGTCACATGTGTTAGTCTATCTTGGTCACTTGTTCCTATCTAGGGTAAAGAACGAACAATAGAAATAAAACAACGTAAGTCCGAATGACTTAGTGAAATATCTTAGCAATAACAACAGAGCGACAATTTCTCAAATATTATATAGATAACAAGTAGAAGTATTAAAATTTCCAGAAGTCATGAGAGAAGATTTTAGTCAAAATTTAAAGTGATACATCTCACCACCGTCCCATACCAGTGTGAGACCTCACAAAATTCACTGCTTCTTACAAAAGTTTAAATCTCATTCACAACCAAAGGGGTCGATATGTCATTTGGACAATCACTGGATTTTTGTCAAATATTCAAGTTTCAAAGCATAAGCATCAAGCATATCAATTACTTTCACAATCTTGCTTTTGGTGGTTCTCCTATCTTATCACTCCACTTTTGAAAACATGAAATTCCTTATCCTTCCAATTTTCGAGTGATCAGCTTGGATACTTAAACATGCACTAGGCATGGCTAGTCGCATGCCTTATCCTATTTATAGATAAGTACTAAATTAGCTATGAGACAGGATTATACACGTAGGGTATCAATCAAAGACCAGCCACCATCGGTCCATTCCGCCCGGTCTCTTTCGATCTAATCCCAAGGCCTACCCATGAAAGTATTAAACACTTTCATGATTATCACTTAACGCGTCCAATAACATTTCAATTAACATTCTAATTTGCCATGACACACAAGCAATCCAGCAATTAATGTCGATATCATTTTAAGATAATAGTCATGGTGCTAATAGAACACGCATTTCGCAATTCCTTTTCAATTTTCCCAACACGATAGCCAATTTGAGGTAAAACAATGTAAATAAAGTTTAGTAAAAACCACAATTAACATAAAGTGGCAATGCGTGGTAAATTTCTCAACACATTCATTGAGAGGGATCAAGCAATAAGGACATAATGACAAGTATATATGTTCTTTCCTTAACAAAGAAATCTCACACTATCGAGTATAAATTCACCTAGCAAATGCAGAGAAATTCCTAATTCTATGGTCGCTCAGGTCCTGGCTTCATAGTCAAATCGAGAACTGTCATAAGATAACCCGAGTTATCCTCTTATCAATCATCTAAATCTTAAACATAAATATAGTTAATATCTTTATCAAACTTAAGGTTATTCTAACATAATCATAGTAATCTTGGTTTCATACTAAATGCCTAAGATAATTAAATGTAGTAATCCTTAACTAATCAGTTGATGAATGGATTGCTGATACGACCTATATCATTGTGGTCTCATTTAGTCTTCAGATACATGATACTTTTAGTATTACAAGACTTTACTTACTTGAGCCCAATCATTCCCATTTTATCATCTTAATGTTCTAACTGTCTTGATATCTTTACATGCTTGGCCAACTCAATCCTCAAGTTACCTAACCCACTTCATGAATATTGTACTATATCTTATTCCATAAGCATAACTTTGCGATATACTTGATTGTCTTATTCTAAGGCTTCGAGCTAGTTCAATTAGAGGTTACTAGGTGTAATTCTTGAGTAGCTATCTCCAACGAACTCCATTCATTACTTCACTTATTTTAAGGTATGTGATGAGGGCCCAGGTTCCTAAATTAGTTAGGTAAGAGTCTACCAACTCCAATTTAGATCATTCATTTTTGTTCTAATATTTATATGACTTAATCTTCAGATTAAGCTTAGCTAGATTTCGCTCACAACACTTTATGTTATCAAGTTTAAGGACATAATTTTAAGTCAATCTTTATTAAAATTATATTCAAATAATCTTAATTTAATAAATATTTAATTAGAATCATAAAATCAATTGAATTGATATTCGATATGAAATTTACCTAAATTGGATTGAATCAAGATCCAATTTCAAGTCGAGAATAGTCCAGATAAGTTCAGAACTTAATTCTGTGCAAACTATCCTAAAGCAGCTGCACGCGCTACCCGCAACTGTGGAGGCCAACGCCACCACAAGGTGTGTCTCAACGCTAGGAACAAAACGCCCCAATCAATTACCCGATTGGTTGCTGTTTGACTGGCCAATTTGGCTAAGAACCCATCGGTGAGCTCTAGCGCCGCCTCACCACCGTGTCAATTCCTCTGTCGTTAGCCATCAAATCACCAAATTGACATCACCATCTCTTTGCCTATGAGCTCGCAACCAAAAGACCTTTGGTTTCAAACCATAAATGCCACCGGAAGTGGTGGAACCACCAAGCCCGCTGTTTACCACCGTCGCCTTCGATTTTCCGGTGATTTGTTCGGTGGTTTTGGGTGTTCTTGATATGGTTTTGATGCTTAAGCTGTGGGAAAGCTTTTTATCAGAGTGATTTGGTGTTTCTGGTGGTTTTTCTATGATTTGCTGTTGGAGTGGGTTTGGAGTCGATTTTGAGAATTAAACATAATTTTGTCCTTAATCCTATATATAAAAAATATTTTCCAGCTTCTTCAATTTAACCCCCCAAAACTTTCCCACCATCTTCAATTGAAAACCTAGGCTTTTAACCGCTTTTCACTTCGGCCCCTAAGTTTCAATTTAAACCCTTCCCCCAACTTTTAATTCTTACATATTGATCCCTAACATTTCTATTTCTGGGCAATTGGGTCCAAATTTAATCATTCTGATGTCATCAGAATTTTAATTCACTCACATTGACCCCCTAAATTTTATAATTTTAAACAATTAAGTCATTTTCTTATTCCCAATTAAATCCCTCATCTATTAATAATTACCCGTGTGCCTCGATTCAATTTTAAATTGGAATTATTGAAACCCAATTTAGTGAATTCTTATTACTTTTGTTGTAACAATAACTTTAAATTTACAACCTAAATTTTGGGGTTTTACAAAACTATTGTTCATTTCATCTAAAGTGACAATAACTTAGTTTTTGGCCTAATTCACCCTTATTTTCAACAAGTGGTATCAGAGCGAGGTCATAGGTTCGAGTCCCTATGCTATTGTTGGGAGGGGGGAGAGATTGTTGGATTTATTGAATTTATTGCCCGCATCATCCTTTGACTCAGGGACAAACTGCCCAACCCATGGCACTTAAGCCGATCGACTATTATCATCTGTGAAGGTGATGAAGTAAGAATAGCCTCCTCTCACACTAACTTTAGTAGGCTACAAACATCCGTATGGATCAAATCCAAAGGACTTGTTGTGTGTTCCATTTGTCCTACAAAAGGAGCCTTGGTCATTTTTCCCTTTAAACAAGATTCACAAGTAGGAAGGTTCTCAATGCCATTAACATTTAGTGCTTTGAGAGCTTCTAACTTGTTCATCCTATTTTTAGAAATATGTCTAAGTCTTGCATGTCATAACATAGCATCTTTTTGGATATCTAATTTTCTTACTTTGTTGAATGTACATTAGTGATAGTTGAGAATCCAAAAAATGTAGGATCCTTTGTTAAGTGTACCATAAGCATATAAAGAACCCATTATTTAATGCCTTCAATTTCCCATTTGATATGGAATGATCAAATCATTTGCTATCTAAAACTGGAATTGAAATAATGTTCTCAACCATATATAGTACATATTAACAAGGGTTCAATACAATTATAGACTTCCCTAAGTCTAACTTATTATACGCCTTCAACTTTGGCCGCAACTCTTGCTCCTTAGCCAAGGTGGTGGATCATATCCCCATCACTAGGTCTTATTCTTCTTTCTATTCTTTGTAACAACTTACAAAGATAAAAACCACATGCGATATCGTATATCCATGAGGAAAAATTTATCCTTGAATGCATTTTAATAAAGTACATACCCTTCTCAAAGGTTGCAAGGTATCCCTCGCAATACCACTTTCAATGGCCTATCTCACCAGAGTAGAAACAAGTAATATCAACTATATCCTCTATAATCTTCTTGACTCCTCCGCATGCCTTTAATGGTTGCTTTCCCCTTAGAGGAAGAGTGTTTCTTCCTTTTACCTCCCTTTCTAGCACCCCTTAGGCCCATAGACTTGGAGGATAAAGCAAGCATTAGTGGTATGCCCTTGTCACGGTAATCTCTATCTAGATCAATACTTTAATCAATAAAACTCAACAAGGATGTGAAGATCAAATCCTCATGGAGATCATTGTTCATCACTATATCCAAGTTGAAAAGCTTCTCCAAGCCTAATCATCTTTAGACCATAGTTGATGTCACATGACTTCGTATCCATCCTAGCTTGAAAAATCTCCTTTGGCAACATGAATTTCTCATACCTTATTTGCATTACAACTCTTGTAAAATTTAATCGATGTTATAATTCATGTGTCCTTGAGACTTTTGAAGTTTGTAGATGCCATAATGAGACTATGGGATAGGACGTTCCTTAATCCAATTCGTGAGCTTTTCACGTGTCTCTTGATCTATTATAATCCCCATGGGATTCAGAGCATCTTGATATAGGACATATATCCACTTCAAGGAATCTATAGCGATTTTTGAGGTTCAGTCAATCGTGGAAGTTTGGCTCGGTTGGTTTATTAGTTTCCATAATAATATGAAGTGGATTTTTAGTCATTCTCTTGAGATTTCACAAATCCTCAAAGGCGAAAAAGAGAATATAAGCATGTGATTGAATTTTGATATAGAAAAAACGTTCACGGTCTTTCTAGCATGTTTTTCAACCATTATTTTATCAAATCCTTCACCCCCTAGAAGAATTCGGAAAATCTCATTTCCTAGTGAGAATCAAGATCCCAAGGACTTGCAAATGGACCCTCGTAACCGACTGTCATCCACAAGCAATCAAAGGGTAAGCAAATTTTGCTAATTGCATTTCATGCAACTCTTGATGTATTTTGCCTCGCTTTTCACATAGACCCATGTAACCATGCGCCATTTATGTTAGTAGGTGTTAAGTCCAACCGACCAATTAAATTTTGATTTAAGACGGGCACCACAACATCCCCCGTAATCGAGTGCCAATGTGTGGGCGTTCTTGATTCAAAGATGCATCTCATGCTAAGTGTATGCTCACATCTTTCCTCCTAAGTGTAACCTCCTTAATCTAGTGCCATCACATAAAATTGATAGCATTGTCATGGCATATACTATTGGTAGAAGACATGGATTAATTAAAACTCCTTTTAATTTATATCCATTTTTGAATTAATATTTGAAAAGCACTTAGACATTATAAGTGGAGGGTTTATGCTTGCAAAGATCTCATCTTTTTATCTTGTTATTTACGTTTTCTATATTCTAATCATGCATCTCATACATCAATAGGATATGGAAAGCACAAATAAGTAAATGCACCTAGCATGCTCCTAGGGTAGGATGACCATGAGTTTAACCAAGTGGTGACTTAGAGCCACCACCTAGTTGATTTTAAGTGGGTTGATTAAATCTAGTTATTACATGAGTGTATCCCCATACATTCATAGGTCTTCTTACCTCAAATGGACTCCTTGCTCCTTATAACATTTACAAGAGAAAGAAATCCTTACTCCTAGTGATTCTACTCTCATAATATTTATAAGATAGAAATTAAGAGGCATGCAAGCTCCAATTTGATACAACCTTTTTCAACAACTTCAAACAAATAAAATCAATATTAAAGACTCATGATCATCCCCATTCATTCATCATTCATTCAGCAATCAAATGAATAATAAATAAATCTATAATTAAAAATTAATTCCAACAATTAAATGTTTATCTCACAAACAATTAATTGGTCAAGCAAAAATAAGCATGACATTTTTGCATCTTGTTTTTGCACAAGATTGGAGATTAACTTAAACAAGTTTCTAAAAATAGTAAAAAATGTTAAAACATAATTTTGGGAACTTACACAACACTTGTGTATCTATCTAGCATGATTTTGAATCATTTTTGGTCACTTAAAGAACACAAAAATAGGTTCAAAACTCATGCCTACCAAAACTGGTCACTGCTGCTCGGGCGTTGCGCACAACTGGGCAGTAGGTATGATCGCTGCCTTGCCTGTGTGCTGCCACGGTGTGGGGCAGCACCCCTGTTTTGGGGGTGGGACCGAGTCAAGTCAATTTTGGCTCAACTTTTGTACACCAAAAATTTTAGGACACATCCTAAACGTCAAACCACACATTTTAGATGAAATTCCAGATTTAAAACACCTTTCAAAAATGGAATTTCGAGTGCTCAAACATGCTTCAAACTTCAAGTTCAAGTAGGAATCATATTCTTAAAAAATCTCCAACAAAACTCCAATCAAATTGGATCCAAAAATGACCAAAACAACTTAAGGCCAATCAACACATGCTATATCAACATATAACATCAATTAATGCCAAATCAACATTCAACATTAATAGCTATGAATTAAAACATACTAATTATATGAATCAACAATTAAAAACACATATTAGCATGCTTTCAATTCATCAAACAAGAAGCCATACAGAACATCATCCAAGCACTCCAATCCATCATATGAATCAAGAATTTGGTGATTTTGACCAATCCATCACATGAATCAATCAATCAAAAAATCCAAATCAAAGTGGGCTCCGATACCACTTGAAAGCAAGTAAGGCACTAGGATCTAATAATAAAACTTCTAAAGCTTAAATAAACTAGTGCTTACAAGCAACCAAGGATCTAAACATGCTTTAGGATTCAGATTTGGTTGAAGAGTTACCTTGAAAAGCAAAATCCAAAGGTAGATTGAAGAACTCCTTCTTCAAACAAAATCTGCCAGACAGTGGCGCAGCTGGAAGCAAGCAATTTTTGACCAATTCAAAACTCTCCAAAAATACTAAAAAAATTCAAGTAGATGCTGAACTTATTAGGAAGCTGTTGGAACAAATTTAAGCTCGAAACTCCTTCTGGATCTCCTGGTATAAAATCGAAAAGAGACTGGTCTTGCAGGTTGATCTCCAAAGGCTTAGCAACCCATATGTTTTGCCTGTATCGAAATGATCCATACACCAATCCAAATCCTACTACTCCTCACTTTTATCTGGAGAAAGAGAGGAGATTTGAGAGGGAGATGGCCGATTTTAGGGTAGGGAGAAGAAGAGAAAGGTGATCCTCAATACACGAATGAACACCTTGACAATGGAGAGAAAAGTGAGAATCTAATTCTTCACTTGCAAGATTACTTGTAACCGTTCCCCTCACTCTATATCTATATATAGAGTAAGGATGGTGTGATGCCATACATTCCTCAAGAGGGGGGAACCGCCAACATGCATACCTTGTATGCTTAGTTGGCAAATTCAAATCTAATTTGAATTTGTGTGCATTTCAATTACATTTGAAATCTAATTTTAAATTAATTAAATACCACACCTAAAATGATCCTATCATTTGAATTTTTCCTCCAAAATATATTCTTCTCATTAATTAAATTAAATAATTTAATTTAATTAATTAATGATCAACTTAACTCTTTAAGTTAACTAGCTTAACTCTTTAAGCTTAATTTTGTTAACTTAACTCTTTAAGTTAACTTGACATATTGATGGTCATGTGGCACCAAATAATTAACTACTTAATTATTGATCTAATTTAACTCCTTAAATTATTTGATCAATTTAACACTTAAATTAATTAAGCCAACATAGACCTCAATCTTCGGTCATCCGAAAATCGGTCTCTATCGAGAGAATTTTTTAACACTTAGAAAGTTCTTCCATTACTTAGGAAATGTAATTGGCTTTTGTGTGGTTCTACTATTCATTAGACATGGGCTCACAACTCCTTGTGATTTTTGAATATCGAATATTCCTTTTAGATTAAACTCCTTGAAACTAATCGACTCATTCAATTAATCTCCATTAATTGAAGAGTACCCAATCTCCATGGTCGATGTCCAACCTCAAGCCCATAGAGCCCAACTAATTGGCCGAAATGAATACTTTTGGAGAACTATTATAGCTTTACGCTCCTTAATAACCTCCATTAATTGAAGAGTACCCAATCTCCCGAAAAGGCCTAGGGCAAGATATTTGCCGGCTCCTTAATAACCTCGATACTATGTCTCTATTCCCAATGTTCAATTCCACTTTATAACCTCATCTTTGGAAAACTCATTTTTCAAATTGTCATACTGCCTTGTGCAAGGACTCTTTGGAATCGATCGTTATAAAATACATAGAAGATGCACTTGCCATTCACAAAGACGAGGAGTTGGATTCCATCTTGGATCTCACAAACCTCTATGTCTAAGTAGGTCATGTCCATTCACCACCCAAACGACTTGTTAAGTGACCAAGGAGGGGTCAAAGTATGATGACCTAAACACAAGGTTACTATGGAGCCTCAGGTCAAATGACCAATTATATATACTAACGTAAGCAGGAGAACTTGCTACTTCAGCTATCTAGTGGATTCTCTAGGTGGATCTTCAGTATCTTGTTCCCTAACAAGCACTCACTAACATGCATCTATATCTCATATAGGATCCATCATGCATCCATATCTCATATGGGATTGCATATGGAATGGAGCAATATCCAACTCTTTGGATCTATGCATCGTTAGTGCAAGTCTATCCGGATCTTAGATGCTTTGTCTCCTAAGATCCTATGACTTGAAAGATTTAAGATCACGATCGTGTATGACTTATTCTATGATTGCCACCCAGTGCGTGACCAAGTCCTATAGTCTTGTGTGATCTAAGGTCTTCAACTAAATGCCAGTGAAATGAGTACAAGCATAAGATAAAGATAGCCATATTATGAATATTATTCGATCAAGATTGTATCACAAGTGAAATATTTTACAATGCCAATCCAATCGGCTTGTGGGGCACTATTCCAACACTATGAGCTTTGGAGCATCGTGATCGATGGGCCACTCATTCTAAAAAATGGAGATACGACCCCGAAAAGTCAAAAAGAACTTACCATTGAGGATAAGAAAATTTTATCCATGAATGCAAAAGCGACGAACATCCTCTCATGTGCCTTGGTTAAAGAAGAGTACAACGTGTTAGCACATGTTCTTCAGCAAAAGAAATATGGGCTATGCTTCAAATTACTCATGAATGAACATCGCAGGTAAAATAAGAAAGAATTGCATTGCTAACAAATCAATATAAAATATTTTCCGTGAAAATAGGAGAATCCATAAGCAAGATGTATTCTTGATTCATGGAAATAATCAATCCAATAGTTGCACTTGGAAAAAGGATACCAGAATGTGAACAAGTGTAGAAGATCCTACGCTCCTTACCAAAAGAATGGATGCCCAAAGTGACTGCCATCTAGGAAGTAAAAAATTTGGAAACTCTTGCTATGGGGAAATTGATCAGATCCTTTATTTTTCATGAGCTAACCCCCCTAGCAAAGGAAGAAAGCTCTAACAACAAAGTAAAGAAAGACATTGCTTTGACTTCCAATCATATGGAACCATCTGAAGATGAAGAAGATCTAAGTGAGGAATCAATTACGGGCAGGCTATCGATTTTGCTACGCTTCCATTAATTCTAGTTCTTCCTTTACTTCAAGCGCTGGGCTAGGACTCTTTCAAGGACATTGATGAACCTTTCTATCCTCTTGCAGTAAAACTTTTCTATGCTAACTTGTCTTTTGAGGAAGATGAACCTGCTCAAATTATTACTATGAAATCACTTGTCCTAGGTCACTCTGTTACCTTTGTGCCTGATACCATTAATTATTATCCTGGTCTTTCATCTGATGGTGTCAAATTTTTTCTGCTCTGGATTTGATGTCCTCCCCTTTTGTTTAACCTATCTGAAGCATGTCGTCCATTTTTAGGTGGGCACTCATACAAACTTTCTGGAGGTTTTGCAATGCAAAAACTCAATGTTGACCATTTCCTACTTCATGGCCTTATCACAATGACTTCGTGGCCTTATCACAATGACCATCTTGTCTGCTACTCCCACTATTAGAGGACATTCAACTGACATGAGTCGTCTCTCTTATTTTCTTCTCTATATAGTTGTCAAAGGTCGTCCAGTCAATCTTGATTACCTTATTCTCAAACATATGGCCTATTCAGTTAATCATTCCTAAAAAAATCTCCCTTATGGTATGCTTTTCACTTGACTTCTGCAAAAGGAAAGCCTTTTTCTTCCCCTTCTTGGGTGGAAGATCCAAATGAACAGCGTCTGATTGATATTGCCACTTTCAATAAAATGCCCTTGCACTACTTTGATTTTGGTGTCTGGTACAAGGGCACTACCACTACTCCCCGTAGCTCTCAACAGCACAAAGGCAAAATACCTATTTACGTCGATCTTATCGAGTCGTCGCATGAGTCTTCTGATGCACCAAATCATTCCGCTCTTCATTCAAGCAAACCTTCCTCATTTTGTCCTATTCTTGCTGCTATTGATCGTCTCAGTGAACAGCTTCAAGATGCTACTTACTCTATTGAAGATCGCATGCGTTTCCTCGATGTAAGGTGTCTAAACTCTAATATGATGTTCGCAAGCTTCACCATCATCATTCTGCTAGTTCTGACTCTTGTTTTTGATGCTGAAGGGGGAGAGGAATATGCTTATTAAAAAATGTTGAACTCAAGGAACTTCTATGTTTAGCATTTTTTGTCACCACCTTTTGTGCATTTCTTGACTATGTCATAGTGTGGTGATGTACTCTGGTACTAATTTTGATGCATGCTGTCTGGTGCTTATTTTGATATCATATTGCTAATACTCTATGAGAACTTCTTATCTTATTGAATTAATATTCCATGGCACTCTACATTCTTGATTTTCTTTCAATTGACTGCATTATTTAGGGGGGGCTATGAGCTAATTACAATATTGTAGACTTTGGTATTTCCAGATAATATTGATAACCTCTTCATTAAAAATTTACTAAGCACAAGAAATAGGGAGAGACTTGATTAAATTAATTGTCATCATCAAAAAGGGGGAGATTGTTAGGATTATTGTTTTGATGAATGACAATAATATATTTACTTCCTTAAATCAAGCAATTTGCAATCTATTTCCATCTTTAGCCATTATATTATTTGGGTAAAATATTGCTAATCTCTTATACATGGAAAGAACATATTAAGGATACAAATGAAGGTTGAATATCTCCTTTGATTGATTATTCACACCTAAACTTGGTAAGTTATTGTTGGAGCCTATCTATAGAAAGTTACCATTGGAACATCCAGCATGAGAAAAAAGATCTACTATTTAATTCTGAAGAGATGCACTTAGAAGGAAAAGCGTTTTCTTACAGAAATATTCTGCTCTAATTATCAGCTTTCTTGAAGTACCTTATTGGCGAAAAGAAAGTGGTGTGCTGTTTACTTCCAGTTGGAACTACCATCAGTCATGTTGTCTCATGTGTTAGGGGCTTTGGAATATTCCTTGCCTTCTACTGTATCGATTTGTTTAATATAGTTTTAGTTGGTTTTGAATTACATGTTCATATTTATTAAACTCATTTGTACTAATTTTCTTTGAAATTATTAGTGAATTTTTTTGCATATTAAAATTCTAAGTGGAAGCTTAGGTAGTGGATTAGGCTTGTTGAACTACTATAAATTTGGTGTCTCATTTACTTTTCTCTTATCTTTAAATTTGTATTATTTCATTTGAAACTTCCAGTTTAAAACTGTTGTTCATTTCCTCTAAAGTGACAATAACTTAAGTTTTTGGCCTAATTTACCCCCTCTTAGGGCTATTATTTTCAACAACATCGTATTGTTCTGAGTGACCTTTGGGGGCCTTATTGTGGAGACGTCACTTTGCACTCCAAAGATTTTTCTGCTAGGTGTAGTCATGATTCCATGATCAGGAGTACTTTTTAGTATATCTCTTCAAGGAGTCTTACAATAATTGTGGTTTTCGTGAACCCCCTTGTTTTTCTTTATATGATTAAGTAGCAGCCACATAAAGAATGATGTTTGTGTATGCAATATTTTCAGACTTCATGTCTTTCTTAGGAGGGTTTGAGTAATTTCATATTTTTCTTGTGCAATGAGTTATTTGGAAAGTTCATCTTATGTGAATTTTGTCACTTTCATGGCATTGTCTACATATTGCTTTCCTTTTGTATTTCTCTTGCGGTGGTTGCTCACTTGGGGTGGTCATTGTGGAGACTGTCATGTCACCGCTCAGATGTAGTTGCAACGGCTATTGTTGGGATGTCTGGCACCTGCAGGGCATTGAACATGCAGTCTTTTTCGAGACCTTAGATTTTTTCCAAATATCGATGACATTTATTCTTTCAATAAACACGGTTGTACAGGGATATAGAAAACGATCTCTATCCTTTCTTTTTTCCTTTTTAAAGCATTATATTATTGCATTGGTAACATATCCATCCTAATTTTAATATTTTCACTTTATTAAGAAAACTTAAATTCATGATACCTAACCCCTTATACAATTGGCCATCAAAATTTTTTATTTAACTATTTAATTTTCAATATGTTCAGTCCACCAACCAAGTATTTAGTTGTTAGTATTACATAGTTGAGATGTTTAATACCATTAAAAAAAAGAGATTTTTGGATTAATTATAATGAGTTGGTTATGAGGCAGGTCATCAAAACTCAAACTCGATTTGTTAAGATTTTCATGGGGCAAATTACGATTGATCCTCCTGTGATCATCAAAATATACACAATACCCAAGTAAAAAACACAATATCTATAAAAGCACTCTTAGATTTTTGAAAATCATGCAACAAACACCCCTTAAAGCGTTGGTGTAACTCACGTGCGTTGTGTTCATCTAGGTATGGATTTTTGTGTATAAAAAAAATGATTATACCCTCATTTATTAGTCGTTGATTTTTTTAAAAAAAAAAAGCAATGATTCAAATTAAATCATATTATATTATAAAAAATTATAATTAATAAATTATATTATATATAATATAATATAAAATTATATAACTATCTCCATCTCTCCACCCCCAACCCCTATCCTTGCCACCGACTTCCATGGTTGCCTAGCGACCCCCAACCTCCACCCCTACCTACAATACCACTGTCTGCCTGAAGCCAAGCCGTTAGCCTATTTTGCATAGCTCCCGGTAGCCTAGTAATTGTTTTTTATGTCTGTTGGGCTGGGCAATTATGACTGCCATAACGATCAGTACTGTTGCATGTCGCCCTCTCGACAACTCGACAGTTGTTTGATTGACATGGCCATGGCAGTCACCAAACAAAGAAAAAAAAAAAGGCAGTCGTTAGCCAGATTTGGTCAATGTGCACAGTTGTCACGGCCGCTGTTGGGTTTGGGTAGTTGGATTGTTGGTGGTGAGTATGGGTTATATTATATATATGTTATAAATAATTATATATATGTATATATATAATTTTATAAATATTAAATATTATTTAATTTAGAATAAAGAAAAGAAAATTTATATATATGTATAAATAAAAAATATGTGTATATTGTATATAAGTATAAATTAGAAATATATTTTTATAAATATTAAATTGAATTAAAAATATATGAAATGATTAAGAATAATTTAATTTTTTTACACTATAATTAGGTTCAATGGGTAACAAATAAGAAGCAGGAGCAATGTGCATAATTTCATAAAACAAACTAAAGGGTTTTTTTTCCTATGTGTGTGTGTTTATATATATACACACTAGTGCAAGGTGCACCGCATCCTATCCATTATCATAAATAAATATATGCTTTTATAGCCAAATTTCCTTTTCATTTCAAAATTAAAAAAAATGTAGTGTTGCTATACAAATAGTTTTCATTATAAAAAGTTATTATAAGTAATAGAACAAAATTTTAAAATTCAGAATGTTACAATAATGAAAAGCAAGCAAAAAATCTAGATAACTGCAAATGGTACTTCAAACTAAAAGAAGAAAAAAGAACATGATGGCATCAATTGAATCCTAAAGTAAATTTGATAAATATGCATGTTGTTTCATGGAAAATTAAGCAATACTAATAATAATAAGTTTTGTTTGACAGTACATAAACTAAAAATAGCTCCCACCGAATTTTTCAATAAAAGTAGTCTTTATTTTTCAATCATAGTCAAGAGTCGTATTCCAAGTAGCTGCACCAGAATAATTGTGCTTCATTTCTGTTCCACGTGAATCGAATATATAAATGTTATATGCTTTGAAACCTCTTCTACTCATAAAACTCTTTTAGCTATTTTCTTTTGAAATTCATCAAAAACATCTTCAAATGCATGCTGCCAAAATCCATCATTAAACAAAGCTTCAATAGAAATAGTTGCTTTCTTATGCCCATAACTTATTTGTAGGTTTGATGCAAGATCATGTTGATGTTGTTTCTTCAGTTTAGTAGGCATCTAAAATTAATTTCACTTTATATTTTTTTAAGATAGACCAAAAAGTATATTTTTGAGAGTATTTAAATAAGAAAAATTACCTTATTCCGACCATTGTTTGTATACTTTGCTCGTATAAGTCTTATTGAGTAGAAGTCAATTGCACTTCGCTGCCTATTTGTTTCATAAATCTCCATACTTGGTCTAGGTATGTATATTGCTCAACAAGATAAATTTTTTTATTTATTATAATTATGAAAAAGAAAATAATCTGTATAAAACATATAGTATATACAATTTACGTTGTCAACCGCTCCAATTAGAGACCTTCTATAAGTCACTTTGATCTATGGATATTGAACTTCTTGATTTTTTTTGTCAAAAATTCTATTATCCGACACATTTTGTCTTGTGTGTTGAAACAAAAGTTGGTATCCCTGTTGAAGCTTATGCACTCTGACAATCTTTTTCCATCCTATAATAATTCTCCTAGCAGTCAAATATGCCGACCACGTCTTGTTTCCACATCTAACAATCATTTCATCATCTCTAAACCATGCTAGTGATGCTGTTAATCCCATTGACAATTCTTATAAAAAGAATTTATAAGAGAACATTTCTAAACTAATAGATTCACTTGCTATGGAAGCCAACACTCTCGATCTCTCAATGCGAGCTTCATATTGTTCCCTATGCCTTGCAAGTAACCTTGCTTTATCTTCAGGAAGCATATTTTGATAAACTTCCTTTGCTTCCTCTCTATGATTTCTTTTTGTCATTTCATCTTGATCTATTGGAGAACTCATATGTCTTTTTCACATATACCATAGTATCATATTAAAAAATACCAAGTAAAAAAAATGTTATATTAAAAAATTTCAATTTAGCAATCAACATAATAATGACAAAACAAGATGAAACACATGAATGCAATGAGTTAAAATAAATAACATATTGCATGAATCAACAGAACTAATGATAACTAAACCATCTATAAAAATAAAATTAAAAGTTGTAAATTCATTAATAATTTACCATAATAAATATTTGAGTGTTGAAAAACAAACTCAATTGATTTACCACAATAGGTTGCTTTATCAACAGAAAGTTTCTATAAGAAAATATCAACAAACGAATTTTATAATCACAAAGTATAGCGTAATAAAAAAAATACAACCAAAATACAGAAAGCAAATAAAATAATACTCCATATTTACATGCATAGAAAATATAAAGTTAACGAAATAAATACACTTACTTATGATCCAAATAAGAGCTTGGAGCTCCCTAAAGAAATAATGCAAACACCTACTTCAGGAGGGAAAAAAGAAACATTTAGAACTAAACATCAAAATTCAGATTATCTCTATTGTTCTAAATATATTTAATTTTTTGACAACATTCAATGCTACAGTATAATTTTCAAAATTTTAAATACATCATTTTACTTCAAGATACTTAAAATAAACCATTCTACACTCAATCAAAATGTTCTGTAAATAGCTTATTTCCTACAAATACCTTATTGACCACTTATAAGAATTTTGAAAAGAGAAATAAAATCAATTTTTAAAAAACAACAACAATAGTTCTACTCTTTATAAATATTAGCACCAGTATATATTTAAATATTGTGAAAACTTCAATAAAATTAAAAATAAACTAATAATTCTTTATGAAAAAGACACTATTTTATATAGTTAGAAACACACTTACAATGCATATTCATACAAACTTATATATAATAGCAGCAAATTAGAAAACATCAAAATTGATTAAAAAACACTTATCAATATTTAAAAAAGACAACAAAAAACCTGCAACTTTACTTTAACCACTTTAGACAGTTTAAAAAGACCAAGAGCTATAAAAAAGAATCAATGAGTAAGACATAGATAATAAAAAGAAATACGAACAGAAAAAGTCCCAAATACAAATAATGAAACCAACCAACTTCATTTGAAGAATTTTTTTTTTATTTAGAATCCTCACCTTTATCTGAAGAACCCAGCAATATTTCTTCCGAATCAATTGCAGACACCAAACTAATGAGCTCAACAGACACTGAAGGAAAACATATATTAAAAACTTATATATATATATATATATTATACAAAAAAATAAAGAAAAATGTTGCACCCATAATCCCAAAAGAAAAATAACCTAAAAAACAATTATTTGTAAAAAAAGTAGCCATCAAAAGCCCACTAAATGTAAGAAATCCACTCAAAAACAATGCATTAACAATGAAACAAAATATAAAATTTAAAGCAGCCCAACTCTTGGAAAAAAGTAGCCCTCAAAATTCTTCCCTAAACACTAAACCACAATTAAAAACACAAAAATCTTTTTCTTTAGCATATACCATACACAAAATATACAAAAATACTTATTCCATAACACAAAATGAAAAACAAAGCGTAAAACAATTACCCACCAAAAAGTCTCCACCATAATCCAACTAAATGCAAAAAAAAAAAAAAAAAAAAAAAAAAAAAAAAGAAAAGAAAAGAAAAGAAAGAAAGAAATACTGAAAAACACATAAACTATCAAACACAATAAGAATCTTGAAAGAACTAACTGCGAAAAGATTAATCCACATCACAAAACCCAACCAAAGCACTCATCTTCACTGTCAAAGCACACACAAAATCCTTTTTCTTAACCGGTTGATAAAAAAGGGGCTAAATACAGTTTAACCCCCTGTAAAGTGGCTAATGAGTTGCAAACCCCTTATATTTTTTTAATTGGCATATAACCCTCTCTATTTGTGAACACCTAACTCACTTGCTCCAATTGATTTAAATTATTTTTTAAATTTTAAAATAACTGAATGCCCTCATTTATGCTAAGCAGCTATGGATTTGTCGTATGTAGAATGAGCTAAATATATTTTATCCCCTTTAAAGTGCTTAATAAGCTGAAAACCTTTCTATCAACTCGAAAAACACAATGCTCAATCAAATTGAACCGTAATTCTTCATTTACACAATATTTCCATGATTCTCAGTTTTACTATTCATATTTAATTAATCATCTCCGATCTATTTTACATAGAAGCCGCAAATAGAACCCACATTTTCTAGATATTTCTTGTCCAAAATCAAACTCTAACCATAAAGCATCCTAATATAGTAAACTATGAAGAAGGTTTACTAAAGTTATTGAAAATATATTAAAGCCTCATTCGAGTTGTGAGGTAATGCACACATTATTTCAAAATTTTATATTCTAACAATTCTGATTTTCAAGGTTTAGAAGTTTAATTTCCATGTTCTATTATGAATTTTAAATTTTCTGTTGAGTTTAGAGTTTAGCGAAAGTTAAATTTTCTATCGAATTGTGTTTTTTATTTAGCAATAAAACATAACTTTACTATTGGTGAGTCTAATATTGTGCACTACTTGTCATTTTGTATAACTTACAAATAATTTGAGCTATTGTGAAGTTTCTAACTTAAGGTCAGGTTTAGGTGTTTATGTTGTAAAATAAGTAATTGTTTGAAATGGTTTAGAAATTGAGGGGGAGGGGGGTTTGATGTGCTAATTAGAAAAATACAAGGGGTTTTCTACCTACTAGGTTATTTTCTTTATATTGAATTGAAAAGTATAAATATCTTTGTCTGTGCTAAAAGAAGACCTCTAAATTGAAGAAAATTTGCATTCTTAGTGCGTCGGTCACACATCCAGTAATGAGGGTCTAATTTGGTTAGTTTTTAGGAATAGAGGGGGTAATTTGCCAATTGAAAAAACGTAAGGGGTTTTCAACCAATTCAACACTTTACGAGGGAGTAAATTTCATTTTGCCTGATAAAAAAGTGTAATAAGGTTATTTTATCAAACAAAACCATAGATGGAACCAAAATACTTAACCCATAACACAAAATTAAAAAAAAAAAAACAAAAACAATTACCCACCAAGAAGCCACCACAATAGTGTAAGTAAATTTAAAAAACATGCAGAAAAATAGAGAAACTATCAAATAAAATAAAAATCTGGAAGAAATTTTTACAGAGAAAAGCAATACCAGAAAACCCTTCCCAATGAAGAATACACAAAAATCCTTTTTCTCTGCCAGTGTCAAAAAAGTCTATTAAGTCCACCTTATCATCCGCTAACCAAAGATGAATCAGAAATGAAGGAACCACAATAAACTTTAACATTAAAATCACATAGACCATAGTAAATCTCACTCAGAGCATATCTTACCCTAACACATCAATAGAAAAAGCTAAAAAATTTATCTTACGGCTGAAGTTGAGCAACGACTATAATGATTATCAGATCAAATGAAAATCCTAAATCCCAAGAGAGAACCATCCTATCAATATAGCAAAAAGAAGTCAAATATTTGTGAGAAAAAAAAAATTAAGCAGAGAGAAGAAATTAGATGCACACAAACAAAAAGACATGCTCCAAAAATGCTAGACAATTTAATAAAACCTACCTTTAAACGACATTGCATAACCCTCTAGCTTTTTTTGCTATCACAAAAACAGCGTCACTTCGAAGCCTGTAACACCAAACTGTAAACAAAAACGCCGGCATTGTGCTCATCGTGAAAAATCTCACGATTTATTTTTTTAAAAACATAAAAACAGAAAACAATGCTGTTTTCAAACCAAATCAAAAACACAAAAAAAGGAAAATCAACCTATTTTTACCTTCTACAGTGGGCCCTACAATTATTAACAAAAAACAAAAACTAAAGCAGCCTTTTTAGGGAAAAAAAGAAAAGAAAAGAAAAGAAAAGAAAAGCAGAAATGACGTCGTTTTCAAACAAAATCAGCTAAAAAAAGAAAGTAAAAAAATAAAGAAAAGCAATCTATTTTCTTCCTACCATTGTTATGGCCCCCTATAATTATTAATAAATAGACAAAATCAATATTAATAAATAGACAAAATCAATACCACAAATAATGCATGCAGTACAATCACTTAAAATAGCAATTTGAACAAAATGATGCTGTATTATTGTAACCTAATTAAAAAATAAAAATAAAAATTGCATCTCACGTGCTAGCCCACTGTACGCATGCGCATTGGCGCTTACTATTAATACTAAATATATATTTTTGACATGGGAGATTTTTAGCTATTTTAACTCTCACATGCGGTATATTGCAATTGTCCCCATTTTCATGGCTAACTACCCTACTCATTTTTTATCCCAAGACCCAATTAATTGGAATCTAACATCCACCCATTCTGGAGCTTTAATATTGGACGTCCAGTCTCATGTTGGGTTTCTCAACTTACGCCAACCTTTTTAGGAGTATCAATTGGGCTAGGCGGGAGCGAGGTTCTGCGAGATCAAAATGGTTCCCGCCTCCATTCCTGTCTCTGCGATGGGTTTTTGTTCCCGCTTCTCTGTTGTGAGACGATACCTTCGAGTATCTACGGGTTTGATAGAAATACAATTTATAAAATTCATAAAAAAATTTAGAAATATAAAAAATTAGTAAATTTTTCCAATAATATAAATTAATTCCAAATTAAAAGATTGCCATACATAACACAACATTTAATTATATTTTACAATAAAATATTAAAAGATAAAAAATACATAAACATAAAATTCAACAAAGCATAACAATACTTCCCAAGAGGTCTCCATTTAGCTTGGCTCCTACAAAATATATATAGTTTATTAGTTAAAAAAAAATAGTTCAATTAATTTAAATGGATAATGGGTATTCGCGGAGATAACGATTATGATCCTGCCCTGCCCACCCCATTTAGCAATCGGGAATCAAAATTGTTCCCATCCACAACTTGTAGAGAGAAAATTCTCCCCGTATTTACCTCATCATGGGAATTTCTCGTGCATACCTATGAAGATGGATAATTTTGACATCCCTAAACCTCTTAATGTAGCTTTATATATAGTTCTTTTCTTAACCCGAGCTACTACATTCAACATAGTCCAACCAACTCAATAGGCCGACCCTTCCATCCATAGTGACTCAGTAGCTCAACCTATTCCAGTTAGATCCAATAGCTCAACCTGTTTTTTTCTTTCTTTTTTTAAAAAAAAATAAAAATGATTATCGAATCTAAAAACTCAAACCAACCAAAATTTCGATTAGCAGTATATTCCCACATCATACTTTTATGTGATATACATGAAATACATATTTGTAATTAAAATTAAGATCCATTTATAACTCAAATTTCATTCATGATATAAATCAAATTCGAAATAGGTTTAAATTTGACTCAAAGTTGCGAGCCTCACAAAAGTTAGGTATTCGACTCCTTCTACCAATGTGAAAACTCCATTGATGGGTGATCTATAAGTACCCTTATAAGCATTCATAGGACTTTGGGACATGCCATAACTCGGGTGCTTATCGGCGTCGAACTCATCTAATTTTTTTTTTTGTAAAAAAAATAAAATCGAAATAAGTTTAAATTTGATCCAAAACCATTGCGATCCAAACATTTAATAAAGAATAAACAAAATATACATACCTTTACCTGAGGAAGTTAATCAGGTGAAGAAAACAGAGATGAAAAGGAGGGAAATCCCGAAACCCATAGGAATGGGTGGAGTTGGAAATCCCATCCACCCACAAGCAATGGCGGAAAGATTTGATTTCCAATCCACCAATCCCAACAGATTTCGGCAAAAATCAGCCCCCATTTCAGCTCTCACCCCATCAATCTTTCACTTCTAACTGACAAAGAGGAGAAGGGACAGAGAACTTGTTCGGGTTAGCTGGGCAGATTATGGCAATTCCCTTTTAATAGAGAGTGCCCATTGCCCAATAGGCAATAGGGATAGAGAAGAGTGGATAAGGATCAATGCGTGGATTTGTTGGGTGTTTTGTCAAAACACGATTTCTTTGTTGGTTGTTTTGTCAATGCGTGGATTTCTTTGGTAGCTGTTTGATAATACCTATGTTGTTTGATTTGATCTTTGATGTTATAACTTAAGCATTCGGCAGTCGACACCTACTCTTGTCAAGTGGATGAAATAAAATACTGAGAATTAATACTAAAGAATATGCTAAAACCAATGAGCACTGTGTAATTAATTCATTATTTACAGTTGCAATTTGCAATAACATAACATTTTATGTCAATTCTTAGTATTAGTAACATATGATTGCAGTGAATATACCGACCTAGACGAAATCTAGCAGGCGATACTTACCATAACAGTGGACTGGGACATGTAAAATAATTAAAGATCAGAGTATGAGAAATTGTGGCTTCTTTCATTTGTATATTTTCAATCACTTAGATAATATAAAAGTAGACTTCTAATTATTCTCATGCCGAATTTTTTAATATACCATCTCTAAAAAACAAACTCGTTCGACAAATTATGTTATTTCCTATACATCAATTACTTTTGATTTTTTTTTTTTTTATTATTTCTCTATAATCACTCTTTACGTGCCTAACACAATTTCTTTGTCATCTTTTCAATATAAAATAAATAGAACTATTGCAATGCAATATAAATAACTACTTTATGCCATCATTTACATTATAATTATATCAAAAAAAATTTATTTTTGATGTTCATGTGTTGTCTAAATAAATTGAATAAGTTATTGTTACATATAAAAATAAAATAGTGGAGTTGACTGCTTTAAAATAGTAGATTATTGTTCAAATTCAACCCTAATGGACGGGAAATTGTTTGAAGGATTTCTCATCGCCATTTTATAACAACATATCAATTTTAAGAGGATGAGAGTTCATTCGGTGTGGACCTCGACTCCATGCTTATGATATACTTTTTAACAAAATGAATGAAAGAGATTGAATTTAATTTTTTATTCTCAATACTTGAACTTAATTGTTTGATATTTTTAGAGTTATTAAACTTGAGTTTAAAATTAATACAATCAAATTTAATGCGAGTCCAAGACTGTCCAATAATTTTTTAGTTTTAGTGGCGGATGACTCGGGGCAAGTAAAATCACCCATCTTTTATTGAGTTGAGGATATAAGGTTCATTATACGTATTTTTTAAGTATTCATGGATATTCATAATTATAGATAATTTTTTATCAAGTCTATTCATGCACAATGATTATAACCTACCCACTCACCAATATTTCTCATAAGTTTCTATTTTATTCAAATTAAAAAATGAAAATAATATATTAATATTATTAAAAATATTAACAAGATAATATTAATTTATTTTATACTATAAATTTTTTAGCATTTGTATAGAATGTCCCAAGAAATAAATAGTATAAAATAAATTACTAATAGTAATCTGCAAATGTATTTAATAAAATGAAACACTGATTTTTCGTACATACGATTCAAAATTATAACAACTTAGTTTATAAGATATATATATATTTTAAGGCTCTAACCGTTTTTATAAATAACAATAGAGATCCGAATAGTATTATAATATTTTAATTGCTGGTCAAAGAAATGCTTTATTAGCCTCTCAAAAGTGAAACCTTGTGTTTTTATATATATAAACAACTATAAAATGGCTTGGAATATCTGATGATGATTGTTTAACGCAATATATCAGTACAGTCACTATATCTATACCCATACACCCGCACACGTGTACACACATATATATAGTCAATTTATATTTGAGTTAATTGCATCATGTCCTCAAATTAGAATTTTGTTACTCATGTGTAAAATAATTGGCATGAATGTTACATAGTCATAAGTAAGGCACCATGAATTACGTATGCCTTACTATAAAAAAAAATAAAAAAAATAGCATTAATTAGTAGTGAAACTTTTAGTAATAATGTAAAAATGGCCTCTTCTCTTTTAAAAAAGTACCAAATCCTATTTTTACTTTAGGAGTTAGCCCCATCAACTAGTTTTATAGTTTTAACTTCTCATTTCAATTTTGTTTTTGAGTTTACTTCTCACTTACTCAGCTAGACCAAAATGCCCCCGAATATCTTATTTGCTCTCCTTTTTTTTTTTTTTTTTATGTTTAGCTTAGTCATCACTTTCTCTCTCCATTCTTTTTGCTGTGATTCTCTCTCCCACGAATACATGGAGACATTTTTTTTTGTCCTCAAATTGGTTCAGCAGGAAGAAGTCGAAATCATTAGCCTCATTTTTTCATTTTATTATGAGTGGAGTTTTTATAATCTTGCAGAATAGTGTGAAGAACGAGGTAAGTCTTTGTCAATTTGAACTCAATAAAAATGTCTTCAAGTGGTCAAGATGCTAAATCTCAACTATTAAGAAGTTGTATCTATAATGGGGAGCTTTGAATTTTGTCAATTTATGAAAGTATGAGTTTGATAGAGTTACTGTTTCATATTGAGAAAAAAATGGTCTGGAATTTGTTCTGAATTCAACACATTGCAATATTTTGCTCCCGTTAGAAAATGTATATCACTTTGAATATTGATAATGATGTTTTCACTATGATGGTCGCCCGAAAAAATGAACCAAATGAACATGAAAGGAAAATAGGCTATATGTATTGGTAAGTTCTTTATATTTTCATATTAATATTTTATTAATTCTTCGGTATACTTTCAACGTGCTCAATTAGTAACTAATTATTATATGTTTTGTTTCTTTTATAAGATACTTTATATATGCATTATCATATTTAAGTAGTTCAAATATTAATACCACATTAATACAATTTACTACTTCCATACTAGTACAACAATATTTCTGCTCAATCTGCATATTAATGATGGTTAGCGTTTTGAGATGATTGATAATAATTAATTGTGCATTGTGGATTTATAGAGTTGGAGTTATAGCGTATAACAAGATGATAGAGCACACTGCAAAATGATAGAATGCTTTGCAAGTAAGCTTGTGCTTTTATTGAGTAAAAGTCACTTTCTTACCATTTGGTGCAAATTGATACGATTAAGGATTGGCTTACCATGTTATTGTGTATTTGTACTTGTACTACCATTTGTCATTACTTATTAAATAATATCTTGATTGATTTTATTTCTCTTCAATTAGGAAAAGATGATGCAGAAAGACCAAGAATTAAAAGAACTTGGATTAGAAATTGATTGTTTGCACATTCTTATAATAACCACAAAATTCATCCTTGTCTAGAGGACATTAAATTGAAGAATTTATACTGTATTATATTATTAATTGGAGAATTTATGTAAAATTATTTGTATTGTATAATTTGTAAAATATGAACATGTTTTTGGATCTAACAATTAGATCTTAATGCTTGCAATAATGCATGTGTGTTGGCTGACCCTCTCTATATTTATATACAGAGGGAGGTTGGTGCGATACCAAGGTGGCATTACATCTTCCTCAAGGAAGGGGCGCCACATGTCATGCCAACTTGCAAGCAAGTTGCATGTCAATTTCTTGTGAATTTGAATTTCGTTTGAAATCTTCATTTCATCTTACAAAATGTCATCCAAATAAATTCTAATTCCACATCAAATGAACTCTTCATTTGAATTTTCCCTCCAAAATTATATCTTCACACTAATTAAACTAAACACTTTAATTTAATTAACTTTGACTTAACTTTTAAGTCAACTAACTTAACTCTTTAAGTTAACTTGACCAATTGATAGTCATGTGGCACCAAATTAAATTAACACTTAATTTAATTGGTCTTAATTTAACTCCTTAAATTAATTAGATCAATTTAATAATTAAATTGATCAAGCCAAAATGAATAAAAATTGCATTAACTGTAACCCTCAATTTTCGGTCACTAGGAATCTTTCTAACACTTAGAAAATTCCTTTCATCAAGTAGGATTTCCAATTAGCTTTTGTGTGTGACCCATTAGCTTCTACCATTCATTAGATATGGGCTCACAACTCTTGTAACTTTAGAATATCAAATATTCACATTATTTTAAACTTCTTTAAACTAATCGACTAATCTCTATTAATTGAAGAGTACCCAATCTCCACAGTTGATGTCCAACTTCAAGCCCATGGAGCCCAACAATTGGCTGAATGAATGCTTTTGGTGAACCATTCTAGCTTTACGCGTACCATGCAAATACAATCCTTCTGTATCCTATCTCCATGAAAGAGGCCTATGTCAAGATATTTGTCAACTGTAATAGCCTCAATACTATGCATCTATTCTCAATGTTCGATTTCGGTTTATGACCTCATCTTTGGAAAAACTCTTTTTTCAAATTGTCATACTGCTTTGGCCAAGGACTCCTTGGAATCGATCATCATAGAACACATAGAAGATGCACTGGCCCTTCACAAAGACGAGGAGTCAGATCCCATCTTGGATCTCATAAACTTCTATGTGTAAATAGCTCATACCCAATCACAACCTGAACGGCCCGCTAGGTGACCAGGGATGAGTCAAAGTATGAGGACCTAAACATAAGGTTATAATGGATCCTTAAGTTAAAGGACTAATTATATGCACTAGTGTAAGCTGGAAAACTTGTCACTATCGACTTGCCACTACGGCTACCTAGTGGATTCTTCGGGTAGGCCTCCAGTGCCTTTTTCTCTAACAAGCACCCACTAACATCCACCCATATCTCATATGGTTTGCTCATGGAACGGAACAATATCCAACCCTTGGATTGTGCATCGTTAGTGCAAGTTTTTCCAAATCTTAGATGTCCTGTCTCATAAGATTCTATGATTTGGGATGTTTAAGATCATGATCGTATAAGACTTATTCCATAATCACCATCCAATGCGTGACCAAGTTCCATAGTCTTGTGTGATCTAAGGGATTCAACCAAATGCCAGTGAAGTAATATAAGCATAAGATGAAGATGATCATTAATAAAGAATATCATTCAATCAAGATTATATCACCAGCGAAATAGTTTACATGCCAATCTTATTGGTTGTGGGGCACTATTCCAATAGTTGTACTATTGTTTTAATGTGGAAGGAGTCATGAATGTGTATTCTTTTTAGCTATTCGGAAGATTTACGCTGGACCTATTGTCCAGATTTATTTTTCATTTTATCATAAAGATAATACCTTATGTTAGTAAAGCAATACTTCATTTTGGTATATATATACTCGACCTTAATAGTATAATACCTTATATTCAGCATCTAATACTACATTAGAGTGATTCTATATTTGTTGAGAATATGAACTACTAGTGTGAAGCACCATCGTAGGTAGTAAAATGCTTTATTTGGAAATCAACATTGTAAGGAGAAACTGGGTTTCTTGGTATACCAACAAAAAAGGTCTAAAATGTTTAAATTGAACGACAGTTAAAATGTATATAATTGATACTGGATACTAGAAAAGTAATACCTCATTTCAGTAAAATAATCTCTTCTATATTAAAAAGGATACCTTAAATTGAGAAGAAAAAAAGTATAGTTTTTGTATTTAGAATGATACCGTAGTCGAAAAATAAGATACCATTTTTTTTTTTATATTTGATCTTTGCAATATTATACTGAATTAGCTTTGTTCTGTACCTATTTGGTGTGTTTAAGTACTTGCTTTTCCTTTCATCGAGTTTACCTTAATTTGATGGGTGGAATAACACACCAGACCCTATGATACAATAAAATCATCTTTTCTTCAAGTGATGATCGTGATAGTACGTGTTCAAATGGCTGTGAACACAAATACTCATATCTAATCACTTATTTTCTCATTCATACTAGTATAAACCATTGATGCATGACGTAAATGGATTCTAGACACCACCATAAAAATTATATCAGTTTTAGGACTAGCACATCATGGTTTAGTAATCATGCAATCGCTAGACTAAGACAAATTCAACTTAATCTCTAATGTACTAATAATGATATTGTAAATAGATAAAAAAGAACTAATTTTTAGGATTTTTATACTTTATCTTTGCAGTTTTGTATTGAATTCGCCCTTGTTCTGTACTTATTTTGCGTGTTTTTGTAATTATTTTTTCTTTGGTTGAATTTATCTCAACTCGATGGTTGGAACAACATATAGGACTCTCTTATATAATAAAATCATATTTTCTTCAAGTAATTGTCGTAATAGTATGTGTTCAAATGGTTGGGAATACAAATACCTGCATCCAACCACTTGCGTTCTCATTCATACTAGTATAAACTATTGATGCATGAGGTAAGTGAATCATTTCGACACCATCATTGCAAGCAATGAACCTCTCATGACTATATCAGTCCTAGGACTAATACGTCATGGTTTAATAATCATGCAATCACTAGATTAAGATAAATTCAGCTTAATTTTTAATGTACTTAGAATGATACTGTAAATCAATAAAAAAAATATCGTTCTCTTGGATTTTTATGCTTCATCTTTGAAATTTTGCATGAATTCACCCTTGTTCTGTAATTATTTTGTATGTTTTTGTACTTGCTTTTATACTCGTGTTTCCACTTGGTACCATTTTTTTTCTCAGTACTAGTTATGTAAATATGGATACGAATTTTAAATTACACCATAAATTATAAACACCATCTATTCTAATCATCCAAATACGTAAATATTAAATATTATCCAGTAGGAATGTCTGAAATGCTGAAACATTCACCTCAACATCCATATACAAAAACTAAATTCACCCAGATAATAATCATCTAACCATCATCATTCAGCCCTAAAATACAATAAACCATGCTCATTAGTTAGAATTTTCACAGCAATATATGCTCGATATACGTCCATAGAACAATTATTTGCATATTCCTAGAAATCCTTGATGTTCTTTGTGAAACACTCTGCCCAAAGATATACGTAAACTCCGCAACTAAGTTCCCCATTTTGTTGGCAACTAAAACATATTTGCACTTCGTTTTGTACCACAATATACCCCTATGAATATTGGAGGTATCTAGTCATAAACTTAGACTGCAGAAGTATCTGTTATTTTTTTATTCAACTCTTCAGATGAATGTATCACGAATATAATATGAACTTACAAAAATTATTGTCGTTGCTTTTGTTTGGAGAGACCAGGATGAGTTCATCTGTATGAACTTTTTCTGAGTCGTGTTAAAGATAAGGAAGGACAGATGAAATGGTTGCTAATGGGGATTATAGTAAATTAGCACTTGTTCAACACATTTAAATTCAGCTCTTCCAGTAACTTGTGCATGCTCAGTTGACCAATAAATTCTAGAAATTCATCTTGCTTTATAGCATGCTTCATGTTTGCTTTCTCAAGTTGTCTCAAAATTTCCTCCTATCAATAGTAAATATTAGAGCTTGTTAAATCAAGTTACTTGTATTTCAAAAAATAAAACAAATACTACATATCTATACTAACGTACTCATACACCAAACATCTTGATCACATTTTTCTCTTAACGAAGGGTTGCACAAGATCTTCATGTAGCAATCAATAAAATCAGATCTCAACTCTTTTTTGAACAACAGATTAAAACCATAGTTTCTCCAATTTCTAGATTAGGTCCTTCTCAAACAGTAACTCTACAATAATAAAAAATTATATTACTCAATTAAAAATTTATTATAAAAAGAATAATGAGTATTCAATATAATTACTCTAGTTTATCTCGATGCAAATATAAGTCAATAATTTCTCGCTCATCATCAGGTATCTCGGGCCGCCCTCTATAGTCTGCTCATTTCAAAATTGAATGGAATTCCTCATCATCTAATAAATTGGCTTCTGCCAATCCAACCTCTATCAACTCAGTATTTTGAACATCTTTCATCTTGTTCTATCAAAGATGCCGTACACATGTCCAATACTTAAGTCCAACTATGTAGTATATTTTCTAACATAATTCAGTATTTGTCTCACTTGCATCAAGTACAAAAACTCATATATGCAGTATTTAAAACTTGTATACACATACATTCCTCTTCCTGCCACGGTCCTTACGAGCAATCTTCTTCACTCTTTCCTTCGTGGTGTGGTGCCAGGGGGTGTAATAAAGTCCATTTCTTCCTTTTTTTTCCTTTGTCCTGTCACCTCAGTCTCGCACATTTTTAATAATAGAAGAGATGGTCACATCCAAGGGTGGAACATCCCCTAATTCAAGATTTTCATGGTGCATTCCACCATCGTCACCACCGTTACCATCACCAATACTCGTATCTTCTTTTTCTTTACCTTTATTTTTCTTCTCTATCTCTACTTTCTCTTCCTTTTTCTCGTACTCTTTTTCTTGCTCTTCCTTTTTGTCTCTCTTTCTTTTCTTTCTTTTTCTCTTCTTTTTCTTTCTCTTTCTCTTTCTCTTCTTCTTGGCTCTCTTTTGCTTTCTGTTCGTCTTTTTCCTCCCCAGTCTAAATTCCAATAGCAAGTCATTTATTCTCAAGATAGAAAACTCTTTCTTTCAATAATCCTATCTCTTTCTCTTTCTCATTCAACAATCTTCACAAGTCATACACATCAATGGTTGGTGCTCCTTGATGTATTGGTAACAACAATTTCTCTTCATTGGTGAATGGATAAATATGGACAACCTATTCAAACAAAACTCTACAACTTAGTTTATTATTTCATATGTACACCAGACTATTAAAACAACAAAGATAAAGAATATAAATTATTACCATATTTCTAGTAATCGTTTTGAAATTTTCTTTTGCATTAGCAATTTTCATGAGGATCTTCTTTCACACCATTGAAGGATCATGAAAATAAACGCATTGAATTTACCATTCCTAAGTAAGGAATATGCTTATATACTAAGCCTGTCATTTGAAAAAATGGATTATTATGCAATGTTTTAGTTATTCAATAATAATTATCAATAATATTAATAGTAACAATCACATTAACTTACCATCAGGCCAATACTGCATCCATCAAAGTATTTTTTTCTCGCATCTTTCCCCGTTTCATCTCCTAGATGCAATAAAATCTTATCATGCAAAAATTTATATGCAACATCTCTCCATGCATAAATGCTAATGGAATATAAAACGTCCCGTACTGAAGAAGATATCTATGTGTGTAGTTACTAGTTGGAAACAAACTACGGTTGAAAACAACTAGTATATACATCTTACGAAGTCATCTATATCTTATTCACCATGTTTTACTGCCAACTCTCTCAATTTTTTAAAAATCTCTATTCGATTGATATTCTTATTTTTTCTTTTCTTCAAATAATCATTTTATAGTTTTAGACTCTATCTTTAGATCAAAATTCATAGGTTGCCCCACTTTCCACAAACCCCAAAATAATAGAAAACTCCCTCACAATACAAGAAAACATAATATCATTACTAAAGATAAAAGACAAGACCGAAAATCAAACCTCCTCAACAGAGCTTCAACTTTAATAAACTATTACTCAATTTAGTCATTTTAATGTACGCCAAAAATGGTGTTCTCTTTGGTGCTTTAGTGTGTCTAAAGCTCGTCTTACTATCCAACTCCAAAATAACATTGTTAGAAAGTAGCCTGGAGAGCATCGAGAATATAACTTAGAGTCTCTATTACCTTTGGTAGTTAGGTGCGTAGGTCCACTTCTAGCCATTATTTTTGTAGACAAGAGACACATACATAACTACATAAATACTGAATTGGAGGTTTTGGTACTACAAATCAAATTTAAATACTAAAATTTTGAATTTTCGTATAGCAAAACTTGCACAGAATACTGAATTGGAGGTTTATGTACTACAACTCACAATTTAAATACTGAAGGTTTGAATTTTGATACCATATTATTTGAAAATAATACTAATTATATTTAATGATGAGTTTGCATGAATGGATGCCCAAGAAATGCATAAGCATGATTTATATCTTTCTAGACACCGTAAATCATATAATATTCCTAAAATTCAATTACAAACAACTAATGTACACTATATCTTATATGAATTATATAATTACTAAATTTGGATAATTGATAATTGAAACATATAAATGGATAATATTCAAGTATGAAAAAACTTACATTAGGGGTTCTTTTAATATAAAAAGAGACTGATTGTGGGTGAATCGAGTATATCAAAATCATGCCTAAAATAATTAAACAAAGATAAAACAAGAACCAAACAAAAGAAATGTATGAAAATTCTTTTATTATTTCGATAAAAAAGTAACAGAAGAAAAAATTGCAAAACTTATCTTGTAGGTTTTGCAATTAGGAGTGAAAATGCAAACCTTTTTAGCTTGGGCAACACAACGAATGATGAAAAATTAGTTCAAAAATAAAAAGGGGAAGAGAGAAGAAGGCGAGTCATTGCAGCACTAGTTGAATGAAGGTGAAGACAATACCGTTTTTAGAGAAGTGAGCATCAGTATCAGAAATGGAGGGATGAGGAAGAAAAAATAGAGCAGAGTTATTTTGAAGAAACGTGTTTGTGAGTGGGTTGAGTGGAGGTCACTTGTTATTTTCAATTCAAGTGTTGTTTTTGGTTTTTTTTACTCAAGTGGGGAGTGAACTCATAAAAGAAGAAAAACAACCAGCTGGGCAATGGAGACAAGCAAAATTCAAATGGGGATTGATTCTTAAATGAAAAGTTTTGCTACTTTTCCCCAATTAACCGTATTACTAACATTATTTTAGTGTCCATAAAATGTGGAACTATATGTCCAAAACAACCTACTGAATGATACGAAAATAAGGTGTAATTTTTCCTGTTTACAATTGGAGTTAATGGTGACATCATAATACATGTTTTTCAATGAACAAACTAATAAAATACAGGCCGCCTTAGCAAAATTATATGTTCAAAGCGAAACATGAAAATGGCGCCTTTAATATTTCAGAAAAAATTAAATATTACAAAAAATTAAATATTTAGCACACGTCTTTCTTTGAAGCATTTTGTACTTTGTAGGAAAAAAAACTTCTCGTATAAACTACGATCTTAATTTTATTTTCTTGCTATTGGAGATGCAAAATTGCTATTATATTTTTATAATTAATTTCTTCTAACATTTATTTTTCAATTGATAGCATAGCTAACCAATTCAATTTTTCTTGAAATATTGTTGACCTTACGCAAGATTTTATTAGTTTTAATTTTGAAAATTTTCTTTGGGCTGAAATAAAAGGAAAAAAATAAGAAATAAAACCTTCATATATAGTGAAAGAGAACTAAAACTAATGTTATTTAGTGACTAATATTGAAACATTATTTAGTGATTACAATTAGAAAGAAGGAAGTAGTTAGGATTTCGATAAGGAAAAAAAGTAGGAATTTAAAAGTATAGAGGTGATTAAGAGGATCATAAGTAATAAGATTTAAATTTATATTTTTGATCGGTTATTACAAAGAAAACCAATAAGCATAAAGCTTCTAAACTAAAGACCTTGTATTTTTCTAGGGTTGAACCGGTCGCCTTTCTTGACTAAAGGTAGGCCACTCTTGATTAAAATAGAGATTTTTGGAGGCAACCTACAAAAAATTTAGAATTTACAATGCTTTCAAAATGTATAGATTATACTAGAGCAATCTAGAAACTTCTAAACAGTTGGGAAATTGCGAGATATCTTTGAAGAGTTTTAGAAAATCTCTTATATCTATTGTGTTTTTTTAATCTCTACAATTCATTTAAAGAAGTTGAAAGTATAAATAAGGAGAAAGACCCTTATTTGATGTACCTCAAACAAATGGAAAAGAAACCCAATATTATGATACAACTTGATTTTGTATATTAAAAAAAAATTATTGTTGTTGAAAATATTAATTTAGATTTAAAATGCTATCAAATTTTGCTATGAGAAGTAATTAATTTTATTTTTGAAACGTATTATTTCTATCATTTTCTTTCTATTGTCAACTAAAATATGGCCAAAACAATCATCAAAGTACGAAAAACCTTTAGATAGTTATCTAAGGGCAAGCAGAATCAATAATGTTGCTAAAAAAGAGAGCATAAAAATGTACTATACGTCTGAGCGATTTAACCCCTTGTGAAAAAAAAAAGGGGTGAAATGCCCCCTTATGTTTATAAAATTTGGACCACTGCCTCCTTCTATGTACTTCTATTTAGTTTTGGGATGGGTAGACAAAAATGCCCTCAGATAAATAAGAGCCCCTCCTCTCTCCAATTTGCAACTCAAATTTCCCGATCTGCAGAACTCAAATTTGAAAACTATTTCGCGAACCTTAGTTTTTCAACAAATTCAAAGTTTTTCTACAATCCTCATAGCATAAGTTAAAATACAAGTGATAAAAGGAACTCCCAATTACCGAAGGAGGGTTTACAAAGCTTCTGAATGGAAGAGAGACCGAGATAGGCGACGATTTTGAATCAAGAGGGGCAGTAGTCAAATAAGCTTTACACAGGGAAGTTGGACAAGGTACGTGTTTGGAACACCTAAAACTATGGATAATGTGTTGATTTAATATTTATTTACCTTTTATTGAAGCGACAACTAAGTGTATGGTATGGTTGTAAATATATCTAGCAAGTGTCTGTCAGATTCTTCTCAAGTTTGGATAAAAGATTCACTTTTGTTCGCTTTTGTCATCCATGTGTTGTGTATTGGGTGTATTTTTGATATTAATATTTGTTGGTGTGAGGTTGGTGGTCCCTCATGAGAGGAAAGAAGTAATACCCCCACATTGTGGGACAAAAACTGGAACAGTATTTGGGGCCCTTTTTTAATTTTCTTTTTGGTGAATTTTTTCCTTATGAGATGAAATTTTGCTGACTTTTTTTTTTTTTTCTTTTCCATGAATTAATTGCTAATGTGTTTGCTCTTGTAGTTGTTAGTGAATTTTATGCTTATTTGTTTATGTTTTAAGTGAATTATTATGTTAATTACTGCTGAGTTATTTTCTGTAAATGTAGATACAATGTTGCATGAGGTCCACATGTAGGTGGGGGGAGTTTGTATACATGGAGAGCAAAGTTGAATACAAGGGAGGTGAGAAGCATGTAATTAGTACAATTGACTTAGATTTCATTGGGATGGAAGAATTGTATGGTATGCTTACATGCATAACTGAAAGTGAGAGTTGTAGTTGCCTCTTCTACTACTATATGCCAGGTCTTCCACTGCACATAGGATTGAGGAATATTATTTTGAACGCAACTGTGGAAATTGCAGACATGGTTTCATATTATGAAGGTGTAAACATGCCTTTTGTGATCTATGTAGAGAATGTGCCCCCTCCAATGGTGGTGATAGACTCCAGGATTCGTGGCACCTGATGAGGGCATGATAGTTCCATATGTACCAGTAGAAGAACCTACATATTAGTTAGTAAATGAGCAGGTGGGGAATGAACAAGCACATGGGACTATAGAAGAACATGAGCATGCAACAAAAGTGCAAGTAACTGAGGTAGAGGAAGTATATGAGTTTGTAGAAACTAATGAGCATGGAGCACAAGAGCCAGCCGATGATCATATAACACAAAATGCAGTAGCTGAGGCATGCAATGAAGGATTTAGGCAGCTTCTGAGGCACATCAACAACAAGCACATGAGTTCACTAATGAGGCTATAGCAGAAGAGGCATCGCATGAGCCAGCAATTGAGGTAGGCATTAGGCAAGAATGTGGGTCAGGTTCTGGGGCAGTAAATGAAGGATTTGGGACAACATCTGAGGTACAGCAACAACAAGCACATGATTTCACTAATGAGCATGTAGCAGAAAAGGCAGCTTCTGAGCTAGCAATTAAGGCAGGCATTTGGCAAAAATGTGGTTCAATTTTTGGGGCAGTAAATGAAGGAGTTGAGCCAGCATCTGAGGTACATCAAAAGCAAGCACATGATTTCACTAATGAGCATGTAGCAGAAGAGGCAGCTTCTGAGCTAGCAGTTGAGGTAAGCATTGGGCAATAATGTGGTTCAGTTTTTGGGGCAGTAAATGAAGGAGTTTGGGCGACTACTGAGGTAGTAGTTGATCATGCACATGAGGTACTTTTAAACAACATGTATTTTTACTAAACATTGTTTTACCCCCCTTATAATTTATGTTTTAGTATTTACCCCCTTGTATTTTATGTTTGAGTGATTTACCCCTTATATTACTTAAAATAGGGTAATGAGGAAGCAAAATGAGCCACCAGCTATACAAGTTGAGCAACCATCAGTTGTGCAAGTTGAGGAATCAAATGAATCTGTAGTTGAGGCAGCACTTGAGCATTTAAGGCAAATTTTGAAGGTAATCACCAAGAAAACAAGGCAAACAACTTGTGACCCACCATGTGAGGAGATAGTTGAAAAGGAACCAGCAACTGTTTACATTGAGAATCCATCAATACAGAAGGGAGCACCATCATTTGTAGACTTGGGTTTAGAAGGGATAGAAGCAGACCTTGACTTCTTATGGCAAGATAATAATGTACAAGACAAACAACCAACATTTAATAAGGATGCCACACAAGACAAGGAAAAAGACCAATGAGTGAAATTAGGCAAGATGACAATGCATCAACTGATGATGATTACATACAACCTAATGAAGCAGATGATGAGTCTGGTGAGAGTGATTATTCAGACACGCCAAGCTGTGCTTTGGAAGATGTTGAAGGGTCTATTGATGATGACATATTGACTAAGAGAAGGCATAGCAAAAATGACTTAATTGATAAGTTGAAAAGGATTCTTAGAGATGCAGATGATGATCAAACTAGAAAGAAGAAAGTTGTAGAGCCCAGAATGTGGGTGAAGAAGAATGGTACAATGAGGCTGGAGATGAAGATGAATTGATTAGCTTATCTAGTTCAGATGGTGATGCACCTAAGCATCATTCTTATAGAGAAATGGAGTAATTAAAGAACATCCAAATGATTGTAAGTACAAAATTCCCAAATGCTCAAGTCTTCAGAGAGGTGCTCAGACACTACTGTATTAAGGAAGGATTTCAGTTGGAGTTCATGAAAAATGAGAATGCCAGAATCACTGCAAGGTGTGCCCATGAACAATGCACATAAAGGATTCATGCTTCACCAATAATGGGGGACAAAGTCTTTCAAATAAAAACTATTAAAGGAGAGCATGTGTGCACAAGAAAATATGAAAACAAACTAGCTAAGTGTAGCTACTTAGCTAAGAGGTTGGAGAACACAATTAGAGATAATCCACAAAATCCAATAGAGAAATTGCAAGCTGTTATTAATAGAAAAATGGGGCTTCAAGTCAACAAATAGAAAAAAATTGCTGCAAAGAAAAAGGCTTTGGCAAACATAATGGGGAAGGATGGGATACAATATGGAAGGCTATGGAATTATTGTGAAGCTGTGAGGCACAATAATCCTAGCAGCAAACTTATCCTTAGAAAGGTTGATGGAAGTGATCCCCGTGTGTTTGAGAGAATGTATTTCAGTTTTGATGCCATGAAGAAGGGATTTTTAGCTGGTTGTAGGCCTATTATAGGCCTTGATGGCTGTTTTTTGTAGACTGCTTTTGAGGGACAGCTTCTGGTGGCTGTTGGTAAAGATGGCAATGACAACTTCTGACCTATTACCATAGCATTGCTCCCTGTAGAGAATAGAGAGACCTGGACTTGGTTTGTTCAAGAACTTTTGGATGATATTGAGGGTCTTGGGGAGTCCAAATAGGTGTTTATATCTGACAAACAGAAGGGTCTAATGGAGGCTTTAAAAGACTTGGTTCCTGAAAGTGAGCACAGGTTTTGCATCAGACATGTGTATTAAAATTTCAAGAAAAAATTCAAGGGACAAGAGCTTAAAGAACTATTTTGGAAGGCTGCCTCTACAGCAAACAAGACAGATTCTGAAGAATGCATGAAGGATATTGAGAAAGCTGACCCTAAGTTGGATCAAAAGAAAGAAATTGTTGCTGAGTGGTTGAGAAACATCCCTTCCCAGCACTGGAGTAGATCTCATTTTCAAACTTACGGTAAGTCTGATATTTTGGTGAATAATTTGTGTGAGTCTTTCAATAGTTACATTCTTGAGGCTAGAGATAAGCCAATCATTATGATGTTTGAATGGGTGAGAACTAGACTTATGATAAGAATCCAGTGCAAAATGGAGGGTATTGAAAAACAAATTAGCTCAATTTGTCCTACTATCTTGAAAAAGATCAACAAGCAGTACAAACTAGCTAAGAATTGGTGGACAAGGTGGTGTGGAGGAGATGAATTTGAAGTGAACAACTTTATTGATAACTATGTTGTTGACCTGGCTAATGACACTTGCACATGTGGTATGTTCTAATTGAATGGATACCCATGTTGTCATGTATATGCTGCCATTTTTCAGAAGCGAGGCAAGATTGAAGATCATGTCAATGCTTATTACAGTGTGGAGTTGTATAAAAAATTTTGTCAATTCAAGATCCATGGTGTTCCTAGCTAGAAGCATTACATCAAGACACCTTTTGAGCCATTAAGGGCCCCATCCTTGAAAAAGGAAATGGGAAGACCTAAAAGGTTGAGGAGGAGAGGACCAGATGAGGAGCAGGGGAGCACTTCAACAAGAAAAGGCTTGACTCATACCTGCAAGAGATGCTTGCAAACAGGCCATAACAAAGTTACTTGCAAGAATCCTATGCATCATAATTCTAAACTATATAAGGTATGTCATTATATACATGTTCAGTTATTACTATTTTAATTTCTTTCCTTCCTTTTTAATGTTCTAATTCTCTTTACAGGGAGACCTTCCAACATAGATGAATATTGAAGGTTCAAGTGCCCTTTCTGCTAGTCAAACTTTTCCAACTAATGTCCAGCCTCCTCCTACCTCTGTTCCTCAACTAAGAACAACAAGGGTAAGTAATTCTTATTTATTTTTCATATAGTATGAATTGCTAGTAATTTACTTATTTTTATATTTAAAAACTCTACAAACAATCAACTTCTTGAGGTGGAGGAACATACCAAGGCTTCCGGAATGAAGTATTGCTTGGCAAACATCCCAGCAGAAGAAAGTCAAATAGATCAGGGCCATATTCAAAAGCAACTACATCAGGAGTAGTTCCAAGTGCATCAGCTCCAGCTCCTAGTGAATTAGGTCCCAATGGGTCAGATCCAACTGCTTCAGCTCCAACAAGTGCAATAATGGGTTTTAGATCAAAAGTTGGAAGTGTGCAGAGAAAAAGAAAAGCAGTTGCACCTGATATATTGGAAGGCCTTAGGGCAAGGACATTGCAAAGGAAAAAAAAGAATTAGGAGATGTAAAGTTGTAATTTCTTGAATTTTTTTGAAGCCAATGTAGTATTGAAGCTGTAGTATTCTTCAAAATTGATGCTTGCATTATTCTGGAACATTTAGTATTGAAGCTAAATTTGTTGGATCTTTTTGGAAGTTTGCTTATGACAACTTTATGTTGGCAATGTTATTTTTGAGAATGCGTAAATGTTATTATAGTTGTATTTCATAGTTGTTTAGTTCCTTGGTTTTGCTTGGTTATGGATTGCTTTTTGATTGCTTTTGGATTGCTTTTTGGTTGGTTGTGGATTGCTTTTTGGTTGGTTGTGGATTGCTTTTTGGCTGCTTTTGGATTGCTGATTGGTTGGTTGCCTTTGGATTGCTTTTATGTTGGTTAGGGATTGCTTTTGTATAGTGGACCTATTTTTGCAGTTTCCTACAAAAATATAAGCCTTTCACCACCTTCTACTTTTTAAAAGAAGTGTTTAACCCCCTTATGTTATATAGAGCGAGGAATACACCTCCCTGGGTTGCTGATTTTTTTCAACAATGACCATTAAAGGTACAATCAAATCAAGAAATTCTTACTAGAATGAAGAAATTCAAAGTTCCATATTAACATAAACATAATATTATATTGAAAGTACATTAAACTTACTAGAAATACATTGAAAATAGATAAACTACTTCATGAAGATGTTGAAAATTAACATTGTTAACAAAACACAGCATACAACCCAAGGAAAATGAACATAATTTTTAGGCATCTCAGACTCCATGTGTGTAGATACCTTTGACACAACTTCATCAATGTCAGGAACATTGCTTTCTTCCATTACTGCACTTGTGTCCACTATCACTGGTGGGCTTATTGGAAGGTCACTTGCTACCTACATAGCTTGCTATGGATTACACCTATGAAAGAAGTTACATTGATGCTTCGAACAAGAGCAGTACAACTTTCCCTTTGAAGGCTTTGTCTCAGACTCCACCACTCCAATTTCAACTCGTATATTGCATCCACATTCTGGAGTTTTCTCCTACCTCAAGTCAAGGGCGACTTGCTTATGTCATTCTTTACTTTTATTCTTTACTCTTGAATTAGATGAGGACATTCTGTAGATTTTTGGGGTTTGAAAGAAATGAATAAAGAAGGAATGAAGAAGATGATGGAAATTAAAGGAATGAAATGGGAAAAGTGGAAAAAAAAAAAGGGAAAATATGATGGAGGGATAAAAATGTAATTTCAATTGACAAAAGTTAGGAAAAACAATATCCTACTTGCACAACAGCGTGCGTGAACATCACCTACAACTTCAAGGTGGTGGGACAATTCATAAAAATAACACGAGTAGGTTTTTTACCCCTTTTTTTTAACGAGGGGGTAAACCACCAAAATGCATTTTCTGATGGGGCTAAAAATACATTTTTCCTTTAAAATACTATCAAATTTTGCTATGAGAACTGAGAAGTAATTAACTTTATTTTTGAAATGTATTATTTCTATCATTTTCTTTCTATTGTCAACTAAAATATGGCCAAAACAATCGTCAAAGTATGAAAAACCTTCAGATAGTTATCTAAGGGCAAGCAGAATCAATAATGTTGCTAAAAAAGAGAGCATAAAAATGTACTATACGTCTAAGGACTCAAGCGCTATTGTTTTCCTTGAGGTTGAATAACCTTTTGTTCTTGTTTTCTTTTTTTTTTTTTTTTTCTTTTTTTTTATTCTGCACTTTAGAGTATGCTCTGTTCCTTCTTGGAGAGTTATGGCTTTTTCCATGCCGCAAATTTTGCATTGCCATGCAATTTTGGAGCTTCCATTTGCATTACTTCTGCTTGTCGTGGTAACTGGACATGCGTGATTAAATTTTTATTATATATAAAATTAAAAATATTTATTATTTCTATATGAAATTATATTTATTCAAGTATTTAAATGTATTTGCTTGAGTTTATTATATAAAATAATACAGTTGGGAAAAAATGAAGAGAGTAATTAGAGTACATAATAATTGAAGAAAAAATGGAGAGAAAAAAAAAATCATAACACATGGGAGGAAGATGAAATGAAATGACAAAATGTTTAGGCACTTTTTGGTTTAAATATGTTTAATTTAGTTAGTATATTAAAAAAATGTCAGTAGTTATTTTATCATACTCAAATTTTATAAATAATCTATACTACTATATATAGTACAATGGTGCAGGATCCATAATTGTGCAATTTTGACCAAATGTCAAATTCTTAGAATTTTGAGTTTTTTTAATTAAATTGACATTTTTTCATTGGTTCTTTATTTATTTTTATATTTCATCCTAACATGATTAGCTTATCTATTATAACTAAAATATCATATTGTATTTATCTAGAATTGCAATATAGATTTTTATCTTATAAGATAATTCAAACAATATTTATAATCATCTTTTTATCTCACTAAATAATTTTATAAGCATCATATTAAGTACTTTTACTACAAAATTCTATCTTATAAATTTAATTTATTACAAGATTAATAGATAAATATTTTATTTGTTTTATATATAAATTTTGTTATTCTACAATTATTGTTTTTACATTTTATTTCTACATTATTTGTAGTACAATTCTATATTTTTAATAGTAGGACTTCTTTTCCCAATTAGCATAATATAATGATGTTTCTTTTTTCTTTTGATTAATTTAAAGTTCATTTTGTAGAAAAAAATTAATATTTTTTTGAAACACATCTTTATATTATTTTTGTTTTGTTTTTATTCTAAATTAGTTAGATACTTTTCTAATATATTTAAATATTTTATCAATGTTATTGCTTTACTATTTCCTCAATATTTATTTAAAATTAAAGTTCTTACGGCCAATTTAGAATTGTAATTTTTATATTACTTAAAAGCATCAACATGTAGTACTTTTTTATTTCAATTAATTATATTTTATATATTTATTTTCAATACTATTTTCAAATATTTTAGTATATTCATATAACAATTTATCTTCTATATTGAGTTTTTATTTTACTATTATTTTAGTTGCAGCTCTCTCGATTTCTCTAAATAAATATATATATATATTTCATATTTGAATAATGTACCTCTAATAATGTGATATTATGAAATATTTAAAAATATTATAATTTTATAAAGTTATTGAAATTATTCCAATTTTCTTATAAAAAATTTTTCATTAAATTTATTAGCACTTGATTTACCCATTTCTAGTTATGTGTCTATAAGAAAGAATCTTTTTTATTTTTCTATATAATATCATGTGCTTTGATAAGCTTATTTCAATTGGTTGAATCTTTACTTATTTATAATTTTTTTATAAGAAAATCATTTTATTTCTCTTCAATAAGTAAATTATTTATAAAAAATTATGTATATACAAAAAAAAAAAAAAATCATTGCTAAGTAAATACTTTTACACAATTGATATATTTTATATTTATTAATTTATATTCACTTTGATAATATTAACTATCAAAAATTAAATGGATATACAAAGTAATGAAATTATCTAATAGATATGAGCTCTAATAAATATTACTTATTTTTTATTTAAAGAGTGAGGTTTTTTCTCCTTAATTTAATTGCACATTTTTATCCAAAAAAGCTTAAAATTTATCCCAAAAAAGTAGTTGATAACTAAGTTATTTCAAAGCAACAACTAATTTTTTATATTTAATAATTTTTTAGTATTTATATAGATACAATCACATTACTTTTAGTTGAAATAATATAATATTTAATTATTTATAATCAAAAAAATAAATAAATAAATAAAAAGTATTCAATCATTTGATCAAATAAATTATTTATTTATTAATTAATTAATTATTTTCTAGACAACTTCAAAAGTAAAATTAAAATACTTAACAATCATGATTTTCTCTTAATATCATGACTTACTTAAAAAATTTATAACTTATTTGTTGCTTATGAAAGAGATAAACAAATATTTGTGTAAAATATCAAATCATCACTTCTTTATTAAAGAGTTAGAAGTTTGAGAAATGAATAATTATAAATTAATTGATATGCAAGTCCTCTATTTTTCAAAGTCTTTAAAATTTGATTCTTTTTGTAATAATATCTTTAGGTATGTAAAATATTTTTAGATAAAATTATATTTATAGAATATAATAAATAATTTCATTTAAGAATTTGTTTCAAATATGAATAGTTACTTCCTACAACAACTATAAACTCTAAACATTATTTTTATATTATTAATTTAAATTATTTTTAGTTTTTTAGCAATATAATAATGGAAATCTCATTTTCAATTATTTCAAATAAATTCTTCTATATGGGATGTATATGTAGTTGATGTAGTCGAAATTTTTTACAAGTTTGATAAATGACCACTTAAATAGAAAAATGTATTAATTTTATATTTTTTATATATTTAATTACACTAATTTATAATTATACCACATACATTTATTTTAATATTTTTGCTTATAATACTTGAAAAAAATATTTTTACATGGATTAATGATGTGAGATAAAAAAAAAAATTGATTTAAAGTGAGTTTCCAGTTAATTATTCGTAATTTTTATATTTTAGTTATAAAAGAAACTTATGAGAGATTTATATTTTCTTTTAAGCTAAATATTGAAAATTTACTTATTATTTCATTCATGTACATAATATATGTTAATTGATAATTTAAAAAATAATAAAATAACTACCTATATAATATAAATAAATAAATGTTATTTATCAGAGTTATATGGAATATTAAGAGATATTTTAGCTTATAAAAATGGTATGTTACAAACTCCTTATTGAATTAGTTATCAAATAATTAATAACCTAATGTAAGCTATTTTCATGGATAAAGTACAAAGAGATTATATATTTACTCTAACAAAAAATATTTAACATTTAAAATTCTCAAATGTCATGAAAATTGTAAATATAACTTGCACATTATTAAGAAATCATACAAAAAAGCTTTACATTAGAGAAGAAATTATTTGCTCATTTGTCATATCAAAATATGTATATATATATATCTAATTTAAAAGTCGTATTTAGTAAAATATTCTGCATTATTTTTATTTTCTTAAAATTTTTATTTATTTTTTAAGTCTTATCATTTTATAAATTTTGAGTGAGCAATTCTTAATACTTTACAACTTATTTAAGTATAAATTATCTTCAAACATAATATTTTTAATTGAAATATTCATATTATTTTATTTAAATAGTAATAAATTTTCTTTCATTAAATACAAAAAATAATTATAATTCATGTTTTAATTACATGAAATAAAATAAATATTATTATAAAATAAATTATTTCAACCATATAATTATTTTCGGTGCATCGCACCGGATATATGCTAATTTAGACATATACAACAACTATAACTTTCTAGATGAAACCGAACTTAGATGGCTTGTATTTTTGCTTTTAGATCTAAAATATGCACTTAAATATCAAGGAAATTGAAATAAAACGGACTTTAACCGATAATCACAAAGTCCTTTGTCCTTCTTAGTTGATTAAGCTTGTTTTATTTTGGCAAATAGTTACAAAGGCCTTGTGCCTAGCTTTTATATATATATATATATATATATTGGATGTCCGTTAAACTCAAATCTCCAACCTTAAATTTAAAATGAGAGAATTATGTCATTAAGATAAAAACCACTCGATAAAATTTAAGGCCTAATTAGAAACCAGTGACAGAAAAAATGATTAAAAAAATCGAGTTTTGGGCTTCTATTCATTGATATGACATCATGATTATGACTTTTATTTTGAGTTTTTTTCCTTTCTTATGGACATTAGTAATCTTTATGAAAAGAATTTTATTACTTGACATGATAATATAATATGAAAAATGCTCATTCAATTACGTTAAAATACAGTGTCTTACTATTTACAGTTCTTTCAGTGATCCTCTATTTTGTCTTGTGACATGGGGGTATAGTTGGAAGCATGTAAATCACTACGCAAGTCATTTAGAAAGCCTCTGTGGCCTTGCTTCTAACCCACATGATGTGTCCGCAAAAGGGCTAAGTTGAATGAAATTCACAAGCCTCATCTTATTATCAGGGAAGTATTATACTTTTCAACACCTCTAGCAGCCCTCAAATAATTGCAATCCTTCTGTGCATTTTGGTTCAACACCTCTAGCAGCCCTCAAATAGTTGCGATCCTTCAGCACATTTTGGTTTGGGTACTCTTTCTTCTAAATCATAGACCCCGTATACTTTTATCTTATTTTAGAGAATAACATATAAGTTAGGTAGCATTGTATATTCTTGTATTCTCAAGGTTAAATATTTTCATTTTATTCCCAAGGTTATTCGTAATTCCTATTGCATACTAAATGACAAAGACAAAATAATTCTTAAAGAAAATAAAATTTGCAACACGTACGTCTTGAAATCATCTGCAGTTCAATCAAATTTTTTAACTTGAATTCATTTATTATACTAGTCGGAGTTTTCATACACCAACAAAGTGGTGCAAAATATTCTACCTTGAAGTGATCAAGGAATTTCCTAGCTCCAACGTCCTATAATTTATGGACTAAATAAAATAGTACTAGGATATTTATAATTTGATCTTCTTATCAAATTAAAATTAAAAAAATTCACTAATACTTAAACTAAATAGAAAAATATCTTTGTATTTGATTTTAATTTTCGGAAATTAACTGAATCCACCAAATATCGAAATGTATTTTTATTGAAAGTTCAAATCATATTTACTGTACATTTGGTTTTAATAAAAATGGATCGAAATATATCTGGCGGATGGGGAAGACATGACAGGGGCAAGTCCTGAGTTGACCGAGAGTTTGAGTTTTCTCATTGTGCTAGCGGACAAAGTTACAAGTTTGGCCCCTTCCCATCCTTGCTTTTGATGGCATCTTTGTTGATATACATATTGAATAATGTTGTAATCTAGAAAGATCAAACAATAAAATTGAAAAATACACGTAAAGTAATTCAATAAAAAGAACACAAAATTTAATGTGGTTCGGTGATGTGCCTGATCTACTTTACAAAGATATAAATTTATTGATTTCAAATCAAGTGCCAAGTACAAATTTAAGTCTCACAAATCTCACGAGAACACTCAACACCCTCATTCTAACCTCCATTCTAAATAGAGAATCTCTAAAACAATCTAGAATCACTTTTCTGGGGTTCGTTCTATCTAACCTTTAAAAAAACATGGTTTAAAAACCCAAACAAATCGCAAAACTCAGTTTTTCACATAATGCTTCGAGCCAAGGCACACAAAACTTGCGCCTTGGTGCAAGATTACAATAAGGCTTGCGCCAAGGCACATAGAATTTGTGCCGTGGCGCAAGGTTCTAGAATACCTTGCATCAAGGTACAACCAGCTTGCGCCCTGTGCACATCGCGGACGTAATTTGCCCAGGCCCACACCTAGGTGCGACTCCTTTACACCCTAGCGCACAATGTTCTGCCCATGTGTGTCGGGGCTCGCCTCGTCATGCTGTCTTGATGTTGTCTCACCTGATTCCACACCGTTTTGCATTGTTTCTCCACTGTTTTCACCTTTTCTCACAATTTGCAACTTAACTTTCAAGGCACACTCAACAATTCTCCACTTTGACTTGAAATTCTCCATTCATCATCTTTGTCTCCCCCCTAAAAGGGCTATTATCTGAGTCTGCAAATATTTATCAAATTCACGCAATGCTCGAATTTGATTCCTGAAACGGTCTTAGTCAACTTATCTGTCAGATTATCCTTAGTCCCAACTTTATCAACCAAGATGACACCTTGAGGCACCATATCCCAAATGAAGTGATACCTTACATAAATGTGTTTCGTTCTCTCATGAAACGCTTGATTCTTTGACAAGTGTATGGCACTCTGACTATCACAAAATACTGTAGTAATATCAGAACTCATACGCATATCATCAATCAGCCACTTTAGCCAAATTCCTTCATTCACACCTTAAGCTAAAGCCATATACTCAGCTTCTATTGTGGACAATGCAATGAATCACTGCAAAGTCGCATTCCAGTTATCAATATAAATCGAAACACAAAATAATAGCCTATCATAGACCTTCTATTGTCCAAATCTCCGGCACAATCCAAATCCACAAAGCTAACAAGTCTATCAATTGAATTCAGTTGACGATACATCAAACATCTATCTGTAGAGCTTTTCAAATACCTCATAATCTATTTCACTGCATGCCAATGTGTTTTTCCCAGCTTATGCTTGTACATACTCATAACACTGACTACATGTGAAATATCTAGCCTAGTGTATACATGGCGTACATCAAATTACCAACTGTACTAGCATATGGCACATTAGACGTGTGCTCCACCTCCGCCTCAGTACTGGGTGATAGATCTAATGAGAGCCTAAAATGAGCTACGAGTGGCGTACTAACTGGCTTGGACTTATCCATCCCAAAACGCTCTAGTACTTTCTCAATATATTTTTGCAAAGGCAAGTACAAAACCCGGAATGTCTATCTCGGACAATCTCCATGCGCAAAATCCTCTTCTTACTGCCCAAATCCTTTACTCAACTGAGAAATATTTTTCTGGAGACAATCAATATATCATCAACATAAAGCAACAAATAAATGAGAAGACTATCACTACACTTCTTATGATATACACAACAATCATAAATGCTTCTAATATATCCAATTTTAGTAATAAATGCATCAAACCTCTTATACCACTGCGTGGGAGACTACTTCAAGCCGTACAAAAACCTCTTCAAAAGGCATGCTAGATTTTTTTTCCAGAAACAACGAATCCCTCTGGTTGACTCATGTCAATTTGTTCCTCTAATTAGCCATGCAAAAATGTTGTTTTCATGTCCATCTGCTCAAATTCCATATCGAATAAAGCTACCATGGCGAGTAACATACGAATGGAGGTATGCTTTACAACTTAGGAGAACACCTCATGAAAGTCAACTCCCTTTCTCTGAGTAAAACCCTTAACAACCAATCACGCATTATAGCGAGCATCTTTAACCCCGAGAATCCCTTCTTTTCTCTTGTAAATCCATTTGCAACCTACAATTTTCTGTACATCAACCAGCTCCCATGTGCTATTCTTATGTAGAGACTCCATCTCTTCACTCACAACAGCTAACCATTTATCAAAATTTGGATGAGGAATGACCTCTTTATATATGATTGGATCACATCTTACAACTTCCCAGCCAAACTCAAAGCATAAGCAACCAGATCTGAATGTGCAAACAATGTGGTGGTATGATCTGCCTCCTCCCCATATCGCGAGCCAAATGATAGTTCTATAGTGAATAGTTTCTTACTACTGATTAGGTGATAATAAGCTCTCACCAGCTTCATCTTCTACCTTCTGTTTCTCTTTTAAAACTTGTGGAATGTTAATATTAAACTCCACCTTTTTCTTAACACCCTCTTGACTACTTCCACCTTGCTCTACCTTCTTCAACATAGCAGACTCATCGAATGTCACATCCTTGCTAATAATCACCTTGGAGCCCTTATCATCAATACACCACAAACGATAACTCTTGACTCCATCTGCATAGCCTTGGAATTTGCACTTCCTTGCCCTCAACTCAAGCATTTCCATTGTGAAATGATATAGGCGAGACCTCAAATAGCTTTATATTTGAGTAATCAGTGTAAGATCCTAACCAAAATTCTATTGGTGTCTTGTAGTCCAAAGAAGTCGATGGTGACCTATTCATCAAATTGCAAGCAGTATTAACAGCTTCAGCCTAAACATCCATAGACAATCTGGCGTTAAAGAGTATACATCTAGCTCTCTCCAAAATAGTCATGTTCATCTATTCTACAACTACATTATACTGTGGTGTATGTATAACTCTATGATGCCTCACAATCCCTTCCTTATAGCAGAACTCCTGAAATTTCTTGTTGCAAAACTCCCAACCCTTGTCAGCCCTCAAGCGTTCGAACTCCTTTTATATCTGCTTCTCAATCAAAGTCTTCTACTACTTAAAGTTGACAAATACCTCATCTTTATGCTTCAACATATGCACATATACTCTCCATGAGAAGTCATCAATGAATGTCAGCATATACCTAGCACCACCTTTAAGGGAACTTGAGAAGGCTCCCAAAAATTTGAGTGAATGTAATCTAAGGTGTCCTTGGTCTTATGGACTGCGGTGCTGAACTTCACCTTGTGTTGCTTGCCAAGAACACACTACTAACAAAATCCAGCTCTTTAGTCTTTTCTTCACAAAGCAAACCCCATTTTCTTAACTCTGATATTTCCCTCTCACTTATATGCCCAAGCCCTACATGCCACAACTTCATAGTAGCATTGAGTGATGAAGGAATTACAGCAATACTAGAAACTGTACTACCCTACAATATGTAAAGAGCATTTCTCTTGTCCCCTCTCATGATTAGCAAAGCACCCTTAGAAACCCGCAGAATTCCATCTGGAGCATTGTACTCACAATCATTCTTATTCAGAGAACCCAGCAAAATTATATTTTTCTCCAAATCAAGTGCATGATGCATATTTGTCAACGTTCTCATAATTCCATCGTGCATTCTGATACTCACTTTGCCAACACCTACAACTCTGCAACATGCATCATTTTCCATAAACATTTTACCATCATTATATTTTTGATAAGTGGTAAACCAATTCTCTCGTGGGCACATATGGTAGGAACAACTACTATCTAAAATCCACTCGAAACTCAGAAGATTCTCAGTAAGATTAAGAACAAGCACTCCATCATACTCATACTCAATGATTCCAACTACATCATCCCATTTCTGATCAGAAGATTCACCTGAATCCTTCGTCTTTCCACGTTTTGGATAATTTCATTTTCAATGCCCCTTTCCTTCGCACCTAAAGCGTTTATCATTTGATTTAGGCTTGCCTCATGACTTAAATCGGTCTTTACTCATTCCCTTTTCTTTTGGTCTCCCCTTCACAACCAATCCTTCCCCACTTCACTATCATTACTGCCCAAGACATGCTATCTTAATTCATTCGAATTTAATGAGGCCTTCCATCCTCTATTGATATCGTATCTCTCCCATACAGTAAAGTAGTAACCAAGTGCTTAAATAATTTAGGTAGAGAACACAAAAGAATCAATGCTTGATCTTCATCCTCAATTTGTATATCTATACTACCGAGATTAATATTACCTTATTGAAATAATCAATATGCTAAGTAATAGATGTACCTTCCTTCATCCTAAGGGTATACAGCTGCTGTTTCAAATACAACCGATTTGTGAGGGACTTCGTCATATATAGAATCTCCAGCTTTGACCACAATCATGCTGGTGTACTTTCTATGGCGACCTCTGGTAGTACGTTATTTGCCAACGATAACACCAAAGTACCATAAGTTTTCGCCATAAATTCATCATTTTCCTCATCTGAAAGTATTTCTGGCAAGAAATCTCTGCCCTTTAGCACTCTTTGCAAACCATGTTGACATAGGAGGGCGTGCACCTCATTTTCCATAGCCCAAAATTATTCTTCCGATCGAATTTCTCTACCCCGTACATCATGGCGGAAATTTGATCAATTTGACTCTTGATATTAGTTTGCAGTAACCCATGAAGACCAAATAATAAAATTGAAAAATACACGTAAAGTAATTCAATGAAAGGAACATAAGATTTACCATGATTCAACGATGTGCTTAATCCACCCAACAAAGATATGAATTTATTAATTCCAAATTAAGTGTCAAGTACAAATTTAAGGCACATATATCTCATGAGAACACTGTAAGTGCAAATTTCTTCGTCCGAAAAATAGACCTTACAAGACAAGAAAATTTGTTGAAATGAGAATGAAATTAAAATCTATCAATTATGGATCTAATCTCTAACCTAATCCTCTTATTCTTCCTTCCAGATATGATCTTGAAATTTGATGAACTCCAAGATGAATGCCTTGAACACCGTGGGTCTCCTTGAATTTATTTTAAATAACGTCAATTCAAGGGCTTCGCACCTTAATCTTGAATCAAATGCTCAAAATATATGAGCTCCACGAAGAATGCCTTAAATACTGTGGATATCCTTGAATTTGATATGAAGAAAATAACACTAATTCGAGAGCTTCGCACCTTAATCTCAAATTAAATGCTAACATATGATCAGCTCTGCAAAAAATGTTTGGAATGACGTGGATCTCCTTAAATTTGCTGGAGAGAATTGTTGGATTCCTTCAAAGTTTCTCTCACTTGCTATGATTTGTGTTGTGTCTAGAATGAGTTTTGACCACCCCCTTTATATAGATGCTTGATGGGAGACTTCCAGATTGACTTGAACTTCTTTGTGGTTATCTATTTGATAAGATAATATCAAATATCAAGAGATGATATCAAATATCTTTGATTTGATTGGTCCATAGACAGAGACATTTCATCTTTGACACTTGTCAATATTTGGTTTCAGCATAAAATAAATACTAAAGTATTAATTAAAATTAACTATTTATCTTTTGGAATTAAATTTAATAAATTCCAAAATATAAATAGAAAATTTTAAATTAATAACTAGCATATTATTTTATACGTGTCACTCTCCAATTGGGCAAAATTAATATGTCTACAAATGCCCCGACTTCAAGACTTGGCGAAAGATATGTCAATCATCCACGAAGAGACAAGGTTTGAAGTGTTTGAGAAGTTTTCCTTTCTCTCAATTTTTTCACATATGTTTGTGACAAGAACATCAACCAAGCATTCCTCGAGCTATGGTGCCCAATTAAATGGTCAAGTCATAACATAATTTAAAGAAAATATCCATTTGAGGGATGTGCCGTACATAATTTATACTAATACGGGCCAAGACTAACATGCAGTTTCAGCTCGTACATCCTGGAGCATATTTAACTTGAGTAGACATTTTATACTCATGTCAATGAGTCCACTTGAATTTGATTGACAATTTATACTCATGTCAAGGATTTTGCTTGAGTTTAACTTAATAGACAGTGATTAAGTCAATTTATACTCTTATCAAGGAGTACACAAGAGACTTTTAACTTAAAAATTTTAGATAGTTTGTACTCATATCTAGGAGCATTATTGATAATTTAAGCTCTTATCAAGGAGCACATGGAAAAACTTTGAATATTTAAATAGTTTATGCTTGTATCTAAAAGCCTTATTAACAGTTTAAGCTCTTATCAAGGAACACATAGGATTTGGAGACTTTGATACTTGAAGACTTGGAGACTTGATTCTTTGATTTAGAGACATGAAATTTTGAGTTTTCGACTTGGAGCCTTGAGCCTTGACTTGAAGATCTGGAGACTTGAGTTTTAAATATGGAGACTTAAAGACTTGACTCTTAAGCTTGAAGACTTGACTTCTAGATTTGAAGACTTGACAACTTGGGTCTTGGACTTGGAGACTTGAGAATTTTTAATAGTTTATGCTCTTATCTGGGAGCATTATTAATAATTTAGGCTCTTATCAAGGAGCATTTGTGATTTGAAGATGAAAATTAATTGGCCCCACCATCATCACCATCATCTTCGGCATCACTTGAGTCTTCTTGTTCATCAAAATTCATGCTCATTTTAATATTATGTGCATGAGTTGTCAAATCTTCAAAAGTTTTTGGTTTAATTCATTGAAGTATGTAGCAAAGACTCCAATATATTCCTTGGATACACATCTCAATTGCTGAAGCCTTCAATAATTTATCTTTGCAGTTGATACTCAAATTTCTCCGGCGATTGATGTAGTCAATGACAGGTTTTTCTTTCCACTGATGAGAGTTGGTGAGTTCAATAATGCTGATTGTAACACCCATAAAATTGGGTATTTGAGAAAATAAGGGTTTAGAAATCAAGATATTGGTTGATCGGATTTTAGGGCTCAAAAAATAAATTGGAAAGACTTGATTGTAAGAATTTTTGGAAGTTTTGTAGGCTAAAATGCGAATTTAGAAGACTTAATCATACCATTATTTAAATTAGGAAGGGTCAATGTTTAATTTTATTAGTTAGTGGGCCCAATGTGAGGACTATCACAGTTTGGTGGCTAAATTGAATCTAACAAAGCTGATGGGGGTCAACTCATAATTCAAAAAAAGGTTAAATTTATAAATAACCTATTTTCAATTTCTCTCCCCACATTTTCCTTCTTCCCACCGAAATACCCTCTTCCTCCTTTCCCTAGCGATATCCTCCGATGACCACCGAAATGTAAAAGTGAACCAACCATTCTCTTTTTCTTAGCTTCAGGAACACACAAACCTTACATGCATGGAGAACCGGGCAGCAGAGCCACCAAAAATTGCGGCTAAAACTTGGCCGACAGCGGAGGTTGGTGGGTTTGCATTTTTCGATGACTAACTTGGGTTCTGGTGTATGGGTTTTGTAGAGCGCAGCTTGGGGAGTGGTCAGGCCTCTTTGGTTTTGATTTTGAGCGTTGGATGGTGACAGAATTGAGGGAAAACCGACGCGGCGGAGTTGGTGGCGCTGAGACTTTCAGGCCGCAATTGAACTTTGATTCGAAGGCGTTTGAAGAAATTGATTGATGGGTTTGCTCCATCTCACTGAAACGCAGCTCCTGGTGGTGTCGTGAAGTTCTCCGACGACAGCAGCAGTGTAGAGGCAGCTTTCTCATCTTGTTGCAAGGAATGCATGCACAAAGTTTGATTGTTGAGATTCTGCTTCGATAGTGAGATTTGGGCAATTGATTGGAAGAAAACTTCATAATACCTTGTATTATAAAAGAAAATGAAGGAATCGATCAATCAAAACAGTCATACATAAGAATGAAACATTCATGTATGTTAATTAAGCTTAGTGAATCTGGAATGGTATTACTTCATGTGAACCATAGGTTAAATAGCTAAATTGGTGACAAAACCTAAATTTTATGTAATCATGACCTAAGTGATAAACTTGGAATTTTGATGATACTTGCACTATTAAAATCAATATGGTGTAATGTTATAAGAATTACGAGGTAATTTAGGGATCCAACTATATTATCCTTACTGATTTATAATGAGTTTCAGATATTTTCGTAAATTATCGTAGTCGTCGAGTAATAGTTTATTTTAGATTCATAGTTGTATGATTGTAATTATATGATTGAATGAGGTTTTAACTGTAAACCTACCTTTTGGTTAGGTACTGAGGAGTTGGATCCTACATAGCAATAGGCCTTGTTTTGCATTCCATTAAGGTTATTCAGGTGAGGATCCACCGCTCTAGTAATTATTTTAGTAAAGCAATTGCATCATGATTGAACCCTATGAGGTTCTATTGTCCTGATACATGTCTTTGCTATTGTTATTGTTATTGTTATTGGTTAACTGCTAAACCCTGTGAGATTCTATCGCTTGACATCTAAATTGATTGTCGTTTATTGTTGCCTTCCAAACCTTTTGAGGTTCTATTCTCTTGACTATCATTATTGTTTACTATTGCTTTTTGAACCCTGTGAGTTTCTATTATCTTGACTATCGTTATTGGTTATCATTGCTTTTGAACCCTATGAGGTTCTATTATCTTGACTATCATTATCGTTTATTGCTAATTTTTGAATCCCTGTGAGGTTCCAATGACTTGATTATCGTTTATTGAATACCGCTAATCATTGAACTTGTGAATCGTACTATTGTCAAATTGTGTATAGAAACCATTTTGAATCAATTGATTGTTATTGTTCTGGCGCCATGAACATTTCATTGTTTCATATGTCAACATTCAGAATGAATTCGTATTGTCTATTGTTGTTCGCCATGATGGCATTATTGAAATCATATTGTGAAATTCATTGTCTTCGCCTTGTTGACTATCGATTGATTGAACGTACTGTTATTGTTTCCACCTTGTTGGTTATCGATTGATTGAATGTACTGTTATTATTTCTGCCTTGTTGGCTATTGATTGATTGAACGTACTGATTGATTGATTGTACTGAAAGATTTATATAGGAGAATTGATGGGTCGAGTGCCTTGCCAAGATGTTATGCTTGAGCTACTGTTATTGCCGAGCTGTCATGCTCGAGCTACTAAATTGACTGTTTACTGAACTAAACTGAACTGATATGTTACTGTGCTGTTATGGAGGCACAAGGATACTCCGATATGCATGTTGTACATGATTTATTGACTTGTATATGTGATTGGGTTTGTTATTGTTGAATTGTATTCTACTCAATGAGCAATAAGGCTGGAGTGAGTTCCCAAGTCTGGATCGGGCTGATATCCCAGGCCAACTGAGTCGTCTGTATTTCTTTCCGACTGTGATTAATTGAGATGACCCTAAACCTCCCGAGCAGGATCGGTCGAGACGATTTCGGGCCTTTTGAGCTGATAGTTACAGCATCCCAACCTAGCATTTGCTAGTAGTCTGACCCCTTGATTGTTCTATGATGGCATAACTTCGTTTCTCTTATGCTAAACTGCCAGTGATTACTGTCGTTGAGTCTCTAATTCTTGAAAGATCGTACATTGCTTTACATTATTCCTTACCGAGTCCTTATGGCTCACCCTTGTGTATTATTCGTTTTTGTTTAGACAGGTATGAGATAGGGAACAATGAGGACTAGCAGATCTTATTGGAGTTTGTTGTATTAGTGTTAGAGTATGCATGTGCTTATGAATGCACCTTAGGATGTTTTGTTTTAGAGATGTTGTAATATGTCATAATGGATGTTAGACTTATGGTATGTATAAATCATGATACTAGTGGCGATAGTTTGGTTCGAATGTTGTTGGGCTATTAGTATGGTACATAGCACTTTGATATTAATTTCTGCATTAAGTATGAAGCATGGTGCGTATTAATGATTGTTGATGTTATTGGAAATATATGAAAATTTTTATAGGCTTATCGGATATGATGTCGCATGCTATAGGATTGAACTGAGTGAAATTCCAGCTTTTGGGCTATATCCCGAATGGGGTGCCACACTGATAGTCCTTCGAGTGCTGTAGAAACAATTGAGGAACTCTTTTTCCAATTACCCCCAACTATCGATAGAGCATGCCTCCAAGTCAGTATACTAATCAAAAGTACCATCCTTTAATGATCGAACAAATTGCTTAACTAGATGATCTCCAAATGTCCCATCATTATTACAAGTCTCAATGAAATGAGCCACGTGCTGCTTTGGGTTGCCCCTGCTAGTAACCAATTGGCATCTTTAAATTGTCAATCCTTTGAGTATATGGCTTGGAGTAAGTCATAGACAACTTAGAACTTCCATCAAACTTGTATTTGATAGTCTCCGTGATAAACTCCTTCAATAGGTTAATAGGAACTAGTTCATTAGTGGAAACTTATAGTTCTTTATTTGTAGTCTTTTCATTTTCGGCTGACTGTTTCTTTGTGGATGTTTCACCTTCATCCCGAGCTTCAATCTGTTTCTCACCCAAACAGCTTACATCAAAATTGTCCACTTTGCTCATCAATTTGGAGATTTGAAAGTCTCGCTCTTGGACATGCTTCGTGAGTCCTTCAATAGCCTTTGTCAAATTTGTAATTTATTCCTCCAAGGTTGCAGCACTTGTCGCGATCACAGTAGCCGTGTTTGAGGAATTTGATGTTGAGCAACGAATGGATGACGCAAATTCTTCCTTTGAGTCTCCACCATCTTCATTTATATTAATGAAATACGGCAATATATTTTCCACAGCAAGCGAATGAGCGACCTCTGAAGATCGTTGCAACTTCTTGGATATACTTCTTATCATGACACTAACACTTTTTGCTCTAGTACCTCAGGAATTTGAGGCAGTAATTTTCAATGTTGCAGTCTTGTTGGCAGTCGTTGGATAGTTCAATCTTGATGAAAGGAGGAGATAAGAGGTAAAGATCGTCCCACTGGCATGCCAAATATCAAATATCAAAAGATAATATGAAGTATTAAGAGATAATATCAAATATCAAGATATGATATCAAATATCTTAGATTTGATTGGTCTATAAACATAGACATTTCATCTTTGACACTTGTTAATATTTGGTTTCAGCATAAATGAATATTAGAGTATTAATTAAAATTAACTATTTATCTTTTGGAATTAAATTTAATAAATTCTAAAATATAAATAGAAAATTGTAAATTAATAACTAGCATATTATTTTATACATGTCACTCTTCAATTGGGAAAAATTAATATGTCTACAATCCTCTAACACCCTTGTTCTAACCTCCTTTCTAAAAAGAGAATCTCTAAAATAATCTAGAATCGCTTTTCTAAGGTTCATTGTTCGATCTAACCTTGAAGAAAACATGATTTAAGAACCTAAACAAATCGCAAAATGAGCTTGGGCCTCATGTGTCGTTCCAGGGCGCACAAGATTTGCACCCTGGCACGCAAAACTCAGATTTTCATAGAACGCCTTGCGCCAAGAAGCACAAAATTTGTGCCCTGGCACAACGTTCTAGAATACCTTGCGCCAGGGCACGGCCAGCTTGCCCCCTAGAGCACATTGTGGATGCAATTTGCCTGGGCCCGCGCGTGGGCGCAACTCCCTTGCACCTCGGCACACAATGTTCTGCCCATGTGTGTCAAGGCTCACCTCGTCATGTTGTCTTGATGTCATTTTGCCCAATTTCGCACCATTTCACACTATTTCTTTGCCATTTTTATTGTTTCTCGCCATTTGCAACTTAAATTTCAAGGCACAGTCAACAAATAATTTTCTAGGTATAAATATTTAAACAATTAGGTTGTGATTGATTGTAATTTTATTTCTAATTTTCTATTCATGAGAGAGAATAGTGAGATTTTTGTATTTATGAAGTAGAAAAAATTTTTATGCGGGAGTGATTATTTGTAAGGTAAAAGTATAATTAATGATTAGAGTTGATGTTGCAGGTGAAAGTTATGAGATAATAATTGATTGAGAGATTTTTTGTGAGAATAAGTTGTAAGATGTTGTTTGATTGTGAGATTTTTTATTAGAAAAACTTGTGAGACGATGATTGATTGTGAGGTATGAGTTTTTTTATGTAATGAGTATTATATAATATTGTAAATATATATTGTTTAGAATAAATTAACATTAATGAAATATAATCTAAAATATCATGTAGTATATATAACAAAGTTTAGTATTGCATTAATATAATAAATTATTTTATCAACATTTAAAAAAAGTTAAGTGCAAATAAAATTACATACTTTTATACAATTAAATATTTAGAAATTTAATTAATTTTTAAATATGAAATTATATTTATTAATAATTATATTGTGAAAGAATTTATATTTGGATATTAAAATATTAAGTGTAAATAATTATAATATGAAAATAATTTCATTTAAATAATAAAAAATAACATGGAAATATAATTGTAAATTATGAAATAATTTTATGTAAACAATGTACATACGTATACTTTACTTTTATTATGCAGATAGTTATTTTTAATATTAAAATATATATTAATCCACCTAATTATTACTTACTATCGATTAAATCTATATAAATATTAATGATTTATGTGCAAATATAATTGTATTTTGTGAATTAATTATATATAAACAAATAGATTGCGCTTAAATATATATATATACTTATCTATATAGTTATTGTTTGTATAATTTGACTTTAATATAAGGACACAAATACTTAGTATGCATACATAAGACAAGTAAATAGTTTTAAAAAAAATATCGCACAAGTGAGACCAAGAAATGCAAAAGGCACATAAAACATACCAGAAAGTCTCCATAATAATTCATAATGTCACAGTAGTAGTAATAGAAACAGTAAAATGTGCCTAATCAACTACATAAAGTTGAATACATAATAGATGAAGAAACATAACAACGTGCCGGACAATATCCATAAGAGGATCAGCACCTAATCATCCAACCATCCCCCATGTCCACGCAGAGCAGTAACATCAGCTGAAGGTGACCTAGCAGTGCTCTCATATGTAGCCTCATGAGAAGTCGTCACATCTGTGCTGCCTTGGGAGTTGCTCGCCTGAATGAACTGTATGATCCATGGACTATTATGTGCAATAGCGTGTGGAACGTGGGGTGGTGGTGCAACCACATGTGGGGTAGCAAGAGGATCATCATCATAGTTTGATATGACAATCGGTGCGACAACCTTTCCCTCAAGACCATCCAAGTTAGCAGTGCATCCGTACATGAAAATATGTCCAAGCTAGATGCATAGCAACTCTCCCCTTAGTCGAAAATGTTGCTGCCTAGTGCTCTTTTGTATGTGTCAAATGATGTTAAGCAATATGACCTTGTCTAAGTGGTAAGATGGTGACACACATGCAATACCTTATTACATATGTAGGTAAAGATATATTCATCAAAATAGAAAGACATATAATAAAACTTACATGTTGTATGTGCTCCCAATACTATTTGCCCACCCTCACTATGTTAGTAGTGGGGTTTTGGTGCACCCCAAGTATCAACGTGTAGTCAATAAATGAGAAATAACGCCTGCATAGCTGTCCAATCTTAATTCTAACCATCTAAACTATGAGCTCCCTACCAAACTCACATAACATCTATGCTGAAAGGTCATTGCACAATGACAACATGATTCCTTGGTCAGAGAGGTTGATGGTACTCACAGCAGCCATCATTATCTACAATAATGACATCTCCTCTTCCTCTGTCCAGTATGGGTCGCGGAAACACTCCTCGATTAACTGGTTACACATGCGAAGAGGCATACCTGAAATGGGGTATTGATTCAATTATTGCGATAGCACTATGATTATATATGTTAGTCTTTCAAACAAAACATACTAGTGTGTTTGTCTATGACAAATAAAGAAAAATAATGTATAGTACAACAAATATAAAGAAATCATCCATAACATTATGCTAAACATACATTATTATCATGACAAAACAGAAGAAAATTTTCATATTCCATACATATAATACAATAAGTGAACCAAAATGTGCAATGCCATATGTATTTTACAGTATAAACACATCATCTACGAGAGCTAACAAAACAAATAAGTAATATGAGCAGCATGACAATAACAAAGATAAATGAAATGCATGTGCATCCAAAACATGTGCATATCATCCATCCAACGGGAGTACTAAGATGACATGGTGCACAATCTGAATGACCAACCAATGTGGATGTGCAGCTTGGACCAGTAGATGGAGCACCTTTGAGTAATTCAGCAAGTACGTAAGCTGAAGCGGTGGAGAATGCATGTGTCTGCAAACCACTCGCATATGACTGTGTGATATGATTAGGAACGATGATGTTCCCAATCCTCTGCCCAAATAAAATTGCCTCAATGGTTTCCACATAATGGGCAAGTGTAGAACCAATGGCCATAATTCCTCTCCGTCCTCACTATATACAACAACATCAAACCTCCACCACAAGAGCACATAGGATGCAATGCGGACACTATAATAGCTTATTCAAATTAAATTGAACGTCACTAGGCAGCTATATTTTATTTTAATGTTCGTAAGTAAAATAATATCAATCAAAAGATTTACATATTAAATCATAATATGAACCACTATATAAGATTAACATCACATTATCAAACATGCAAATTATGAACTAAACATCCACGGATGACATAAGATATCAAACATTCAGGAATATGATATCGTTCACCCTATATGGTGACATAAATCCAAGAAAATTCATGTACCCGGAGTCAACCACATAGTATTTGTCTATAAAGAATTTGTAATTATTGTCAGTTAATTGTTTGAAAAGAGGTAGAATAATATATAGGTTTGAAGTTATCCTTTGTTAGATCACCTGGAAGAGGCCAAGGAAAATTGTAATCCGGATTTGATAGTACGTCAAGGAAAACTCAAGCATCATTAGCACTACCTTCCCAACCGGCAAGAATGAAAATGAACATTAGGTTGAAATCACATGCTGCCATAGCAATTTGTGTGACAAAAGCCTTTTTACATTAGTATGCACCATACTTATTTACGGGCACCCATGCGGGTATAATAGTGCCGGTAGTTGTCTCTACGTAGTCCTATTGACAAAGATGGTAGAATAGGTCATACAACCATATAATAGACATGCAACAGAATGAAGTGGTGACTTATCTTAAAGTACGGATACAAGTTTCCATTGTGTCGTATGTAGTCTGATATAGTTCTAAAATTTGGAAGGCTTATATACTCAGGTGCCAAGCCACATAGAGCATCACAATCAAGGTTTACGTGTCGTGATATAGTTTTAGTGGAATGCTAGAATCTCTCAGAATTATTTTTATGGCGATGGTTCATGGCAACCATTTGAATGAATATAGCAACACTCTCTTCAATCACGACCCTACTACATTGGTGTTCTACAATTAGGCCAAGGTCTCTTATCTTAGCACAGAGCAGACAAAATGTATCTTTACTCATCTTCAGTTGTTCAAAGAAACGATCCTCATGTTCCTAAAATAACTCAATCAACCAATCTATGTCGCGATATCGCGAATCCCTGAATGGTACTCTCAATTAGTTTGCAAAAGAAGAGGGAGACACCTAGTATAAGTATAGAAAACAACTGAATGCATGATTTAGATTTCTCCTAGTAGCACTAGTATTTTGATTTTGGACATTGTCGAAGACATTTTCCACTACATCATTAAGTATACCTCCAATGTTTTCGTCATCAATTCCTAACCAAATTTCAATCCAAGAAAATTTAAAAGCGCTGACATGGATGATATTCAATTAATAGACCAAAATTTTAAGCAAACTAATTATGGACAGATGATATTATAAATAAAAGTGCTTCATACATAGTCAAACACACATAAAATAGAATTATGTCATAACAAGAAAAAGCAACAAATGATAAGTATGGAACTAAACATCATAATAGCATAGCATGTGGGCAGATAAACTGGGCAGACAGACAGTCACGGAAGCTTCTCCAAGTAGCCATGCCTACAGTCGAGAGGGAAGGCAAGGAACATCCTATGAGGGGTTGGATCCTCCTATTTTGTAAGAGTGGTATAGAATAGATCATCAGGCCGATCGAGAATCTCACTCAACTTTTGAACACACATCTACACCATGGTCAGTGAGTCAGGATCACTCTGCGAAGCAATGGCCTCATTAGCTCGAGAGAAATAGTGCATAGCAAAAATGGCCGCCGGATCGTGATCCTTTTTTTCCAAGGGAAGACATGGAGGTAGAGGAGGATGGCTTAAACTGAAGTCGGTGGACTGGCAACATCGTAGGTGATGAATATCTAATGTCATCATAATCATCCCCTATGTCTTGGGTGCCATCCAAAATAATCCCAAAATATTTATCATCTCACTGGCGCCGTTAACCCTGAGGCACCTTGCCTTAGGTCGATGCCCTTGCCATCCGACACCATGGCATAGTAGGTACATAAATAGCTGTAAGCAACTCTCTATAGTGGCACAATGGCTTTGATCGAAGAGATGCATCTCCAGGATTAGCTTATATTTGAAGCGAAAGGTTAGTGATGATAATGTTCATTTATGTGTGTGCGACTCATTAAATAATGCATGGTAAAAACTATGTAAACAAACCCACATACTGCTAGCCACCTCGCCCAACACTCCTCTGAGGCCATTGGGACATTGTTCTCATTGTCCCACCCAAATTCTTAATCAGTCGTAAGCAATTTGTGGTACCTTTTCCACTTATGTTTGAACCTCCCACTTTTTCCTTGAAGTTGTTTGATAGAATAGTTATACCCCGAACACGCCACTTCTATGTTTACCATCAAGTCAATCCACTGGAAAGGTGAGAATTTCACTCCGTATACCTACCTTTTAGGACTTTATAATACATAAGCATGATAAAGGCCGTTTCATTTTGCTTATTCCACATAGCATCCTCACCTTGGCTATGTGACTACATTGTGAACTTGAATCCATCTATGTGGAAAAGCATGTTCTTAATTCCAATTGAATTCAAATATGACATTGTAAACTTGCATGACACTTCACTAATAATCTATTAAAATAACAAGATAAAATACAAACAACGCAAGCACAATAAGAAAATAATTACCAAATGTATGAATAACACAAGCACATTTTCATCAGTTGACTTGGCAAATTTTGGTTCAAACGTATATGATCGCAATACACATTTAACCGATAAATAGTTCAGATCCTAAAAAAAATGTAGTATACTATTTTGTACATTCCTTATTGACTATGTCAGAAACAATGTAACAGTGTCCAATGTCACGTGTTAACATCACTTGTCAAATTTATTTTAAATTTATTCATGTAGGGTTCATATAAATTAGGTTAGACTTTTTTTATATTTAAGCTAACTACAATAAATTTTAAATATGAAATTTTCATTTCTTTATTAATATATTAGTATTTATTCATATATATTTAATATTTATTCATATATTAAATATAAATATTCGTTAGATATATTTAATAGAGTCCTACATATTTCCGTTAAATATTTATTAATTCTTTATAGTATATATTAAATGTGTATTTATTAATATATTCATATAATGTAATATAATATTAATAAAGAAAAAGTATCCAATTTTTTATTGATATATTATTACATACCTCCACTATATTTATTAGTACTTTGTTTCAAGTAAATTTATAATGATAATCATGTTACGTATTCATTATTACATATTAGTATAAATATTGAGTATTAGTGTCAATTTGCAATTCTATTAAGTGTGGTGTTGTATTTGAGTGTAAATACGTGTGTACTAACTTCATGTAAATGACAAAACGTGTCTTAATTATTTTCCTGTTAAAAATAATTAGCTTAAATTCAATTAATTATATATACAAATTCATGAATATTAAATATGATTATTTACATTAACTCTTACAAGTAAACTATAATTTTTTTCTTAACCGATTGTAAATCCTAATAAATTTTTATAACTTAGATTTTAATCCTTACTCATTATTGGATATTTTACTTTTTAATTAATATCTTACACTAAATGAAATTGTAAATTTATTAACCATATTTTAATTTAATTATGAAATACCACATTAGCTTGCTTTATTTCAAATCTCATGCACTGTTAAGCTAATTTGGAATTAGAATCCTTCATTCCAATTATTCATCCAGTCAACTTTAATTTAATGAAAAAATTTATTTCTTGGTTGGTGTTGTTTGTGTAAATTGAGATTATTTTTTGCATGGTCCAAATACGCTAACATGTACCATCTAAATACCCAAAATAGTATGAAAAATTTTAATTAAATCATATTTTTAAATGTTCGATTTGGATTATAGTATAACATAAATATGTAGTTGTGTCCACTTATGTTAAAAACTCAATTCGATATTATTATTTATCACCTCCTTTTAGGTTGACTACAATCGTAATTTGTAGCCAACAATGCACATGCAATCCACTAACCTAATGCAATACATTTTATGCATTCCCAACCCAAAACTAAATGAAAATTGCTCACAGTGGAACATAAATCAAAACTGAATGCAACCCAACCACCCTATCAATGCAAAGACCCTTGGGACATCAACGCCAAACCAATGCCAAATACCCCCACTCATACATTGCACAACAATGAAAATCGAACCAATGTATCAATTGAGACCTGTGTAGCCTACCATCATAACAGAACAGTTGGAATAACAACAAAATCCCATCCAAGCACATGAAACACATAAACATAAAAAATAAACATATAAATACACATAGGGTGAATCAAATAAAAATATGTAATCAAGTCCATAACCCACCTCAAACAAAAGAATAGAAAATCCAATATATCCAATCACATGGAGTATAAAAAGGAAAGCCTTTGGGTTGAGGATATATCCAAGAAAGACATATCTATCAATGCCATGGGGAATGAATATTTCCCAGTATTCACATATGTCCTAAAGGTGATCATGGGGGAATGACTTACTTCCCTGCTCATGGTCGAGAAACTCCAAGCATGGCCCTTCTTCTAATGTAGTGTATGCATTGTCAAATAATGTAATTAAAATAGTAAGTGAGCCATAACAAAACTAATTATATCAACTTTATCACCAAAATACAACTAGAACGAAAACATAAGTACAACTTAAGTATCATAAATCTTAAGGTGATCAAACAAATCTACTAATATTAAGGAAAGAAGAAGCATTTAAATTCATAGCTACAGGATACATATATAAAAGTTTTAAGAACATTTACAACAATTAAATCAAAGTCTACATGTTAAGTTCAACATACCTTAAAGTGCGTAACATATGACGGCAAAAGGCGTAGCAAATTAGAACACTTTAGATGAATTCCACAAAGATGTCATAATTCAGACAAAACAAGGAAGTGGAACACAGTTGTTAAAAGCGCTGGTAGCGCGCTATAGCGCATCGCGACGCGAAGCGCACCTTGTGAGCTTCGTGTCGCTGTGCGCGACAGGTTTCACTATCGCGCGCGCTACCGGGCGCTTTGGGCGCAATAGCGCAGTCGCGCAGCGCAGAAAAAGCGCGCCTTATTGAAATCAAGGTTTAGAGGTGGGAAAAAATATAAAAAATGCGTTCACAGCTTTCTTTTTTTAAATGGCTGAAAAGCCCAAACCTGGATCCTTCCAAAAGAATGCCCAATGAAGCCTGTTCATTTCCTGCTCGATTTTTCTCTTCGCCCGTCCACTTTGAACGATTCTTTCTCACGATCACCAGCCATAGCAGCTTGTGGCGACCAGCAGCAGCCAAGCTTTCTCCCCAGTAGCACAACAACAGTTTTCTTCTTCTCCCAGCGGCTTTCTCTCAGTGCCAGGTAACTTTTTGATTCTTTTTTCCCCCCTTTCTTCTTCTCCTTCAGATTTCACCCAGTGTGATGTTCTTTTCGGTTTTGCTTCTCATTTTTTCTCATTATAGTTTATTCTATTGTTCTGTTTGTTTTTCACCTTAATTATCTACCTATAAGTCCAATTTTTTGTACAGCTGTAGACAGTAGAAGAAAACCAACAGACAGTCTTTTCATATTTTTTGCTGTACAGCTGTGGTCATTAATTGTTGTTTACCTTTTCCAACATTTTTTTTCATTTGATTAATTGTTAAAAGTCTAATAACAAAATTTTTATGCAACAGAAAAGCAAAATGGAGAGTTGTGAGGCAAACAATAGGAGCAAGAAAGATCAAGAAGGATCTTCGGTGGAATCACCAAAACCACCTAAATTATTATTTTTGTGATTATTTAGTTGTTTATTATTTACAATATGTAAAATATATTGGTAACTTAGGTACATAATAGAAATATATACATATATATATGTGGTGCGCTTTATTTCGATAAAGCGCGCGCTATGCGCTATAGCTCCAGGGGACCTTTGCGCGTCGTTGCGCTTTGCGCTGCTGACAACTATGAAGTGGAAAAAACAATTGCTCAATTTTATAAAACATTTACAGAAAGATACCCTAAAATTCAAGACAATCTCCAAGCTGCAACATACATCAATAAAAATTAACTAATAACTCAGAAATATACAATCAGAACCAACTGTCAGATACTCCTGTCAAAAGGTCCCTTATTTTCCCATTTATAGTTGAACAACATAATATAGCCCACCCAACATTTTGAGAAATGATCAAATCCAAGGAAAACTACTGTCTCAAAGAATAAACAAATGCTAACTTCATGATACCAGAACATCCAACCAATTTTTTCTCTTAATTATTTTTTTTTCTTCCAATTTTAGGTTGTTCTAACCGCATATTGATTGAAAAATAGTAAATCCATCCAACACCAACTAAAGTTAACAAAATTAAATGATAAAGCAAGCATTTGACCCAAAATTAAAGCATAAAACATAATCAGTACATATTAACACACTAACCAGAAACATAAAAAAAGTCCTCTCATACACAAATTCAGGCCCTAATCATAAACAAATTCAAGCCTAAACAGAAATAAATTAAAGCATAATAAAAAAAATTAAAGCCCTAATTATAATTAGAAATCAATGCTAAACTTAAACCCATTTTCAAATTACTAGTACCAACAAAGTTCTACCAAATTACCAGCATACAATAGCCCGGAATAAACCAAAAAATTAACTTCAGGCGTTTCGAGGGAAGGGGAGATGCGCAAACACTTTCTGAGGAATCAACAACGGAAGCCATCGAAAATGCAACCCCAGTATGCAGCAAATTGTATGAAGTGCGTGTGTGTGGATTGTGTGGTGAAGGTGTGTGAGCCATGGTGTATGTATGTAGACCTCCTACCAGTGCAAATGGGGAAGAGTATTCTTGTGGATGAAGAACCTAGCACCTAGCGATGGGAGTGAACAGTGGGGCGACAAGGCAAGAGAGAACCTTTCAAGATTTTCTTAGAAATTCTTTCAATTTTTCAGAGAATCTGAAGAAGAATTCTGCCAGAGAAAACTCTCATTTTTTAGAGGAGAAATAAAGATGGGGAGGAGAGTAGTTAAGGGAGAGAAATAGCTCCCAAGAGAATTTTTGTAAGTGTGCTTAGGAGATGAGAAAAAATTTCACAGGCAATCATACATTTTTAGAAAAAAACATGTTCTGAGGCTTGCTTGTGAGAAAATTTCTCACAAGCAAGCACACCCTTACTCTTTCCTTCCTCAATCCTTGAACTTTACCTATTTAGAGGTTTTGTACGTTGTAATGCCAAATTAGGGTAAATGTTACTAATAGTTCCTGATATTTTGATTTAGTATCACTTTAGTTTTTAATTTTTAAAACTTCACCTTTTAGTCCCTAACGTTAATATATCATTTCACTTTAGTCCCTAAAATCATTTTTCGGTAGTTTTTGGCCAAAAAATTGACCAAGGTTGACATTTTTAAGGGCAAAATTATCAATTCATAGTTTTGTGTTCCACTTTAGTCCCTATATAAAGTTTTATGTTCCACTTTAGTCCTTATATAAGGTTTTATGTTTCAATTTAGTCCCTATGTTACTTTTTTTCTTTTTTTTTTCTTTTTATAAATATATGTCCATGTGTGTATATATATTTATGTATAATATATGTGTATATATAATTGATACTAATATTAGTCACATGCTCATATATTATTAATATTTAACAATAATTAATCACAAATGATATTAACATATCAATAATATTATATTATTGATATGTTAATATCATTTGTGATTAATTATTGTTAAATATTAATATATTATTATTAATCTTTAATAATATATTATTGATATGTTAATATCATTTGTGATTAATTATTGTTAAATATTAATAATATATGAGCATGTGACTAATATTAGTATCAATTATATATACACATATATTATACATAAATATATATACACACATGGACATATATTTATAAAAAGAAAAAAAAATGTAACATAGGGACTAAATTGAAACATAAAACCTTATATAGAGACTAAAGTGGAATATAAAACTTTATATAGGGACTAAAGTAGAACATAAAACTATGAATTGACAATTTTGCCCTTAAAAATGTCAACCTTGGTCAATTTTTCGGCCAAAAACTACTGGAAAATGATTTTAGGGACTAAAGTGAAACGATATATTAACGTTAGGGACTAAAAGATAAAGTTTTAAAAATTAAGAACTAAAGTGATACTAAATCGAAACATCAGGGACTATTAGTGACATTTACCCGCCAAATTATTACACCTTGATAATAGAAGGAAACGTAGTCATAACCTTGTTATGGTGAGAACTCATGTTATACTCATGTAGTTGTGCAAATAATTAAAATATATTTTTATTTTCTATGCGCACATTATACTAAATAAAAAAATACTAATATTTTTGCTTTGAAACATTTAATACGTGCATACTTATTTCATTTTATACTCAAGGAATGAAACTCCTTTTTGAAAAAATAACCTAAATTTTGATATGAAACCTAAAGTCACATCATTGAAGATATTTATAAACATTACTTGAACATTAAAAAATTAAAAGAATAAAGGTTTAGGGAGTGTTTGGTTGTGTTTCTCCAAAACAAAATTATTTTCAAAAAATATAACCAAACAAACACTCATTCTTCCACCTAGGGCTGTAAATGAATATTCGAAAATTCATTTACCATTCACATTCGTATCCGTTTATATAAAATTTATCCACATCCTTTTAAAGCGGATATTATCCGTATTCGATTAGTAGATATCCGATTATAAATGGATATGAATATGGTAAATGCGTATCCGATCCGTTTAATATCCGATCTGAATATATATTAATTAAATAATATATTATTTATATTTTTCAATAAAAATCTCATAATCCATATATGTATATATATAAATAATAATTGAAGAATTGGAAAGAAAAAAGAATAAATTTGAAAAATTATTGTAATATAGAGAAAAAAAATTGAAGAATAAAGTTAATCAACATAATTATTATTGGTTGACTTTATAATTAATATACTTAAATGCCATTATTATTATTAATAAGTACTAATAATCAAATATAAAGTCAATTATTAATTAGAATTATGCTGTTTATTTGATTGCTTTCGTTTTAATAAAATTATATAGTTCCTTCTATTAGTTAAAATATTTATTTGTTATAGGTTCATAATTCACGTATTTGGATATTCATAAATGAATGTCTAAATAATTATCATCGAATATGAATATAAAACAATAATTTGAATTCGGATAAATTTAATAAAATATGAATGTATCTGAATAATTAGAATTGAATACGGATATATTCGAATTCAACCGATACCTAATCGATATGAATTTGGATATCATTTTTAAATATCCATCAAATCGGTATCCGTATTCGAATATTCGAAAAGTTAAACGGATACGAATATGGAAACAGTGTATCCGATCCATTTACTATCCGTTTACACCCCCACTCCCACCAAACTACTAAATTTTTTTTTTCCAAAATATCTTCTCATATCCTTCATTATCCCCTAAACTTCTCCATTTTGCAATATATACATACATATTATATATACCATATATTTTTTGTTATAATTTTAACAATAAAAAATTTATTCAATCCCACTTTCACCCCAAAAATCCAACAAAAATGTATTGATTTGGCTGCTAATAAAAAATGTCTCTTTCCAAAACATAAACAAACAGACCAAAATTCTCCAAAACTAATTTTAAACTATTTCCCATAAATGTAACCAAAAATCTATTACATTCCCCAATACAACTTTCACATCTCCAATATCACTTTTAACATTCATTTTTCCAAAACACATAATAAAATCACACAAAAAACATAACCAAACATTGCCTTAGTGTTCCATAAAAACATTAATTATTTTGAGTATTTATGTATGCAGTATGTAATAATCATAAAATAGATTATTAAGGACACTTATAAATAGTTTATTGCATAATTTAAAGTAAGTAGATGGAAATAAAATTATATATATATCATATTTTTGTTCTTTCAAATAATTTATACTTACGCATTTGTTTACAATTAATTGTTATATTATTCAATTTTATATTTTCTGGACAATTTTATTATCATAATGATGAAGTAGAGAAAGGATTTAAAGAACTTATCTTCCAACCATAAGAGATGAATCAAAGAAGAATCAAGATATATAGACAAAATTGGTATGTTTAGATAAAAATGATAAGAAAACAAAATAGAGTTCAACAAGTATTTAAATGGTACAGTCTTAACATAAATCAAATAGGCCTAGAACGAATAGATATTGAGCCTAAAAATAATTATAGAAAAAATAAAAATTCAACAGGCCGAAACAGTAGAATTTTTAAGGGTTGAAGGCAGACCTTCTTGGCTTTTTGATGAAGATGGATTTGGTTCATCTCATAAATACAAGCACGTGTACATGTGAATCGTTTTGAAATTCTCATAAAATAGAAAATTATGATCATTTTAAATTTTATGCGCAAATCATATAATTTTTCTATGATTTTGTGTCATTCAAAGCACTCTTATAATATATTCTTTTATTTGTACTTTTTTTTTTTTCCCGCTTCCAACGAGCAAGCGCTAGTGACTTTGTGATAACAATTCAAAAAAAACTAAAAGGTTGCTAATAAAAATCAAACAATCAAGTCCTAGCCAATTACTACAAGCATTCCAAATACTTGTTAAGCGATAGTAAATACAGTTGGATCCAAATAAGTATAGAAAAATGTGGATGCGATTTTTCTATAATTTTCAATTGCGTGAGAACAATAAATAGTGAGTCAAGTAGCCATTCATAAGTTACACAAAGGGAGAGGACAAAGATCAAAGACATAGGACGCGCGGCTGACTTTGAATCCGTCGCCCCAGAATACACGTCTTCTCGCCCCTTTCAGACCCTCCTTCTTCTGCCGCTATTGCCGCTCCCTCACATGCCCCACCCCTACTACACTTCTCATTATCCTCATCACGCCCCACATTTATGCCTATTTTGACTCAACATAAAAATTTAGATTTCCTTTAACAAAGTTTCAACATTCAATTTAAAAAAAAAAAAGAATTAGACCCGCCAACCCGGAAAGAATTAGAAAGTTTTCAATTTAACCACTTTGCAGTAATTAAATTTAAATTTAACCCTTCAACCTGGAAAGAATTAGAAAAATTGAAATCAGTCAATGAAAGTATCAAATCAAAACCACTTGACAGTAATTAAAATTTAAATTTTAGATACAAAAATGAAAAATCCATGCAAACAAGATAATATTCTATAAGCAAAATACGAAATAAAAATAAAATTAAAGTAATAACCAACACAACATCCAAATTTTCATACATTGTGAGTTTGACAGTAAATTAAAACAAAAAAAACTCAAAATTTTTACGTAATTCTAATACTCATCTAAATTAACTCATTCCACATTCTTCAACATCTTTCTCTTCATTGAGTATAATTGGACATTATTTTTAATTAAAAAAATATAAAATAAATTATATATAATATTATTATTATTATTATTATATTATATGGGCGGGATGGCGGGAAGGGATCAGTAAACCCCATATCTCATCCCAAATAAATTGGGGTTAGAACATATCCCATTAAGTCATCCCAAATTCATCATATCTAGGATGAATTCAGCTCAAATGCAGGTTTTGTCTCGCTCCATTATCATCGCTAGGTTCATTAAAATTCATTCGTCCAACCTTACACGTACAAATTTAAAGGCCTGCAAACTTGGAGCGACTAATAAATGAAAAAATAACTCCCGTCATTCCAATTTCGCATCAAACGCACCCGCTGTCACGTGCTAGCCGCTCACTTTATTCAGGGAGTTTCTAAGCTTGGCAATGGGGCGGGGTGGGGCGGGTTTTTGTTAAACCCGAACCCACCCCGCACTCAAAAAAATATTTAAAAATCCGCCCCACCCCATCCCGCGGGTTTTAGATTTAAAAATCTCAATCCGGCCCGTATTAAATATATAAAACCCGCACCCGCCCTGCTCCGCCCCGTCTCTGCCAAATTCACAACAATTTAATACAATTTCAAACAAAACAATAATTTTGTCTTTATAAATATCATAGCCACAAAAATCAAACACAAATTTTGATGTCTTTCAATAATCCATGCAATATGTCAATTCACAACAATCTCAAAAAAGTTAAAATAATTTAACATAACAATATCCAAACACCAACAAAAAACTAAAATATAAATATATATAAATATAATTAAGTTATAAATACCCGGGGCGGGGTGGGGCGTATTGGTATTGAACCCGAACCCGCCCCGCCCCGCACAAATTTTATATTAAAATTCACCCCACCCCGTGTGGATTGGATTTTTACCCGCCCCATACGGGGTGGGTCGGAGCGGGTACCCGCGGGGTGGGTTGAAATTGCCACCCCCAGCGAGTTTCACATAAAACACACTCACACACGACCACCCCTTACAATTTACAAATTGACATTCTATTCCATTTCTCACTAACAAGATCTCCATACCTCCTCCTTACTTCCTCAATCTCGCCGAAGAAAACCTCAAAAAGTTCGAAACCCATATAGAGAGAGAAAGTAAAACAAAGTAAAAATCATCGAATCTTAACAATGTCAGCCTCGAAATCCTCGACTCCACTGCTGAAAGATGAGTTAGACATAGTGATTCCGACCATTAGAAACCTTGATTTCTTGGAGATGTGGAGGCCATTTTTCCAGCCCTATCATCTCATCATAGTGCAAGATGGCGATCCATCCAAAGTTATTAAGGTGCCCGATGGCTTTGATTACGAGCTCTACAACAGGAATGACATTAACAAGATTTTGGGTCCCAAGGCAAACTGCATTTCCTTCAAGGATTCTGCTTGCCGTTGCTTTGGATACATGGTTTCTAAGAAGAAGTACATCTTCACCATTGACGATGACTGTTTTGTAAGATTCACAAATTAAATATTTTCTGCGGGTGTGTGTGAATGTGCGTCTCTCTCTCTCTCTCTCTCTCATTTTCTTTTGTGGATTTTTTGTTCATTTGGTGCCTTTCATCAGTAGAATTCTGCTATAAATGATTTGGGCTCTGGACTTTTTCGTTTTTAAGTTCATTTTGGGATCGAAGATTGGATTTTGATCCGAAGGCTAGTGATTTTATTTTTTTTCGTTTTTTCTGTTAAAAATGATTTCTTTAGATATGGGGTTCGAATTAATATGTGAATTTTTGTATAGTTCTGACTTTGCACTGGCGGGGATGTTTTTGGCTGTTACCCTCCAAAATCTTAATTTGGTAGTCACCTTCTGTGATTTCTTTCTTTTCCTTCTTCCTGATTATTTGGTTTGTACTTAAGCTTGGATAATATGGATGGTTGTTAGGCTTGCTATGTGATTGATTTGGCTGAGTTCTGAATCTTTGTTGAATGCAGATCTGACTCTAGTAACTATTACAGATTAAAGATCTGATCTTCTTAAGCTTGGCCTCTCAAGCTAAAGATGTCTTTAAGAGCTTAGCTTTTACTGAGTCATATGATCAGAGAGTTCTTTGGAAAATATGCAATCATATCTGCATTTGGTATTTTTATCAACCAGATCAATTGGTTGGTTGGTTGGTCAATTTTATTAGTTAAGTTCAGGAGGATAGTTTCTTTTCTCGTATGTTGTTTATTGTCTTTGATCGTCTGAATTCTGTTGTCTTAATAACAGAAGAGATAATGACCTTTCATCAGAATTCCTCATCTTTTATTTCATTTAACGTCAGAATTCTAAATTCTTTAGTTGCAGATTATGGTTGTGGTTGCTCTAATCCGATTCAGCTTGGCTAATTCTAGAGCTTAAAGAGGGATTTTAGACCCTGCTTGTCATTGTATCAATGTAATTTTGTGTTTACAGAAATGATTTCCAACTGAAATACCTTATTGAAGCTTAATTTTTGTTAAAACCATTCATGGTCCAGTCCCATTGCATATAATCATTCAGGTGCTTTATGTTCTATTATGGAAATATCAAGGCCGCCACTAAGTTAGCTTTTTGATCGTACATCAATACATGACTTTGCTTTTAAATTAGGGGACCGTTGATTTGTTAGAATTGTTTAGAATCCTTATTGACTCATTTATTGGTAACCAGGTTGCTAAAGATCCATCTGGCAAGGAAATTAATGCACTTGAGCAGCACATTAAGAACCTTTTGTCCCCATCCACTCCATTTTTCTTCAACACCCTTTATGATCCATTCCGTGAGGGCACGGATTTTGTACGGGGATACCCGTTCAGTCTTCGTGAAGGTGTACCAACTGCTGTCTCACATGGCCTTTGGCTCAATATCCCTGATTATGACGCACCTACTCAACTCGTTAAGCCTCTTGAGAGGAACACTAGGTATAGCCGAAACTCTCTGGGCACAAGTTTCTCATGCTGCTATCTTGACTTAAGATGATAATAATATCAGGTGATTTTCAGGTATGTTGATGCAGTTTTGACGATCCCAAAGGGAACCCTGTTCCCAATGTGTGGCATGAATCTGGCCTTCAACCGTGAATTGATTGGCCCGGCAATGTACTTTGGACTAATGGGTGATGGCCAACCGATTGGACGCTACGACGACATGTGGGCTGGCTGGTGCACTAAGGTAGACACTTTAGATATTGCTTTTACATATCATGGCTATATTCTTTTATTTATACACACGTATATCAGGAGTTCATTAGGTTCAAACCCATTACACTTTACGCATGAGACTAATACCATTGGGCCAAATGGCCACTCGGCAACATCTTATATGTAAGAGCTTTCCTCATTTCCTTTGACAGGTGATTTGTGACCACTTGGGTTTGGGAGTGAAGACTGGTTTGCCGTACATTTGGCACAGCAAAGCTAGCAACCCATTTGTGAATCTTAAGAAGGAATACAAGGGTATCTACTGGCAGGAGGAGCTAATCCCATTTTTCCAATCTCTTAGCCTTCCCAAGGACTGCACTACGGTTCAAAAATGCTATATTGAAATCTCCAAGCAAGTCAAGGCAAAACTTGGCAAGGTGGATGATTACTTCAATAAACTGGCAGATGCAATGCTCACATGGATTGAAGCATGGGATGAGCTTAACCCCTTAACAGCCTCTGCCGGAGTTCCCAAGGGCTCTGCCAAGTAGGAAGATTTTGATTTATGGGTAAAGATTTCTTTCGATATTCTGGTGCCAGAATAGTCCTCTTTGTTCAAGCGTATGTTAGAAGCTTCAACAAAGTTCATTTTCCTCGCAGGGATAATTGTTAGCTAATTATCCGATTTCAGAACAACCATATATTGGATATATATTTACTTGTATTTTATGATCATTTTTTAGTGTTAAGCCTGCTTTCAGAAGCTCACTGATCAAATTTATCAGTAGGTTCTAGTCTCCTTTGTTTTGTTTGATTGTGATTCTGACTTTTAGTATCTTGTCCAAGAAGGCAAGAACCTTAACTGAGAAAAACTGAACTTCCGGATGGGCCTATACAGAAAACACCACATTACTGGGGGGAAAAAGTAGCTATTGAAATTTATTGAGCAAAAGACAATGGGGTGGCAATAAAATGATAAATATAAAATTATGAGGTTTGGGTCTGCCATAAAGTATTTATTTATTTATTTTTAAATAGAATTTCACAAACAATAGCATAATTTTACAAAAATATCCACTATATCAATATAGAAAAACATTTATATATGTATACATACATATGCATATAAATACATATACATCTATAATTATATGTACAAACATATAAGTATAGAATATATATATAAGTATTGAATCCCTCCTTGCCGACAATTGGCCTAAAAGGGAAGTACCTTTCCTTTTGGGGTAGGAAAATTATGATCCGGGTAGCGGTAGAAAAACTATGGAACTTGGATGTAGGTCTTTGGAATAGCTTTTTCTCTTTATTTATTATTTAGTATTTGTTGTGGATGATAAACTCATTACACATAGTATGTCCTCAACCCATTAGCCTTTTTTTTTTTGTTTTACGCCACATAACTTTTCCTCAATCAAGCTTGGGCAAAACAGATGAGCAAGTACGAGTATCAGTAGCATAAGAAAAATGCCTACCTCGTTATCAATATGTTTGCTTGAGGCAATTGTGAACTTTCATAAGAATCAATGACTGCATATTTGATGCAATGCATATCTACATATATATGTACTTTGAGCAGAGAGGGAAGGAGGTTAATGTGGCCGTCATAGTCAAATGTGGCCCAAATGTGGCTATGGCGACTGACCATAGCTACCTTGGCCACATGGTAGATGTTAGCCCCGTAAAGCATGGGATGTTGTTGATGCTATAGTCCTTGCGTATTAGTGAGCTTTGGTGTCGGCACGGTGCAGCACAAGCATGGGCCAAGTGTGGGCATTAATGAAACCTAGTGTTGGAAGGTTACGAATAGTTGATGAGTTGCATGCACAACGAGCTGGGCATCGGGTAAGCAAATGTTGCATAAACTTAAACAAGTTTAGACAGGCGTGTTGGCAGGAACATTAGATGGTGCACGTTCGGGCTACCAGCGAACACTAGCATACATACGCTACACGTGCGTGCGAGAGACAATTACTTGCGATAATGAGATGGTCACTCGAGATAATGAGACGGTAACTAATGTTAGCAATAAACTGACTTGGTGGATAATGGAGCACCTTGCCAGCTACTAGACAAAGTGACTCATGGCAACTGTCTAGATTGTGATGCATGGCATAGCAGTTGCTGTTGACTGGATGCAACGCTATCTATATGTTCACGTGGCGAATTTTGATAGGTTAACTTTTCCTAGGCAATTGGGGATGTCAACTACTGTAATTTTGGATAGATTTTAATTTGGCCTAGATCTTACAAAAACATTGATATGTGAAGGCTATGGCAGAGAGTTTCTTGTAATATTATTTTGCTAGTAATAGTTTAAACTTGGCTTGTTTACTTAAATATTGTGTTCTATCATCCCTTTAAGCTTTATATGCATTTGATATGCTTATAAGCATGACTTATTGTTGTTGCATTTAAACTTGCACCCAAACAAAGTTTGTGGGCAAGATAGGCTTACTATGGTGCAAAGTTAGGCCACAGAACAGGTTAACCTCAGCTTTGGATTCTTAGTCGAAAAATACCCCTATGACAAGTGGTACCAGAGCCCGGTTCGGGTTTTATTTTGGATTCTCAAGTCATAACGAATCAAATGTGGGAAATTATTACTAATCTAGAAAATTGAATAGCGCGGGCTGAGAATTTGTTGGGACAACCACATGATCCGCAAATGATGGCATTTTTTTTTGCAAACCCATGAATTACAACAAACAATAAAAGGTTTGCAAAAGATAGTTGATAATTTGCCAGAGTTTTTGGAGGGCAGAGTGGTGATAGTTTATGAGGATTTGGTTGTCCTCATGGATAATATTAACAAAAGACTGGACGCTTTGAACACGGAGATTAGTGCCCTAAAGAGGGATGCTGGTTCTGGTTTAGTAAAAGATAGAGCTCCTTCATCTAAAGTAAAAGTCTCTAAACCCAAGTCGATTGATGGAATGTGGAGTAATAAAGAGCTGGAAAACTTCCTATAGGATATGAAAACTTATTTCCAGGTTGCCAAGGTGTCGGATGATGAAAAGGTTTTAATCATTAATATGTATCTAACTGGTGATGTGAAACTATGATGGCGTACTCGTCTCTCTGATGATGCTACAGAAAGTAGGGGCTGAATTTAATTGTGGGATTCACTAAAGGAATTGAAAGATTAATTCCTCTCTCTCGACACCTCATGGAATGTGAGGCAATCATTGAGGAAATTGAAACATAAGGGAACGGTGCGTGATTATATCAGGGACTTTAGTTCTTTTATGCTGGATGTAAAGGACATGTCTAAGAAAGACCAACTTTTCAATTTTATGTCGGGATTACAGACATGGGCTCAAGTGGAAATTTGGAGGCAAGGCATCAAAGAGTTGTCATTTATGATTGTTGCCACTAGAGGTGGGCGTTTGGACTGGGTAATTTAGATATTTTTTTATTAGTATTTAAAAAAATTGCAGGTCGAGTACCCAATACATGAATAAAATTTCTAGTCGAATATTGGGTAGGAAGTCCTACCCGATTAGGTAGTTCAAGTACCCGGCTTTAATATATGTAAATAAATATAGTTAATACATATATATTAAATATTATATATATATAAAGCTACTTATTTTATATACCATATATACAAATATGTATTATATATTATAATATATATATATAGAGCAGCCAAACTTTTGCCTCTGTACTAACAGAGATCAAATTACACTTTTTTTTCTTTTTTCTTTTTATTTTAGACTTTTTAAATAATATTTATATTAATTTCTTTTAAAACAATTCATGTCAGATACCCGAACCCGAATTAATCGAGTACCCGATAATAGAGCATAAATCTGAAAAGATGAAAGAGATCCATTCAAGAACAAGAAAATACCATCGTGATAGAAAGCAAATATGTATTCTTTGGATAGAAGAAGATTATATAAACACTTACTCGAAATATCACTTATCTGGTTGTTCCATATATGTTGGCTTTGGCTCAACTAAACGGACAATTAAGAAATAGGATTTTTAGGATAAGAAAAAAAAAAGAACAAAGATTTCGTGAAAGAAAAAGAGAAAACATGCAAGTTCGCTAAGCATGGAAAATTTAAGAAAAAGGAAACATAAGAGGTGTCAATGAAAACAAAGGAGACCCAACCAACTGTGGACATGTCGAATAAAGGCTGTTACATCTATAAAGGGGACCATCGTGAATGTGATTGCCCGAAACAAAATAAGTTGAATGCTCCAATTGCAGAGAATGATGATGTGGAAGAAGATAATGGCCTTTCTTATGTAACCCCCTGCAGTTACTTGGTGCTCTTCAAGGTAGACTCTTTACTCACAAAGGACTGATGTACTTTAAAGTTGGTTTGAATGATCAAAAGGTAATGGTTGTGATAAACTTCAGGGCCACTCACAATTTCATTGTTGAAATGGAGACTCAAAAATTGGGGTTGCAGCTTATGCCCCATTCCAGTAAGATTAAGGCTGTGAATTCAGAGGCAAAGCCTATCAAGTGAGTCGCTAATATGGAATTAACGGTGGGTTTGTGGCGAGGACAATGAGATCTGATGGTTGTACCCCTTGATGATTTTGACATCATTCTAGGGACGGATTATTCTTAGTGGATTCAAAGATGCTGATATGTGCTTATTTAGGTGGACTGTTCAAAGGCGCTAATATGTGCTTATTTGGTTGGACTATTCATAGCAAACGAATAACATCATTTGTTTGTGCAGGGAACCTATATTTCTAGCTCTAAGTCAAGTTTGAGGCTAGAGAATGTTAAAATGGAATTACTCTCGTCACATAGGTTAAATCAGGTTTGAAGCATGGTAAAAGTGACCTACATAAACATAAAAGGTGGAGATCAAACATGGATAATTCCAGAAGGTGCCTGACCTAGTTGTAAAAGTGTTGGAGGAGTTTGTGGATGTGATGCCACTGGAACTCCCAAAGAATTTTCTGTCTGGCAAGCCTTTGATCATAAAATTAAGTTGGAACCAGTGAGACCCCTTATTAGTGCCCCATACCGGATGAGCCCCGTTGAATTGGTGGAACTCATGAAACAATTAGATGAGTTAATGGTAGTTGAACTGATTCAGCCATCCAAAGCCTTATACGGTTCACCAGTGTTGTTCACAAAGAAACAAGATAGCTCACTGCAAATATGTATGCACTACCAGGCATTAAATAAGGTAACAATTAAAAATAAGTACCCTATTCCTAATGCTTTGGAATTATTTGACAAACTGACAAAGGCCAAGTTTTATACAAACATTGACCTGAGATCAAGTTATTGGTAAGTATAGATTGTTGTTGGATATGAAGGAAAGACCACTTGTGTTACAAGATATGGATCTTATGAATTTACCTTTTGTGATCTCATGACTAATGTATTATATGAATTTCTAGATCGTTTTGTTGTTGTGTATTTAGATGATACTGTAACTTATTTTGAGTCCTTTGATGACCATTTGTTGCATTTAAAGTTTGTTTTTAAAAAATTGCAGCAGTATGAACTCTATGCAAAGAAGGAAAAATTCGAGTTTGCCGAGAAGATATCATTTTCCTTGGGCACATTATAAGCTAAGGAAAGATCAAGATGGATGGAAAGAAAGTGCAAGCAGTGGTGGACTGGCCTGCCCCACCCAAGGTGACTGAGTTGCGATTGTTTTTGGACTTGGCAAATAATTATAGATGGTTCATAAAAGATTATTCAAAAACAGTAAGTCCTTTGACAGATTTGTTAAAGAAAGATTAAACTAGGGATTGGGATGCAACATGCGAAACTGCATTCAAATGGTTGAAACGGACGATTGAGTTTGAGATAGTGTAGAAATTGCCCAAGTTTGACAAATCATTTTTCGTGCAAGACAAATGATTATTCAAGACAAACATCTAATTGCATTTGAGAGTTGCAAGATAAAAGACGCTGAGATGTGTTATAATATTTATGAGAAGGAGATGCTAGCAGTAATACATTATTTCAATTTTTGGAGGTACTATCTATTGGGAACAAAGTTTACTGTCATGATGGATAATGTAGCTAACACCTATTTTCAGGCACAGAAGAAACTGACCTCGAAATAGGCTCATTGGTAGGAATACTTGGCTGAATCTGACTTCGAGTGGGCACAGTGACCAAGCAAACATAATGAAATGGCACATGCCTTGAGTTGAAAGATAGCCAAGTGCCGAGTGGGCTGTTGAGACGACAGAGATCGAGGGAGACGCATGATCTAATATAGGCTAGACATTCAGGTATTGAGCAAATGATAGCCTTGTTGTCCTATCAGTACTATGGGCCAAAGATGGAGGATAATATTGAAGCATATGTGTAGACATGCTTAGTTTGCCAGGTGGAGAAACTAGAAAAGAAAAAGAAAGCTAATTTGTTGTAGCCATTACCAATCCCTAATAGACCATTGTAGTTCATCTCTATGGACTTCATTGTTGGCTTTTCAAAGGTTAACGATATGGCTTCTATTTTTGTTGTTGTCAATCGTTTCTCAAAATATGAAATTTTTGTAACTGCACCTAACACTTGTCCTGCTAAGATTACAACCAAGTTGTTTTTCAAATATGTTGTCAAGTATGTTGCTATTCCTAAAGATATTGTGAGTAGATTCACAGATCGGTTTTGGACTATGTTGTTCAACATGATGGGCACAGAGTTAAAGTTCTGCACATCCAATCATCCCTAGACTAACGGTCAAACCAAAAGAATGATTGCATTGTTACAGGATATAATTTTATGTTTTATAATTCTTGTACTTGCTTTTATAACAGAAAATTATGTCATAAAACTAATACAACTAACATAAAACTAATACAACTAACAAAGCTAACAAACTACAGGGAAAAGTTGCCAAACGAACTATTTACCTAACTAACATGACCAAAATATGACCAAAATAAAATAAAATAAATAGCTTATGTATTTCTTCACAAAGGACGGTCAGCCAGTTTGTACTTGAACTTTTATGTTATATAATTTTTATTCTCCCCCCTCCCTAGCAACCTCCTATCCCATACTTTTCTTTCATAGGCTTGTAAGATTGGGCCTACACAAGCTGCATATCGAGTCAGTTAAGAAAAGGGTTTCAAAGTCATGTCTCATTTAACGGTTTAATTTAGTCCATTTTATTTTATAAGAAATAAAATCTAATTAGTAAAAGTCAACATGTTAAAATAAAATTCCAACATTAATAAGAAAAATAGACAAAAAGATTATATATGCTACTTGGTCTGCAACGAACATGTCTTTTTGAAGCCACAAAAAACATTAATTTTTAGCTTGACTTGCATGGAATATTAGACTGCCTTTGATGCCATTTGAACCTTGAGTGCTCTGATCGACTCCATAATGCACAGTACACATCATCTTCAATGGAAGTAATAGTTACACGTGATTCTCCTTGATTAACTTCAAAATTAATTCAGGTATATCTTACTATGAAGCATTATCTGTTGCTCTTAATAATTTCAAATTTTCAAGCATAATCAGTACCAAGTGTGTACCTAAAAGAAATAACAAGTACCAACTAAATTAATTTTTTTTGCCCATGGCAATACGCATGGATAACGAATGATAAATATGGTGAAAAATATTGTTATGCAAATGACAGGTGAGAATTACTTTCTCTATAATCTTGGGAAAATATAGAAAGAAGTAGAATACATCAGCAACTACGTTTGAAAACATGAGTAAAATCAAAGTGGAGTGGATGCTTGAAATCATAGTTGAACAAGAAACTCATCACAATAGCAAAGTATTGCTTATCCCAAAGGAATAGGTTATCAAGAATTATGGTACGTTAAAAATACCTTTGCAATCTTGATAATTCCCACTTGCATGCCCTTAGTGCATTTCCCCACAAGGGCTTTTTCTTCAATATTCATTATGTTCTACTAGACTAGTTGCTTCTCACTGTCAAACTAAGGCCAACATATGGAATCTCTGGAGCCAAAAGAGAAAAACATTTATCATTAGCCACAATTTTGACACTACATTCTTCATATCTTGTCCCGCAAGATCTCAAAGTGCATGAATACAGATAATTAGTGGAAAGCTTTTGAGAAGCAATGCTTTGACTAAATCTTTGCTGAATTAATTCCATTCACAATAACTTTTTTTTTCCCAGTCTTTGAGTAAACATCACACACTTTATGTTTCTTGCAATTGTCCATGCATGAGCTCAGATCTTTCTACAACAATAGATTTGGCAAAACATAATTTTTTATCATTTGTCTAGTCGAACTCTAATTCGATGAGATTTGTCTTAATAGCTAAAACTCAAGCTCAAAATAAAGACAAAGAACTCAAGCCTATATTAATAATTATAAAATTGAATATAATATGACTTATTATAAATACATAATAACTATTAAATTAAAATATTAAAAATTATATCAAAAAACTCTTGGCTATTGTACAACCAAATTAGAGCTCGAACTTATATATAACTCATTATAAAATTTGAGTTGTAAGTAAACTAACTCAATGTCTCCTACAACCCTAATGATTTTATACGTCGGTAAAATTAACTCTATTTTAAAAGATAATAACAAGGTAGTTTTTTCTCTTTTCCTTTCTCTTTTTAATGATTTTGTTCTATTATTTTATTCTCAACTTAATATTTTTATTAACCCATAAATTACGGACATCAATTAAATAAGCAAGTTACACGTGGAATCATGCATGCTTCTAGAGAATCTCAACACAATTGACTAAAAGTACAAATTTATCTTTTAACAACTTGGCCAACTTTTTAGTATTATTCAATAGATGTAATCATAGAGAGGGAGATTTTGGAAATGTTTAGTTCTGTTTTTTGTTTGATTTTGTTATGTGTTTTGGGAGAATGAATTATTGGAGGATATCAAAGTTATTTTTTGGTATGTTTGTTTATGTTTGGGGGAGATATTTTTTATTATAGCAGTCAAATCAATATTTTTTTGTTGGGTTTTTGGAATGAAAATGAAATTGAGTGACTTCTTTAATGTTAGAACAATAATATATATGTATTATAATATGTGTGTGTGTGTGTATATATATATATATATTAGAGGATTTGCATTTTGAAGAAAAATAGGGATATGCTTCATTATGTTTCCCTAAAACAATATTTTTATGGGAAAACATAATTAAACACTCCCTTTAATTTTAAGAAAGTCCAATAAGGAAACCCATGCATGGACAGCTCAACAACAAAAGTTAGCAATATGCATGAAAGGCACACATCTTACTGCAGCTGGTATATTAAGAAGGCAAATAAAATGAAGTAAAGAAGTATATATATGCCTACTTTGTGGAAGCAAAGCAGCGATTTGAAAAAAGGGTCAGGACAGCTAACAAGTGAATAAATTATAAATCGACCAGTGACCAAATTATGAAGGACAAGTTTGGTTTGTTGGACATGGCTTGATAGATAATTTTATCAAGCCATGTCAAGTGTTTGGATGTAATGACAAAAGCTCAAAATTGATACAAAGTTTGGTCCACAATCCTACATTCAATTGATAATTAATCACACTATTTGGGCCCAGATTGTGTAATTCAAATTAGTGGGAGGAATAAAAAATTAGATTTATGACAATTATACCCATGCAAATTCATAACTGGACATTATTACCCTTAAAACTACACAAATTAACACATTCAATTTATCTTATTATAATGGGTATTTTAGCTAATTCATTAGCTCAATTATTGAATCCTTATATCCAAATAAAGAATTGATAAAATACAGACATATCCAAAATGTGTAATCCCACCATATCGTTATAATTTTATCAATCCTATTTATATATCCAAACGTGCCCTAAGGTGATTGTTGCCAAATTTGTGTAGAAGGGTGAATTACACTTCACTTTACTTAATCACTATTCAAGTAACGCTTTAACCTATTAATTATGAAAGTACATGCATTAGGAAGTTTGCAATATTCATTTCTTAAAATATCTCTAAGTGTAATTTTTCTATTCAAATTTTATTCGATACGTTAGTACTATTTGTCATTCTGATGTGAGTATAATTATTTTGTTGTTCATAATTAATTAATATAAGGTAAATATCCCTAGCTTGTATAAAATAACTAATATAAATGAAAATGCAAACTTAGATGTTGTTTAAGCAAGATTGTAAACTTTCCAAAGCACATTAAAAGATTTTTGAGACCTTATAAGATATTACAAATTATTTGATATATTCTTTTTTTTTTTAAAAAAAAAGAGCTTATAAACTCCTAAAATAAGACGTCGTTAAAATATTTTAAGCTATTTTTAAAAAGTAAGATATGCACCAAAGCTATTTTTAAAATCTTAAAAAAGCTCCTTTAATCTAACTATATTGATGCTATACAGAAATGGAGTTAAAGTCCTTTCCAGTAGTCAGTAGAGTTTTATGTTCTTTTTTTCTAGAATGCGATACAGAGAGTTCTCAACTCTTGAGTGTTCTCAAAATTTCGTGAATTCTTGCAAATGATTTTTTATGTCTAATTTCTCTTTGGAACTCAGTATTTATAGTTTTTTTTTTTTTTCTAGTGGGCTCATGTCCATTAAAGTTTAGATGCCCTTCTTGGTGGGCTTAATCAATTGGACTCTTTGACTATTTCATTCATTTAATGATTTAATCCATTGTACTTTTTTTGTCCTTTTTATGTTTTTATCCTGGTGGACTTCATTTGTCATATCATCAAGCCCCCTATTTTCAATTTGAGAAATCATTTTCATGTTGAAAATATTATAAAGTCAAATTTTAATTTGTATCTTACCTTAATTTGATAAAATAAGGTTATTAATTAATAAATTTTCATTAATTGCATTAAGTGTGGGAATTTGATTTCACTCAATGACTTTGTGAAATTTTGCGAAGTTAAAAAGGGAGAGAAAGGGGGTGGAAACGAGAGGCCACCATCAAGGAACTATCGGCCACCTCAGAGCCACTGTTGTTAGGGATGGCAATGGGTCCGAGTCGTGGGACAGGTTTTAAAAGCATAAATGGGTCTTGCGGTGGGTCTCGTGTTTTAATTTTTAAACCCAGACCCGCCCCGCAAAATATTATATATATATTAATTTAATTCATTATGTGTATATTTTATGTGGTGTGTATTCATATATATATATAATGTGAATATTACATATATATTCTATATAAAAATAATAATATTCTCATAATAAATAACTTATACATTCAATATGTATATACAAGTAATAATAATTTATCATTTTTTTTAAAGACTGAAACATGCATATATAAATATTTAAATAATAATTTTTTTGTTAATAATATTATTTTCTCAAAATATGAAGTTATGGTAATGTTATTTGTTTTAAAAGAAACATTTTTAAATTTTTTAAAATTTTAAATGAGTCACACAGGTCCAACTTGGTAGATAAAGGTTCGAGGTGGGGTAAGGAGGGTCTCGGGTTCGTAAAAATCTTGATGGGATGGGTCTTTGGTTTTACCAGACTCGCCCCATACCCGACCCATTGCAATCCTTAAATGTTGTGGGGATTGTCAAGTGGGCAAACTAGTGGCGCTAGGCGCCATTTTCTGCTGCGCGGAGTGCTTGGTCAGGCTGCAAGGTGCCTACTAGGTGCACGACTACGATTGGGGCACCAGACGCCATTGGGCACCTAGTTGTGCGGAGGCAGGCGCCCAGTCACCCAACCTCATTTAGGACAGGGAAAAGTGCAATTTTAGTCTACTAATTATGGCCATTTGCAAAAAGAGGACATTAATAATTTGCGTTTTTTGATTTAGTCAACTCCGGCGACCAAATTGGCACATTAAGGACATTTTGTTACAATTTTAGGACAAATGATTGAAATTGCACATAATCTCATCGGAAAAATGCACGCGTGCCTCACGTGATCAAAAATTTGGGCATTTTGTGACACCTGACATTAATTATACATGTCTGCACCTTATGTGGCATTCAGCTGCCACGTCACAATTCAAATGGCATTAAATAGGCAACATCAGCAAAGAAAAAGCTACATCCACAATTTAGGTGGCCACATCAGCTAAAATTGGAGGGGAAATTCCTAGGGCTCCTCTTTCCTCATCCTTAAAGGTTGAAGCTTCTCTCTATACCCAACATTTTTCAGTGCTAAAAAATTTGATGCAAAAATCCACGGAACACGAAAATCTGAAATGTCTTCGAGCACATCTTCTTCTTCTTCACACATGTCCATAGCACATGTGGATTGCTTCTGTGGTGTGAGGGCTCGCCTGAGAACTTCATGGACAGAGCTTAACCCAGGAAAGAGGTTCCATTCGTGCCCCAATCAGGTGAGGAGGATGAATGGTCATAGGTTAAAGCTCTATTTCATCCAAATTTTCATTTCTTTATTTATGTGAATTTTTCTTCTTTTTTTTTACAGATTAACAGATGTAGTTTTTTCCAATGGGCCGATCCACCTATGTGCAGTAGATCAAAGAATATAATATCAAGTTTGCTTTGTAGAATTAACTCCATGGAAACGAAGGTTTGTAATTTGAGGAAGAAGAACAAACTCTTACAAATGGCAATGGTGCTCTCTTAAGTCTGCTTTCTCATGGCTTGGGTGGAATTGAAATAGGAAAATAATGTATTAGGAAGTATTTTAAGTTACTAGCTGTGGTTTTTATATTGTAGGAAAGCATGGTGTTTATGTTGTAGGTAGTGATGTGTAGGAATCTTTTGCTTTAACTATGGCTTTGGCCCTGATGTAATGCAGTGGCTTATGGTTTTTTTGAGGTTTTGCTTTAATGAAATATAATGTATTTGGTTGATGGTATATATATTTGTTTTGGTTGTATAAACAAACAAGTAAAGTGACTAAAACTAAGTAAAGGGCATTAAAATCTAGAAGCCAACATCATCCAACCAGCAGCCAACATGCATAAAATCTGGAAGCCAACAGCATCCAACAAATAGCAGCATGCATAAAATCTAGAAAAACAACAACATCCAACAGCATGTATAAAACTAGAAGCTAATAGCATCCAACAACATGCATAAATTCTGAAAAGATTATTAGGTTTGGATACATAGATCCATGACGGTAACCATACATCCATCTTCTTTCTTTTGTTTCATTCACAGAAAATTCACAACTTTTGACACAAAACACTGGCAACTATCTACACAAGTCTCCAAGTTCATTTCACCAAAAAAAATAAAAGAAAATACAAGTTCATTTCACAAAAAAGAATCCTAGCTTTACATTAGCTTTAGTTAACTTTCTTCTACCCTTTTTTCTTCTTCTTTCTATTGATATATCTATGGCAATGTTCAAATTGCTCAAAGTGAAATATCTCTTCCTTCCTGATGTGACTTGAGATAGCTGACTCCTAACATTTTAAGAAAGTTGAAGTTGTTGGTACATGCTTGGTCCAGGCACCTTATAGGTTGTTATGAGGTTGACCACTTGTCTTTTTACTTTGTTTCTATGCCTTTCCCTTACATTGAGCAACCTTGCTCCTAGCCTGAATTCACATAAAATCACAAATAAAAATCCAAACACCTCTAACAAATAACCCAAGCATTCAATGATAAATATCATACCACCAATTTTTTCCTAGCAGATGCTATAAGTGAACCTAACTCAAACGGGTCATGGCTGGGTATATCTTCAACAATCTTCCTCTTTGCCTGTAAAATACATAAAACTGTTAATGAAAAACTTATTTGGAAAAACAATAATACATCATAAGTATATTGAAATATCAACCTCCATTAACTTTTTCCTAGTTGTTTTTGCTGGTTGTGAGCTTAAATTGCTGGTTGTAACTTCATCATTTTACCTTATTAGCTCCTGCAAAGGCCATAAATTAGTTACAAATGCATGTTATTATAACATTTAACACTATTTATTGAGAAGTCACATAAGGATACACGCCTCAGTGGAGGTATTGATGCCCTTTCTTTCATAAGTTCTTTTCCTTTTCCTAACCTGTAAGAACAAGACATAGAAAAAGTAGCTACTTTGATATAAATCTATGCCAAATTTAAACACAAAACATTGCTGACAAAGGAGTTGTACCTCTTTAACAGTTTGTAGTTCATTCTTTAAAAGGATAGGTTTTGATGTGCCTTTTATTTTTACAGTGAGCTGTCTCCTCTTGGCTTTTATTGGGTGCTCTCCTTTTGATCTCCCCCCTACCTCTATTTTTTTTTCTTTTTTCTTTAACAGTCTTATCCATATCTCTTCTTCTAGCCTTAGTAGGCCTTTTTTTCTTCTTGCCAAATTTGGTGGCAAATGAGGAATGAACAATATCTCAACCCAAAGATCTTGCCCATTTATTCCCATTATAGCTAGTTTATATACCCTTTTGTAGCATTCAACAGTGTAACAATTATCCACATAATGCAAAGGATCATCCCTCTTGTTGCAAATTGCACTACAAGCATGCAAACATGGGATGTCTGTGAACTCTCACCTCATGTAGCTGCAAGTCCATAGCTCCAAATCTACACAGTACTGGCCCCCATAAATATGGATGATCTAATAATGAGTATCATTGGATTTTCTTAGTATGCACTCTGCCAACTTCTTAATGTGTTATTCAATTATTTCCACCACCTCAGGGCAAATGTCACCTCTCCACTTGTTGGCAGCCTTATCTTTATTCTTCTGCAACCTTGTCATAAGGTATTCTCTAATCCATTCAAGCATTGTTATAATTGGTTTCTCTCTTGCCTAAAAGATTGCACTGTTGAATAACTCACAGAAATTGTTAAGAGTCATGTCACACTTTGACATGGGTGCAAAATGTGACTTGCTCCATTGTGGTGGAAGCTTGTCATCGAACTATTCAGCTGCAAGTTGATCAAGATCAGCCATCTCTTTCATGGCTTGCTTGAACTAGCCCACTGTTGTGATATTGGCAGTCTTCCATAAAGCATCCTTAAACTCTAATCCTTTGAATCCAGCATTACAGAAATTCTTCCACAAGTGCCTCACACAGAACATATGCTCAACAGCTGGAAACACTTCCTCAAAGGCTTGAATAAGCCCTTTTTGTTTGTCAAACATGAATGTAAATTCATGCAAGCTTATTATGTGTAAATCTTGTTTCATAAGTGTTAAGAACCAAATCTATGTGTCACCTGACTCCTTTGAAACCACAGCATGTGCTACATGATAAAGTTTGTTGTTCGGGCCAATCCCAACAGCTGTCAAAAGCACACCTTTATGTGGTCCAGCTATGTGACTACTATCTATTCCTATGATATGCCTACATCCAGCCATAAACCCTATTTTCAAAGCACCAAAACAACAATAAAAGTGGGGAAAAAGTGTTTAATCCTGAGCTCTTTTCCACACCTGAAATGATTGTGAACCCTGGATTTGTTCTCCTTAATTTAGCTGCATAGTCCTACAGTTTAGTGAACGACAAATCAGGGTTCCCTTCAATCATTTTCAATGCCTTCATCTTAGCCCTATAAGCTTGATCCCATGAGACTCCAACTCTAACCTCCTCCATCATTTCAAACCTAAGACCTTCTGTTGATCTCTTAGGGTCAAGATTCAACTTGTTAACAAACCTCTCAGCTAAGTAGCTTGATTTTACATTGCATACATCAATTGTTGGCTTACATTTGGGTACAAGGTCATATGTTGGAATTTGGAATATTGATTTATCCTTCAACTTGTGTGCATAAAGTTTCCACTCACATCCCTCTTCATCACATTTGGCACACAGTCTATTTTTGTCATTCTTCTTAATTCTCAAGATCCTCATACTTTGCATAGCTTCAGTTTAAATTTCATTTCTAACTTAAATCTAGGTGAGAAAGGCTTCCTAGAATTGAAGTCAAGTGCAGCAGGTTTGGGTGGCTCTCTATCCGAAACTAGTTCATCTAATTCAACCCACTGTACCAAGCAATATCATCTTCAGATTCACTATCATCACTGACCCCACTCTTATCCTCCTCAGTGCCACTCACCTTCTCTTATTCATCTCCAAACCATTCAACATCAACATCAATATTTTCTTCAAACATTAAATCATCAAGATCTAAGTCCCCACTCTCATCCTCCCTTTTATACTCAGTGTCATTACTTTTATCACTATTATCACTGTCCTCAGTCTCCCTATACTTCTCATTCAAAGTATTAAAGTCATCTAAACCCACAAAATCATATAAACTTCCTAATTTTTGTGTATTTTGAGGAGGTGTGCCAACCACATCAAAATGTTCAAATGAAGAAGGTTCATTTTGAACATGATCAATTTGGGATGGTTCAATTTGAGATGGTAAAGCAACATCAGGCTCCAGCTGAGAAGATGTATAAGAATCACCATCATCATCATCATCATTTTCAGACTCTATATCAAGGTCAATATCTTTATTTGAACCTAAGTAATGAATCTCATCCTTATCATTTTCATTTTCTAGATTTGCAGGAGCTTTATTGCCTAACTTAGGAGGCTGGTTACTCACATGATCATTTTTTACCACTACACAATCAACATATATGCAGACTTCTCTATTGTTTGCTTTAACATGACTTACGCATAATTCTTTGAATTCATTATCATCCCTCAGTAATTTAAAGCCCTTATTTAGCTTTGTGTAATATCTCCTACACTTATCCAAATTCAGGTTATCATATAATATATCAAGTGTTTTCAAGCACATTTCTTTATCAGATAAGTAGTCATATTTAACAACATTAGCCCCAACATACTTTCCTTCAGGAACTAAGACAAACTGACCTGCATACACCATTGCTATAGTCAGTGAACTTATGTTCAAATCTTCAACATATATGCAACCAAAGCAAAAAATAAATAAATAAATAAATAAATATAATACATTAAAATAAAAAGCAGAAAGTAGAAGAAAAAAAAGTCCAGCCACTTGAATGGCTGAGGGTCCATATCATAATACAAAACTATTATAAGCTCAACTAAAAAACATATAGGACCACAAATACAGTAATCTAATAATCAAACATACATTTCAAGATGTCAAGTGCATCTTTTCACATAAAGTAGGAAAAAAATTCTTCAAATGGACCCATTCTACGAAAACACAACAGACCCACTACTTATCAAACCCATAAAGAAACAATAGAAAAAGGTTCTTATCCATTCTACAAAAACACAATAGACCCACTATTTATCAAACCTATAAAGAAACAATAGAAAATATTTAACTCACCGTACAAAGGAGGGGGCAAACCTACTTATCTCTGTGAATGCTTCAAACCCATTTTCCAAACTCCAATCTTCCTTCTTATAGCTCTTAGGTTCTTGGCCTTCTATCTCGCTCCTCCCAACCTAGAAAGATTATTTGGAAATCGTTTTGGAACTCATAGATCTTAGGCTACCTTTCCAGTTAAACAAAAATGCCAAATAAATATTTCAAGGTTTCCAACCTCTAATCTTTCTTCTCTTGCAATTTCACGGGTTGCAATGCATGGTTTTTCATAGCTTTAAGAGTGTCAAGAAAATTAGGGCTTTTTCGATAGCGGGTACTTCAAATTTTTGATCAAATGAACAACATTTAGTGTTTTTACTATTTTAAAATGTTTGATTTTGTTTTATTTTTTCATTTTTTAATTGATGGGTAAGGTGGCTTTTCTGCTTATGTGGCCATTTTTGTACAAGTCACCAGTCTACATGCTTAAAATGCCACATAAGGTGCAGACGTTTACAATTAATGCCAAGTGTTGCAGAATGCCCAAATTTTTCATCACGTGAGACACACATGCGTTTTTTCGGCAAGATTTTGTGCAATTTCAGTCATTTTGTCCTAAAATTGCGAAAAAATGTCCTCAATATACCAATTTGGTCGTCGAAGTGGACTAAGTTGAAAAACGCAAATTATTAATGTCCTCTTTTCACAGATGACCATAATTAGTGGACTAAAATTGTATTTTTCCCTTTAGGACACTTGAGTTTTTTCAACTATAGGGGACATTTGTTCTTTTGGTAGATACGGCTATTCAGGGTTGATTTGAAAATTTTGGCCAAAATATGACAGTCAACAAATGACTTACAAAATTTTATTTGGCTTTATGCTTGAGCGATCCTTCGAGATTGTTAGTAAGGATCATGGTCTTATCAATTACTCTCACTTTCTTCGGAGAATGTTTTGTTCATCTGGCATTGGGATGGACCATACTGAGTCTCGAGTCTCGGAGAGTGTTTTTCGATGTTGGTGATTAACTCATAAAGTAAGGGGAAGCACAGTGTGAAAAACTGGTGGCCACAAGGACAAAAGTTCAACCACTATAGCCAACAAAACTGCAGACTTGCGGGCCTCTAAGACTAGGGATGCCGAACATTTGTTATCAAGAACAAAACCCAAGGAAATATAGATTATATTGATGATGCTATATTTTGTTTCATCTTGAATTTCAACAAGACTTCTTGGCGGGTGCTAAAGAGTCTATTGCTTGAAAGGAAATCTTTTAGTAACGTTTCGAAGGCCTACATGCCTCTAAAAAGTCAAAATCTGTTTCTTTTTCTTTTTTGAATTGCCTAGACAATTTCATTCTCATTTCTTATGTATACTTTCCTACTTTTCTTATTGGTTTGCCTACCCAAAGGCCAAAGCTTCAATAGATGGTCCTCAAGTAGCAGAAGATCATTTTGCTTTCTGTTTCAAAAAGGACAAACTTAGAAGATAAAGAAAAATGAAAAGGACAAAAGATTTAAATGATTAACATAATTAGGGAAGGAAAAAATAAAAACTTGAAACTAAGACTAGTTCAAGTAAGATGCCTCTTTCGAGACTTTATTGAAGAATCTTTATGCTAAAGTGTATTTTCTACTAGGAGACATTCCCGTAGAGTTTAAAAATATTTCTGCAGGTATTTTCCATTAGCGGGGTCCCTAAGTAGGTTCCCTTTTCAGTCATCCAATATGTATGAATTTCCTCTACTGGCCATACATATGGGGAATGTTGCTTCACATTTGGGAATCCACATTCCTTATTGAACAACCATTTTCCCCATTATGAAAATGACTTTCCATACCAAGTAACCTTGGTGGAAATGTTTCAACCTAACTTTATTGCCACAATACTTAGCCATTTGCCTTTACTGCATTTGCATGAAACATATGCTGGAGGGCTATAGCTCTTACTTTATCAATGTTGTCTAGTTCTTGGATCATCTTCAACTAGATTGCTAGAGTTTAAGCACCTTGTTCCATGACCCTTAAAGATTTCACATTGATTTGCATGGGGACAACTTCATTTTGTCCATAAGTAAGCTTAAACAAGGGCACACACCAGTGTTGGTACACTTGCTAGTTCGGTATGCTCAAAGAGCATCGGAAAACAATAAGTGTCAGTTATATGATTTTCCTTCTCTCATATTTGAGATGATTGCCTTGAGAGTCTCATTGGTTGACTTAGCCTAACCATTGCCTTGAGCATAATAAGAGGTTGAGTGCACAGGTTCGAAGCCATATTCTTTTGTTGAATTCTAGATCCCATTTTTTATAAACATCATACCTTGATCCATTACTATAGTATGAGGTATCCTAAATATGTGGACAAGGTGTTCTTTTATGAATTGAATGACTTCAACTTGGCTTGTTTATTTGAATGGGATAAACTCTTCTAGTCTATTGTACATCCAAAGTTTATGTGGGGGAATATTCATCATAGAAAAATTTTGTTATTGACATTGAGAAATGTGTGAGTGATTAATCATTTGGATTGACAGGATTGACAAAAATCATATTTCATTTTTATATGATTATTACATGGTTCATATTGTTATTTGGATTATCTATTTCTTATGACGATTAGACTAGTCTATTTCAAACTCTAGACGTTATTCAAGGCATTTAGGTTCTTCTCATTGATTGACACTTAAGGATACATCAATAATTTGGTTGCATTGTATATTTTCCAATAAACATCTTAGATGAGATGAAGACTATGCATCAAAGTTTTTGATGTAGTCTATATCAAACTAGGGATATTCAAGATTTTAAGGTTGTCTTAATGGGTTAACACTTAATAATATACCTATCATTGTGCCTTTTTGTAATTTATGTTTTAGTTAGGACACAAATATATATACCAATGTAATTGATATAGTCTATATCCATTTCTATACCTCTTAAGGGTTATTCGAGGCTTTGAAGTTCTTTTAATAGGTTAATTAAAGATTATATAACACACAAGAAAAGTTGGACAGAGTTTCCCTTTAACATATAAGAATCCAAAATTTTAAAGAACAAATAAAAGATCTAACAAAACAACAAAGTAGCATATCCACATAATACACCACATCCCCTTATAATTTCAAAACATGCAAGCAACCAAAAACCAACAGTGAAAAATGGGAAAGCTCCGCTCTTCCCCCAATTTCCATCCTTCTTCCTGACCATTAATTCTATCTAAATTATATACCTAACACATGCTTACTATTCATAAAAATATTAAATTTCTAATACAATAGATAATACCTATACAAGAAACACATACCTCAAAATATGCACAAAATGAAGAACGAAACTTAGTACTTTATATCTACAATCGGAAAAACCTATATATATTATAAATTAAAATGAATAAATTCATTGATGAAATAATTATAATTAGAATAAATGCATTAGTGTACAATTATATATAATCACACCAGATTCTACAATTCAATTTTAAACACTAAATTGGCACATATCATATATAATTTCTAAATGCATACATATATTTTCATTTATGGTTAGTCTATTAACTAATTAGAAGGATTTTCTAATTATTACATTTAATTTATATAATTTGCACTAATTAATCCATCACTATATTTAACTGACGATGACTAATTTCTAATTCCTACTCAAATCAATTTCTATACTCTAATTTTTAATTTCTAATCAAATGTTTGATTCATATAAAATTTATAACATCTAATCCAAAAACTCAAAGTAAAATGCCTAAAATAGCAATCCCATGAATTAAAGTAAAACTCTAAATGCTAACTCAAATTAAAACTCAAATCCAACCCTAATTCATATATTAATGCAAATTCCAACACTACCAAAAAATATTATTTTTTCGATAGAAATTTCTGATGGATATAGGTGAATTTGCAATGGAACAACAAATTTTCAACAGACCTCCTAATGGAATTTTTTTTCCGTCAATTTTCCAATTGAAATCGTTAGTCAATAAATTTTTTGATGGAATTTTGATGATTTTGTGATGGAAATTTAACCATGTGAAACAGCCAAATTTTCATGTATTTTGCAATGGCCTTTTCTGTTAGATTTTTGCCGATGCTTTATTTTTTTAAAAATTTTTTTATCATATTCTGACAGTATCTAGATGAATTTTCATCAAGAAATTATTAAAACTATTATTTATTTATAATATTTTTCCATCGGAAGATCCTCGAATTTTTGTTGAAAATTCATATTATTTTTAAAAATAATTTCAATAAATTAAATTTAATTACCCTTTACCTATCTCATGTTGATACATCTTGTACATAAAATAACATACAGTTATAATACAAATGGAACAATAATTTAAACAAAATGTAATTTTATAAATATAAAAGTCTTAAAAGTTATAATTCATAATTACAAAAGCAAAAAAAGAAAAGAAAATTCCTACCTACTGGCCGCCAGCAACATCATCACTGAAATTAAAATAATCATCTTACTACTACTGGTGGTGTTCATGCTCGCTTTGCTACGGTAGAAGCTGGTGGTGGTAACGTATGAGAGGCGAGGCTGTGGAACTTGACGGAGCATCCCTCTGCATGAACAACTGAGCAATCATATTCTGCATCGTGCCAAACTGCTTAGAGAACATGCTCTGCATGTCCTGCAAATAGGCTTCCAAGCATGCCTCCAATTGTGCTATAGCTTATGCAATAGGCTCCTCCCAAGGTACGCTGGTGTAGGAAGGCGACTGCTAAGTAACTCAGCCTAGCTAAAAACCCGCCCCTTCCTATTGAGGTCACCCTAAACATTCATTTGCCTTCCACTCCCTAAACATAAAATCTTTGATGGCGTGGGGATATCCGACCGAGTCCTATAGAGCCCTATACCTTGTTCTTGATCAACCTCGTCAAGAACTTGGCACCATCAAGTGAGGGCATACACTTTCATAAAATAATACTTAACATTAATAAATAATTATTAAAATAATAATAAAATAACATTTATATAACAATTCGAACTCACTTGTAACATCCCTTGGGACGCAAATATACCCTGCCAGAACTGTGGGATTGGGGCTCTAATCCCCCTCACCCAATATTTGGCTGGCTAAAGTCGTCTTCTAGCAATGCTGTTATTATTGATATGGAATGGTCTAGCGAAGCAGCTGGGGATGGCTGAGTGCCAGGTAGAGTGATAGATGGTGATAGAGTGCCTGAGGGTGAAGTGGATGGTGGCTGGGATGAGTAATGCCGCATTAAGTCTAGGTGTAGGGAACATTATATAGATGACCTCACAGCAGTATAAGAGGACGATGGAAAAGTAATGTAGAGATGTGTGGGAGGAAGGCATGGGGTAAGTATAAACTAATGACCAACTAACAAGGTGATAGGAGAGTAGTTGGCTAGCAAGTGTGTTAGATGGGTTGGGAAATTCATCTCCCTACCTTGGCCATAACCTCAACCTCAGCCTATGGTAGGGGGATGAAAATCGGACTGGCTTACCATCTATAAAATAAAAATAAACATCACATATGACAACATAATATTTACGTACATCAAATGTATAAGAACAATTAACAACTAAACTCAATAAGGCACATTAGTTAAAACTGAAGTTTAGATATATAGAATATATCATTTATTCATCGGATAAATTCTTCAATCTTTCTATCTACCCCAATCTATTGCTATAATAAAAGGACGATTTCAATGGTTGATTGACGTTTCAATCCTTGATTGGTTGTCATTTATGATAACAGATTCGGGTAGATAAAAAGACTAAAGACTTTATGTAATGAATGAGTGAATTTTTGAAAAAAAAAATTAGTAAGCATGTTTATTCGATAAAGACCGATTATAGGAGTTGGAGACTCCTATAATGCTTCTTTTCTGATAGAATATTATTTAGTTCAAAAATTATGTACTGACTCCCTGCCAGTAATGCCAGTACTATGGAAAATTATATATTCTTCGATCATAAGTTGAAAATCCACTTGACGGATCGAAGTTGAAAATCCATTTGAGGCTGACCTCAAGTGAATTTCCAACTTATGATCGTAGAATAATTTCCACATTACTGGTATTAATATTTAAGAGTCATTACATTTGTCTTTTTTGGGGTTGTTAGAATAGTATTGTGAAGATGTGATGATGAAGTTTTATTCTTTATGTTTCTAACTTTTGAAGATCTTTGAAATAGATGGGTTTGAAATGAGTTTAAGTAGGGAGTTGGTTGGTAATAGGCTATTCTGTAATTAGAGGCAATGATAATTTGATTATACTTGGCAACAAAACTTTAGAAATATTGTGAACATTAACGACCAATATTAATTTCTTTATGACCTCAAAATTAATTATAGTTTCCTAAGATACCTTGGCTATTTCGCATAGTCTAATTAATCCTATAAGATTATTATTTTTTTCCCAAAGTAAATTTTCAACTTTAATTGTGGATTGAGAATTTTGGCCTTGGAAGGAACTAAATTTCAAATTAATAGCATGCTAACAATTAACCATACTAAACTAAATAATAATTTTAAACTAAACATACTAACATTCCCAAAACTATCAAATTAACAATATCAAACCAATAATCCCAAATATACTAATAAATTCAATTCTAAACTAAATATACTAACAATTAATCATACTAAACTAAATAACAATTTTAAACTAAACATACTAACATTCCCAAAACTATCAAATTAACAATATCAAACCAATAATCCCAAATATACTAATAAATTCAATTCTAAACTAAACATACTAACAATTAATCATACTAAACTAAATAACAATTTAAAACTAAACATACTAACATTCCCAAATTACTAGCATATCAAACCAACAAATTAACAATAGCAAACCAACAATTCAAAACATACTAACAAATTCAATTCTAAACTAAACATACTAACAATTAATCATAATAAATCATATAAATCATTTTAAATTAACATTCTAACGTACCAAAGTAACCAAATAAATAAATATAAAAAATTAGAAAAAGATAGCTTATCAAATAAATAGAGGAATGGCAAACAGTGGGCGGCAAGTGGCAGAGACAGGCGATGATGCGACAGCAATGGCGGACGACGACAGTGATAGGGTGGAAGAGCTTCAAGCGCAAAGGAGAGAGGAGAAAATAGAATGGAAAGAAATAAAAAAAAATGGGAAGAAGGAGGGTGCGTGGTCTAATTTTATTTAGTTTTCTGATGGAAATTCCATTAGAAAACAACCTTTTTAAAAAACAAAAAGATACAAATTTATCCATCAGAAATATCCCTCGACAAAACTTTCTAACAGACTTCCGAAGGATTATACCGTTAGATACTTGAAGAACTAACTTTTCCTCACAAATCCGTCGGTAATTTCCAATGGTCCTTTTTCTTCAAAAATTTTTGTTGGAAAAATAGTGGTAATGCTTTGTTATTTTTATGTTTGATTATAATATGTGTTTAGGGGAATGAATTTTGAGAGTGAGTTTGAAGATTGTAAAAGTTGTGTTGGAGAATGTGACGGATTTGTATTTATTAGGGAATAGTTAGAAATTTATTTTGGAGAATGTCGGTATGTTTGTTTATGTTTTGGGGAGAGACATTTTTTATTGCAACAGTAAAATCAATGTTTTTTTGTTGGATTCTTGGGGTGAAAATGGAATTGAGTAATTTTTTTATTGTAAGAATAATAATAAAATATATATGGTATATATTATATATATGTATATAATGAAAAGTGGGAAAGTTTCAGGGATAATGAAAGATAGAAGATTGTATTTTGAAAAAAAATCTATTTTGGTGTTTTGGAGAAAAAATAAGTGTATGTTTTTGGGAAACATAACTAGACACTCCCAGTGGTTTTTTGTAGTGCTACTAAAACTCTAAACCCTAACTCAAATTCAATCATTATTCATATATCAATCTAAATTCCACAGATTTGAATTAAAATTCTAAATCCTAGACTCAAGTTAAAACTCAAATTCAACTATAATTTATATATCAATCTAAATTCCATAAATTTCAACATATTAACATCACAAAATCCAAAAAACATAAAAAAAAAAATATATTTAAAAGAAAAAAGAGGATAACTAACCATGGGGACAACTAATGATGCAGGCAATGGGCGGCAATAGTGACAAGGACAATGATGACACGAGCAAGGGCAGAGAGAGGAAGAGAGACACTGAGTGCAAGGAAAAGAGAGGGACAGAATGGGGGAGGAAAGAAATCATGCTAGTATTTTAGTATTACTTTCTCACGGACTTTTGGCGGAATGTTCCATTGGAAATTAAAATATATCATTTTTAGCAAAAATAAAAATTTAGTTTTTTTATGAAAATTCTGTTGGAAAATCAATCGGAAGTTGATAGACAATGATCTTCATTTTTTAATAAATTTAATATTTTTTTTGACAAACCTTTTTCAAGGGAATTTTCATCAAGCAATTTTTCAAATGGATAGACTAGCACACACTTACACAACAATTTCCCACCGAAGACCCATCATTTTTTTCCAATGGATTACCATCGAATTTCTAATGGACAACCCTTCCATTTGTAATCTGTTGCAATTTCGTTAGAAATTTCTGATGGATTGTTTCCTCCAAAAATTATCGTCCAATGTTCCATGCTTTTTTGTAGTACTACTAATTAGTAACTGCCTAGTAATCATACATATTTATTTTGGAATATCTTATATGATTAGTGACCGACGTTACTGACACAAATTTTTGATGAGGATTTTTGTGACTGATCGAAATGGTCACCAAATCAGCCACTAAACTCGTTAGTGATCAATTATTGCTTATTTAATAAATGCTTAAAAAATCTTCTTCTTCTTTTTTTTTTTTTTTTTTTTTTTTGTAGTGTGCCATTTTCTCCTATATTACCATTTTTTTTATGCTTCCACAACTATTCTTTTTCATAAAATATAACAAAAATATTACTTTGTCCAAGATAAAATTTTCCTAATGCTATGTCTAGGATGGAGATTGATTTTTTAAAAGGAAATATTAAGAAATTATGTGAATGGTAAAGAAAATGTTAAAGAAAAAAAATTGAGGGAAAATATAGTATAATTGGAAAAACATCATTTTTCTCCCAAATTGATGAGCAAAATGAGATGCTAATCTGGCTACCCTCTTTCTTCAACACATTCATCACACATATATTCTCAATTTCTTTCATCATTGTTTTTTAAGATAACTGAACAACCATGAGATATTAAGTTCCTTCTACTTTTTTCCTTCTGCTTAGCATTCCCCTATCCCATGCATCCAAAATTCTTGAACCAAATAAAGCATTAGTGTAATCTAATATTCTCCAACAAAATTATAAAGATTTAACTTAAAAATAATTAAAACTAATATTTTACATACACTTTATATATAAAACAAGATTATGCATATTTTATAATTAGGAAAGTATGGCTTTGTTTGGTTTAAAGATTTTGATGAAGAAAGAAAAATGTTAGACAAAAGAAAAATAAAATCAAAAGAATATACAATTTCAAATTTATTTGATTGCTAAAGAAAATAATGAAAAAAAGAATGGAGGAAAAGATGGGCTATCTATTAATGTAGTGGATGATATAGGTAGGGTCAACCTCTCTTGACCAGAACTTGGTTCAACAGCTGCTATCGCAAAGTCAATAGCCCAAGTAGCTCATCAACCTGCAAGGTCGAATGCCCGTGCAAACTCCACCTCCTGTGAGACAAACACCATGGGAAAAGAGAGGTTCCTGGGGAGCAACATGTTTGACTATTTCAACCTCCTTAATTAGGTTGATCGACTCTTACCCTTAAGCGTAGCTGCATTTAATGCATTTTCTATTCACACTCAACCAGTTACCCCCACAATAAATACTTCTGTCTGTATTAAATGCACCGTTAGCTAGTCACTACGGCATTAAATGTGGAAGATTTGCCCCATATTTCCTTCCGGTAAGAAGTTTGGTGATTGACTAATCCTCAGAAAGGCTCTAAGGTCCCTACAAACGAATCAAATCTAGTTAGACTATAGGGAGTAGATGGCCATTTCGACCTCCTCCTTTGCCACGACAATAAACACACTATAAATACCTCCAATTGGTAGAAATTCCAAATATGCTTTCATACACACCTTGGCCCTCACTAAGCTATTTTCCCCTCTTATCAAACTTATTTTGATTTAAGCATTGGAGGGTTTTAGCCGATGGCCACCTTGGTAAGCCTTACATACTTTCTTTTATTGCAGAACTCGACCCACGCCTTTTGTAGTAACCCTGAGCTGGAGCTTTATCAAATCCATTGGAGCAAGCTTCCATATCACATCCAAACTCCCACAAAATTTAACATCATGAATGGAGAAAGTTAGAAGATGACCAAAATAGGCTTATTTCCCCCTTTTTAGAAAATAAGTTTAGAGATGGCAAAATTACCCATCACCGCGGGTACATTCCCTACGGTGGGCTGATTCGGGGAGAATTTTCTCCCCTCGAGGACAAGGATGGGGATGGGGACAGGGACGGGGACAATTTAGTCCCCGAATGCTAAACCATGCGAGGGCAGGGATCACAGTCCCCATCCTCGCGGGTACCCATTACCTGTTTAAATAATTAAATTATTATTATTTTCTTATATATATGTCAAATCCTATTTTTATTTATTTCATTTCATCCTTTGCACTCTGTTCTCCCAGCATCCACGGCACCCCCACTTCTTTAGAGGAATTGACAAATTGTTATGCTTTTTTTGAAATTTATGTTTATGTATTGTTTATCTTTTAATATTTTATTGTAAAATATAATTAAATATCGTATGTTAAGTACTTATGTTTGAAAATCTTTTAACTTTGGAAGTTATTTACATTATTGAAAAAATTTAGTACCTTTTTTTTTATTTCTAAAGCTTTTTTATGAATTCAATAAATTTTTAAATCAAACCCATGGATGCCCGTCTCCCTACGGGGAAGCAGGGACGGAGGGTATTTTCAACACGCAGTGACCCCGCCCTGCTGACACTCCTAAATAAGTTTTCATCATATGTATTATATTTTTCTTCAACTTTTTTTTTTTTATATTTTCTTACTAATCAAATGCTCAAAATTGTTTTCTTCTAGCATTTTCTTATCGCTGCTTCACCAAAATTCTAAAATTAAACATAGTATAGGTAAAAAGTAAAGTAAGATAAATAAGAAGAATTTTAAGAAAAGAAACAAACTGTTGAAAATTGTGTGGATAGAGCAAAAAATTAAAAAAGTGAAATAAAATTGGATTTATCTAACCTTTGAAGATGTAATTGAATCGAGATGAGTAGAGTTTTAATTAAAAAAATAGAATAATCATTAAATTTAATTTCAAGTATGTTTAAGGTCAAAGCTGTGGAAATTGAGCTTAAAGAACTGTCGCTTTGATAGCTAGGATTAAGGGCTTGGCCCTTAAATCATTATTGATATTAAAGCTTTGACATAGCAATAATGTTTGTTAATGGAATAAATTGTTTGGTACAATTTTAAATTGTATGAAATTCAAAATACTAATATCAAATCAAAATATCAAAATTTATGAATTTTTTTATTAAAAAAAAAATTGTAACTTTGTTTCAGTATGGTGCAATTTTATGAAATGATGAAAAACCCTTCCAGGAGATCTTGCATCTAGTTAGGAAATATCCTTTTTACTATATATATTTTACCTTGTACAAAAGTATTTCATGGGTTTATCATAACTTGTTAAAAACCACCTCATTTTCTCCGATATGAATCTTCTATTCCTTCCCCTATTACATCTTTTATTCCATTTCATGAATATCCGATATATGTATAAAATATTTCCCTATAAAAATAATTGTTTGAGAATCAGATACACATGGTATAAATATAGTAAATTGCAATAAGGGACGGAATAAAGGATCTAAAGTGCCTTTTCTCTTACATACACAGTTTTGAATTATGCCCAACTAATTACTTTAACCAATCAGTTAATCAATCCGTAGAATGAAATGTGAGACTAATATATGCTTTGTAGAGTGAGAGAGGCAGACAAAAGAGTACGCAAGACGAATAATCGTATGAGCTTGTAGCAGAATACATAAATGAACTAGATGGCTATCCAAAAAACTTGAAGTTTACATAACATTAATTGAAATTGGAACAAAAAAAAATGTCAGGTTCCAATTACTTAAAACGACACACTAAATTGGAGGATCATGAAATATAACACAAAAAGAAGGGTACCCATAACTTGCTGACTTGCATGAAAAAAATAGTTAATCAATTAGAATTGAGATAGGGAGTAAAGGTGAATTTGTTGTAACCTAGAAAGATCAAATCCTAACTTTGAGTGTATTAATAAAGTAATTCGATGAAATTGACAACAAGAATTAACATAGTTAGGTGATGTGCCTAATACACCCAACAAAGAAAAGAATTTTAGTAATTCCAAATCAAGGTAACAAATATAAATTGAGTCCCACAAATCTCACGAGAATACCCAAAATTCTCGTTCTAAACTTCGTCTCGAGAAACTATCTCAAAAGCAGTATAGAATCTATCATATAGAGTTTGTCTCTTGTCTGTTCTATTCAACCTAGAAGAAAATGGGGTTTAAATACCCAAACAATAGCCAAACGGGCTATGGGCCTGTGCATGGTGTCATGGCGCTAGCTTCCTGCCATGGCAATGGCTTTCTGACGCAGCTATTGAATACCTGCCTAGTTTTTGTACTTTCTGTTTCATATGGATTCTTCCATTTCTCGCCATTTGTAGCTCAAATTTCAAGACAAAATCAATAATTCTCCACCTTGACTTAAAATTCTCCATCTTTCTTCTTTGTCCCTATCCCCAAAAGGGCCCTTCATCTGATTCTGCAAATGTTAATCAAATTTAACAATGCTCGAATTTGATTACCGAAACAATCTTAGTCAACACGTCTACCGAATTATCCTTAGTCCCAGCCTTGTCAATCGAAATGACACCTTGAGATACTATATCCCGGACAAAGTGATACCTCATATCAATGTGCTTTGTTCTCTCATGGAATGCTCGATTCTTTGACAAGTGTATGGCACTCTGACTATCACAAAATATGGTAGTAATATTAGAATCCATACCAATATCCTCAATTAGCCCCTTTAGCCAAATGCCTTCCTTCACACCTTTAGCCAAAGTTATGTACTTAGCTTCTGTTGTGGACAATGCAACTAATGACTGCAAAGTTGCCTTCCAGCTAACAATACAACTCGAAACACAAAACACATATCTAGTCATGGACCTTCTACTGTCCAAATCTCCAGCATAATCTATATCCACATAGCCAATAATTCTATCACTAGAATTCAATTAACTATACTTCAAACATCTATCTGCAGATCCTCTAAGATACCTCATGATCCATTTCAAAGCCTGCCAATAAGTCTTTCCTGGCTTGTGCATGTACCTTCTCACAACACTGACTGCATGTGAAATGTTTGGCCTAGTTCACACGATGCGTACATCAAGCTACCTACTAGACTAGCATACGGCACATTAGGCATGTGATCCACCTCCTCCTTAGTACTCGGTGATAGATTTGATGAGAGCTTGAAATGAGCTGCAAGTGGTGTACTAACTGGCTTGGACATATCCATCCCAAATCGCTCAAGTACTTTCTCAATGTAATATTATTGAGACAAGTACAACAATCTTGCGTGTCTATCCCAGATGATCTCCATGCCCAATATCTTCTTTGCCCTACCCAAATCCTTTACTTAACTGAGCCTTTAAAACATTGATCTCAAATATATTTTTACAGGTAATCAATATATCATCAACTTACAATAGCAAATATATGAGAAGGCTATCACTACATTTTTTATGATATACACAACAATCGTAAATGCTTCTAGTATATCCCATCTTGGTAATAAAAGTGTCAAACCTTTTATACCACTGCCTGGGAGACTACTTCAAGCTATATAAAGACCTCTTCAAGATACATGCTTGATCTTCTTTCTTAGAAACAACGAATCTATCTAGTTGGATTATGTAGATTTGTTCCACCAACTCACCATGCAGAAACGATGTTTTCACATCCATCTGCTCAAGCTCCATATCAAACACAGCCACCATGGCAAGTAAAAACAAATGGAGGTATGTTTGACAACTGGGGATAACACCTCATGGAAGTCAACTCCCTATCCCTAAGTAAAACCCTTGGCAACCAATCGCACCTTGTATCTAGCATCCTCAACTCCTGAAATCCCTTCCTTCTTCTTGTAGATCCATTTGCAACCTATAATCTTCTGCCTTTAGTTACATCAACTAGCTCCCATGTGCTATTCTTGTGTAGAGACTCCATCTTCACTCATAGTTGCTGCCCATTTATCAAAATCTAGTCGAGAATTGGCCTCTTTGTATGAGATTGGATCGTCTCCTACAAACTCTTCGGCTGAACTCAAAGCGTAAGCAACCAGATCTAAATATGCAAACCACTATGGTGGTTTAATTTGCCTCCTCTCTCTATCGCAAGCCAAACGATAGTTATATAGTAAATTATCTTCCTGCTGCTGATTAAGTGATAATATGCTCTCATCAGCTTCATCTATCACCTTCTGTTTCCTCTTTGAAACTTGTAGAGTGTCAAGTTCAAACTCTACCTTTTCCTTAACGCCCTGTTGACTACTTCTGGCCTAATCCACCATCTTCATCATAGCAAACTCATCAAATGTCACGTCTTTGCTGATAATCACCTTGGAGCCCTTGTCATCATTACACAAACGATAACCTTTGACTCCATCTACATAGCCTAGGAATATGCACTTCCTAGCCCTCGGCTCAAGCTTCCCATCAAGGACATGAGCATAGGCTGGACACCCATATACTCTCATATTTGAGTAATCGACAAAAGACCCGGACTAAATTTCCATTGGTGTCTTGCAATCTAAAGCAGTTGATGGTGACCTATTCACCAAATAACAAGCAGTATTAATTGCTTCTGCCCAAAAATGCTTGTACAATCTGGCGTTAAAAAGCATGTATCTAAGTCTTTCCAAGATAGTCTTGTTCATCCATTCTGCAACTCCATTCTACTGTGGTGTATGTACAACTGTACAATGCCTCACAATTTCTTCCTTATCGCAAAATTCATGAAATTCCTTGTTGCAAAACTCCAATCCATTGTCAATCTTCAAGCACTTAATCTCTCTTCCTGTCTGCTTCTCAATCAAGGTTTTCCATTGCTTGAAGTTGACAAATACTTCATCCTTATGTTTCAGCATGTACACCCATACTCTCCTTAAGAAGTAACCAATGAATGTCAGTATGTGCATCGCACCTCCCTCTAAAGGAACCTAAGAAGGCCCCCAAAGATTACATTAACTGCAATACCGAACTTCACCCAATGTTGCTTATCAAACACACACTGCTCATAGAAATCCAGCTCTCTAGTCTTCTCTCCACAAAGAAAACTTCGTTTGCTCAGCTCTGACATCCCCCTCTCACTTATATGCCCAAGCTGCACATGCCACAATCTCGTAGTATCATTGATGGACGAAGAAACTACTACAATACCCAAAATAATGTTGTCATGTAGTATGTAATGGCTATTCCTCTTATCTCCCTTCATGATAAGCAGTGCATCTTTGGAAAACCGAAGAACTCCATATCTAGTTCTATGCTCACATCTATTCTTGTCCAGGGTACCTAGCGAAATTAGATTTTTCTTCAGATATAGAACATGAGGCACATCTGTTAGGGTCCTTACTATGCCATCGTGTATTCTAATATAAACTGAGCCAATTCCTGCAACCTCACATGAAGCATTGTTTCCCATAAGTACTTTACCACCATCATATTTCTGATAAGTGGTAAACCAGTCTTCTCATGGGCACATGTGGTAGGAACAACCACTATCCAAAATCCACTCCGATGGTTGAGAATAAGCCCACCATCAGACTCATCCTCAACAATTCCTACAACATCATCCCGTTTCTGATCAAAAGTTTCACTTGCATCCTTCGCCTTTCCTTATTCCGGATAATTTCATTTTCAGTGCCCCTTTCCACCACACCTAAAACACTTGTCGCTTGTTCTAGGCTTGGTTTGGGACTTCAATTGGTCTTTACTCTTTTTTCTTTCTCTTGGTCCTCCATTCACCACCAATTCTTCCCCACTTTCACTATGATTACTGGTTAGGATATGTTTTCTCAATTCGTTGGAATTCAATGAGGCCTTCACATCCTCTATTGAAATTGTATCTCTCCTATATAATAAAGTAGTAACCAGGTGCTCAAAGGATTTGGGCAGAGAGCACGAGAGAATTAATGCTTGATCTTCATCTTCAATTTTTAGATCTATACTAGCGAGATCCAGAATCACCTTATTAAAATAATTAATGTGCTAAATAATAGGTGCACCTTCCTTCATTCTCAATATGTATAATCATTATTTCAAATACAGCCGATTCTTCGAGGACTTCATCATATGGAGACTCTCCAGCTTCGTCCACAATTCTGCATATGTACTTTCTATGGCGACCTCTCTCAATATGTTATCTGTTAATGATAACACCAGAGTACCATAAGCCTTCGCCATAAACTCATCACTCTCCTTGCCTGTCGGTGTCTCTAGCAAGAAATTTATGTCCTTTAGCGCTCTCTATAAACCTTGTTGACACAGGAGGGCGAGTGTCTTCATCTTCCACAGCCCGAAATTATTCTTCCCATCAAACTTCTCTATCTCGTAGTTTATGGCTGGCATTTGATCCAACTGGCTCTGATACCAGTTTGTTGTAACCTAGAAAGATCAAATCCTAACTTTAAATGTAATAGTAAAGTAATTCAATGAAAATGACAACAAGAATTAACGTGGTTCGATGATGTGCCTAATCCACCCGACAAAGAAAAGAATTTTATTAATTCCAAATCAAGGTAACAAGTACAAACTGAGTCCCACAAATCTCATGAGAACACCCAACACCCTCGTTTTAAACTTCATCTCGAGAAACTATCTCAAAAGCAATATAGAATCTGTCATCTAGGATTTATCTCTTGTCTGTTCTATTCAACCTGGAAAAAAAATGGGGTTTAAATACCCAAACAATAGCCAAATAGGCCATGGGCCTATGGACGGCACTGGAACACTAAATGTTTGGCGCCACGGTGCCGGTTGCTGAATGCCTGCTTAGTTTTTCATGTCTACTGTTTCACACCATTTCTTTTGTTTCTCACCATTTTTAACTCAAATATCAAGATAAAATCAATAGAATTAGAGAAAGATTGTCAAGGCTGAGGGCGGAGCAGTCTGGCAGGTGGACGAACCACCAACAGACCTTTCCTATCGAATTTGTAGCTCTCAAGTTAATCACTATCCAATCAACTGATCCGATTAATTCATTATTTCTTCATCAATTAATGTTGTCATAATTTAAAAATAGATTTAAGTAATTAGTCCAACTCTTTAATAGATTAAAGGTTAATGAATAAATGAATCAATTAAAATTCTTTGATTTAGTTATCTCAAGTTGAAGTTAACTAATTTGACTAAGTACACTAAAAAAAAATATATATTAACGATAAAATAATGAGTGACAATGCAAAAGTTATTATTGATGATATGTATAATTAAATTGACAATAGCTTTTATTTTGTCATTGATGATATTTTTTTAAGTGACTATAATTTTTATTTTGTCACATGATGGGTCAATGGTAATAACCAATTATTTTGTCACATGATGGGTCAATGGTAATATTTTAAATTGGTTATCACTGAAAATTAGTGACACTCATATGATGATAACCCTATGACATTAAAATTGCCACTATATTTTATGACAAGGTTTTCATTATTTTTAGGTTGTCATTGTAGGTGTGCTATTAATTGTTAATGGTGATAATTTAAACATTATTCCTATCACTATTTAGTTTGCAAAATCATTAAGGTGCCAAATCAAAAAATTTTATCAATTATTGATATTTTTTATTATCATTTACTATTTTTGTCACCGATTTATCTTTTCTTTATAGTGGTATGTGACCCCTTATGTTCATTAATAAATTACTAGAAGGCCAATAATACTTTGATTTGAGCTAATTAAATTGTACCAACTCATTAAACACATTAATTATAAAATATGTCTAGCAACATAAAACGGAATTGATGGGGTGGGAAGAGAACTATGCGTAAGAGAAGGAGGGGGTGAACATTTCCAACTACAATTTTATAGATAAATTAATAAGCAAGAATTTAGTTAGAAATTTTAAACTTGAGGTGCGAGATTAAATTCCTAAAAAGTACAAAAGATGATTTTTCTATTTTTGGAGAGATAAAATTTTATTTTTTTATTAAAACTATATGTATAATATAATTATATATAAATTCGTAGAGGTGGCGATCGTTGGATGCTAATGTACTGCCGCTAGAGTGGAAAACATCTGAAAAGTGACTATTTTTAGTGCCAATCAATTAAGACCAAAAGATAAAAAAAAAATTACTAGGCCAACTCCTCAATCTGTCCTTGTAAGCATCGCCATTTCATTACACCAAAACTTGTTGATTTTGCCTTGAAATTTAGGCTGAATTGACGAGAATTGAAAGGAGAACGGAGCGAAACGGAGCAAGGATTCCAAATAGGCACATGAAGCACGCCCTGGCGCACGTTGGCAGGACGCCGCGCGCTGGGGAGCAAGGTGGTGCACGCCAAGGCGCGCAACGAGGAGAATTTGGGCAGAAACAAGGGCAAGGGGCACCCATGTGCAAGATAAGGCGCTCCCGGGAGCAAACGCTACTGGAATGCTGTGCCGGGACGCAAGTAGCCACGCTTGAGTGCGCGACACAAAAATGCAAGGCAGCATGAAGCAACGTTGTCCGCCCTGGCGCAAGGTTTCCGCACCAGGGCGCACAGGCTATTGGAACATTGCGCCCTAGCGCAAGTTGTCCATACCAAGGTGCACAGTGTGATGCTTATTTTCGATTCAACTTGACCAAGGTAGTAAGGTACACACCAGGGCGCAAGTATTTATATCAATTTTTTCTTCCGAGAAAAGGATCACGAACATAACACAAGGGCTTCTGTACTGCTTGTGAGTAATTCTCTCAAGATGGAGTTTAGAACGAGAGTGTTAGGTGTTTTTGTGAGATTTATGGGATTTAAATTTGTACTTGCACTTTGATTTGAGATTAATAAAATTTCTTTTCTTTGTTGGGTGGATTAGGTACATCGTCGAACCACGTTAAATCTTGTTGTCACTTGACATTAAATTTCTTTACTATTATTTCATTATTTCCGCAATAGATCCTCTTAGATTACAACAAACTGGTATGAGAGCAAGTTGGATTAGATGTCTGGCATGAAGTATGAGGTAGAGAATTTCGACAGGAAGAACGACTTTGGGCTATGGAAGATGAAAGTTCACGCCCTCCTATGTCAATAAGGTTTACAGAGAGCGTTAAAAGGGAGAGATTCCTTGCCAAAAATGCTGAAAGGCGAGGAGAATGATGAGTTCATGGTGAAAGCTTATGATACTCTAATGTTATCATTGGCGGATAACGTACTAAGAGAGGTTGCCACGGAAAGTACGCCAGCAAATTTATGGAAGAAGCTGGAGAGTTTATATATGACGAAATCCCTGACGAATCGGCTGTATTTGAAATAGCGATTATACATATTAAGAATGAAGGAAGGTACATCTATCACTCAGTATATTAATTTTTTCAATAAGGTGATTCTGGATCTCGCTAGTATAGATGTCAAAATTGATGATGAGGATCAAGCTTTAATTCTCTTGTGTTCTCTACCAAAATATTTTGAGCACTTAGTTACTACTTTGTTGTATGGGAGAGATACAATTTCAATGGAGGATGTGAAGGCCTCACTAAATTCCAACAAGTTGAAAAAACATGTCCTGGGCAGAAACAATGGTAAAAGTTGGGAAGGATTGGTGGCGAAAGGAGACCAAGAGAAAGGGGAAGGAGTAGAGGCCGATTGAAGTCCCAAACCAAGCCTACACAAGGTGACAAGTATTTTAGGTGCAGTGGAAAAGGGCATTGAAAATGAAATTGTTCGGAATGAGGGAAGGCGAAAGATGCAGGTGAAACTTCTGATCAGAAATGGGATGATGTCACAAGAATTGTTGAGGATGAGTCTGATAGTGGGCTTGTTCTCAATGTTGCCGAAACTTTACTAAGCTCTAAATAGATTTTGGACAGTGGTTGTTCCTACCACATGTACCCAAGAGAAGATTGGTTTACCACAAATACGATGCCTTGCATTTCCTTCTTTTGTCACAGAATTCCTGAAATTTCTTGTTGCAGAACTGCAATCTGTTTGTTGCAGGGTTGTAGGAATTGGCTCAGTTTGTATTAGAATGCATGATGGGATAGTAAGGACCTTAACAAATGTGCATCATGTTCCAGATCTGAAGAAAAATATGATATCGTTGGGTACTCTAGACAAGAATGGTTGTGAGTACAGAACTCGAGATAGAGTTCTACGGGTTTCCAAAGATGCATTGCTTATCATGAAGGGAGACAAATGGAATGGCCTTTACATATTGCAGGGAAACACGATTTCTGGTACTGCAACGGTTTCTTCATCAATCAATGATACTACAAGACTATGGCATATACGGCTTGGGCATACGAGTGAGAGAGAAATGTCAGAACTAAACAAACGAGGTTTGCTTTACGGAGAGAAGATAGGAGAGCTGGATTTCTGCGAGCAGTATGTGCTGGGCAAGCAACACAGGGTGAAATTCGGCACTGCAGTTCACAAGACCAAAGGCACCTTGGACTACATTTACTCAGATCTTTGGGGACCTTCTCAGGTTCCTTCAAAGGGAAGTGCAAGGTACATGCTGACATTCATAGATGATTTCTCACGGAGAATATGAGTGTACATGCTGAAGCATAAGGATGAAGTGTTTGTCAACTTCAAGCAATGGAAGACCTTAATTGAGAATCAGACAGGAAAGAAGATCAAACGTTTGAGGGCTAACAACAGATTGCAGTTCTGCAACAAGGAATTTCAGGAATTCTGTGACAAAAGAAGGAAATGCAAGGCATCGCATAGTTGTATATATACCACAGCAGAATGGAGTTGCAGAACGGATAAACAAGACTATCTTGGAAAGAGCTAGATGCATGTTCTTTAACGTTGGATTGTCCAAGAATTTTTAGATAGAAGCGATTAACACTACATATTATTTGGTGAATAGGTCACCATCAACTGCTTTAGACTGCAAGACACCAATAGAAGTTTGGTCTGAGTCTCCTGCTGATTACTCAAATTTGAGAGTATTTGGGTGTCCAGCCTATGTTCATGTCCGGGATAGGAAGCTTAAGCCAAGGGTTAGGAAGTGAATATTTCTAGGCTATGCAGATGGAGTCAAAGGTTATCGTTTATGGTGTAATAATGACAAGGGCTCCAAGATGATTATCAGCAGGGACGTGACATTCGATGAGTCTGCAATGATGAAGAAGGTGGAGCAGCAGGAAAGCAGTCAATGGGGCATTAAACAAAAGGTAGAGATTCATATTGATCCTCTATAAGTTTCAAAGGGGAAACAGAAAGTGGTGGATGAAGCTTGTGAGAGCACATTATCACCTAATCAATAGCAGGAAAATGAACCACTACAAAATTATCGCTTGGCTCGCGATAGGGAGATGAGGCAAATCAAACCACCATAGTGGTATGCTTACTCAAATTCGGTAGCTTATGCTTTGAATTCAGCCGAGGAGTTTGTAGAAGATGATCCAGTCTCATACAAAGAGGCAATTTTCAGGCCAAATTCTGATAAATGGGTTGCAGCTATGAGTGAAGAGATGGAGTCTCTACACAAGAATAGCACATGGGAGCTGGTTGATGTACCCAAAGGGCAGAAGATTGTAAGTTGTAAATGTATCTACAAGAAGAATGAAGGAATTCCTGGTGTTGAAGATGCTAGATACAAGGCGCGATTGGTTGCTAAGGGTTTTACTTAGAGAGAGGGAGTTGACTTTCATGAAGTATTCTCCCTAGTTGTAAAACATACTTTTATTCGTATTTTACTTGCCATGGTTGCTTTGTTTGATATGGAGCTGGAGCAGATGGATGTGAAGACAGCGTTTCTGCATGATGAGTTGGAGAAATAAATCTACATGAGTCAACCAGAAGGATTCGTTGTTCTCGAGAAACAAAATCAAGCATGTCTTTGGAAGAGGTCATTATATGGCTTGAAACAGTCTCCCAGGTAATGGTATAAAAGGTTTGATACTTTTATTACCAAGATAGGATATACTATAAGCAAATTTGATTGTTGTATATATTATAAAATTTGTAGTGATAGCCTTCTCGTATATTTGTTGTTGTATGTTGATGATACGTTGATTACCTCTAGAAATATATTTGGGATCAACCAATTAAAAGCTCAGTTAAGTAAAGGATTTGAGATGAAGGATTTGGGCATTATAAAGAAGATTTTGGGCATGGAGATCATCAGGGACAGACACGCAGGTTTGTTGTACTTGCCTCAACAACATTACATTGAGAAAGTACTTAAGTGATTTGGGATGGATAAGTCCAAGCCAGTTAGTACGCCACTTGCAGCTAATTTCAGGCTCTCATTAGATCTATCACCGAGTACTGAGGATAAGGTGGAGCACATATCTAATATGCCATATGCTAGAGCAATGGGTAGCTTGATGTATGTCATGGTGTGCATTAGGCCAGACATTTCACAAGCAATCAGTGTTGTGAGTAGGTATATGCACAAGCCAAGAAAAACTCATTGAAAGGCTGTGAAATAGATCATGAGGTATCTGAGAAGCTCTGCAGATAGATGTTTGAGGTATAGTCAATCAAATTCTAATACAAGAATTATTGGCTATGTGGATGCAGATTATGCAGGAGATTTAGACAACAGAAGGTCCATGACAGGTTCTGTGTTTTGTGTATCAAGTTGTACGGTTAGCTGAAAGGCGACTTTGCAGTTATCAGTTGCATTGTCCACAACAGAAGCTGAGTACATAGCTTTAGCTAAAGGCATCAAGGAAGGCATTTAGCTAAAGGGGCTGATCGATGATGTGGGTATGACTTCTGAGATCACTAAGATATTTTGTGATAGTCAGAGTGCCATACACTTGTCAAAAAATCAAGCATTTCATGAGAAAACAAAGCACATAGATGTGAGGTATCATTTTGTTCTAGATATGGTGTCTCAAGGAATCATGTTGGTTGACAAAGTTGGGACTGAAGATAATCCGACAGACATGTTAACTAAGGTTGTTCCAGGAATCAAATTCGAGCATTACTTAGATTTGATTAATGTTTGCAGACTTAGATAACATGCCCTTTTGGGGGCAAGGACAAAGAAGAAGGATGGTGAATTTTAAGTCAAGGTGGAGAATTATTGATTTTGCTTTGAAATTTAGGCCGAATTGACGAGAACCAAAAGAAGGACGGAGCGAAATGGAGCAAGGATTCGAAATGAGCACACGAAGCACGCCCCAGCGAGCGTTAGCAGGATGCCGCGCGCTAAGGTGCTCAGCAAGGAGAAGCTGGGTGAAAAAAAGGGCAAAGCGCGCTTATGAGCAAAACAAAGCGCGCGGGGCTCAAACCCTACTGGAATGCTACACCCGGGCGGGCAACACAAAAACGCAGAGCAGCATAAAGCAACGCTATGCGCCCTGGCGCAAGGTTTTTGTGCCGGGGCGCGCAGGCTACTAGAACATTGCGCCCTGGTGTAAGTTGCCCGCACCAGGGCACACGGCGTGATGCTTATTTTCGATTCAAATTGGCCAAGGCAGTAAGGTGCACGCCAGGGCGCAAGTTGCGTGCGCCCTGGCGTGTGACGCAAGCCCACGGGCCTTAGCCTTCGATTTTCAAGTACTTATACCAGTTTTTTCTTCCGAAAAAAGGATCACGAACATAATACAAGAGCTTGTTTATTGCTTTTGAATAATTCTCTCAAGATGGAGTTTAGAATGAGGGTGTTAGATGTTTTCGTGATATTTATAGGATTCAAATTTGTACTTGCACTTTGATTTGAGATTAATAAAATTCATTTTCTTTGTTGGGTGGATTAGGCACATCGCCGAACCACATTAAATCTTGTTGAGACTTTACATTGAATTTCTTTATTGTTATTTCATTGTTTCCGCAATAGAACCTCCTGAGTTACAACAAAACTTTTTATGACTTTTTAAAATTTTTAAACGTGTATATCACAAGATATATATATATATATATATATATATAAACATATGATTACGATTGCAAGCAACATTAAATGCTTGCCTATTAACAAATAACAAAAGAGTAATTTGCATGAATGCGAAACACATAATATATATATATATATGTAGTTGGAATTTTAATTATCAAATTTATACTAACTATTAAATATCATGAATTGCCCTATTAATTACTGGGCTGGGAAATTTACCTAATTACTAATAAAAATCATTAGCCCTACGACATACATTCACTTTTCGTCCAACATGGTCCCTCTTGAGGTTGCAATTTGCAAATGTAGTGATCCTTTTAGGGGATGGACCCCACATGGACCTACCAAAAGAAAGAAACAAAAAGTGTGTGGATCCTTTTTCTCTGTGTTAATGAATTTGACTTAAAAACAAGGCCAAGGGGCAAAGGGACAACTATGATAAATTAACAAATCCATATATTCAATATGTAGCCGTTTCAGGAACAAATGGTATGCCGACACGTAGATATTAAGAGTAGATTTCGAGTGAGAATTCGACACGTGGATGGGGCAAGAGAATACGAAAAGAAAAGTGCTTGTGACCTATGAGGCTACAAAGTAAGGATTCCAGAAGTTGGGATATGAGATGGGTCAGGAATTATTTATTTATTTATTTATTATTATTATTATTTTGTATGCATATGTACATGAAATTATGTGTATATTTATATTACTCAAGTGTAAATTGTAAATCTGATATTTTTATAAGTTTTTCAATCAATATAACATTACTAAGTATATTGTTTATACTTTTAATATGTATAGTATTTTTTTATTTTACGCTTGCATGCACACATATTGCTCGTTGAGGTTTGTATTTTGGAGCTCATTATGTATGAAAGTGATGTCATTGAATCTCCTAGTCACTTGACTTTAATATGTATAAAATTAACAAATATTATGTTAGAAAATTTTAAGATATAAACTAAAACCCACACATAAGAAAATTTTAATAAATATTTATTTTTTGTTATAACATTATTTTTTAATTTATACCTAGAAATTTACAGTAATATCGTTTTAAAAAATATTTTTTTTAAATATTTCAAAAATTGTAACATGAATCTAATCTGTTGAATTTGGAATTTGAACTACAAAATTTGGGATGAGTTGAATATCTGAATTTCTCGCCTATATAAAATTTTCAGATCTCAATCTACTCTAAATTTTTAATTCGTTGTTATTCCTAAACTTCAATATATAATTGACCTAAACTAAGCCACCTTTTTTACTAGACATATATATGAACCTTGACGAGATTACGTTCACCCTACAACTCATCATTAGTCATCCATCAATCACTCTTCCCTTTTGTCAATCTAATTAAGAAATAGGAGCTGATAGAGAAAGCATAACAAATTTTTTAGTCATCCTTTTAATCTAAGCAATATATAGGAGATGAGTGGAGAAAAAAGCATAATATTTTTTTATTTTGGGGCGAGGGGGGGGGGGGCGCGGGAGGTTTGGAGTCAATAATTAACCGCTGTAAGATACCGATTGGAGCAAGTGTTTGTGGGCAATTTTTACTCAGATTGGATCCCTATTTTAATTTATATTTCATCTTTTATTTCATTTTATAAATATATATAACACATGTTGATATAGAGTGGCCTAAAAGGCTCAATGTTTCAGACAACGGCCCAGGCCCAAAAGGCCCAATGTTCAGACAACGGCCTAGGGCCCAGGAGCCACGACGACCCCGTTCGACCAGGCGGTGGCCCCAAAGACCCAACGTTTCAGACAACAGCCCAGGGCCCATGGGACACATCGACTATGTTCGACCAGTCTCCCCCAGGCCCAGGCGGGCGCCTCAGAGCCCTCGGATAATATCGACCATATTCGACCTCCATAAGGTCGATAGGAGGTCGAATTCTGCACAGTACTCTGTCACCGCATTAAATGCGTTGACTGGCACCACGCCACCGCATTAATGGCGCATGCCATCCCCTCACTGTCTGACACGGCAGGCGTCACACCGTATACCGTCCCGTCCTGTAGCATGAAAGGACATCTAGCTGGCAGCGGAGGGCATAAACAGCCGTGGAGTAGCTGGGAAGAATGCGGCGGCATTTGCCCTGTTCTCAGAAACTTCATAGGCAAGGTCGCCGGCAAACTCGAACTCTCGGCCCACCGCATTCAGCTTCTTCTCGAGTTCTGTCTTTTGCCTCTCTTCGGGGCTTATGTCGACAACATCGGCAGCTTCGACCTCAGTAGTATCTACCTCGTCGACGTCGTCCTCGACCAGCGGCCGCAGTTGCTCATCGAAGCGAAGGCCCATCTTCGCGCTATCCTCATCACTGATGCCGTAACCCAGGTTTTGCAATTAGGCGATGGCCTTCTTAAATGCATTCCGCGCATCATCCAAAGCAAGCACAACACTTGCGTCTTGGAAGGCGGGGCTCACCATAAACTGCTAGAAGGCCTCCTTTCGCACCTCCGGCATCACCCGAGCAAACTTCTCCCTTGCTTCGACCAAACGCTCACTTCGGCCGGCCGCGCGACCAGACTTGTAAGCAACTTGAATATCCAGCTCTAGTTTTTTCAACTTCGCCTCCATCTGGGTCTGCTCCGTTACCGCCAGCACAACCTGACGGTCTTTTGCCTCCATATCTTTGGCATATTGGGCGTTTGCTCTCTCAAGCTCCTCGACCCGCATCTGGGAGGACTCGAGCTGAGCCTTCAAGGTCTCAGCGTCCTCGCCCCCCTCCAATCGCTCCCGATCGGCCAGCGCCACCTCGGAGCGGCGAAACATGTGATAGCCCAGCTGCTCGACCTGAAACACAAAACTATATCAGAGGGCAGCTAAATGAAAGAAAAGAAGAATTAAACGGGTAAACATCTAGGTTTCTAGATCTTACCATGTTCACATGATAGGCGAACTTACACAACAGCCCAGGCTGGGTTAAGCCCAGGAATTTATTCTGGTCAACCAGGAATTGCCCAGCCATCAACACTTTTAAGGGGTCCAGCCCAGCTAGCTCTGATGCTACCATGCTCGATGAGTCGCCCACAGCTACACCTGGATCCGACCCAAACTGAGGAGACGGGAACTTTCGCAAATTAAAGAGGGCCTCGGGGCTTCGGTCCGCGAAGAGGTCTTTTCCCATCGGCACATTCGGCCCCGTGCCCGTCGACTTCCCTTTCCCCCTCCCGGCAGCTGCCTTTTTCGGGGGGGAGCAGCCGGCTCGGCCATGGGTCTCTTTCCCCGACCTGCGGTTCTCTCGACCTCTTCTTGTCGAGCGAGCGAAGGTGTTCTGGAGGGCGCTGGGGCAGCATTTAATCGACGTGGCTCGTCGGCCCCCGATGACTCTTCTCAAATCGCACCGCCTTGTCGGCCTTGCTGATTCCTTTCAGCGCGAGCCAGCGCATTAGCCCTAGACCTGTTCATGATTTCGTCGCGGTCGGCACAGAACAAGCAACAGAAAATGTCAATTACAGGAATGTGCGCAAGCAAACAACAGGGTATGGCGCATGCAGTTAGTCTACCTATCTCATAATCAGCGGGAAAATTTAATGGGGCTGGCGACAACCCAGCCAACACCAGTTGCCTCTCATTGAGGAAAACAGTGGCTTCGATGGGACCAAACTCGATCAGGTCCCTCACGAATGTGCTTGACCAGGTTGGAGCATGATTCCCTGGTACCTCGACCGGACCCCTCACCCACTCTCGAGGAATATCGAACCCGCCCTTTACCCGCACAAAGAAGTAGCGTTTCTTTCACGCTTGACCATAGGACGAGGAAGGCGCCACGAGAAACCTCCGACGAGGCCGAGCGCTTAGATAATAAAAGCCCATTTCCTCGGTGTTGCCGGATTTAAGCGACATGCAAAGATAAAACAGGTTTGAAAAATTTTCAAAGGTCGGGGGTTGGTTGTACAGGCACATTAGAACTATAAAGCTACACAATGTTGAGAAACAATTGGGCAGCAGTTGCATGATGCACACTCGAAGACCCCTAAGCAGACCTATCTTGCTCTCGCTCAAGGGAAACCTAAGACCACACCTAATTGCATCCTCGAAAACAGTTATACAACCGGCATGGGCACGGTGCATTCGACCAAGAGGCCCAGGGGCTAGCAACTGGAATTCGCGAGGAATGCGGTAAAGCTCTTGAACGCGGGCCAATTCCAAGGGGGTGACGGTAGAGATTATCTCGCTATAGTGGTTTGGGGTAAATAATCGCCCACGAGAAGAGGGTACCCGGCTGGGCCCAGCTTCTCCCCCACGTGCGCTGCTCGAGCCGCCGGAGCTCGAGCTGCTTGAGTTAGAAAACTCCCTACGGCCCTCAGACACAGTGGCTTCACTACCCCCACCAGAAGTACCACCAGAACTGAATAGCCCAAACATTTTCTTCAAAGAAAGGTGGAAAGAAATAGAGGGGGAAGAGTACTTACTAGATTGGAAAGCTAAACCCAGAAAATCTTTGAAGAAAGCGCAAAGGTTAGTGATTCTCGCAGCAAGGAATATCTGAAGCGGTAAAGGTGAAAGCGGGTTGAATGCCAGTCAGTATTTATAAAGAAAGAGGCGCGGTTACCCAAGCGTCCGCATTAATGGGGGAAACTATAACGCCGCCCCACGCGCGCCACGATCGCCCCACGCGCGCCACGATGTAACCGCTCAGTAAACACGCAAAACCCTGGTCGATTTCTAAAATCCCTGGTCGAGACACATTAATATTCGTTACTTCCCAATGCCGCTCGTCGATTCCCTCGATCCGCATTGTGAAGTGAGGGGACTCATGATATAGGGTGGCCCAAAAGGCCCAACATTTCAGACAACGGCCTAGGCCCAAAAAGGCCCAACGTTCAGACAACGGCCCAGGGCCCAGGAGCCATGTCGACCCGGTTCGACCAGGCGGTGGCCCCAAAGGCCCAACGTTCAGACAACGGCCCAGGGCCCAGGAGCCACGACGACCCGGTTCGACCAGGCGGTGGCCCCAAAGGCCCAACGTTTCAGACAACGACCCAGGGCCCATGGGACACGTCTACTATGTTCGACCAGTCTCCCCCAGGCCCAGGCGGGCGCCTCAGAGCCCTCGGATAATATCGACCATATTCGACCACCATCAGGCCGATAGGAGGTCGAATTCTGCACAGTACTCTGCCACCACATTAAATGCGTTGACTGGCACCACGCCACCGCATTAATGGCGCATGCCATCCCCTCACTGTCTGACACAGCAGGCGCCACACCATATACCATCCCGTCCTGTAGCATGAAAGGACATATAGCTGGCAAAATTCAAATGGGGGAATAGACTAATTGCCCCTTGGAGGAGGCTGAAGACCCCAAGGGTAAGCCAAGGGCTTACCTGTCATTTCTTAAAAGGGGAAGAATATAAAAACTCCTCTGTCTTGCCTCACAGGGTATACACTCATACACTCTGAAACTACCTTACTCCGTTGCTCAATACTTCGAATACTGACTTGAGCGTCGGAGGGCCTAAGCCGAGGGCCACTCGGCTAGCCTAACGTTTGCCTTAATTGCAGGATTCTCAAACATCATCAACGGAAGATATCCACCTTTGGGGCTAAACCCAATATAGATCGGAATCGGAGTACTTGTATCACGATTCGGACCCTCATCACATGTATTAACTATAAAAATAATTAATTAAAAATTAAATATACTTAACATATATACATTACGTTAGAATAAGAGGTAAAATACAAAATACAATAGAAAATCAAAGTATTGTTTACTTGTACAGTTTCACAAAGATGCGGCTATTAATACCCCTTAATCACATTCACATCATTAATTAATAGGATGCTCTCGCACAAAGAACTACAAGCGAATTTGAACATGCAAGTCAATGAGTGATGTCGAGCCAACTACTTTATTACCTTCATTTTCTGCGCAAAAGCACCTGTCAATCGAGCCTTACAAACAATTTTTAAACTACAAAAAGTTAGATTAAATTCCAAAATTGTAATTCATAACACACAACATTCAGATGGCGATTGGTAAGTAGGTATGAAATTATGTGAAAATAAAATGATTTTAGAAATGAATTAAAATGGAAAAGAAATGGTGTTGGTATAATTTATTATATGCTTGGTATGTACAAGAAATGCAATCATCACTTCTTACTTGACTCCAATCTCATTATCATAATTAGCAACCAATGGTAGGAACGGAATGAAATTTCTTTTGAATGGCCAAATTGTCCTTTTGTAGAAAATTATTAAAATAAAAATCTTTATTCATAAAAAAAATTATATATTGCTTTAAAAAGATTTGTGAGGGGTAACTCTATAATTAAACAGTTTTAATATCATTTTTAACGTTATTCAAATTAGATCAATCAATATATGCATTTTATATTTTATCAACTATATAATATATATGTAGATAAAAAGTATAGATATAATTTATTTATGAAATTACTCTTTTCGTCATTATAATTTCACAAGCTCTTTTAATTTATATATATATATATATAAGAACCGAGGAGATGACGCCTCTGCTTTTTTGTTAAAAAAATTGAGAGGCGTAAAATTACTCTTTTTTATTTAATTTATTAATTTTATTTTTATAGCAATTTATGATATTTTAATATTTTTATAATATTGTTAGAAAATATATATGAGTAAAATATATAACCGAATAAAAATACATAGCAATCAAGACAGTTGAAACATAATATTAAATATTTACAGGGTGAAGTTATTTTTTCTAATATCAAACTTTTTATTTTTTATTTTGAAGGGTAATTTTGTCAAAGAAAAATATAAATTCATTCCTAATGAATTGAAAATGATTAAACTCATGGAGGAGGAAGTAAGGGTATAAACGAGTCGAGCCCAGAACTAGTAGGCTCAAGCTCAGCATGTCTATTAATTCGAGAGCTCGAGCTCGAGCTCGAGCTTGGTCAAGCCTAAATAGCCAAGTCAAGTTTGGCTTGTTGGAATAGATGCAGGCTCGACGAGCCTTATCAAATTATCGAGCTTGCCTTGATAAGGCTCATCATAGAAAAGTAGAAAAGCTTGATTCGTATAAGCTCAGATGAGATAAACTCAAGTTAATCCAAACCTATATGAGCTCGAGCTCATATAGGTTTGGATTAACTTGAGTTTATTTAGACTCAAAATAAAATTTATAATTAAATTTTTTAAAAATAATTTTGTTATATATTTTTCTAAAAATAAAAAATTGAATTATTATTATTATTATTATTATTATATGGGCCTAGATTATAATTACACACACACACATATATATATATATATGTGTGTGTGTGTGTGTGTGTGTGTGTAATAAAAAAACTCATTTTGACCGCAAGTTTTTCGAATTGAATATTATTGAGCTCGGCTCTACTCGAGTTCGAAAAGATCAAGCCAATACGAGCTTTCATCGAACTGAGTTTAAACCGTTTGTGAATCATCTCATATGTTAAACCTACACTTTTGAAATGGAAAGTCCAATAGAAATAGAGATTCCCATCTCAAAATTGTATCATGCAGGAATTTAGAATTGAACTTGGGAATGCCAATTTCAATCCCAATTCATTCTTGCATGCGGATCATATATACCATTAGAAGCTTTTTCACTTCACAAGTGTAGACATAAAAAGTAACAATAACATTTACCAAAACTTAATGTAAAATAAGGATGACAAAACATAAAATTTAAAAGCTATTACTAAAATCTCTTCTAAATAACAAAATGCATTAACATTTGCATTCTATCATCTTATAACCTTCTAGCAAAAAAGCCTACTGTATATCTTATTTCAATAAGTTTTTGAAATATCTTATTTATATGCCAGTAAATCTGATAGATTTAAAATGTGTTGAAACATAACTATTTAGATTCTTTCAAGTTGCGCCTAATGAGGCAGAAATTCATCATTTTGAGTGTTCAAACTCAACCTTGCTCATATTTTAATTAGACTTGGCTAAAATATAAATGGATTGAATAATTAGGCTTAAGGTAGATCCAATTCAATTTTATTTATTTATTTATATATATATATATGTATATTAAGAACTCTTTAGGATCGAATTGAAATTTATATCCTCACACTTATATGTGAGACTTATATTATTCAATCAAAGGTTAATTGACAAGTTAATTGATCCTAATGGTAGACATGTAGAGATACACTCCACCAATAATATGAGAATCTCCACTTATAATATCGGATATATGCTAGAGATAGACACACTTCCATGATGTCTAAATACTAAAACAACAAATAATTTTAAAATAATACCATACCACATGTCAAGTACATTTTGGACACATTGGGATATTTCTTCATAACTTATCAAGTCCGGAGGTTATGAAAAAAAAGAAAGAAAGAGAGAGAGAAAGAAAATTGAAAGTATTGAAAAAATAATATAAAGTCAACTCTCTCTCTCTCTCTCTCTCTCTCTCTCTCTCTCTCATACATTCATTTTTTCATTTATTATATGAAGGTAAAGTTTTCTCTTTTAGGTGCAACACGAAAGCCCACAAATTCTAGTGATAGATGTTTGGCACCATCAAGATTCAAACATCTTTCCCTTTCCCATTGTAGTTGTACGGAGGTCGTCTATAATTTTGTTATTAACTATGCACGTAAATGCATATATCTATACTTTGAATAACAATTTCTAATTAAGTTATTTTTCTACCTAAAATTGTTGTTGTACACATATTATAGATAGTCCACGACATAACATCCGTGACTATAAGAAAAATAATAATAGTAATGAAAGTGATCGAAGTATCAAAACTTTAC